>CM042202.1:18493652-18504353 GCA_023539305.1 Ilex asprella
AAGTTATAGGACTACTACTTATGAAGAACTGAGTGCTCATATATAAGAGTGTGTGGTGTGTGTGCGGGGGCACGGTACATCTAATGTATCAGTATTCAGTATGGTCGTGTAGTGGGAGAGAATTGAAATTTTTTGATAATAGGACCACAACTTTAACTGTGCAGCTGGTAGGATTGGCGAGGGTAATGATAAAACTCAGTAGGAAGGTAGAAGGTTTAGATGGTGCGGTTGATATTGTTGGGACAGGTGGTGATGGTGCCAACACAGTCAACATTTCAACGGGTGCTGCAATACTTGCTGCGGCTTGTGGTGCAAAAGTTGCGAAGGTGATATTTTCTTCATTTATTTTATCATTCATTTAAGGATAGATAATTATTTTTGGTTGTAAAATGGATAATTCGAGGAAATTATAGTGATTGAGGTGTGTTCATCGCAGCAAGGGAATAGGTCGAGTTCGTCTGCTTGTGGAAGTGCCGATGTATTGGAAGAATTGGGTGTTGTAATTGACTTGGAGCCTGAGGTTTGTGCTATTTGTGAAATCACTTACTACCTGTTGAATTATTTATTTGACAAATTTTATGTGTGCAAATGAGTTTTGTTTGCACTTCAGCAGTTTTCTTTGATGTGAGACGCTTGGATTAAGTATGAATGAATTAATGAAAATGTCAAAACAATGCTGAATTTACGTTTTGACAGCTCTCTAATTTAGAGGTTGATTTACCGTGGAGGTATGTTAGCTTAGGGGGTGTGAGATGGTGGGCGTGGAGGTACGTTTTGACAGCTCTCTAAATTTGAGAATCGTGAATTGTAAGATTCGACATAAAATTTAAATAAAAATAAAAAATAATTCTATATATTTAAAATAGACAAAATATTGAATATTATATCTTATTGTACTGTAGAAATAATCAATTGACATAATCATGTCGTCTAAATGGAAAGACACTAGTTGTTTGCTTAATTGTCATTTTTTGCTTAACTATTTTCAAATTCAATAACTTGAAAAAAAAATTCATTAAAGAACCATTGTTATTCAAGAACCAAATATTGATACTCAGTATATATTATGTTACAAACATGAATGCAAAAAGAACAAATAAGAAAATTGATTGAGAGAAAATATACGAGCCAACATTTTGAAACAAAAAATTTGAACCTAACAAATTACTCAAGAAAGAATTGAGAGCAAAAATCAACCGATGATGTGAGAACGTTAGCCGTGACATTTAGCTTTAGACAACGCAAGACGAGTTTTAGACGACGTCAGAGAGAATGAGTAAAGAGACTGAGTTTTTATTAGGGGCGTAAGTTTCTTTGCAAATAAAATAACAACTTTTTACTGTTTAGCAAACAAAACGATGTTGTTTTGCAAGAAAATTGAGTTTTAAAAAAACGTGATTGAATTGTGCGATACGAATCAAATCGTACGATTTAGGTGCGATTCAACTCTAAAACGATGCTCACATAAGATACGAATCGTTTTGTACCTGTATCGAATCGAATTGTACAAATTGAATCACGATTCATACGATTTGGATAACTATGACTTAGGGTTACGTGTAGCATGCAAGTCTATAATGTCGGTAACCAGTGAGCGTTGAAATTGCACAATTACCAAATCTAACCTGCATGGAAGTGGAGATATTGATTTGTTTGCTTTCCAATTAAGTTCTGCGTCAAGGACACCAAATGAAACCATCCAGTATTCATGGAGACTGCATTTGATACAATTTCCAGTTCTTTTCATTCTACTGCTGTATGAGAAGGGTACATCTTTTTTGACACTTGCATAAGGGGTATTTTGCGTTTTCGTGTCAAAGAGCAAGCACCTGTACTTTAACTTGACAACTTATCAAGGAACAAATACCATTTGTTTGATTTGATAACAATGAGAATTGGTACTCATGTATCAACGTAACCAGTGTAACTTTTAACACGTATCTTTGAGATGATATTTTTTCTTCTGTCATGTAATGTGGTAAGACCTGTATTGTACACTTTGTCTTTTTCAATTACAGTGTGAAAAAAGAAAGAGCTAAGCGTTTGTGAATTTCTTCTAGTCCCCCTGACACCTGCACAATGAGCTCTTTCTGTTCTCTGAGCAGTCTGCTCTGTTTTTTCTAATATTCCATTCATTGCCTGTCTCAATCATCAGGGATTCTTTGGGAAATTGTTAGCAGTGAATATCTTAAGCCGCCTCCTCTTTTTTAACCTTTTTGAATGATGGACGAAATAATATTAACCGGAGACAATTTCAAAGGAAAACAAGCCCAAGAAAATTGGGCTGCTGTATCTATTGAGAATTCATGTAAGAAAAGGACAAACACTTTGTAAGTGATGGGTGGTTTACCAAAAATTGGGCCCTATCTCGAGTAATAGTTATTTGACGTCTGCATAATTTGTTTCATTCTTGCCTTGTGCACATGAACAAACTGATTTTCTTGATCAATTCTTTCCACTCAGATGGGTGATTTGAACTAGTTGATATCATAGGAAAACCCAAAACTAAAAGAAGAACTAAATTTACTCGCTTATGATTTTAGTCCTATGGATGTGGAGAGGGTACTTAATCTTTTCCTTTTATCATTTTCTGTGAGTGTATTGATTCAGGGTTTCTTGTTCTTGAAAAAATAGGCTGTGACAAGGTGTGTGAAGGAAGCAGGAATCGGTTTTATGATGGCTCCAATCTACCATCCAGCAATGAAGGTTGTCATGCCTGTGAGAAAGAAGCTTAAAGTGAAAACTGTATTCAACATCTTGGGCCCAATGTTGAATCCAGCACGGGTGCCTTTTGCCGTGGTTGGTGTGTACAAGGAAGATTTAGTGAGTGTCTCACCTGTGGATTGTAAACTGAAAAGTCATTATACCATCCACAAATTCAACATATTGATTGGTGCATTTGTTTTCCTTGTTTACAAACTATGCTCTTTTTCTGTAATATTTCTTGTCAGTTCTGAAAATATAGCCTTTTAACATTTAGGGTGCACATTTCCAATGGCATTTTACTGTATCGCAAATATGGACAATTTGTTTTCTGATTGACTGGTTATTGATTTACTGGGTTAGGAATCTGTACAATAAAGCTTTGTGACGTTACAATACTGCCCACCGTTTTATTTATTTGGACTCAGTAATAAGATGGTACTATATATTGGATAGAGTAAAAGCTATATGTGATAGTGATAATGATATGATTGTAATGCTCGTTAATCTCCTCCTTATCAGCTTAGATGACACTAGTTGAATAAGGGGCAAACTTGATCTGAAACAATTATGCTTTGTTTAGTCCTCTTACATGGTTTTATGTGTAGAATATAACATGGTCTTATGGGTAGATTATTACATGGTATTCTGCATAAATTGTATTTTTTGATAGACTTACGGCAAAAGAGCACGGACTTTAGGCTATAATATAAATATCAGTAATTTGTTGGATGTGATACTCAATAAGGTTCCTTTTTACATATTTATTAATGGAGCGAAGTTTTCCATCCTTTGGATAGGTTCAAAAGATGGCTAACGCACTTCAACGATTTGGCATGAAAAGAGCATTGGTTGTTCACTCCGAGGGCCTAGACGAAATGAGTCCCCTTGGTAAGATTCTTTCCAATTGCTCACTGGAAAAGTTACGTTAGTTTAGAGGCATCACCCAAACTGGAGCTCCTCTACTATTGATTCTGATTCTCCTATTCATTTCCCTTATTTCATGGTCAGAATTCTTCTTTATTGTGCATTTGTTATCTGAACTGATGTCCACAGGACCTGGGATAGTCCTTGATGTCACCCCGGACAAGATTGAGAAGTTTTCGTTCGATCCATGTGAGCATCGTTCCTGTATATTGTATTCGATTTACTCGTTTCTTTGTGTGATACTTTCAATCTATTTTTGATCCAATTACTCCCTAAAATTTACCTACCTTATATCATATTGTAGACTGGTGAAGCTTATTTGCAAGCACTGATGCATCACTTGTACTTGTTTGTTTTTATAGTATTCTTGTTTTGGGAAAATTCTTCTAACATTGGTTTCATAGTCTCGTACTCCTAACAATACGAGAGTGCTTATTTGGTAGTGGATTTTGGGATCCCTCGGTGTACCGTGGATGACTTGCGAGGCGGAGGTCCAGAGTATAACGCAGAGATACTAAGGCGTGTACTATCTGGAGAAAGTGGACCCATTGCTGATGCATTTGTAAGTTAAAACTAGCTCTCATTACCAAATATTGTTGCCATTTAGTTAGAACACATCATTTTAGAGATTTATTTATGATGTAGCAGAACAATGAACACAAAAAACATTACAATTTTTTATATATCAACCTAAAATGAACACTCGGAATCAACAGACAAAGTAAAGAAAACTTTGAAATATATGTAATATTATTAAATGAAAATTCCATAGTACAAAGAACAATATAAATAAGAACGGTGAAAACACTAACCGTTCTCATAACTTAAAGCAAAATCCCTAAAATTACGAAAATTATCAAAAATGAAAATGTACAATTTTCTGAATTAACATAAAAACTCATGTCTGGAGTCTAACAAAACTAATGGTGTTGATTTAGGAATTTTTAATGATTTATTATTATTTTTAAAAATCTTTCTTAAAACGAAAAAAAAAGAAATTTTGAGGGCCAAAATAATAGAATTCATCCAAAAATTGAAAGAGCTCATGGCGAAGTGATGAGTCTTAATCATTGACCTGATTTAGATCAAACACCATAGGTCTCATTGAATTTCGAGTCTGACCTATTTTGTTTTCTATTATTATTTTTTGGTCTTTTGTTGTGCTTTGAAGGTGCCATGGTTAACCTATGTCAAGTACTTTATTTCCATTTGTTCTACTTCAATATATTCAATATATGACCAAAAACAATCGATTAGGTGATAAATGCGGGAGCAGCTCTTCTGGTCAGTGGAAATGTAAACACTCTGGCTGAAGGAGTGGCTCTGGCTCAGGAAACACTACTATCCGGCAAAGCTCTCAAGACCCTTGATTCGTGGATAGATATTTCCCATGTAATTCAGCTCTCTCCAGATTTTACTTGATTCACTTGGTGGTTGAACATCACCGATCATTTTCTGATTCCATTTCTGTAAATATAACAGAAGTTGAAAGAATCAACCTTTGTGGGGACTCCAGGATCGACATGAGCATTGATTGTGGAGCTTCAACGTTGAAGACATGGCTTATTTCACACAATAAGTTGGCAAGCTTTCAAGTGGCCAGGTGAGTGAGTTACAATTTTCAAGTCTATCGAAGTTTCATGAGTTCCTAGTTCTATCCTCAATTTCATTGCACTCTATATTGAGACTTATCAAGTAGTTTAAGGATTTTGTAACTTAAAAGTGTGTTGAGATCTCTGTTATAAATAAATGTGTGTTGAGATTGTATTTGAACACTAAATAGAATATGAACACTAAGAGCTGGTAATTACTAATTAATGAAATGGTATTGTTTTGAAATGGGAAGCCATTGAATAGATACCTGACTCTAGTCCTTTCTCCGGACAGGAGGATGGGGATCTAAGGGGTATTAAGTAAGTTTAAGTAAAGGGTGTCATTTGTCCAATTGAAAAGTCGGGAAATGTCGCCCTATTTGGTTTGCATTTCAGAAATTTTTTCCGGAAACAGTTTTGAGTGAAATTTTTTTTTTGGCTAGTTGTTTTTTGTTTTTCTTTTTTAAAAGCTGAAAACAAAAAATATTTTAGAACTGTTTCATGTGTTTTTGAAAATCACGTTTTTAAAATTTAGAAAACACTACCTCCAGCATACTTCCACCACCACCCTCTTTCATCACGTCTACCACGCCACCACTAGCACACTTCCATTACCACAATATTTTTGTTTTCATTTTTTTTTAAGTTATTGTCTATACAAATTTTACTGTTCTCTATTCCGTAGAATTGTTTTTGAATCGTATAACGAAACAAGTTCTTCGATAAAAAAATATTAAAAATAATTCATATGAATGATTCATAAGATTAAGTTTGCCTGGAATTCATCCTTTTTTTAGCACGGCCAATTATGGATGGCCCCAACTAGGGCTGTTAGTCGAATAAGCCCGTGTCGAGTTGGAGTCAAGTTTGAAAAACTTGTTTTTTAATTGAGCCTAAAAAATTGTTCAAGTTCGATTTGTTTCTTAAATGAGTCAAGCTTGAATAATTCAAAAACAAGTCGAGCGTGAATATTTGTATATAAACGAGTCGAGTCTGTTGAGTTTGAGTCAAACTTATAAGATTTGTTTTTTAAAGAGTCCAAAAATTTGTTCAATTTTAGGCTCGTTTAAAACCCGAATTCGAATAGGACTCAAGTCAAGTTCGAGTAGTTCAGTTTGATTATGAATCCTAGGCCCAACATCCACAAACCACCTATACCTACTAAGACTTGACCCACGGCCATCCCCATAACAGTAGTACTGGGTGACATTATTCTCTGTAGGGATAGGAGGTAGGTGGTTTGATTACTTGAATCCCATTTCTCCTTTATTCGTGTGGCGTTTATGTTTAGGTGGGTTTTGTAACCACTTATTTATTCAGTGAATCAACTCCCAAATCTATTCGGCTAATCCCATACCCGTTAGCTTACTTCATATTGTTTTCATAACATCATTAAAAAAACGTGTGAAGAACTACCCATCTTAAACTTAAACACAACCATATCAGAATTCAGTAATGCAATAAGAAAAGTTCACAAGCCCCCTCCATCATAGAGTAGCAGCAGCAGCTACTCAGACCATCAAGAAAGCGACACCGTATTTTGTCGGGTTAATCAACCTTATTCTAATTCCTCACAATATGTATATGAGACTCTTAATGTACACTGTACAGTGTTTTAGAGCTGAGCATATATTTAATCAATGGCACCTGCATTAGCCAGCATTTGAACAAGTTTGCCTTGTTGGTGCAGTTCCACAAGCCCTGCAATCACCAACAAACATCATTACTATCCTCAAACCACATTTCATCTCTCTCTCTCTCTCTGGTTTTGTTTTTTCATAATCAGTTTGGTCTAAGGTACAACTCAATCAGGCCTAGTTACGAGTTAATCAGATCGATTAGGATCATTATAACATGTTATTATCGAACCCAGCTTTTTTTTTTTTGACTTGTAACTGGACCCTGATTGAGTCATAACTAATCTCGATTGAAGTCGTACATTAGTACTGTACTGAATCGATGCAAAACCTTGGCCTTAGTAGAGAAGCCCCCTGCCGCCAGGGGGGGGGGGGATAGGTGGTGGTTAACATTGTTATCTCATGTTAGTAATAGTTCCACAAAATGAGCATGTCACCCTTAACCAAAATCAAATTACTCAAACCCAAATCAAGCATAAAATACCAAAAACCATACCAGAAATTAGACTCAAATTCAAACCCACGAACTAATCAGAAATAGATAAGATTATTCACACTGTTTTGTTTCCCACCACACACCTCCTCCACCAATCACCACCATTTACCATCCTCGAACAAACCGCACCTACTTGGATTCATCATACTAGTTGGAATTTGATTATTGAGTATGGAAAGGTATTTTTGGTAGATAATTTGGATTCGTTAAATCCTACCCACTTTATTTATAACCAAGCCTCCATTTTGTGACCTTTTTGTTTTTCAAAAATGAAAAACGAAAACTAAAAACGTAATTTTTTTTGTTTTTGAAAATCGTCATTCGTTTATAAAACGGTGGCAGAAAAAAAAAATTCAGCTATCAAACGAATTTTGTTTTCTTGTTTATTTTAAAAATCAAAATAAAAACGAAAAACAAAAATGTTATCAAACGGGACTGAACTGATTCTATTATAGTTTTTATCCAAATGTTGATAAACATACCTGAATGAGTTGGCAGCAAGTGAGTTTTTTGAATATTTTAACTGAAAATTCTTACACAATTCATTAAAATTCAGCACAATTGAGTTTTTAGGGTTGAATCAATTGAATTTGTTGACACTAGAAATTGTCTGTTACTCGTCCAAAGAGAACACCTGAAAAGCAAGTTGAAGATCGAAGGGGCTAAAGGGGTCGATTATCCGACGCTTAAGTTAGAAATGAGATGAGAAATTGAATACTAAATTGGATTACTTATTTTTTGGCTTCGCCTTTCCTTCTTTTTATAGGCATAATGTTACCGCTGAAATATTTTTATCCCTTAGTTTGAATTAAGACGAGTCTCGAGTTTTGACTTCGTAAATGGAAGTAAATTTCTCCCTTAGGTGGGAATCTGGAGGTGAGTTGTACTAGTCAAATATGTCGAGATGTCGGGTTAGAGAATTGTCGAACTGATGATTGTCATGTCCGAACAAGTCAAACTCACGCTCTATCAAATTTATTCTCGTTAGAATCTTAAACTATTATTGATATAGATCGTAAAATTTAAATTCACCAAATGTCCGAATCAGATTTCACATAAAAATTTTATAATCATAGTGCTCAAATCAATTAAATTTCCATTTAAATTTGATCCGTGATATGCATAACACAAATGCACCAACTAGCAGCCACCAAAGTGAAAGCCACGTTGATGCTTCTATTATACATTCAAAGTCAAAGTATGTATTCTCAGCCTAATTAAATAATTAGAAGCAGCCATTACCAACTTTAATCATCACATGTTTAGGAAAAATTATACTTTGTACCCCAATTATATTTTTAAAGACTAAATTTTTCATAGTGTATCCTCAATATAATTCAATTGTAATAATCTGATCCTTCCGTTAATTTATGTCGCTCATTTTGTCAAAATTTATCTTATCAACATTGACGAAATTAATAACTAAAAGGAGAAACTACTAAGACGTTACTCGTTGGGGCTCCTCACATTGGAAAACGCTCTAGTGAAGGAAGATCGGTTAGTAGTCATTATAACACTGTTAATATATTGAGAATATAATGTAAAAATTTTAATTTTTAAAAGTATAAAATATTTTTTTAAAAAAATGTGGTATCAAAGTGTAATTCGCCCCCATGTTGGTATTTTTAACGTTAAAAAGGCATTTCCACCACGAGACTGGCAATGATCAAGTCGGACCAAAAAACTACAAAAGAAAGCTTAAAACCAGGAGGGTGGAGAAGCATAAAGTACGTAATAAATGCTTTGCAGGGTAGTTTCGTCATAATCAAGAAAGTAGGAACTCCACTGTGTTGTATTGTTTTGTCACTGAGTCACAACTCGTTGGGTGACACTTACGGTTTTTCATTCTATCAAATCCCCGAGGCCTACCCTTAGAACCACTTCCACATAACAAATCGTGATTCCACACGCTTATCTCTGGAAATCATATATTTTTTTCTCTCAATTTTTATTGTAATAAAATTATGAAAAATTTATACTTTTAAGATTTGATTTTATGATTAAGTATAAAGGTTTTTGAGAATGTTGTTGAGACATTTATTATATTGGTCTTCATATATTTATTAATTTTTAGATGTATTTGTCAATTGAGTTTGATTTCTATTGAGCTAAGTCAAAGTAAGAATCTAGACTTAGAAGTCGAATCACCAATAAAAATTGACCCGATTTTAAGTAAAATTAAAATTTTATAAATTCGATTCGATTAATATCTATAATATTAATGGTGTTATTGTTGATTGTTAGTGATCATCCACATGTTTGCCGACTTATTGTCCGAGAATGGAAAAGGCGAAAAGGAAACCTCTCTCTCTCTCTCTCCACCAAATTCAGTCCATATGTTTGGAAGTGGAGAGAAATTAAATTTTTTTTTTAAGGGAGAGAGAAATTAATTGAATATAACCATATTGTTCGATTTGATAGGAATGATGGAAGGTAGGAAATATACATTTTTTATCTTTTAAAGAAGGAAAATAAGAATGATACACTTTCCTTTTTTTGTGTTTTGTTGGATAGATGAAAAATAAAAATGATTTTTTTTTTGTATTAGCTAATATTAGGGGTGACAATCGAGTTGTATCGTGTCAAATTTATGTTGAATCATTACGGGTTTGTGTCGAACATTAGTTACACCTAACACAACTCATTTAACTAATTGTGTCGTGTCGAGTTACAAGTTGACATGTTTATTTTTTTGTCGTATTCGTGTCGAGTTCAAATCGTGTTAATTAAAAATTTTTACCCCTAATTAAGATGAAAAAATATTTTTTTAATTTAATTTAATTTATTTTATTAAATATATATATACATATTTTATCATTGTATTTTTATATGAAATTAATATATACATACAATATGTATATATAAAAAGATATATAAACAAATGAGATACATCTCAACACAAATAATTAACTTTTCATCCACTTTTGGAGGGATTGATTTTGGTGAGTTGGAATGAAAGTTAATTCATCAACTTTTTTATTATTCATACTTTACTTCCTTATTAAACATAATATTTTATTTATCCCTCAAACTTTTCACCTTTCTATTTTTACATCATACCAAAGAGAGCATATTTACTAATCATAAACATTATCGATTTTATCTTGATTTTTATTGAGGTGAAATACTTGATTATTCAATCGGTTCAACTTATGATCAAGAAATATATGAATTAAAATATTACATTAATAATGAAAGTAACTAGCTTTTCTCTTTTATTTTTGGGGGAAAAAATTAAGACTTTAAGCTAATCCCAAACACTTGTTGATGATGCAATTTATCATCCACTCAATTCAATTCATTTGTATGCTCTTAATGGTTGAAAAGGCTCAATTAAATAAAAAAA
>CM042202.1:18509353-18524413 GCA_023539305.1 Ilex asprella
CGTTTGGTAACCGTTTATGTTTTTCGTTTCTGTCATCGTTTGATAAACGAGGGGCGGTTTTTAAAAACAAAAAAAAATCGTTTTTCATTTCCGTTTTTCGTTTTTCAAAAACGAAAAATAAAAACGTTACCAAACGGGCACGTTACCAAACGGGCCTTCGTAAGACAAGACTGTTTTGGCTTGTTTATATGGGTTTGGGGTGAACGCGCTTTCTGACATGGTGTGGAAACACTGCTGACAAGGAAGTGAAAGAAAGGAAAGGCCTTTTTCTTTTCTTCTTCAGGTGCTGTGTGTGTGTGTGGGTGTGAGAGAGAGAGAGAGCTTCTCCTTGTTTGTACGCTAAAATCACAACCTCCAACAACGCACTTCCATTCCCTCGCCCTCTCCCTCTCCCTCTCTGCAACTCCATTTCCAGTATTAATTACACTTTACATTTCATCATTCGAACCTCTCTCTCTCTCTGTACCCTTTCTCTCTCTCAGGAACTGTACTGGTCACGATTCTCCATAGCTGATCTTCTTCTCGGCGCAGAACTTCGGATGATGAATGAAATGTACGGACTTCACTCCACTGCAGGATACACGGCGGCGCTGCCGCTTTCGCCGGAGTATGAGGCTTTTGAGTCGAACAGTGTTCCGATATTTGGATCGGAGCATGTGTTGTCGGCTAATTCGGCTGTTTCAGATACTGCTTCTATGCAGAGAAGTATCGGAGGATTAGAGGAAGAGAGTAATACCGAAGCAATTCGAGCGAAAATCGCTTTTCATCCTCTCTATCCTAAGTTGCTTTCAGCTTACATCGATTGCCAGAAGGTACAAACCTTTATGCAGACTTGTTGCTAGCTGAAGGACTTCTCTCTCTTCTTGACTGTCTTTTTCAGCATAGATAAGGCTATGGAGTGTATCAGTTACAGTTGGATCTGTGATGAAGCACAGTAGTAGTACTATGCATAGTAGTTATGTGCCCAAGTCATTCCTCTCTCTGGTCTCTACTAAAAATTTCTTCCATCGAGTTTGCTTTTTGCTGAAAGTCCCGCAGTCCCACTTGTTCGGTACAATTCCAAAACATCGTTGTCTTGACCTTCGGATGAGCCTGTTCAAATGACACTTTGGCCTTTGCTTTTCGATACTTAGAAAGTATAATCTGCAACTATTTGGTATTACTTTGTGAGCTCTTCTCAAGCCAATTAGGGTTTGTAGTTTTACGGTAGTAGACTGTTCATAATATGGGGCGTTTAACTGCATATTTACATGTGTATACATGTGTGATCACTCGTTTGCGTTTTATCTCTCAGGTCGGAGCACCACCGGAGATAGCCGATCTATTAAATGAAATCTGCAGAGGAAATGATCCTCGCAAACGTAACGCTGTTTCCAGTTTCTTGGTCGACGATCCTGACCTCGACGAGTTCATGGTCTCTCTCTCTCTGGCCGAGTTTTCTGACTTTTTTGTTCCCTAGAGTTTCTTCCTCTAAATGGTTTTTTTTTTCCTTATTCATCCTCTCTTCCTCCTTTTTTTCCGGTTATTCTTCTGCATCCTCTCTCTGTCTCTTTCTCTCAGGAAACTTACTGCGAGGTATTAGTGAAGTACAAGTCGGATCTGGAGAGGCCTTTCGATGAAGCTACTACGTTTTTGAACAACATAGAAGCCCAGTTCAACAATCTCTGCACCGGTGCTTCCAGAAGCTACGTTTCTGGTCTCTCTCTCTACATCAGACATGTTTATAGTTTCTTTAATCAGTTCTTTAATTTTTGTGCTTGGTAGATTTTCATTTTATTAGTGTTTATTTCATTGCAACATGGTGCGCAAGTTAGCTTTGGACTTGGCGCACCTTAGCAGGGCAAAACACTAGTGAAGAAGAAGAATAATTGATTTCTGAATAAAAACCTGCATTAATTCCAAGGTAACATTTATTCCTACAGAAACATTCGGACTTCCAGATTTGGCAATAACAATAAAGTCTTCACCGAAAAAACCCTAAATGTGATCGAGAACACCTTGTTTTATAAAAAAGTACCGACTGTTCTCTTTTAGAAACAAAAGAGAGCAGGGTTGGGAATGTCTTATTTAGGAGTTAGGAGCCATGATACCCAAATTTTTTTTTTTTGGACTAAATGATTTTTAGCCCTAGATATTTTGTTGATTTATTTATATCCTCTGATACTAAAAAAAATGATTAATTTTCTATGTCTCGCATTTTTATTAGACGAAAAGAAAAGATATGGTACTAAAAACTTATTTTTGAGTAATCTAAATTTAGAATTAGGGTTTGAAAGTTTGTGAACACTAATGTTTGTCATTCTACCCTTTTCCTGTTTTCACGAGGAACAGTAAAGTTTTTATTGATATGCTTGTGCCAAGTGCTAACCTTGAATAAAACAATCTTCAAGCTCCCTTGTTTGTACTTCCTCAATTTTTTATTTTTTTTTTACAATTACATCAGCAAAAATATGGACTCCAGACAAGTTTTATCTACAGGTCGGGTGACTTGACATTTCAGTCTGTCTGCATTTTTACATTTTGGCCCCAACATGTCTTGAGGGTTTATAAATTTTTCAAAACTTAATTAGGCTCTCTCTGGTCAATTTTTTGTTCGAAAATATGTTCTCTAACCTTTCATTGGAATCCTTTTTACCATTTCCTTACTAACAAGGAGGTATATATAAGCCTCTTTCACCACTTGACTAATCCTTTCAATAATATACACACATTTCCTTCATTCCTAGCTTACGGGATAGGTCTAGTCATCTACATGACTGGTCTTACAGTTTCTTTTTAATTGCTTGTTTCAAACTCTCTGGGGGTCATGAGGAGTCTACCTTTCTTCCGGTGATCAATTCAATGAACAAGATCTGTAGCCCAATGAGCAAAACAATTCTAGCACTAACTTCTCGCCGTCCCTCTCCAAAATCCCACACTAAGTTTTCATTATGTTTTCCCATCAACTCCCAAGTCCAACCACAAGCAATTGTTTGTCCTTGCGCAACGATGAAGTTGGCTTATTGCAACCTTTGCAATGAGGTTCACTTCTAATGATCCTAGCCTATGATATTACACCGTAGAGAACAACGAAACACTTTGGTTTAAATTGACTTCCACGCAACAAAATTAGACAGGCAACTTGTGGTGATTCTTGGATTTGAGGATTCCAATCACATGCTATCAAACTTAGAACATACATCAAGTTTATGTTTTCATAATGCTATCTGTTAATGTAGTAGTGATACTAATTCTCAAGAGAAACATCTGCATTATTTGTTTTGGACCTTGCTTGAGAGATTTATATTGTGCAATAAAATAACCTAGATATCCATTGTATTTGTCATAGCTTCATTTGGCTGTAAGTATTGTTGTTTTTTCCGGCCTTCCTTTTCTTTTCCCTTTTCTTTTTAACGACCGCTGGTATGGCTGCAATACATTTTATTCCTTCCTTCTAAAATAGGTTTAGGATCAAGGTTAAGCAATGCTACTTGTTTTGCTATCTTATCGCTATCTAATAGGTATAACTTCTGTATAATATATCTGTAGTACCTAAATTCTTCAATGGTGTGACTCTACTTCCAACATGAAGTTTTTTATGAAAAATCATATTCATCTTCAAATAAATTCGTGCAACTTCAATCTAGAAATTTGGTTTATCTATGCGCATTACAAACGAGAGTGAAAACTACATTGGAGTTGTGATGTTTAGATCATCTTTTAGGTATGAACTTATTTATACTGGCCTTTTCTTTGGGGCAAGTGCTTAACATATAGTAGAAAGAATGGAGATACATTTATCTATGTTAGCTTCAATTTCCTTTCAAATTAACCACTAGCTGTTGTGATCTGCTTAATTATGGTGACGGTATAATAGTCTTTTGATAATTTCTTGTCATGAGACTTGAAAAGGGTTATTCACAGTTCCAACTAGAGTGCAGGACATGGGCCAAGGATAAAAATATGTACCTTGGGGGAAGCTTCTTATGAGTAGATAAACTCTGTTAGCCAGAGTAAAAAGTAAAGCGTAAAAAATGTTTTCTTTGGCCAGAAAAAAAAAAGGATTCTTTGGGAATAGTTTAGCACGATCTTACATGTGTAAAAATCAAATCTGAACTGAAAGCAAATTTCTTTTCTTTGTAATAATCCTCATCGTCGTAAAACATAGATTCCATAACGAATGTCGCAAATGAAACATGTGATATCATGGCAGAGTGAAGTACAAGAGTTAGGCTTCCCAAATATCATGCCTGCTCGTGTTGTTTTATGACATTGTCTTCCTTGTGCATCCATTACTACATTTTTTATTTCCTGTTCCACTGTTAGTTTCCTACTTTTAAGGCATTATAACTGTTTGGATCATAAAATAATGGTTGCAACCAGAGCCTTTTGTACTTTGTTCATGTGGAATTTGTCTCAAAATATCTGACTTTGGTAATATTTTTATGTGGTCAAGTGTACAATGTTGCTAATATAGAATGGTCTCTGGCTATTTTAAGAATCAATATTAGATGAAGTTGCCTTCTTGTGCACTGTCCTAAGATCCACAGTTGGAGGTTAAAGCATTTGCTTTTTGAACGTCCATATGCATTGAAATTTAAAAAATAAAAGTACGCTAGAAAGTGAAGTTCAAATCAAAAGAAAAGGATCATTTCTAAGCCATCAGACTAATCACTTGTGGACGACCAAGCATAGTGGATAATTCTTTATGTGAACAAAGCAAGGATACGTTTTGGTTGGCCTCATGTTCCTAGCAATGATGAACATGCTCCAGTTGGGTCTCCATGTTGTTTAGTGTTGACTTGAGGTACTTGAAGTGTTCTACTAAAGCAGATTTTGATATTGAAATGTCATTTGGCATTTCTTTAGCCAGTTTGTTAATGTTGATTCTGTTCAAAATAGTAGTATGATTTTTTTGGATCTAGAACGCGTAACCCGTAGAGTGAATTCATTGTTTCATTTCACCTGGATTTAGTGGCTGAGAGTCGATTGGAGCCTTCATAAGAAACTCTAAACTCTATCTACAAAGCAAACTTCCATTTTTTTGTGGTTTGAGCGAATTTGATTTTCTTTTAGTGCACAATTTGAACTTGGCATGCTCACTTGTTTCCATAGACGAGCCTGTCTTTCTTTCCGTCCTCGTTTCGGTTGAACTGGACTTTAGGAAGATCAATGATTCTTGTTGAATAGAACTATCCAAATATTTGTGATGGAACCTGTATTGGCAATGCAGTTTATTGTCATTATTTTTCCTTCTAGTAGTTAGGAACATTTAACAATTGATTATGTCAAGCAAATTAAGTTAACATCACAATGGATAGTTGGATACCACTACCTTATGAAATGAACATGTTATATAAGTCACGTCAGGTAGATGTATTTTACACAACTTGCTCATTCGGATTGAGGGTTTTGACTTGTGAGAGTTTTGAAATTTTTAACTTTTTTATAGAGTGGTATAATGACTTATCATCTGGTTTCAATTTTATTAATTTGGTATCTCTTGTCCTATTTGTGTCACTTTGGTTCAATTAAAAAATGACGGTTTAAATTGATTGACTGATATGGTCATGTGCATCTCACGTGATCACACTTGAGGGGTTTTTTTTCTCGAAAATGTAAGGGACTAAAGCGATATAAATTATCAATGTGAAGAAGCAAAATGATGCACATTGTAAATTTGAGGGATCAAAATGCTCACTTAAGTGCAATCATGTGTGACACAGGTGAATACTTTCGTTAATCAATTTAAACCATTATTTTTTGTTGAACCAAAGTGACACAAAGTGCATACATTAAGGACTATTATTGTGGTTTACCCTTTATTTTTCGAATGTTGCATTACCTGGTTATTGATTCCTGAGGCATTTTTACTAGTTAACGCCTGACATTTGTTTAACATAAGTTTTTGTTTCTACATTATAATCTTAATCTTTCATATGAACACTGTTAGTGTCGGTGTCGGTGTTAATATTGTATTCATTCTCCTTTTGCGAGCCACCTTTTGAACACTAATTACCATGGAGCAAATATATTTAATAGTGTTGTTGTGACGATAATTGTTGGATTTTAATGTCCCAGTAGCGTTACTCATAACCACACCCACTCGTTTTACGTGACATTATTGGAAAGAAACTGGTATTTTATATAATCTAATTTATAGTTACTATTTTTCATTTAATTGACTGTGTACTTATTGATTGTTTAAAATAGTGAAATAGTATACAATAAAAGATACTCTATATTTACTACATATTTATTGAACAAAAGGTGAAAATATGATTTAAAAAAAAATACTTTTTTATCTATAGTCAGACCCTAAATCTTACGTGACCTCATACCTCACCGTTACTGTGGCGGGCCTACGCAGTGTGGTTACGTATTTCGAACCTGGGAAGGACATGGTAGCAAACTGGGTCTTAATCTCGTCTATCCTATCCTATACTAGGAGTAAATATTTGATTTAAATATTATATTACGTGAGTATTGTCACATGGTACAATTATTTAACGATAAAGGTTAGTTACATTAGCACGACAAATTTGACGACACCTTTATTATGTATTTTTTAGGGTTGAGTGAAGAAGGAAATAAATCGTCATAAGGGTAGATCACATTGAACTCATCTTTGCAGACTAAATTTCTTGTATTTGCAATCATTTGATAATCTCATTCGTAGGTTAAGTCGGGATGTGATGAACAAGAACCTAACTCATTCAACTTACCATCTTTTTGGCTATTTATACTATTTTTTTGGTATAGCTTACTAAATTTTTAGGTGTAACTTATTATTTTAGGTCATCTTCTCAAATTTCGTTATGATGCCGATAAATAAAAATTTGGTACCAGAATATTTACCCCTATTAGAGCATTGGGAATTGTGAATTCAGGTGCAGTGGTGGGGTGCCTTGCTGATTCTCTCTCTCTCTCTTTCTCTCTCTCATAGTCTCATGTCAAAGGCACGAACCCAAGACTCTGGCTGTCTGTGAAACGACATAACAAAATCTAAGAATCTATTTTTTGCCGTAAAAATGTAGTATTGATGTGTTATCACATCCATTGAAGCAACGATGTGGTATGTTGTCTTTTACTCTGGCCCAGGAAGGGGCTTTGCAGTGGGGTTCAATCAACCCACAGTGACAGAGCGTACTGTGAATTTTTACCATAATTTTTCAAATTTTATATTCTTTGTACCATGATTAAGCGTACAATATGTTTTTTCTTTTCAAAGAATATTTTACAAACACTTTATTACATTAAAAAACATAGATCAAGGTTACGACAAATAATGATAGATGAAAAAATAAGGTAAAAAACTGAGGTACACAGTAATAAAATTCTAAATCATGATAACTTTGGAATTGATCAAGCACAAGATCATCAATTAAGCCTGTTTTTGGGTTTTCAAGGCCTGTTTTTACCTTCTAGAAGGATGCTATTCCAAGTTTCCAGCCTACACATGGCGCTAATTAAGCTTAATGTAGTGGGTAACTTCTGATATTCTTGTCTACGAGATTAACTAATTCCTAATAAATAAGAGTAATTCTATTTCAACCTAATTTATTGATCTAATTAAGTCGGGAAGGGTGATCTTTTATGTCTCTTTTTTGGGTTTATTCTACTCAACCTTCTCTTTCTTTGAAATGTGCTGCTCTCTTTTTTTTTTTTTTAATTTACTAGTGATATATTGTGTATATTTTTGGAATCAATTGGTGCTTAGAAAGAAACCTAACAAAAAAATGTTATTCCCACAATGATCTTAAAATTTGAACTATGTGGCTATTGAGTGATCCATATTATTTCGTTATTGTTATTGGCTTGTATTTTTTATACCAAACTAAAAATAGAAAGAAAAAAACTCATGTATCAATTTTTTTACTTTACACAGTTGTAAAATTACTAATATGTGATCATTTTCCGAGTTCATGTAAGTATATACATTTTTTATGAGTTTGTCAATTTGGAGGGGGGGGAATGGGAGGATAGTCTATGTGAATGGGAAAGTAGAATGACTTGGGGGAATAGAAAAATATGCGACAATCTAGGGAGATGGAAATAAGGATAGGTGGTGTTAGATGAGAAGAGAAATGCATTAAAATGAGAAAAATAAGAAAGAGATAATAGGGGGATCAATGGAGGAGAGGGATGGCAAGGAGGGGGGGACCAAAATTGGTGGCGTAAGGGGTCATCGACGATGATTGTATAGGATGGAGAGGATTGCAAGGGTAGATTAGAAACCTCTGGTCAAATGCCTGCCCGTAATCCAATAGTTCATTTTAAGGATTGGTGTCTTACCCATTCAGTGACTTTAACACTGGACATTCCCAAAATGGGTACTATCGGATTGGGTGAATTTAATAATAGACACCTATTGGCATTTCAGCCATTCAAGGTCTACCTGAAAGACAATTTAGTACTTCTTGATCGTGAATACTTGAATTGGTTGTTCACTGTTCAAGAATTTTTGTTGCCGGCTAAAGGGGTGGTCATTATCCACAACCTCAACCACAACGGGTGCTAGGAGGGGGAGAGAGTAGGGTCACTAACTCAAGGGTAAGGGCCGGAAACGTTAATAGGAAGGAGCAAGGAGGAATTTCTCTTCTCTCTCCTCTTTCTTTGGCGTGTATATTTTTCTTTTATCTAACATCTTTAAATATGATCCATCCTGCTGGATTCAAATCCGTGTCAAATACTTTTTTTCTTCATTTATTTTTCTGACAGATCATTCACTATATATTAATGAAGGACCAATATAATATAGTGTGTCTCACTTGATTTTATGATAGATAATCTATCTAAAAAAATATAATAAAAATATATTAAAGGAGATTTCACTCTCATCCTACTACCACATTCGATTCTTTCTCTTTCCTCATTCTCTACGCTAATGTCACTTTTGATTTAACTGTCTAACGAACTCTCTTTTCCTTGAATGCAAGAAAGTTCCCTATTTGTCTATGGGTATGAATCACTTTGGTCAAGCTAAGATGTCAATATGATCTGAGTTTGAAAAACTTGTGGTTTGGGACTAACATTCTTAAACAACACTTCCATAATTAGTATAGGAGCTCTACGGGTCTTTACACTTGTAGTTACATCTCCTCAATTTGCAAGTAATTTTTGTGAGTCGCTTTACTAATCCATTCAGTTTTGAATTGAATATCTTAATATTTTTGTGCTTAGTTCATCATATGCTATCATTGTCGTCATACTAATACTATCCAGGAGAGTGGCTATTTATCATTGTGATTTTTCATAATGCAAGTGAGAATATAGTTACTTTGGCCATGATACGAGCAAAATGATCAAGTAAGATGTTCCGTTTATCAATTAATTAGTAGAATCCCCCTATAATCTTATGTAATGTTTAGGGGTTGCTTGTTGCATGACTAAATCAGGCAGCTACATTTTTTGGACTGCTCGTAAGCTTAGGCAATTGCTTACACATTCATGGATGAGGACATGTTGTTTCGTCGTATATGTGGTATTATATTTTACAAATCCAAGATTTACTCTATACATCTTTAGGCACATATTGTGAAACAAATTTCACTTGGGAAAAGTAAAAATGTACCACTCAAGTGTACAAGACTCCTGGCTGTAGTGATGTATCACTTGGACGAGGGACTACTTACCGTCACTCAGACTATAAACTAGAATCTAGTGCATTCGATACCACTTTCACTTGGAAAAAGTCATTTCATAGACTTTTTAGCTAACCAAGTTGTTGAATGCTTGCTTATGTACACTGACCTTCAACATCTTGTGAATATCTTGTACATCTGTTTTGGGTGAATATGGCATGTTTGGGAATGTGCTTTGTAAATGCTACTCAGAAATAAACTTGATTTAAGAGTTTTATTGTATTAATTTGGTGTGTGTTAATGCTATACAAGAATGTGTGTTACTGGGGTATCAATATTTAAGTAATGGGATACAAAAGTAATCGCTGTATGCAATCAAGTCTTAATATTTTAGGAGTTACAAGAATTAGTAGTGATAGTGACATAATAATGCAAAGTTATGAGCATGTGTGATATTTATATGGATAAGACATATATATAGAGTTGAGATTTAAATAGTGGAGAAGAATATGTAATTACAATAGGTAGCTCAAGTGGTAATAGGGATAAATTGTAAATTTATACGTCGTGAGGTTAAATTTTGACTACTCTTTGGGGTTATATACCATGAAAGATTTATACCTTATGAATACTCTAGTCTCAACGTATGTGGTCTGTCTTTACTTAGACCGGGAAGGAAATTAGTTGAGGTTTGCGTAAACTGGTCTGAACACACTTGACCGATTGAACCAAAAAAGAAAAGAATATGAGAAGAGTCAAAGTTGAGTGTGAGTTGTTATCAACTTGAATGATTTTTTTTCCCTTAACAACTTCCTTTCATTTTCTTTTTAGTCCTCTCGACTCCAAAAAAAATAGTATCTAAGCATTTGTTAACCAAAATAATATTGAAGTAATTCCAACAAATTCGGCAACTTGTGTGACTTATTACCCATGATGGTGCATGCATGAATTTATTGGTGTTTGGCAGCATCTCTTCGTTTATTTCTGCTATGTTAAGCTGATTTTTGCCATCCTACTTGACATTGTGTATCAGATGATGCTTCTGGTTCACCTGAGGAAGATCTTAGTCCGGTTGAGTTAGAGGTGCAAGAATGCAATCGGACCAGTGAAGATCGCGAAATTAAGGATAAACTCATGCGTAAATATAGTGGTTACATTAGCTCCCTGAAGCATGAGTTTTCGAAAAAGAAGAAGAAAGGAAAGCTGCCCAGAGAAGCAAGGCAAATGCTGCTTGATTGGTGGACCATTCACTACAAATGGCCATACCCAACTGTAAGTATATTCCCTTGATAAAAAAAAAAAAAACTGTAAGTATATTCCAAAGCATTCTCGGTTAATTTTGAAAACTTCCTTCTCATCTTATTTAAGACTCAACATGTAACATCTCGCCCCTACCATCAAGATATTGTCCTCCTTGTCTATGGATTTACGTTTTTAAAACATGCCTAGATGGTTAAGCTAATGTCATCAAGTAAATATAGTACACTAACTGTTCTCTCTCATGGCAATGTGGGAGTAAGTACACGAACTTGACATCGTGGCTCGCATGTGTATATTGTGCCTGACTTTAGGAGTGTGAGGTCTCGTGGGAACCGCATTGTCATGGTCATGTGACACTGATGACGTGGTGTCATTATTATATTCAATATTTTTTCAACTTTTACGTACAATGCATGCTTTTTAGGGTACAACATACATAAACCTGTTCTAAAACATATTGTACTTCTTTATATCCGTCGCACAGGAGGCAGACAAGGTTGCGCTGGCCGAATCAACAGGTTTGGATCAAAAACAAATAAACAACTGGTTCATAAATCAGCGGAAGCGCCATTGGAAACCGTCAGAGAACATGCAATTCACTGTTATGGACAGTATTTATGGACCATTTTTCTGAATGATTGTGGTTTCTCTCTCATGTTTAACTAATTAGCCTTTTGTTCTATAGTGAAATCTCTTACTGTCTCTCACTTCTTGTTTGTGTTTACCCACTGCAAGCAATAGATCACAAACAATAGGTGTTATAGGAGATTATCTAATCATTGGAATGTACAATATGATCTATACTGCTTACCCCTCTACGAGGATGAACGTTAACATTGTTTGCAGTCGGTTAAATGTTCTCTCTTTTTTTTTTTGGGTTTAATGATTAGAGTGTTTAGTACTTTGGCTAATTTTTTTCTTAGTTTGGTCAAAGGTATGTCATCCATGTCGGAATTAGAATATTCATGAGGAATAAATTTCTTATAATTTAACTCTAAGAATTTTTAAGATTTTATGCAAGTTATGTCTGTTTTTATTTCTTAGGGTATCATAATGTTACAAGAATAAGGTATCAAAGTTGGTATCGTAATGTTAAAAGAATAGGGTTATCAAAGTTGGTATCGAATCTCTATACATTTTTGATTAATTTTGAATTAAATGATGAATAATCATTGATTAAAATATATTATAGTAATAAAATATAAGAATTTTACATGTGTCATGTTTAACCGGAAGAAATAGAGGTATGATAACAAAAATTGGTATTTCAGTTGGAAAATAGTATCTTTTTTGGGGTGAATTTTAATTTGCATTTTGAAAGATATAAGAATTTTTACTTCATACCTTAAATATTATATTTTTCATGTTATGTATGTATTAAAAATATTATAATGTAATCCTTCCATTAATTTATGTTACTCATTTTATCGATGTCAATGGTGTGATTTTTTATAAAATAGAATATGAAGATAATAAAAATGTCACATTGTAAAACTGTCTAATGGTATTTTTTATCTTACGAAAGTTTTAAGGTCAAGGTTCAAATCCTCTGAGCGAAAAAAAATGTGATTGGTTGATAGATTGGATTTCAGTTGCTTAGACAAATTGTATACAAGTCTCTGGTGTGAATTCGATTTTTCATTGAAACGCAAGTCTTGATTTAACTGATGTGTGGGTTGAGGGATGAGAACAGACTTATGAGCTTGAGTGACATAAGTGTATCTTTACACGTCAGGGACAAATAAAAAAATTTCCTCGTAAACCAAATAAATAAATAAATTAAAGATAAAACATAAAAAATCGTAAATCTTTTGAGATGTAAAATGGAATTCCCTTCCTTTTAACTCCACAGATAAGTCTTTCTTGTACATAGAGGGTTGGAGTTAATAGTACATGTGACAGTGAGATAAAGGAAGAGCAACCTCTCATTATCACGCCCAAATCTACACTCTTTTGAAGAGATTCAAGTACCTTAATTTTTTGAAAAATAACTCTAATGAAATTTAAAAATTCAAATTTAAATGTATATCATTCTTTGAAATAAATATTGAATGTAACGGTAATACTATGTCATTATTGATGACATGATATCACTAACTAATTATAAAACCTCAAATGAAAAAGATGAATCCCACTTAGGCTTACATGGCAGGACTATAGAAAGTTATTTGTTTACATGACATGTTAGTTATTGATTTTTATGGGGTCCATATACTTTTTTATTTTAATATTATTAGTTGGTGATACCACATCACTTTGTCACGTGGTATCACCGTTGTAATGAATATTTTCTCCATTCCTTGGATGAGCGTTGAATAAATGGGTTTCATTGAAAAAATTGATGAGACCCACTCATCTAATAGATGACATGTATTTGAGTTACAATTTTTTAAGTTTCATTTGAATTTTGCGACATTATCATAATTTTTTTGGTCAAATTTGGTTTGTATAAACGAGATGAGATAGAGGTTTAAAATTGGTCATGATGAAAGATGCTAAAGATTTGAATATCCCGTGATAGATGATTTAAACAGTGTCCTCAGTTAGTAATGACAATTTACTTCTTTACATAATTTTCACCCTCTAAAGAGTTATTAATGATGGATGACTTATTGCATATCTGTCACCCTATAAATAGTCATGCTTTGTTTGTATGAAACACACACTTACAATGTAAACCATGATATCAATAGTGGAAGTTTTTTTAGGCATTGTAGATGCAAGAATAGGACAAACTACGTAAATCGTTGTGTTTTTATTCAGTTTTCACTTCAAATCTCCAATCTCTTCCCCATCCAAAATTTAACGAAAGGGGTTCTCCCCTCTTAACCCACATCAAAGAAAAGAAATCAATATCGTATCGAAATTTATAATTTTTTAAAGTAAAAGTTACGATCAAAAAAGTGATGAAAGTTGTGAGGTAAAATTATTACTTTTTAAGGTTAAGTTATAATTAATTAGAGGTATTCATGACCGATGATTAATCATAATATTTCACGATTGATCATGAAGTTACCTTAAAACAGTTGCAACTTTATCTTAAAAAGATGTTACTTAACCTAAAAAACTAGTAACTTTCGGTGTGTTACCAAAACTAGTACCATAGAATTACCGCAAAGAAAATATGCCGGGTTCAACAGCTTCATAAATCATATTTTAGTAAAAATTGGAGGTGAGTCCTCTTAGATGTACTTGTTTAAAGATAAGCCTGACAAAGAAACTTATGGGGGACTAATTCCATGTTTAAAATTATATGTAATGAGTTAAGTCCACTTTTTTTTTTATCTCAAAAACACCCATAACGGTGTTAGTTTTAGTTAATTTTGACAAGTCATAGGTTAGATGTTTGAGATATACATGGTAACAAATTGTTTAGTGTTTTATGAAAACTGAATATATCATATTATGATGCTTGAATTATGACAAAATTATCGTGCTGTTAAATCAAATTCAGATCAAAAGTTTTCATTAACAATTCAAATTCAAAATATTGATCACAGAACATCAAAATAAAACCAAACATCGAGGGATATATGCTAAACATACACCTTTAATTTTTAAAGTAAACCAAAGGTTGTGATCAATAACATCTCCACAGTAACATCAACTCAAGCACATCAATACATTGAAATTATGAAATCAATTTTTCGGTTATCACACATTAACAAGATCTATTTTAATGTTATTTTGATCCAATGAATGTCAAATGTTTTGAACAACGAAGAAAGTAATAAAAAATGTTCACATTAATTTAATAAAAGTAACATGAACAGTTTCACCAAGTTACATGATGTACACATAGTAACATGAGGATATCAACATTAAAATTATTTACTAAATCACTGAAACATCATCTTGAGTAACATCAGATAAACACAATTTATAGTACACATGTTATAATTTTATAGTTTGAAGATTACTCTATACATAACATTGTCCAACCTCAATACTCACTTTTCACTTTTAATTGCAAACATTTTAGACATATATTATATTACACACTTTTAATTTTTTGTCGTAACATGAAAGTATTGTGCTCAGTAACACATCGGCTTTCACAAATTACAAGGCTATATTGTATTCACAATAACATTAAATTTCAAAAAATTATAGTAAAAACACAATTCAAAAATTGAAAATTTGCAAAATTTCTAATAGTAACTTTGCCAATAGAACTTGAAGAGTTGAATCGATTTTTGCTCTTATGGTCTGTAACTTCTTTGAATTTTGAATTGAA
>CM042202.1:18529413-18565428 GCA_023539305.1 Ilex asprella
ATATATATATATAGAGAGAGAGAGAGAGAGCTTTGAATTTGAATTTTAAATTTTAAATTTATGATGGAGATTTTATTAACATATTTAATTGACATTGAATTAAGGGATAAAAATTTTCAAAATAGGAAATTAATTTAACATCCTTCCAAGGAATGGTATTTTTGAGATAAAAAAAAAAGTGGACTTAAGTCATTACATATAATTTTAAACATGTACTTAGTTCCTTATAAGTTTCTTTACAAGACTTATCTCCAAACAAATATATGTAGGAGGACTCACTTTCAATTTTCACTAATTTTAATTTGGTGTACCCATTCTAATTTCCCCTTGTAAATTTTGGATGGGCCGGACTGAAAAAGTAGGCCCAAATATTGGATCCATTATTGTGATCCACAATCTATTTTCCCTTTTTCTTTAAGGCCCTCAACTACTTCTCGGAGGGCTAGTTGATGCGTGATCCACAGTCATAGAAAGTTGTCTCTTCTCCTGGTTATAAATATGATTTTTTTTTTCTTTTTGCTGTTAGTTAAAAGATTGCTTAAATTAAAAAAAAGGGGTCAACTGTGCTTTTACCCCATAATATTCAATTCTCACTTTGATCCTCAAACTTTTTTTTTATCAATTCAAAAAAATGATACGTATGATTTTTTTGCACGCGACATTTGATGCACTTGTATCAATTATGAAAAAATGACTCGTGTTTCTAACTGAGTTCTTAATAAAAAGCATTGATTGGATTGAATCAAGTTATTTTAAAAGTTGGATGTCGAAAAAATTCACCCAAAACATTATGAGAATTGAAGTAATTTCGAGATTAAAAGTGTAACCCAAAAATACATAACTGAAGTCTTGCTTTGTATGCTCTTCATGTTATTTCATTGTGACTTGTACACCATGTATTTGGCTCATGAAATCAACCAGAGAGCGAGATGAAACTTGAATAAATCTAAACCTCTATAAATTTTGTAATAGCAAGAGGCTCGTGTAATGCTTTTGTATGCATCACTATGCCGAGACTTGTTATGTGTTTACTTTGCAAATGAAGAGTACACAAACGAATCAAGAATCTATAATAATAAAACAGAGCCTCCTGTTTGAGTTATTTAAGTTCCTTAGTTAGAAAAGCACTACAATAGTTCAGATCGAATAGGTCCCGTTTGGTAACGTTTTCATTTTTATTTTAATTTTTATAGTAAATAAAAAAAAAACTCGTTTGGTAATCGATTTTATTTTTTTTCTGTCACCGTTTTATAAACGAGGGACGATTCTCAAAAAAAAAAAAAAAAAAAAGAGGTTTTTGAAAAACGAAAAACGAGAACGTTACCAAACGATGTCTTAATAATTTAATTTTTTTTTCTCTTTTTGACCACTGAAATTCATTTGAATTATTAATCATTTAACCACACTAATTTACTTAAATTTCAACTTTTTAACCACAGCATTCGATCCATACATTAAAAAAAACGTGTTTTGCACGGGACACCGCAAGTTATACAAAATGGAAAAGCCAAAAACTCATTTTGAGCAGGAAAATGCAAAAATCTGTTTGTCTTGAGAAGGTACCAGTGCCATGGTGTTCAAGTTCCAGTTATCACAACTCCTTATCTCATCTTCAAAATCCCATTTCTCCTCTCCTCTATTATTCCCAAGATCTTCATTGTCTGAGCTTGAAATTGAGACCTTCCTCCAAGTACACCAGATTCTCAGCATGATATAAATCAAAACCAAGCATATCACTGTAGATGTAAACACAATGGCCACTATAATCCATGCAACTGCAGTATTTGATAGCCACTTTCTCTCCTGCCCCTTCGATTCCGAACATGGTATCAGAGGTGGGCCACATAGCTGTTCGTTTCCCAAGAAAGAGCTTAGTGGGAATCCTGAAAAAGTTGGAGGAAGTTGGCCATGGAGATGATTGTTTGACAGGTTTAGCCTGTGGAGACTGGAAAGTTTTCCAAGTGACTGTGGAATTTCCCCTGTGAGTTGATTGAATGAGAGGTTCAATCGCTCCAACTTCACCAGATTGCCAAGAGACCAAGGAATTTCACCCGAAAGAAGATTTTCACTGAGGTCCAAGATCACTTGCAACTCAGAAAGTGTACCTAATCCGGCTGGTATGGAGCCAGTCAGTAAGTTCTTGGAAAGCCTCAGGTCATAGAGCTTCTTACACTGCTGAAATGTTGAAGGAATTGACCCAGATAAGTTATTTCTTTGAAGGTTTAGAACATTCAAAGAATTTAGATTTCCAAGCTCTGGGGGGATGTCACCTGATAGGTAGTTACTATCCAGAGAGAGCTTAAGTAATCTTGAACAGTTCCCAAGTTCTGTTGGTACTGTTCCATTGAAAATATTGTATGAAAGATCAAGCTCGCCGAGTTCTTGCAAGCTCCCTAGCCATGGAGGAACTGTGCCTGAAAATAGGTTATTGTTGAGAAGGAGGTGGCCGAGTTTTCTACAGTTTGAGAGCTCAGGTGCCAGCTCTCCTGTGAAATTGTTGAATGACAAATCAAGAAAGTTGAGTTCCGTTAATTTGCCTAATTCAGGAGGAATGGGACCATTGAGAAAATTGTAAGCAAGGCGGAGACGGGTCAGGTTTCTTGACATGGCTAGTTCATAAGGAATGGAACCGGAGAAACTGTTGTTTGTCAAGTCTAATCTGGAGAGAGAATTGGAACCAGAGAGTGGAAAGATGCTTCCACTAAATCTGTTGTGAGAAAAATTAATGATGCTAAGGTTTTTCAGGAGGGAAATTGATTCAGGAAGAGGACCTTCAAATGAGTTGTTATAAAGAGTGATCAAGAACAGCTCGGAGAGGAACCTGAATGTTGGTGGCAACGTACCCGAGAGTCGGTTATCTGCCAAGACCAAATTTTGAAGCTTTGTGCAGTACCCCAAGCTTGGGGGTATTGGACCTGATAACTCATTCTGTCTCAATAGAAGAAAAACTAGATTCTTGAGCTTCCCAATTGTTGCAGGAATAGACCCTTTCAAATGGTTTCCAAAGAAATCAATCGCTGTTAAGCTCGAGCAATTTGTTAGCTCTCTAGGAATAGTCCCTGAGATCTGGTTGTCGTAGAGATACAGAACGCTTAGCCTCTGCAGCTTCCCAATTTCAACCGGTATACTTCCTGTGATCATATTGCCAAACAGAAAAAAAGTCATTAAGTTACTCATGTTTCCGATCTCAAGAGGTATAGTTCCGGAAAAGCTGTTGTTGTTGAGCAGGAGATCTGTGATGTTCTCTAGCTTGTCAAGGCCTGATGGTAGTAATCCTACAAAGTTGTTATCAGAGAGGTCTAATTCTTGGAGCGACGAGCAATTCAGTAACTCCAAGGGGAAGTTGCCAGAGAGATTGTTTCGAGCCAAAAAAAGTTGGTGCAGACTTGAATTGTGAATGCAGAGGTCCCTGGGAGTGCTTCCTGTCAAAGAATTATCAGATAGAACTAGAACCTCAATATTCTTCAGATAAGTATTGATGATGTTTATTGTTCCCGAGAGGCTATTTTTTGATAAGTCAAGCCTCTCAAGCTGAACCAATTGGTTAAGTTCTGAAGGGATTTCACCATTCAACCTATTCCCAAGCAAGTTCAAGTACTTCAAGTTGGAGAGGAAACCCAACTCGATAGGAATCGAGCCAGAAAGGCTGTTGTTGGCTAAGTTCAGGATTTGAAGTGATTCAAGCTGTCCTATTGAAGCAGGAATTTGACCTTCCAGCCTGTTGTTTGATGCTGCGAAGTTCTGAAGCTCTATGCATCCACTGATTTCTTTTGGTATAAGGCCACCGAGACTGTTCTTCTGCAAGTCAAGAGATTGTAGATGCTTCAAGTTACCAATCTCAGCTGGAATACTTCCATTTAGTTGGCAATAAGCTAGACCCAATACTCTCAATTCAGTCAAGTTTCCGATATTCTCGTTAACTTGGCCAGTTAACATGTTATCTCCTATTCTAAGGACTTGCAAATTCTTCAAAAGACTAATCTCCGCAGGAACGTTGCCAGAGAGAGAATTTGAATAGAGGAGGAGTTCTCTCAGATTCTGAAGCTGTCCAAGCTCAGGAGGTATCAAGCCAGAGAGGAAATTCGAAGATAAATCGAATGTCTGAAGTGAAGTGAGGCGCGAGAACTCGGGGGAGATTGCACCTGATAGTCCTGATCCAGATAGATTCAGACCCATAACATGGATTTGATCATCTGAACATGTCACTCCATACCAGGTACATAAACTAGTTCTTGGAGACCAGTTGTCTAGAACTCCAACTGGATCAACAAATTCTGATTTTGTTCTTAGGAGCCAGTAGGAATCAGTTGTATCATCTCCAAAATTAACAGAAAATGCAACACAAAGTACTGAGAAGAACAGTAAAAAATGACAAATATAAATGCTGCTCATTTCAGAATCTATGTCCCAGGTTGGTTTCAAAGCAAACTATCAGAAACATAAAGTGAAATACTTGTGGTATTGCTAGTAGCAGAAGCTCAAATTCTACATATTGAGGATGACCCCATAGAAGAACAGATGACATAGGATATCAAGGCAGGAAATTTGGAGAGAGAGAGAGAGAGAGAGAGAGAACACAGGTTCAGTAGTGGAGGCTTAGAGCTTATATAGTTTTATCAAAGTAAGCTTGTATAGTCATCTTGTCAAGAAAGTTAATAAAGGTTTCAGCATGAAAAGTGGTTTTACTTTAACGAGGAATTATATTATGACAGGGTTGTTCAATTGTGTTTGGAACGTTACGGTTCAAATCACGCAAATAGCTTCTCACCATAGAAGACGGGGTTGAGTATACCTAACTCTCTCTCCATCTGTACATAACCAAAAATGACGAAACCCTCGCGTAATGGGATCCGACTCCTCTCTAATTTTACCTTTTTCCTTTCTTTTTTTTGCAAAAAGGTATGATATTTTTTCTTGTTTTTTTTTTCTTTCTGAAGACAATCATAGAACAGGGGGCGCATGTGTTATTAGCTTTTTGGGATGTAAAGAATATGAAGATAAGATGGTTTGATGGCTACCCCGGAAACAAGGACAAAGAAGCTATGTAGAGAGACCCACTTATGCCTCATATAAAAAAGAAGTGGACCTGTCTCTAGGGCTCTACTTGGTGTCATATTTAGTTGGACCCCTGCTATATTTCTGTTTTATTTCAACAAGAACTTTGAAGATCCATTGGAATCTATCAAAAACATTATATGGGATTTGACTTCTGAGAGATTATGTCAAATAAACTTCAGCAATTGTCAATTAAACAGGTATAAACCCATTATGTTATTGATGTTATAGGATGCACCACACTAGCATCAAGGATGATAATTTGTCAACCCTTATAGCAATGGAATGCATTTCTTGAAGGAAAATGAACTATGGCAGGTTTTTTAGTTGTCACTGTGTGTGGGTGTGTATAGTATGACATGATACAGGCTGACATGAAATCGATACGAAATTAATGAGTTGGGTTCAGCCTTAGCGGGGTTAGATGATAAACAAATGCACTCTCAACTCGTCAAAGAAATAAGTCACACAAATGCGGCAAAACACGACATGAACCCGGTTAGTCCGACGTAACACAAAAGTGACTATAACGGGTCGTATAAGAATTGAACAAATTTAATATGACATGATTAAATGGTTTAAAAACATGATACAACACAACCCACTGACAGGCTCAGTGTATAAGCATGACATGACTTTTGCAGTTACATATCCTCGTTGAAAGAACCATAAAACCCCAAGGTAACAAGTAACACTAATTTAACTTGTTCTGAATTGACATCTCGACAGGGCGGAGAGTTCACACATGAAATCTACTCTATTATCAACCAAATCCCACCTAATACCAAATTGAATACAAGTAGAAAACAGAAGACCTAAACTACCACATTTCTTGCGTTTCACTGTAGAGAACAGCTTCATTTATCTTGCTGAAACTCCGGATAGAACCAAAGACCATGTGAGGTTTGGTGTTATCTAACCAAAGCTGTTTCAATTGCTAACTGGGCCTACTAAAGTGTGTGTGTGTGTGTGTGTGTGTGAGAGAGAGAGAGAGAGAGAGAGAGAACTAAACTACCACATTTCACTGTGGAGACCAGCTTCATTTATCTTGCTGAAACTCCGGATAGAACCAAGACCATGTGAGGTTTGGTGTTACCTAACCAAAGTTGTTTCAATTGATAACTGGGCCTGTTAAAGTTTGTGTGCGTGTGTGTGTGTGTGTGTGTGTGTGAGAGAGAGAGAGAGAGAGAGAGAGAATGAGAATGTGTCCTGGCTCATTGCATATAGGAGGCGTCCTGCTAAACAAATGATGACAAAGAAGTTCACTAGTGAAAATCAACTGATAGAGAAAATGAATCTGCTTAGCTTTCTGCAGTAGACTTTATATCTCTCATCTTTGCTTAGTTTTTCAGGATTTAAGCAGAGGCAACCAATATGGATGAAAATACAACAAAGTTAGTCACTTGAAAATCCCCAGACAAAGAAGCAAAGATGTACCTTGCTGGACCACTATATTTACCTACTACTTGATCACTCTCTCTCTCTCTCTCTCTCTCTCTCTCCACATGCAATATGTGATAAAAGAGAATACTCATGATGAACAATTCAAGGCATGTCCATCTTCTCTTGTATACACTTGTTGGCGGGCCTAATAATTCTGAACACGACACACGAATCCAACAGCTCAAAACTAACAACTTTGGATTTAGCCTTAGCAAGTTAGGGTGTTACATGAGTGGACCCGATAAACTCATTGAATGAATTAATTGATACAAACCAAGGAAACACAATACGAACACATTGAACACAATTTATATACGTTACGAATCCAACACATTACTAACTCATGCATACATGATTATAAATGGATCAAATTTTGGTTAAACTAATTTTGATATGGCACAACTTAAATAACTATGACACGAATCCGAGATAGATAGATATGACTCATTGACAACCCCACTCATTGGAACCACCTATCCATCTGTTTCTGCACTCTAATTAAAGTAAAAGTCACACTGCAGGCAGTAACATTTCATTTTCTAAACAAAACTGATTTTCATCCAACCTGCTTAAGACATATGGGTCATTCTCTGGGGAATTATCTGTCTTCTACCTAATCTAAGCATTTTGTATAATCTTCCACTAGGAGTACAACAAACTGAAAGTCCAACCAAGATAACACCAACTCTGGAATTTAAAATGGAATGAGAAGAAAGTACAGTCAAAGCGACCAAGGAAATTAATTATATGATATAAATCCAAAGGAGAAGGTACATTATTGGGGAATTTAAAATGATTACCATATTGTATAATATTTGTAACGATGGAATGACAAACGATCTTTATAGGAAAAGAACAACCAAAATAATTCCTTCTTTTAGTAGAATAATTGTTATACAATTACTAGTTTTCCATAAAACAATAAAAAATAAAGGTGATACAAAAAAATGGAAGTAGCCACTAGCTACTAGCCACTAAAGAATCTGAAGAGGCCACATATACGCAGTCTAACCCCGCGTATGGATATGCAATTCCTGTGACTCAAACCCCACTTTTGGATGCACAATCTAAGAAAACAGTCTAAGACAGCCTAATTAGAAAGCATTCTTCCCTTGCAGCTCTAATCCCTCATTTTACACCCGGATTCTCAGAATTTAGACTGAATCAACCGGTGGATTTTGGCACAAAACAGAAACACCCAATGAGAATCGAGCGACCAAGATTCAGCTGCATCAACTGCACCCTGCCTCGGAGTTTTATGTGCCCCCATAGCAATGCATTGATGTCTAGGCCATGTGATTCTCGTAAAATAGGTTTTGAACAAAAAAATCATCATCTGAATAACAATCCAAATTTTCAGGATCCCAAATTCCCAATTCATCTGTATCAAGCTTGAAGCTTAACCTTCATCTTTTTTTCTAGCAATTGTCCACAAGTTTCCCGGCCAGACCTAGACCATCTGAATGAGAGAGTTACAACCGAGCAATCATACTAGCTAACTCACAGGAAGACTCATGAGACCTCGGCGTCTCACAGTGTCCATACAAACTAAGGGTGTTACTGGCTAATAGCCATTCATGCTTACCTTGAAAATTTACCGACATATCACTCAAAGTTGGCAGCATGGAACGAGAGTTTTGGTTTGGTTCGGGCTTGACTCATGTTGGATTTGTTCAAGCCCATTCATATTTGAATACAAGTCGAATTTAATACAAAAATTTAGGCTCGTTTTTGTCCTAGCCATGCCCGAGCTTGAATAAACAACTGGAATCAAACTCACGATTCTTAAGCTTGTCAACAAAGAGGAAAACTTAATAAATAGATAAACAAGCACATTTGAGTACACGAGTGCTATTGGATTGATTAATAACCGCAAAATCACACCCCAGTAAAACCTCCAACTGTATTGGGTTGTGTTTACTATTAGAGAGTCTTCCCTCACTGTGTGATCAGGAGAATATGAAAAGGAACATAGGACATATAAATTAGACCGGCAAGAGGATTCCTTTCACAAACTCAAGATAGGAATAATGCTTGTTGAGTAGATCAGGTCAGGCTTAGAACATGACATAGTGGACAAGCAACTTACTAGCAAGTCCAAGAGAGAAAATGGTATACAGAGGCCTCTGGTGCAAGAATTTTTACCATAATATGTGCTACCTTCAATATTTGTCGTAAGCTACTCATTAAATATTTAGAGCTGACAACAAAAAGACCTGACCTTATTAAACAAGACGACCATTTAGAACTGCCTGTCAACCACGTTAACCTTCGTCACTCCATACAGAGTTAGCATTCAAGCACGACCTGAAGATGACGTTTTTCAAGCAGAGAAAAGAAGGGGTTAACAATGACACCTAAGACAAGAAAATTGTTGTCAGCATATCATTAATTAAGCAGAAGAATATGGCACAAAAGTCTAGACAAGAAAACTGAGCAATATAAGTAGCAAGAATGCTGAATTTTCAGTAGATTCTATGGGTATTCAATCTACACCGCTTTCAAAGCACATTTATCCTGATAACAATAAAAAACAACACTATACGAGAAAATTTCGTCTTGATTAACTGAATGATGTCGACCACTGCTATCCCAAAATCAGCAGTTAGACCCCTTAAACATGAATGCAAAGAACAAGCAGTGCAGCAAACTTCTCCAATGCCGGCTGTTATTTCGTTTCCATCTTCATTGACGGAACGCCATGAGCTTTTGATATCCTCAAAAACTGACGAATGATTAAGTTAAATATTACCCCTCGAGCAAAACAAAGCCAACCACAAAATAACCTCCAGAGCACAATTCAGCCAACAATTGATAACCACACCAACCAAATGTATATGATGTTGTGTAGTGTTCCTCTCCATGGAATGAGATAATAACTAGACCAATGTGGATCCAAAAATTTGCATCTTATTATTCAGTCGTAGGGACAGAAGGGATAAATCTCATGATGAAGCTTGACAGCGACCAGATGCAAATCACCCCAAGGAATTGAAGTACATTCAAAAGAGTACCCAACGAGCTGTTTATTGCCAGGTTGTGTGATGTCATCTCAGCTCCTCTCACAGTGAATGACAGAGCTGTCACCAGTTGTGCTGCCCTATTCAGTTGGTGCAATCTATAAACCTGTAGAAACACCCCAAAAAATTAAATAAAAAAAGGCTTCTTTAATTCACAAACAACCTTCAACCTTCAACCTTCAACCTTCTCGCTTCTTGGAGTGGAATATTTTATCAAAATTAATTTTAGAAGCATAACTAAAGTATGGAGAGATTTGTCAAAACAAATCATAAAAGACAGCCAGAGGTCAGAACTCAAAGATAAACAACAAAATTAAGATAAAATCTATCGTGTCATTCACTCTGTTACAACTACAAGCAACGTGGACCTTTTTAGCCATAGTGAAAAAAGATGTATTTATCTGGCCTAAATATGTAGAGTAAACTACGTTTAGAATGTCCAATATAAGATGCATTTACCAGGCCCAAATATATTGAGTGAACTAGGCATATAACCATTTACTCATTATTGAGAAACACGCATTGTGGTATGAATAAAGGAAAACAAGACCACAAAACCAACATTGAGTAAGGTAGTAAAAATGCTAATGGAAGGGGAAGACCAAATAAACCTGAAGGAGCTAGTAAGAAAAATATGATTGCTCATAATATAACAGAACATGAAGCCCTTAGACAGAGCAGAATATGAAAAAGGATACATGTGACCAATCCCAAATAAACAAAAGTTTGATTTGTTGCTAGGAATAATAAAATCTACAAAAACACAATACAATAAAATTCAGTTTTTCACCATTCCCCATCAAAACAAAAATGTTTAAAAAAGCCAACTACACTAAGTGATTATTATCCTTACTTGAAAGATAATGGGAATGACTGGCCATGACGGTGACTTTATATATCTCGCATACTGTTCAAATGCAAACTGCACAACGATACCAACAAGGTAGGGTGCCAAGGTAGCAGAAGCTGCAGGGCCAGTCCATGGCCACACGAAACCCATTGTCACCATGGGAATTATGAGACTAAGAACTAAAACAGCAACAGAAGAAATTCGGTGCCCCAATTGAGAAGCAAGGACTCTGTTATTCACAGCAGAAACTGGCTCAATGGGCTTCCGTAAATGGTCTACGAGTAGAAGAAACACCGCAACTCCACAGTAAAAAAGAGCCTCCGTGAAGAACAATATAAGGAAATCTGCAGATAGAGAATGTAAAATCATGGAGAGAAAGAACAATCTCAGTGGGCTAACACAATAAGCAAAACAGTCACCATGGATAAATGCGTAGATAACATAAATAAGCAAGAGAAGAACTCTTCTAATCAAAAATAAAAACAACAATGAAACAGGAATAAAATATAAACCAAGATATGTATGGGCCATTAGGGTCATTCACAATTTACTTGATTCCATCTGCTGTTTAATTGTTGTTTCTTGAATACTTACACTAATAGGTTTTCAAAAACCACATGCACTTGTCTCTGGTTTTGGCTCTTTTCTTTGTAAAACAGGTACTCCAGCAGTCCCTTAAACTATTATAATGGGCAATAACCTGTCACTTGGCCTAGAGTTACCAATTTCACAAATTTTCAGATTCTCCAGCACTAGATTCAGAAGTGTTGACCCAATGAAACAGAACTGATCAGTCAATCCACTCTATTTTAACCTACATTTGTAATAATTGATAAACATTTACTGCACTCACAAAATCACATCCTTATTGAACTAAACATCTTAATATGACTCAAAGCTAATTTATGCATTTTTGACATCATTATCGCCCGTCAATACCCTTCCATTTGATTATCATTCGTATTAAGGTTATTGTTCTATATGATTACAAATGTTTCTTGGTTATAACAAGGATTGGTTATTGCTTTTATTTTTGACTAAATAAAAACAAAGACACAAACCTAGAAAAATGTACCGACCTGTTAATAGAGAGTCCTCAAATACAGTAGAGAGTAGCCTTCGCAAGTATAGCGAGGGAAAGATGAAGGAAGATACAAGTACAGCAGGAGCAGCAAACCATAGAAGATTGTCCTGATTCTTTCCTCGGCTGGATACAAGGTTTGCATCTTCTTTTTTATAAGGGCGATTATAAAATGAGATTAAACCTGGTCTCCCTCCAGTTCCATCAATATGAACAGGTGAACTGTCTACAGGAGACATATCTTCAATCAGAGGAAATTCCTCTTCTTCATCTGAAGCATCTGGTTTAAGCTCACTGTATTCTAACTGATCTTCGGAGGTGGCAAACAAAATATGTCGCCTTTTTGGAAAACAATATTTTAGCTTCAGCTTTCCATGCATGAACTGGCAAGACTTAACAACTTGCAGTAACAAAAGAAAAACAAAACCAAAGAAAAAGGAAATATTTAGAAAAGTGGTAAGCAGTTTCAAGCTGTACAGCATTCCAGAACAGAGGTTGAACTTCAACACAGCCATACAATGTATGCTTGCGCAAATTAAATCAGACCTTATGGCAACAATTAACCAGCAAGAGGCTGCCCTCTCATAGGGTTCAAATTAAACTTGCTGTACTTTTATCAGAGGTTAGTTAACCCCATTGCTTTCAAAGACATCAACTTTTGGCTAACTAAATTGCAAGGTTGATCTTTGCCAAAAGTCTCTGAAGATGGTATTGCTAAATTGCACCCTCAAAAAAATTAGAACTTGGGGAGAATTTAACATGTCATAAACACTACCTTTAGCATTTCTCAGCTGCTTTGCATCAGATTTCTGGCTGTCAAATGCTCCTCTTGTTAAGCTCATCTGGAAATTGTAGCATAGCAATTATTGGTGTTTGAAGATAGCAAATTCAAGCAAAAGATATATAAGCCTTTCTCTTCTCTTTGTCAAGGCCATAGTCGTGAGTGCGTGTATGTGTAGTGTGTTATCCAAGTCTGAGAGGGGACAAAAAGTGTTATTCTAATTGAATTGTTAGTCACAAGAAAAGAAAAAAAGAGGAACAAAACCCTTATGGTAGCAATAAGGAGATATGGATAATTATCAGGATGACATTGCACGCAACACACAATGGAGAAGAGTCAAATATCAACACTCCAACCTTGAAAAGGAAAAAAAAAAAAAGGTTTTCCTCGAAGATGAAATTGCATCTGGATTTGATAAACTTAGACACAGTGAATTTGGATTCCCCATATTTATATTATTTAGCATGTAATGCTTTAATAATGTTGCATGACATAATTTCTCAAACAAATGCTAGATCCTTTGAAGGAGTAAGAAATCTACAATTTGTAAATGCTCAGGCATGGAGATTTATGTCGCTTAATGAAGTACGTGACAGGAGTCAAATTGAGAAGAAATGGGTTGAAACAACAAACGACAGCTCTCCCTTTACTCACTGGTGCTTGAAACAATACAATTTTCCCTCCCCCTTTCGTATTTCCAATACCACGCAATTTAGGAGAGCCAGAAAAGCCCATTAGTCACTTGTACATCACTAGGTTCATTCGATGGCTGAAAAGGATTATGGCAGCCGTCTTAATGAAAGATGGCAGCATCCATTTAGTAGCATAACCAGCACCAAGCCTTTTTTGGTGGGGTGATGATACAGGTAAAACAAAACTTCACAAGATAAATTTTGATACGTCATGCTATTTTTCCAGAACAATGCACAATCTAGCAGAATTCAATGTGCGAACCAACTTAAAATGGCAGGGACAAGAATTTGCATCTAATAGATATACATATTTGTGTGTGTGCGCGCGCAAGACTTAACAAAGATTCAAACAGAATTGATGTAACTCACTTCAGACATGGCTCAGAGGCAATAAGCAGCAGTACATATTTTTTACAATTAATAGGCATTTAATTTTTAAACAACACACATACCCAGAATCAGAATTACAAAGTACCTTCGATATCAACACTCAAACAAACTACTTAGCCACTGAAAACCTAATTGCAGCATCTATAAACTGAAAAGTAAACTTCCCAGAACAAAAGAAAGCGGACAAAAAAAAAAATTTGGCCGCTACAAGGAATCGAAGACATCGTACCTGTGAACTTCTTCTTGACTGAAAAGGAGAAGAGAGAGAAGTGGAAACACAAGAAAACGAAGACCCAATTTTAACTGCCATTCTCTCAAGCAAGAAACACAAGCCTGGTCTATTACACGCTAAGGGATTGCATGTTGATTGAACTTTAACTATAATCCATTTGATTTCAACAAAAACTAAGAAATATCCATTCAACAAATGTTATAGAGAAAGTTGGGGAGGTGGGAAAATTGATGAATTCGTAGATTTTGAGGTGTGGATTTTGGGAGTTGGAAGGAGAGAGTAAGAGAAACAAAGCGGCTGCCTTGTTCTGTTCAGTTTTCCTTGGCCTCCTTCTTTCCTTAGCTTTTTTTTTTTTTTTCCTCGATGATTACGACAGTACAAAGTCTAAATTAGATTAAGCATATCTCCACTAAAGTCTGGTCAAAAGATAAAATATACATGAAGACTAAATTATTTATAATTTGATTTAAAAAATTATTAAAATTCGAACTGATTTCACCATATTTTGTAGAAAAAGAGGAGAAAGAAAAATAAATTAAGAAAAAGTAAGAAGCGGAGAGGGAAGTATAAGGAGAAAATTCAGACATTTTTCCTTATTTGTTATGAAAAAGAAAATGAGGAAAACATATGAAACTACCATTTCAAAAAATTAAGAATTGAGATTTTTTCCGATGTATTTTTCTCTATTTTTTTTCCTTGATAAATCATTTATCTTGAATTGAAGTAGAATTTATTGAATATATGTGATTTTTTTTTAACACATGAGGAATGATCCACCAATAAAATAAATTAAGTCTAAATCTAAAAAATTGTAATTTATGATGTTGGGGGGTCCATGGGGAAAATATTTTTCCTCTTTTTAATATTTCTTCTCTCCTTTGTTGAAACCTAAAAGAAAAAGAAGGGGATTAAACATTTCCCCTCACTTTTTTCGTCTATTTCCCTCAGCCAAACAAGGGGTAATGCTCACTCAGTCATCTAATTGTTGCTGCTGCTGCTGCTTCTTCTTCTTCTTTTCCTCCCTTTCTCTTTGTTATCTTGGTTATAAAAAAAAAGGTAATCTATGCATATGAAGATAAAATTGTATATATCTCTGATTTTTTACAAACCCTACAATTACAAGAGTCATGCATGCGTGCAAAGAATGATATGAGCCTTAAACCACCTTCTTTCACACACGGGATGACTTAAATTTTCTCACTTCTAAGAGACAACAAGAGTCATTCTCTCCTCTTTTTCAAAATCCCTAATGTTGAACAAACAATTTTTTCCATTCCTGATCACTTCAAGCCATCAATCGAAAGAGAAGGATGAACTGATTTTTTTTTGCCTCTCTGAAAAAACACACTATACAAAAAGGATAAACAGCACAAAACAGTAGTATGGCATACAAACTGGCCAATCCATGCCAACACTACAGCAAAATCAAACGAAAAATCAACTTAAGATGAACAAAATCAAATCCCCCATACAATGCAAGCTTAAAGCTAAATAATTTACAAGACATCATACAACTTTCTCTACGTTTAGGCTAAGATCAACATCAACTCTATATCACATAAGATGTCATTGGTCTTATTTGTGCAGATCCACCTGATTTTTGTAGTCTGGACAAAGAAAAAACATGGGCTGCCACTGGTCAACTTGCTGAAAGTAATCTCCTGAAGGCATTTTGACTCTGGCTCAAGAAGGAATCACAAAACTATCTGCACATTTTTACTATCTTGGCTCAGACTCAAGAATGCTGAGAAGAGAAACAGATCCAGCAATTAGCCAGTGACCTAACTTTGCAGTTCCCAACCTGCCTAATAGCACAAAAGAGGTAAAGAAGTAACCAAGCAAGCACGCGCACGCACAGAGAGAGAGAGAGAGAGGGAGGGAGTACACTCACTTCATTTGTTGTATCAGAATATTTCCACCTACAGGAAAACTCACAAAAGAGAGTAAATTGAAAAATGGCCAAGATGAGTGCCGTGCATTTGGAATTTGTAGAATGGTTTAACCGGTGTACTTGTAGTGTTATAGTTACACTTGCTCAGGCGACGAGAAGAACCCATTCAAAATGGGTGTCACAGCTGTCTCAATCTACACTTACCAGAGGATTTCACCCAAAAACTAAAATGAAAAACAATCTCTTGGATTTTAATGCCCTTTGTTCTCACCACCGTCATAAAATACAATGCTCAAAAACTATAAAAGGTTTGCCCTCTTAAAAAACCGAATTGTTCTGTTGTAGTAGGGCCAGATTGTTTCCAAAAAGTCCAAGTACTTCTCCACCCACCAGCCTTCAATGTCTTTCATCTTTTTTTTTAAGAGCTCTTTGTAGTCTTTGTTGTTAATGTCCAATAAAGGTTGCCATAAATAAGCTCGTATGTGTTTTTTGAGTTCCCCAGGAGTCATGCAATTGTAAGCCAGTACGCAGTAGGTGGGCAAGTTCTTGACTACTTTAACTGTCTGCTTGAAGCTGAAAGCATAAAGTGCCCATAAGCCCTGGAACATCTTGACGTAGAGAGCGACAATCAAAGGCCCAATAATCCACAAAGGGGTCAACTCTTTAGAAACATCAGCTCCATAGATTACATTGACAGCCAGGAAGAATGGAATGCTGCCAATCAGAAAAATAAACACAAGAAAAGTTTATTTAGTACTGACATGCAATGCATATGTCATAATTCTAGATGATGACAAAAAAACAAATGTCAAAATATATCTAATGTTAAAGAAAACATTTTAACAATAAACAAGGCAATCGTGGAACCATCAACTCCTAAGAGTCAGGATACTGAACTACTAATGATGCCAAGTTAATATTCCACAATACAAATTCGTTATTCTGATTACAGAAATCACTCGATTAACAAGATTTCTTTCACTTTTTCCTCACCCCATGTTGGAACTTATCCAAGTTGTCAAATTTCAATAATGTCACTGGTAAAGAGCATTATAATGACATCCTCTTGAACTACACCCAATGTTCAAGTAAATTTAATGTTGAGTTCCACCGGAATACTCAATCAATATAAAGGACAAGAATTCCAAAAATCAGTGGCATCCAAATAATTGCACATGATCTCAATAAAACAAGGGAAAACATCTGAAGGTTTAAAAAGGTTAAGAATGACATTGTTTCAGGAAGCTTGACCCAAGCAAAGTAAAACACGTCGTCTAGTCAAAAGGCAGAACAACATGGTGTCTGGTCTATTTTCCCTTCCCAAATCTTAAGTTTTTCTATGCAAAATAAAGAAAAAGAGCTCCCTTACAACAATGAGATAATTAAGAATACCTCCAACTTTAACTCACTAATTTGTACATAAAAATATATGAGATTCAAATATAACTTACAATATCAACAAAGGCATCTTTATGGCCGCATCAAGACCCAGAAAGTAGCACCAAACCACCTTCAGAATCTCACCTCTTTCTTTGTTTTGAATCCCTCTTTGCATATCTGAAATTTTCCTTGAGGTTGCTCCTCCCACATTTTCATCTACCATTTGATGCGATGATGGTGTTAGCAACAATGTCAACCAATTCTTGAATAGTTTTTGTATAGCTGCAGACCCTGCTTTGCTCTCTTCTGCTTCAGATGTGTAGGAAACTGGTACATTCTTCACCTTTGAAGAATTGGTCAATGTGTGTTCACTCTCTTTGGGGACACAAGAAAATTTGACAGGATTACTTAGCGGCTTTGTTCCACTTGCTCGGCCTCCTGATTCAACATTTTGGCCAATAGCTTTGAAGGCTGAAATCTTAAATGATTTCCCCTTTGGTCCAAGGACAAAGGGAGCTCCTACACTGTGAAAACAAGACATCAGATTTGCAGATATAAAAGGGCACAAAGGGAGCTCCAATACAATTGTGTTGCAGGAGGAAGAATGTCCATGAAAAGAGAAAGTCCATTAGCTCCCCACAGCATAAAAAAGCAAAATACTAAACTATCCTTCGTCAAGTGACAGATAACAAGAATTGCATAAAAGGAAAAGAAACGAAGGAAATGACTTTCTCACTAGAAATATTATTTATAATCTTTGAAGTGATTACACACATTATATGGCATAAACTTGTGGCCATAACACAAAATGATATCATGCAAGATGTCAAGGAAGACATGATGGAATAATTTAATGTCATCAAAAGTGCATATACAACCTGAGAGAAGTCCACCATCTAATAGCCCAAACTTAGAAGTTTATAAATTACCAAGATATCAAGAAGCAAACTGATGTCACAAACTGATCATGAAAGCAAATTTACACTCCATATTTCAGCATAGTTCATGAGGGCCACTCATAATTACTGAATAGCATATCTAAAAAATACGCAGAAATCATAGTATATTAATTCTGCTTTACGAATAAACAATTGTAATAAAGGATGACGCAGCCTGCATAAGAAGATGCTGAAAACCTGATATGTGATGACTAAAGTCATAAAGATTTTCCAATTTTTGATATACATATGCGCCTTGCAAGGTCATGGCTGTGACGTTGGAGGAAATATGTGGAAATAATTTGTGTTTAAATAATGATATGAATCAATAAAAAACAAAATTATTGTAACTATTGCAAAATATTACTTTACATGCACGATTTTCTTTCATTAAAGAAAACATTGCTGAGGAAAACAGAATTATATGGAAACTTCCAGCAGTTGGCATAAATTCTACCCTAAAACTTTATCAATGTCCCTGCCTAAAGGGGATTATAGTTGTCAATATTACTCATTTCAGCTTTACCGACTAAATATTAGTAGCTTTAGGGTCGCTCTCCAAATGGTAATTGTGTTAAGTGATCTGGCCAACTAGGCAGAAAGTGCAAGAAAGAAAATGATGCCAATGAGTCAATCGAAATGCCAAGATGTTTTAGCAAATAGCAAAATCTAAGACCACTTAATTGACATGAAAAAATCCAAGATCCAAATTTCCCATAGCACAACCATATATATACAAATAAGGAGCAATCAAAACAGAGATATTCACTGTGTGACAAATTGTATCTCTGACCGTTAGACAGAGAACACAGCAGAAGAGAGTCAGCTATATCTCCTCCATTAATCTTTTACTTGTGTTACTCGCCATCATGAACATATCTGGATGAAGTGTGGAAGGGAGAGCAAGAGCTGTAACTGATTCTGCTATTATGCATTGCAACTGCCGTTTCAACATGTTTACAGGTCCTCCTCTTGCAATGCATATGTTCTCGAGCTTGTTCTAAATCAGTTACAGCTCTTGTTCTCGACCAATGCTATGTTCTCCAGAAATACACCAGACATGTTCTCACCAACCAGGATAATTCTTTCCCATAATGGAAGGAAATCAATGGTAGCTTGTATTAGAAACTTCAGTACAAAAGGAGTTATTCCTTTGTAAATGGATGTGCCTGTGTCACATAAATAATCAACGAGTGGAATGCTTGAAAGGAATACCTAAAACCTACACCATATTAACAAATCTGAGAAATGTAAGTTAAATATTTGACCTTCTCTACAGTAACAAGCTAGCAATGTCATACTATATCTCGTTTGGCTATTAGCCTTAGTTGTTATAGGTAAATTGATTATTTATATTCAACAGTATTGCTGTGATGGATGTTAAGACTTTCAGGCCCCTTCACCTTTGAGGCCCTTTCTTGGATAGGAACGGGTGTATGGTAAACAAAATATTAACAGAGATAATGTCTATGCAACTTTTGAAGGAAAAATAGCGCTCTACACAACATAAGCCCTGTGGATTTTAGATATTTCCAAATGTGATGCCTTCTCATATTTTCTCTTGCTTCACATTTTAGGCAAAGAGGTCTTACAAGGTTCCAAGGAAGGAGGGCTGACACGTGATCTTCATATTAAAGCATAGCGCAAAAGAAGGCACAACAATTTTTCAGAGTATTCACAAATTAAAGCACATGTCAAGCGAAAAGAGTCGTACAAATAAAACACATTGTCATTATTGAGTATAATTTTGGTAGTCCTTCCTGCCCCATCCACCCTACCCCCTTCTTTTGCAGTTAGGAATCTTATAGACTTGCTTTGCTTCCACTCATACTATATGGTGACGAGCCTTGGCAATAATATCTATCTCCAAAATCTGCATTAACTGTCCTAAATCAACCACTACTTTCAATCATGTCTGTAAACATAAACGAAAAGAAGTGTCATGCTCTTAATTCATTCAATTACTTTCGTATTCCTCTACTCTTCCACAAAGAGTTTGCTTCTTGATATCAAAAACCATGTTTGACTAATAAGCAGCGGCCTCTATATTATACAACTAAAAGCAATAGACAGTGCCTGTTTACGATATTGATCTATTAAGCCAAATTGAAATTACCACAATTTAAGAAGCTCTATAATACAGACAGCTGAAGGAAAAAAATAAAAATAAAAAAACAGTATTCCCTAGCTCATGCACACACCTTGTTCACTGCATTCTACTAGGAGATGACACTTCAAAAGGCCCTCTAATTTTTTGATAAGATTTATAACAGTCTATATTTCTTTTCGTTTAAATTCTTCTTGCATTATTAGGACTCCCTTACATGCTGGAGGTTCCCTACAACACTAACAGTGCAAGTGCATATGTATACCAATGTCCCTCTTTGTCATATATATAAGCCAAATGAGTTAAAGGGATCATGCACACCAAAAAGGAGGGGAAAAAAACAGTTGTCTAAATAACAGGAAAGTGACCCAAATTTTACATAAATCTGTCATAAAATCCAACAAAATTTTCCTATTAAGCCGGACCCAATACACATATTTCAAACTCAAATCCACCAAAAGTTTAAGGCTTTAGGAGATAAGGCTATTCATAGTATATTAAGGTCATCTCACTTCTTTTTCTTTCCAATGTGGGATTCTACACATGATTTCTCAACTATCCCCCTCTCACGTGTGGAACTACATCGGGCTTCAACTCCCCTTGAGTCTAATCCACCACTCTCCACAGGCGCTGAATCTAAATCACTTTTGAGAGCCCTTACCCACAGCGGCACACACTTGCTCCATCGAGAATTGAGTTTCCATGGCCGCCACAGGACAAAGAGTCGATCACAGTTCTTAAGAAGCATTAACAATACCGGCATGTCATGCTACAGCTTAGAGAGTTCACTCAGAATCTTCAGTCCTCAGCTCTGATACTATGTTAAACTGTCATTTCATCTAAAAACTTAAACTGTTAGAGATGTAACACAAGTATTTATACACTTCAATATTCATTAAACATAATGTCAGCCAAATGTCCAGAGCAGGTAAACATAAACCACAGAACTCTAGAAACTAATATAACAAATATGAAGAGTCTCACAGCTCATAAAATTATTTGTTAATTGTGGACAAAAGTCACATGACAAGCATAAGAGGGATCACCTCTCACCTAAAACAAGACTTGCGCTTAACTGAGATGAACCTATCTGTTCTTTCAACCAGGAAGAGTGTTGTTACAATGCGTCTCAACTTAATTCCTCTGTTCCGTGATAGCCTTGTGGGAATTGCTTGATAAGAACCCTGTATCCAATAGAAAAATACATAAAACAAAAGTTAAATTGATGTACAAAAGAAAACTTGCAGGCCTCAATTGATGAAAAATGGGAAGAAAAAATAGGCATAATTAGCACAAACAATGTACACTGGTATCAAGCATGAGCATATCTGAGACATCATATCACATGATTCAGTCACACATTTTAACCCAACATTACATGACATATATGCTTGCATATTTTGTGGGCCATCTTCAATTATTTTAAGATTTCTATTAATGCTTCAAAGTTCAGACTATCAAGAGAAATCAAATTCGGAAAAATTTGCTTAGAAAATCCTTGCCTTTGACAACATAATCTATTAAAAAACCAGAGACTAAATTTTCTGTAAAACAGTGTATAGCACATATAGAAATTTGCTTTCAATCAATACTGCAACCCTGAAATAACGGTAACTTCAATAGAGCACATCAGAAGAAATCAATGACATGCCAAATGTTCCATCTGAAATGAGTCTTGTTGTTTATGTTCGGGTCGTGTTTTCCCACATTTATGCCGGCCACTGTTTAACTCTAAGCTGACCTGTTTACATAATCGGGTCATGTAATCTGACAGTAAACCAACTAACCCAATTTGTTAAAACGAGTTGTGTTTGAGCAGACACATGGAATCTGTAAACCAGAAATCCACTAATAAGACTTCAATCTCTCTTGACCAAACCAATTAGATTTTTCATAAACTAAAAAATCACCAGGTACAGATGTTTCCAAAATCAAATAATAAATTCTTCCATCTCATAGGGATTCATTCATAATATTTTAGATCCCGTAATGGAAAAATAATTACAAAACATTATGAATTGTCATCATATTGAATCAGTAAAATGTGTTTATCAGGTTAAAATCCGGTTATTCAGACACTAACTTTTTTTGCGAGTTAACAAGTCGGGTAATGTCATTTTCAGATTCGTGTCAGGAATAATAAAACGTCCAATAATTTTGTATTGAATTCAAGTCGTGTTAACCACGTTCTTCGGAGTAAAAAGGAGCCCTACATCCAAAATAAACATACACTGATGTAAACAGACCAGTCGGTGTTCACTTACCTGCACCTGATGTGTTGCCAATGCCATTATCTCCACCGTAAGCACCCAACAACATTCAACATTACACCAAAACACTGCAACGTCAAAATTTACCAAAGAAAGTTTATCAGATCACAATAATTCACGCATGCAAAACAAATAGCAGTCATCACAGAATTCAGAATTTATCAATTACGGATTAGGGACCACCGGACCAACATAATTATCATTTTTTTTGCGTAAAATTAAGAATTTTACTGTGTTTCAAACCCTAAACACCAATTCTCCGTTTTTCTTTTTTCAGTATGAACAGGAACTTTCTTACATTGCAAATATCTTATATATATGTAAGAAGAGAGAGGGAGAGGAAATATATGTGTAGTGTATAGGTTTACGTGATAGTGAAGCGATGAATGCACAGTTCTATCCGTTTCTTCCAGAGAGTGAAAGAGAGAAACTTGGATAAAGAGAAGAGGAAGTCAGAATGGTGAAACTAGGGCTTTGAAGGGAATTTCTTTAATCTTTTCACTTTCACGGCGGTTGACGACGATAAACCAGTAAAAGGAGCTGCGAGCCGGGACAAACATGTGTCAAAGATACAGAGAGTTCGTGGCAATTCAATGGTCTTGACTTGTCTTCGCAGGGTTTAGTTTGGGGGAGAATCTCCTTTTATAGCCCCCAAAAGATTTAAAAAAAATATTGTATATCTTTAAAAATTAAAATTTTCATATTGCATTATTCAAATTATTGCAATGTAACCATTCTGATAATTTTCACTGTTTTTTCCATCAAAACCATCATATTGACTCTGACAAAATAAATAACGAAAATTAAAAAAAGGACAACATAATAATATTTTTAATATATTTAAAATATAAGTAGTATAAAAATAAAAAATCTTAAAATTTTCAAGATATAAAATACAATTAGCCCTAATTTTGGTTTGTATGGAAGATTAGTGAGGGTGTGTTTGGTTAGCGTCTGCAAAATAATTTTTTGTTTTCAAATTTTTAAAAACACCCAGAACTTGTTTGCTTAGTATTTCTGTTCTCAAAATTTTCAAAAAAAATGAGATTTGAGGAAAAAAAAAAAACAAGTTAAACTTGTTCTCAAGGTTTTCTTTGGAAATTTTGAAAACACGAAGACCACATGAATTCCATTTATTGTGCACTTATTGTACCACTATAAATTTTTTTTTTTTTTGCATTCTTTTTCCCCGCCCCTCTCTTGCTTTCTCTCTCTCTTGCCACCATAGATCGGGTGACTAGAAGCACAAGTCCGGCGACTAGTGGTTGTTGGTGTTGGGTGTTTCTCGGTTTGGGTGGTGGGTGTTTCTCGATTTGGGTGGTGATGGTGGTTATGGGTGTTGGGTGGTGGGTGGGTCTCGGTGTGGGTTGGTGGTGGTTATGGGTGTTGGATGGTTCTCGGTGTGAGTTGGTGGTGGTTGTGGATGTTGGGTGGTTCTCGGTTTAAGTGGTGGTCTTGGTGGTGGGTTGGTGGTGATTATGGATATTGGGTGGTGGTTTGATGCAGAGTGAAAGAGAGAGAGAGAGAGAGAGAGACATAGTGGTGGTCTGCATAATGAAAGAGAGAGAGACAGAGTTGAAGAGATGTGAGAATTGTGGATCATTATCCAAACAAATTTTTTAATTTTTGTTCTTTAAAACTATTTTCAAAAATATATAACCAAACAAGTATTGTAATCTAAAAAATTTTAAAAATAATTTTTTAAAACTCTTCTCAAAAATTAATTTTGGATACTAATTTTTAAAACGCAAACCAAACAGACCAAAATCTTCATTCGATTCATTTATTTTATCTTTTGATATTACATTGATCTATTTATTAAGTTATTTTTAGTTTGACCTGTATGATCTATAAATCAAAATTTTTACAACTAACATTCTAGTATACTGTATATATTAACCAACCCCACACTTCGCATAAAAATATAAATTCACTAAATCCTTTACTATTAAAATGTTTTTTTGACCCAACAAATATTAATGTTAATATTTTATTCATAGAGTCTAATTAAATGTATTAATCATTTCAATTCCAAATTATTCGTATTTCATTAATATAACTCATTTATTATTTATATTAATAAATTATCATTATTTTGTTATGTCTCAAAAAATAGTCAATTTTAAGTTACTAATTTCACATTGACCTTGAATTGTATATATCATCCCTAGTCTTGAGGCTGCAATTCCGACCCATTCGTGAGATTTCGGGGTCGGGTTTCATCCAAGAAAAGACACTTTGGTTTTACGCTAAGGGTGAAAGGCCGATTGGCAAAATTTTCAAACAGTCATAATTCTTCTATTTGTGGTCCCGCTACAGGCATCCCAATTTCTGGATATTGTATCAAAATTATTAAAAAATAAAATTTTGGTAAAGCTAATAATACAAAATGGAATTGTTTGAGAGCAGTCCTGAAATTTAGGATCAATAACTCTATTGGGTGATAAATTGACCCAAATAAATTAAAACAAATTCTTCTTTAGTTGTAATCTTCAATACCATATCTACTTCACAACTTGAATCAAGGGAACAGCGATCCACCATGGAATCACCCACCGAAACAGAAAATTTGGTTCTTTCTCCCGAGCCACAGGCCAAATCCTCCGTTTCAAACACATTTGTATCAGAACCGAGCAATGCAGGCGCCAGAAGAGAGCTAGCTCCTCGATTTGGAGTTGTCAACCTCCCCATCTTTTACCACTGATTTACCAAAAAACTTCGCGTGTTATGTTTCTACACTTCATCAAAAATTCCAATTTTACGAGGCATCCAAACTGTCAATCTCACAAAATCAATTCAAACCGACCACACAAAATTGAAAGGTTGGTCATATTTAAAGACCAACACCCAGGAAAGCAAACATAAAATCCACATTCTTGTACCATTTTAAAGACCAAACCAAAGGCCTCCTGACTAGTGGGCCTGAAACCGCACAACCGAGCAATGGGGTTGAGCTTACGACAAAACATAAAAAGTCCTAAATTCGAATCTCGTGGATAGTGGGTGATTGTCTATAACTGGATCTGCAAGGGTAGAAAGAACCAATACAGCCCTGCCTCGAAAAGGTTCCTCCTCTTAAAAAAGAACAGCGGCCTGGAGTGCAGCCCTTCATGCCTTCACAAACATGATATTTACAAGATAAAGAGGAATATAACGATGAGATGATTAATTCCATTACTTAAAAAGTCAGAAAACTCCTCTCCTTAATTCATTCCCTCTAGCATTCCATCTTTGGGAACACGCAAATGATGGGTACTAGAAACAAGGCTCCTTAAGGGAGAACGCCAAAAGTTAACAGGGACCAAATTACAATAATCAAAATCAATTAAACCTTAATAAAAGAAATCACCATATCTCGTGTTCTTCGCCATAGATATGCTATATTTTGCCTTGGCAGCATATGCCTAAACTTGCTCCTGATCCTGCACAGTGCACTTTATATCATTCAACAGTGTAGCTAACTTTAATCAGACTTCAATAGTTTAAACATGCTACCACCAAAACAAGAAATACCTGATATCCTGGCTAATCAAAGCCAGACCTGTGTTTTTGACGAATTGTTTTCAACAAAACCAAAATCCCAGTTCCAAACAATATTTTCCAATCAATCATAATCAGCATCAACTCGGACTGTGCCACTTTGTCGCCCATAGAAATTTCCCCCACCACGCTTTGAGCCCCTCTCCCTGTACGTCAAGGCCACATTATGAGATCCATCCCTTGGTCCCTCAAAATTTTCGGATTTGCTTTCATTGGTTGGCCCAACTGGCTGATACCCATAATGCGAGTTGTGCTTCTGCCTACCCCGGTTCACTGGTGTATTATGATGCCTGTTATCCTGGTCAGCATAGCTCCAGTCTCTGCCAGATTCATGCCCTCTGCTAGAATGATTGTTTGGGTTTCCATTTTTACGAAACCCCACATAGAAGCGCTGCTCATGAAGGGTATCCACATTTGCAGGAGCCTGGTTATCTGTACTGACAGGACCTTCGTTCGGGGAGTAGGGACGTTCTTTAGATGACGCTGCCTTCCTTTCACCCTGAACCTCTTGTTGCCCTACATTGGATGTTTCTGCCACTTTTTTACTTCCGGGTACAGATAGATCGTGGAGTGGCTGAGCCATACCTTCAATACTGGCTTTGTCATTTTGTGGTGGAAGAGGAGATTCCTTTTTCTTAGCCCTACCAGCTTCTGCATTAACATGACGACCTCCACTGGACCTGCTTCCCAGTTGAGTATTAGCTGAATATGCCTGCGATTTAGGTTGCCAATGAGATGTCGTTCGCTCCCCAGTGCCATGATTTTCTTTCAAAGCAGCAATTCTGTCTGATTGGCTCACCTCAAACGAGGCAGATTGAATGCAACTTTTGTTCATCTCCTCACCATCGATATTTTTATGATCAAGCTTATGATAAGTCCCCGAGCTTCTATGGCCCTTGAATGGATGTCGCTTACCTTTCCCCGTTGCTCCCTGATTTTTCCCGACAGGAGCAATAATAGGAGCAGCTGCATCAGAAGCGTGAGGAGTGTTCCCATCTGAAGTGTTCCACTCGTCAGAACCCTCGTGTTGAGCTTTTACAATATTTCCATCAGGTTTTAAGGACAGTTGTTGTTCCATGTGTTTATCCGTATCGCTAGGGTTTGAAATGGAAGATGATCCATGTTGCAAACCCGGCAAACGTGATGATTCTGTCGAACTCCGTTGGCGCCATGCTCCATATGTTTTTGCCTGCTTAATTTGCCTGCTATCCCCATTCTTGGTCTCCAAAGTAGGTTCTATGTTACCAATCGTACAGCTAGTGGGTTGAGAACTTTCATTGCTCAAAGAACCAGGTTGGAAACTCCGAGTCATTTCATCAGATGTGGTTTTAATGGTTGTAGCTGACACTGGATGTTGGAAACTTCCCTGTTGAGCCAGCTCTTTCGCCACTGGTTTGGGAACATATCTCTCCATCTCTGCCCTCTTGCTTTTCATGTTATTCTGCACAGAATTATCACTCTTAGATGATGTTGTAAGTACATCAGGCATATTTCTCTGACTGGCTTCATCTGTGAACTCAGCTTTGTTTTGTGACCGCACAGGTGCCCAAATAACAGCATCACTGCTCTGAAATTTATCCACCGATCTGTTTACTTGTGGGTTCCTTGGCATCCTGCGGGACTGCTGTGATTTCCACTGGTTATTCACTCTACCATGGGCCTCTTCACTTGGTAAAGAAGAGCACTGCTCTGAGGATTGGATTGCATCTTTGGCATCAATCACTGTCTGAACTGAACATGGATCCGACTCTACCTTAGAAACCTTGGCCTTTCCACATTCAGCCGGAGCTTTTGGAGGATTAGTTTCATTTGACGCTGGTGATGAGAAAGCAGCAGCAGATGACACATCATCCAGCTTATGCTTGGTCTTGCCACTCCGGTAATTTTTCCTTCTCTGAAGTGCTGAGCATTCAGCCATGGTACTTGAGTTATTGGGCAATCTTGACTCGCCACTTGAGCCCACATCAACAGGAACCACATCAGTAGGTACGTCATTAACAACTACATCAACATGATTTTTAGGGGCCTCAGTTGCCTTATTTGGAGTTGATTTTTCAGTCAATTTCTTCTCCAATGACATATTATGCTTCTGTTTATAGTCCATACGCTTATGCTTGGAGACAACACTATCATTCACTTGAGAGGCAGCTATAGAGTCAGCAGCATCACCATTATCAACTTCCTGTTTCAAGGGCAAAGACTTGCCATGTGGAATAACAGGTTCCTGCTGGATTTTATTTGGTGTCTCTAGAAGTGAATCTTTGGACAGTGCAGTAGATTCTTCAACCCCACTGGAGCTGCCTCCACTAACCTGAGGGACTACACCAGAATTGAAAATCAAATCTGAGCTAGGTGCTTCACAGTTGGTAGCAACCGTCACTGGCTCAGCCAGAGAGTGGGATTCTTCCTGCTCCCGCTGTATGGTATCTGTGGACAAATCTTTTTCCCCCTTCTGGGTTGAACCATTCCCAGCATGTGCACGCCGGTTCAACTCCTCCAGTTTTGCTAGAGCCTTTGCCTTCTGCTCTCTTGTTTGTTCTTCCTCTTGCTTCTGTCGTTGTATTGCCCGTTGCTTGGCTAACTCTATGCTCTTAGCACGCTTATGCAAAATATGAAAAAAGTGGCAGATGAAGAATAATAACAAAAGATAAGCAGGCACTAACTTGAAATAAGTATAGATATATTACCTGTGCCTGGCAATCACCTGGATCAAACATTCGGGCCAAAGATTCTCCCTCGTCCTTCGCTGGAAGTTTCATCTCAGACTGGCTAGCAACCTTCACAGGGTCATGGCAGTCCTGTGCATGAACATCAGAAGTAGGTTCAAAACTTGCAGCCGAAATGACACCAAAAGTCTCAGCAGCTAAAGGTTTCTTTCGCCATCCATCAACATCATGAGTGTGGAGCCTTCCTTTACCATGATGATCAGTTCTACCTTGCACACCATGATAACCTCTCCTGCAAATTTGCAGATGAATCTTTTGTCGATATATCATCACAAGTATTAAATCAGTAGACCATGCTTAAAACAAACCTTGAAATGGTAGCCCCGCTCGCAGCTGTTGGCTGTAGGGTCTTATCTCCTGAAGAAACACCCACTTCGAGGGAGGCAGGGATAAGATTTCCTGTAGTGTGAGTTCTTTCAACAGTGGCAATACCAGCTTCATTAGTAGAACTGCTGAACTTCGCATTAACATCCATCAATCTGTTCTTCTGCTCTTCCCTACTAGAAGTGCATGCAACATCATGTTGTCCACCTTCGATTTTCTTTATAAAAGTCGAATCTTTTGGGGTAGCTGGGAATCGTTGAGAAGCTTCTGGGGAAGAAGATGGTGAAATTCCTGATTTCTTTACCCAACTCTCATCAACTAACCTTGCATTGCCTCTGTTTTCAGGTATATTTACTTTAGCAGAACCAGAAGAAGAACTTCCTCGACTGTCAAAAGTTCGAGAAGAATTCTCACCACCAGTCATTGTTCTTCTTGTATACATCTCTTCATCTCTTCTACTTTCTGCTCCCCATTCATTCTTCCACGACAATGTTCTTGGTTGGTCACCCTTTTCAAAACTAGAGGCATTAGCTGGTGCAGTGTGTTTCTGGTTCCCTACTTCCTCTTTTCCATCCCATTCTTTGGGTTGCTTCAGAAGAACTTTGTGTGGTCCTTGTGTATCGTCAGAATGGCCAGGTTTCACAGGCTCTGATGCCAATGTTTCGTCAGCATAACCATGCTCACCAAGTTTGGCATGGGTATTGCCAGGATCAGGATCATTTTGGGCAGGGTACCTGTTATATACAGATGGAGCAGCTGCCATTCCCCCAAATGGAAAATCTCGTTCGTTGGAACTGCAGTAGCCCATTGGAGGGCCATAATAGCCCTCATAGGCCACTGGACCAGGGTAAAAACCAGGCCTAATTGGCATTCCTGAGCGCATATAAACATCAGGCATAAGGGGCCTGCATAGATCTCCATTTTTCGGATGGGCTCCTCTTGGCCCTCCACCAGCTGGAGGAACTGGCTGTGAACTTGATAAAACGGGATGTGGAATCTGAGGATGATAATAAGGAAATGGTTCAATTGGAAAGCCACCGGGAGCAACAGGGGTACCATATGGTGGAACTCCTGGAGGTCCTCTATACCAAACACCTGGAGGAGCATTCATTGGAGGACCATGCCAGGCGTCAAAATGCTGAGGGGGAACATTAGGGTACTGTTGAGAGTCCCCCTGCCACTTTGCCATGCTAGGCTGGACCCCATTTTCAATGTGTTGAGAACCATCTCTTTTCCAAGTATTGGCAGGTCCATTATTTATGTCTGCATCAAAAGACACATCACCTGAAAGTACATAACACTTGCATTACTCTTTTCATAAGAAATTGTTTCATCATATCACATTACAAACATTATCAAAACCACTTTTTAGGGATTTTAAGAAACTTTAAAAAAACAATTGAGTAATATTCACAAACCAGCTGGACAAGATGCAGTCCTCTCTTTTGCAGGTGCAACTCTTCCTGAAGATGAGCTAGGACGACCATGAAAGCCATGATCTGGCATGAATTGTTGACCAAGCCATTAAAAAATGTAATTGGTACATCAATATTTTAAAGACTACCCCATACATGTCTCCCTTAAATCATCTCCACTAGGACCACTACAATATACTTCTCAGCTTGCAGAAGAAACATTCAAAAAAGAAAATTCAGTGGAAAAATTTTCCCAGTGAGATAGTATGCGAGCAATACCAAGGCTCGTGTCTACGACTGGTACAAACGTGTCAAACTAGTATGCCTACATACAAGCACTCTATTGATAATCTGATATCCATGCAACAAAGGAGTAATTAACAAGTGTGATTCTTCCAGTAAACTTTTAGCTGCTACAATAACAGACTGACACATCCCAACACATTCTATATCTTTTTACAGTTCAGTTCAGTCCAATATTAAAACACCGTCCTGCCAACTATCTGCAGACAAGGGATATATGACTTGGGACTAAAAAATACCAAATAACCAAGAAATGTAACTGAGAAGTTGCAAAAAACAATGACTCATCTTAAACCGAAAAGAGCGAAAACTAGTAGACCAAGAACTTGTACACCAGCCATAGAGGCAACCAAAATCAATGAACACGACTGTAAGAAAAATATAAACAGAAAGGCAACTGAAATGGAATTTTTTAAAAGCAAAATCACCTTCAGACTCCATATTCTTTCCAGAATTGTCTCTCTCAGAACCAAGCGTTGGGAAATCTCCAGAACTCAAAGAGAACCCATCATTCTTGGAGGATGAGACTCCCTACATGTATAACATACACAAATTAAAACATGCCAGCCAGTAAGAGACTATGCAGCGCCCTCAACAGAACAAGCCGCAACAAAAAGAATAGAACCAACATACATGGATATGATGCCAAACAACATAACTTCCTGATCAATTATTTCAAATATGTGAACTAAAGATCTGCGGCATATGATTTGTAACACAAACTCAAGAGTAGTATAGCTTTGCCAGAAAGTAAGCACTCAAAACATGAAGACCAAACATTGAACTGCTTAGCTATGGCACCATACCAATTTCTCCACGGCAGCAGTTGGACCCCATGCAAAATTATCGGATGAGAGTTCAGCAAACCGTGATAGTTGTGAGCTGCCTGGTCTAGTTTCTGCACTGCGAGGACGCAATGAAGTCAACGACGTTTGATTTGATGTCACCAACCCAGAAGCTGATGATGGCCTAGAATTTGGACCCCATGCACTGACAGAATCTTCTTGCATTCTATCGCTACCAGCAGTCGATGGTCGAGTGCCGCTTCCACCAGATGAAGGGCGACCGCTGAGGTGACTTGGTGAACCAGTACCACCATCAGGACTAGGACACTGTGTCGAGGAACCCCATGCGTTTGATGCAGAGGAAGAGAAACGACTACCCCAGCTAAGAGTACCCCTATCACATGAACAAGCATATGGATCAGTTCAATGGGAACACTTCATCCGGACATACGAAAAGAAAGCGTACCACTGCTTTTGGGGTTTTTTTTTTTTGGGTTGGGGGGGTAGAAATATGGGTATGTGCTTGATCATGAGAGAGAGTATAAAAAGATTAGCAAAACACAGAGTAAGGATTACCCACTTGGGAACAATTTCCACATTTGGGTCCAAGCCATGATTCTCTAACCTTGAAACAGCATTGCACAAGTTTAGAGCAAACAAGTAAAGAAGCAAATATAACTCTGAAAAAATTCGCAGGAAATTAAGTACCTTTGGCTGGGTAAGTTCAAAGGTTTTGGAGCAGCAACTTTCCCCAAAACAGTCATGCCACCTCTTCTTCCAGAGGCCCACCTAAAACAACAAAATGACGAGACCATATAAAGATTTCCTATTTACAGAAAAGTGCCTATTTAAAGATCTCCTATAATTCTTGCAAAGATAACATCAGCGCAAGGAGGGAAATCCATGGCCATACATAAGACAGAGATTCTCTTCCTAAAACATAAAGGTGATATTTAAAGAAGCTTGTACAAACTGTCAATGAAAAAATAATAACAAACAGTACAATAGCTGTAAAACAGGATGACTTAAAATGCAATCCAACCCCGACATCTACTGTAACCATAAGGAACTTCTGTTGAAACAAGATACCAAGTTCACAGCTATGACAGAGACCATATCTCCCTGTAACACATCAGGGCATTTGAACCAGTCCAGCCACTCCTCCACAGGGGATGTCTTCTTCTTCCACCAAAAGGAAGCACCAGCATACAGAACGCCTAGAGGAACCGCTAGAGTCCACATGCGGATATATAGAGAGGCGTATTGTTACATGGACTCAGGTACGAGAGTTAGGTGTGAATGATGAGTTTGTGGCTCGAGGAACCTAACTGGAGTTTCTTGCAATGTGGGGACTCATCCAGAAATTGTCCAACAGATGGAGATAGTTACTTGGACAGGCCTTGCATGCTCAATAAAGGCAAATTTTACTTGGGAAATATACAAGAGACTTTATTGAGAAAAGACAGCATAATGTGAGATTATCTTAGTAATGTAAATTTATGTGCAGAAACGTAGGTAATAGCAGAAGACTGTGAGCACATGTTCAAAATAGAATCTAAGTGGGGCTTATTTTAGGTAAGAATAGTATTGGAGTCAATCAACAATATGATGAAGTAAAAGTTTAATTCATATGAAAGGATTTTTTTTTTCCAAAGAAACAATAATATTACTGATCATAAAATATAAATGTAACAGTCAAAGGTGGACAAGTTGTCCCAACCGATAACTGATAAAGAAAACACTGAAGCTATCCAACTCGATGTGATGCTATAAAGAGGAATATATTCAAACTCCCTAGAAGCCCAAAAGGAGGCCATAAAGTTAATCCAATCTCATAATCCTTCCATGTCCTCACTTTTATCCCCAAAAATCCTTGCATTCCTTTCTAACCAAACAACTCATATGGTGGCAAAAAAAGCACAATCCCATAGAGTCCTCCATCTTCTATTGTTTTTCCCACCCATAACATCCAAACAAAACATAGATGACAAATTACTCGGCCTCAACCAACTAATTCCCACATGATAAAACAATTTGTACCATAGTGAAAGCGTCATGGGGCAACATAGGAATAATTGATTCACACTCTTACAATCACCTTTGCACATAATACACCAATCCAGTAAATAACAAATTGTAGGTCTCTTTGTTTGAAGCACATCATAAGTGTTAATCTTACCATGAGCAATTGCCCATGGACAAATGTGCACCTTTAAAGGCACTTTAACTTCTCAAATCTTCTTCAAAGGAGGATATGAAAGGACTTTTATAGAACTTAATGTTATAAAAACATTTTTTAAAGGACCTATTTTTGGCAACAACAGTGTGGCATTGTCGTGTCATATCCATCCAACTGCCATGTCAAACTCCCATCCAACACACATACATGCTATGAAACATGGATACTTCATCAAGGTTAACGTACCCCTATGAAACACGGATACTTTGTTAAGGTCGACGTATCCGTATCAAATATGATACTTATCGGATATTCAAGCATATGTATCGAATACACATCAAATGTATCTAATAATAAATAAAATATATGGATATTTCGCAAATACTTCGATATGCAAAGAAGTATGTACAATTTTTAGTTTTAATTTTTACCCCCTTCCTTTTAATTTCATATAAAATGCAATACATCAACAAAAATTCATATGACTTGAAAAACACCCAATACATGGGTGTTTTCCAAGTATTATCCATTATCACATGTTCAAAGAGTTTAAATGAGGTGATTACTCTATAATCTTAGCAACAAATACTTCTAAGCAATCAACATAATTAAATGTTGGTTTTTATTCCTTTAATTTATGACGTTCACTTTATAGATGTACCATAGTGAGACGATAGATAACTTTTTGAAAATAAAAAATTTATTAGTATTGTTTATTACTATTAAAGAATCACTAAAAATTATAACTATCAATTCATTACATAATAGTAAAAATATAAAATATATATTTATAGATGTATCCCAGACGTATTCGTATCTTATTTTTTGAGATTTTGTCGCATTGTAGGCGTATTCGTATTTGCATCTATATCCGTCCTACCTAGACATACCCGAATTAGATACGATACTCAAGGATACACATCATACATATCCAATAATTAATAAAATATGAAGATACTTCATAGATACTTTTACACATAGAACAAGATGTACAATAATTAATTTTAATCTATATCCTTTCCTTTCGAGCTCACATACAACACAAACCATCAACAAAATTTCATTTGATTTTGAAGACACGAGTATTTTTTAAGTATTATCTACTATTACATATCAAAAGGATATAAAAATGAATTAGTTACACTATAATCTTAAAACAAATATTTATAAGCAAATCAACTAGTTAAATGTCGATTCTGATTCTTTTAATTGGTACGCTCACTTTATGGATATATCATAATGAGATAATATTACACATTTTCCAACATAAATATTGTTACTTTTGCTTACTATTGTTAAAAAATTACTAAAAATAATAATTTTTAAATCATTAAATAATATTAAAATATAAAATATATTTTATTACAAACATATCCTTATCATCTCCGTATCTTATTTGTTTAAATTTTGTCGTATTGTCGCACCCGTATTGTATCATATCCCTATTTCGTATTCGTGTTTCTTAACATTCAAATCATGTTGTGACGTGTTGAGTAGGGTATTTTGGCCCAGAGAACCACATTTGCGTAACACAGAGAAGCCAATACAGCAAATAAGGCATCACCTTTGTTACACCAGTAACTACACGAAAGTCTTGCTAGGGCAAGTATGTACACAGAGGAAGAATACTATTCCCACATAGAAATCATGAGACTGCCCCGTTCCCATAAACTCATCTCCCTCTCATAGGCCATTAATTATGCATTACTGCCTAACATTTATGGTTTCTAATTTCCCAATTTGGTGAGGAATTGCTTGGCAACTTCTAGTTCGACCAAAACCCAAAAAAAAAATATCTATTACAAAATGTCCTCCTAAATATAAAATTTGCTAGGAAATAGTTAAACAACTATGTGTACCAACTAAATCCTCCGAAATAGATGCCTAGGTAAGCTCTATGAAAACCCCAAAGTTCTTTTGATCTAAGCAACTAGCATTCCTTTCCAGTATCAAGGTCATGTCCACTGCTTCCCAATATTTTTTCCCCACGGACTTCTAATTTCAGAATTCAGAATATTATCATGGCAAAGATATCCTAATTCCAGAATTTTTCACATATAACAACTAACGCACAGAAGCAAGCAATCCATTATCATACATAATATCTTTCATCTTAGGGTTTATATACGTCCCATCAATGGGACAACCAGATCCTTGGCTATCAAAGAAACAAAAATAGTAAGAAATTGAGTTGTCAAGGTTGTTTAGTACCTTCGCTCCCCAGCCAACATACTTGAAGTCAATGTCCAAATGTCATCCCAAGGTCATCCAAACAAATTTCCCACAGCCTGGAGAGAAGAAGCAGAAGGAAAATTCGATTAATAATTACTAAATTGTAGCCAATCAAAAAAAAATATGTTCATGAAATAAGACTTCACAATTGAGGCCATGCATATACATTTATTATATGTATGAGTGTATTAGCAACAGATTTACTGGCAAATCAAAAAAAATGTCTTCAGATCTCCGACACATAAAGTCTATGGTCCATATTATTAAAGCAAATCATATGTCAAACACTAAATGTTAAACAACTCCAAGGAGCATGGAATATATTATGATTAATAGGGCTAGAAATGTTACCTATTAAAAGGTCGAAAAGGGCTGTGCTTG
>CM042202.1:18575428-18614302 GCA_023539305.1 Ilex asprella
AATTAAAGTATTAGAGACCAAAATAAAGATAAATCTCATTCTTTTTGCCAATATGTTTCTTCTCTCTTAATAATCATCTTGTTCGACCCAATATAGATGGCGGACGGCGTCGTATGGCAAAAAAGAACGTGTCACAGATCTGAATATAACTCCTATACAAACAAGCGGCCAGTCGAATTCGTGTTCGAACTTCGATTGATTCGTCTCCTGTTCGGGTTCGTGTCTCTTCCCTCCTCCTCCTACTCCCTCTACACAGAGAAAGTGAGTAGAGGGAGAGAACGAACTATAGAGCATTGATAAGGGCTTGGAGAATTACCGGGTAAGTGAATTTCAATCCAAATTTCATGCTCTGATACTTATAATTACCAACGATCGGTGGAACATCTGTTTATTTGAATCATTTACATGTATTGGTTGGTCACAAATGATTTTTCACCTGAACGACGGTTTAGTTCGCGTTCTCTATGGGTTGTAGAGGTAAATAGTTACGGACTTGTGATATTTTGATGTTGCTAGTTTTGCAATGGAACCCAAATCGCCTTCAAAATTGAAACTTCCAACCGTGGGATTTATTCATAATCGCCGAGTACTTAAAATCGGTATAACCCTTTTCGCGGTTTTGCTGTTAGTAACTATTGCCTATTATTTGATGTTTAGACCTGAACTGGCTTACAATGTGCCAAAAAGTTCGTATTTTACTGTTGTAATTGATTGTGGAAGTACTGGGACAAGAGTTAATGTCTATGAATGGATTGTAAGTAGCGGTGTAAGTTACAGGAACTTGCCCATTTTGCTACATTCTTATCCTGATAATTCGACTAGGAATGATTTTCAGGAAGTTGGTTGTCAATATCACTGCGTGCAAACGGAGCCTGGTTTAGATAAATTTGTTGGTAATGCTTCTGGGGTGAGGGCTTCCTTGGAGCCATTGATTCTCTTGGCAGAACAATGGGTGCCTTTGGATAGACGTAGAGATACTCCTATTTTTGTTCTAGCTACTGCTGGAATGAGGAGGTTGACCATGGAGGAAGTTGGGCAAGTTTTGGTGGATGTAGAGGCTACTGTAAAAGAACATGACTTTATGTATAGGAAAAGTTGGGTTCGGGTGTTGAGTGGGAAAGAAGAAGCTTATTATGGTTGGGTTGCGTTGAACTTTAAAATGGGGATGTTTGAGAATGTGTTAAGGCCATCCACTTTGGGACTTCTAGATTTAGGAGGTTCTTCGTTACAAGTGGTGATAGAAATAGATGGCATTAGAGAGAATGAGCAAGTTTTAAGGTCAACGGTTGGCTCAGTTGAAAATTGGATTGCAGCATACTCATTGCCAGCTTTTGGTCTGAATGAAGCTTTTGATAAGACTATTGTTATGCTCAGTCATACGCAGGCACTGAGAGAAACTGTTGGTGGCACATTTGAAGTTAGTCATCCTTGTCTCGGTTCCAATTTTGTGCAAAATTACACTTGCCGTGGTTGCTTCGTGGTAAATTCCAAGGATTCAGAAAATTTGAGTAGTCAAATGAGAGAGAGTTTTTTTAATCCAATAATTCTGGTTGGAGAGCCAAACTGGGAGAAGTGCAAAATACTTGCGAGGGCTGCTTCCATCAATTCAAGCAGTTCAAATTGGTCACCTCTAATAGATCATTCCAATTGCACAGGTTTGGCTTCTGATGATGATCAGTGTTATACATTTTCACTATTTTACGCTGAACATGTGCGTGCGCAAAAGCTTATGCATCCTTGACATCTTTATGGCCTTAAATGATAAAGCTCTGCCTGTCCTTTGCTGTAATTATCGAAAATTTTCTAGACGTCCGTCAAGTTGGCCTTGATGATTATTTTCATCTGTGGAAGTCCAGTGTATGTTTGATTTAGTTAATCCCGTTGTGCTAGTGTCTGTTTTTTCAAGGTGCGTGTCCTTCTCAGCTTGGAAGTTTGTTTCTGGCATTTTGCTTCGGCCAAGTATTAATTTCCAGACTTTTCAGATAAAGATCCTTAATTCCTTATAGAGCCATAAAAGTTTTACAGAGCAGCAATTTTTTTGCATGATATAGACAATTTGACAAATATGTAGCACCTATTTGAAAAAGAGAGGATACAGTGGAATGTTGCTGAAAATGGATAGTCTTTCATAGCTGGTGGAAGAACTATCTTCATGCAATGAGCAAGCAACAGTAGCTATACGAAATCATTGCTTTAAAGATAGATAGGCTCTTCTAGCTTCCTGTGGATGAATGATTTTCTGTTTCAAAATGGTTTGCCACTCCTGCCTACCCTGATGCTAATATTTAAATTTCTGAGAATCTCATTGCACCATTGCTTTTTTTTTTTTATGAGTGTATACTATGTGCTTTCTTTTAGAGAATTGTGTTTCTAGAGTTGTATCTGTTTCTAATGCCTCTGGTTTGGGTTAATAATTTAAGAGGATAAATCGAATTGTTCACTCCTTCCATCAATCTGTGATGCACAGTACTTGGTATTTATAACTCGAAATTATTACATTTACTTCATGCTCTATTTTCCCTATCAGAACACTATATTATTTATTTTAATTTTCTGTTTCTTTTCTGCAGGCAATAACATACTCGATTTGACAAGAAGTACCCACCCAACTGGACGTTTTCATGCTCTATCTGGATTTTTTGCGGTTTACGACATGTTAAATTTGAGCCCAAGAGCAAACCTGTCTAAGATTTGGGAAAAAGGCGAGGAGCTATGCTCAAGATCATTGGCTGACTTAACCAGCATTTCTGAAAAGCGACATTATGCTGGACAATATTGCTTCAAACTGCCCTATATGGCATCACTTATTGAGGATGCTTTGTGTCTTAAAGAAACTGAGATAGTGTTTGGTCCTGGTGATGTTTCTTGGACGTTAGGCGCTGCACTGATTGAAGGGGAATACCTATGGCTTAGTACTACCAAGGCTCGGAGTAGCATTTTAACTCGAACCATAAGAAATAATGGGGCAATTTTATCCCCCATTTTTCTATTTGTTATACTTTTATGTCTTCTATCAATTGTTTACCGCAGTCAGATCAAGCTACCCATGCTAGGCAGGAAGGTTGCTGCTGTTGGGGCATCTCTTCCATCTTATACATGCACCAAGCACCGCCCAATCTAATTTTTTGCTGTATTGATGTGACAGTTTCAAGTGAGTTTTTTGGTTCTTGTCCCCACTTATGAAGTCATTTGTTTATTCTTTTACACCATGGGTGGCATATGTGCACTGGTTGCTAAAAAGGGTGTTAATTTTTTAGACAAGTTTGGTAAAAACTTTGTTCTGTGGATTTAGATTGAGGGTAGAGATTGCTTGCAGGATGATACCTCGACCTCGATGTTGGATATCAATTATTACACTGTTTTGTTTATCTGCATCTTTTTGCTTTTCTTTTTTAGAGTATGAAAGTAGTTGAAGCCAGGTTGTTCAATGGAGGCAAATATATACAATCTAATACATTATGTTATGTCTTGAACTATTGGCCGATGTAACACACCTAAGATGATAAAATATATATAAAAAAGTAAGGTAACTAGATGCAATAAGAGGATAGTAGGACAATGAATCATAATTTGTTAGGGAAGTATTTGAGTTGTAAGCATATGAAGATTCAAAAGGATTCCACATTGATCTAATTTGTTCAAATGATCTTCTACTACCTTTCGGAACATCCATGAAAGAGATAGAAACCTTAGAAAGTTTGAGGCAAGAATTGATAGGGAGGTAAGGAACATTATGGTAGGATTAACAATAAGACTTTTTTATCCTTGATTCATGACTAAAACATACAACCGATAATGGAGGAAAATATATAGAAAGAGAATGTAAGATTTATTGTCTTCGGTAATGATACTGCCATTAAAGAAGGAGATCTTATCAGGTGCACTAGATTTAATGTGGATGTTCTTGTGGTAAAGACTATACTAGAGTGTGTGGTCAACTCGCTGGGAGTAACTATTGATGGAAGAAGGGCTTTAAGCACTCAGTAGGGGTGTTAATCGAGTTCTTGTCGAGCCTAATTTATACATAAACGAGCTGGCTCGTTTAACTATTTACTCATGAATGAACTTAAAATAATGTTCAAACTCGGCTTGACTAGCAGCCTTACTCACGACATGTTAAGTTGAAAGCTCCTGAAATTATTAAACGTAAATCCATCTACTAACCTGACTTCCTAACTGAACGTGGTTTGTATTGTATGTCCAATACAAATATCCAACGCAAAGTCCCAAGGATAACTGACGATCTCAGAGAGAGAGAGAGAGAGAAAAGGAGAAGAAAAAAGGGAGCAGCTCTTGAGGGATGCCCATCTCAACCTAGCCTGTAAATGTGGATTGTCTTGCATCTTAATCAAATATAAATTAACTTGCTGATTCAATTTCATTCAGAAAGAGAACATGGCTGTATGTATAAATTATTATTCATAATATTAACAGATATGATGTTCTTTTAGCTCCTTTATACACAATACATGAAACAGGACATTTACTACAATGGGTGCACTTGCTGCAGAAGTTCAGTATGTAGCTATTGGATTTAATCCGCAGCCATCCAATTCGGATCCACCAACATCCACCCAGACTTCATTTACACGGCCGATGAACCGAAAGGGAGAATTGTACTGTGCAATGGAGTAAGCATATTCACTCTTGGAAGAAGTACGGTTCGCCCATGGAGATCTGCCAAGGCTGATGGCCAGTCTCTCTGCCTCTTTCACAACATTTCTATCTCTTGCAAATCCTGAGAACTTCCTGACAGCAATGCAGCGAGTAGTCCATGGATCGGGTTTAAGGTTTAGTTCAGGTAGAGGAAGCGGCTGAATGACTTGGGACTTCGCAGGTAAATAGAGTAGAACAAAGTAGGCTGATGAGTGAAGAGGTCCAGCTTCTGGGACAAAGCTTGTCAGGATAGGCACTGTCATCGAGATCCTAGAGAAGTTCAGATTTGCACCTTCAATGTACTCAAATAACCTGTGAGACAAACAAGAAGACATCTTAAAATGAATGGCCTCCTAAAAAATCTGCTAATACATATGTGCGGGTGCACATTGTGTGTGTGTGTTTGAGAGAGAGAGAGTAGAATTCTTCAATGGGCTTGAATGACACCGACATCCATTAGTTTTCTGAAAAACCACCTTCTAAATTTCATATTAGGTTTTGCAAAGTTCAGAGTAGTTTTGACACAACTAAGACAGTTGCACCGAGTGCAATCTATTACAGGATTTAACTTCCAAGAAGTAACTTACAAAGCCTCAAAAGGTAAAATGCAACCAAATCACCTTCAGACATGAATACTGCCTTATATAATGAACCGTCTTACATGCTAATGTATATACTCAGAAAAGTGCAAAATTGTCACATCTCGGGTGGCAAGGGAATTAAAACAATATAGATTACACGCTAGGAAGTATAAGCATTAACCCGGTAGAGAACAAAATCAAGAATGGAAACACCATTTATACACAATTGAAGCTCAAAGAACAGATACTCGTCGAAAAAAGAACTGGTAAGTTGAAGAAAATAGGCTCATAGCCTTATACATCCGAAAGTAGCATGTGTAGAAGCAAAAAAAAAGCTCATGCATGTACACGTCTACATGTTCCACCCAAAAGTGCTACCGCTAGTACCAAGAAATTAATCCCATGTCATCCTTGGTTCTTCAATTTTTTTTTTTAAATCCCCAAAATGAGAGTTACACTCTATGACCAGACACCCTTAATTACTGACAATGCCTCCCAGCAAGCAATACTAGAAAAACAAAACGATACAAAGCTGTCGATTGATTCTTGTTCTTGTGGGTGAAGTATTAACACTTCAAACTATCCAAAGCCAGAATTGTGAAATGCAACCTCATATATTATTGGCTTGCAATAGAGGGGAATCATGAAACAGAAAGGCGGAAAGAAGCAGCAGAAAAAGTGAATTAACTTCGACAGATCTCACAGGGTTTGGTTGGACAAAATTACGGATCACTTAATTCAAGACTTCAGACCATTTTTTTTTACTTAAGCAGCCAAATATCCCATTGTTTGCGTGAATGACTGTTAAATAAAGACAAATACCATCAGTCCAATATATTTGGTAATTGACAACTAGGACTCAGAAAGCAAGTAAAGTGAAATTCTGTAGTGTCATGTTAGTTACCCCAAGTAAAGTGAGGAAGCTGGAAAGTTATTTGAAGACTGAGATTCAATCCATCTAACAGAATTTACACAGGTTTGAATTCATTCTAGACGCTACCGAAAAAAAAAAACATAATGGAACTTCAGGATGAATATCTCATACAACATGCATGTAGAAATGATTAAAGAGGTGATCAATTGCATGATATTTTAATGTCCAAGAAGTCAGATTCCAGCAAAGCAAAAATGTCGGTAATAATTAAAAAAAAAGAAAAAAAGATTTCTTCAAAAACAAATGATTGTAGTTTAAGAATAATGAAAAAACAATTGCCATGGTGTTCCGAACAAGTAAAAAAACGAACAAAAGTATTTTTCAAAAGATTTAATGAGTATATTTCAAGAAATATCAATTGAATAATTTTTTTGTTTTTCTATCTTTCTCATGTCTGGTTTCTATCTTTCTCAATTACTAGTTACGTTATTTTTATACTTGTGTTTTATTATGTTGAATTCCATGTGTCTAGGATAACCAGTAGTCTTAATGCACGTTCAATTATTCAATTGATGTTCCTTGAAACATACTCATTACATCTTTTAAAAAATACTTTTTCTCTTTTTCTTTTACTTGTCCAGAACACCATAACAACCATGCCAATTGTTTTTTCATTATTCTTCAAGTACAATCATTTATTTTTGAAGGAATCTTTTCTTTTTCTTCTTTATTATTATTATTATTATTATTATTATTCCTGACATTATTACTTTACTTTGCTGGAATATGTGGACATTGTCATGCTAAAATCTTGAATTATTGCTGAAATTTTTTAATGCATAAGGTTTGGAAATTCCTAAGCAAGGAAATTCTCGAACTTTGGCTTTGATTCGCTGTACTACCTTAGTATGTTGGCTAGACTATAGAAGTGAATTTTTGCGTAACCTTTGATGTAATGCTTTGTAAATTTTCTGTAAATCTTGATAAAAATCCGAAATATAATTTAAATTTCTTAAAAATCTTTGTAATTACTTTTTGTCTTTAATTTCATTTGGAAACTTGTCCACAAATTGAATTGTTCTTTCAATTTGGACAATAGTTCCATGATGAATATAATGTCCTTTTGTTAAAAAAAAAAAGAATATAATGTCCTAAAAACCTTATAAGATTGGAGAAGTTTGATCTTTGAAGCATAAACAACTAAACCATTATGTCTAATTTCTTTGACAATATCTGCAAATATTTCCAATGTTGTTCTATTGAGCTTGAGTATATAAGCACATCATCAATATAAACAATAGAAAAATTAGTGTAAGGAAAGAAATTTTCATTTATCATATTTTGAAATTCTGATGGAGCGCATTTTTAATCCAAATAGCATTACATTCCATTCGTAATGACCAAATAGTACAACAAAAACTATATTATATCAATCTTTTTAAGCTATTTGAATTTGCCAAAATCCTTTTATTTCATGTCAAATTTTGAAAATATACATGCATTATATAGTCTTCCCAATAAATCTTTTTTATTTGGAATTGGATACCTTATTTGTTGTAAGGCATCATTAAGTGTTTTGTAATTTATTACTAATATTGGAGCTTCTCTTTCTAACACAACATTTTTTTGCACATAAAATGCAGGATAACTCCAAGAATAATAACTTTTGCGAATTAAATTTTTGTTAAAAGGTGATCACTTGAATGCCATTTTAGCTGGTTTTCTGGATTGTGTCTCCCCTCAATATCAATTGGACAACTCTTTGGTGGATGAAATGCTGATAATCTGTTATTGGTAGTCCAGATAGTACGAAAAGATAAGTTGCAATAAAAACCACTCCAATTTTAGACTAGAAGGCTAGCATAACTACAGAAGAGAGAGTATAACATTTCTTACTCGCCTCTATTGTCTTTCTCATTATTTTTTTCTTCTTTTCTTTCTCTCACGTCTGTAAATAAAGCAGGCATTCTAGTCACTACTCTCCAGAGAATTTTTTGAAGTTATTTACACTTTCCAATCAATTATGACCCTAATGTCTTCTAAGTTGATTCACTACTTTATCACATCACTCCAAATCGAGCCTTTTGTAAAAGCACGTGTGCAATTCTCCAACTCCTCATGAGCCATCTTTATTTTCTTTGCTTTGCTTTTGCTCGTTTATAGAGCCAAGTTTTGTACAGCAACGATGGGTTATACAGACCATGACTGTCCTATACCCACGTCTCTAGCAAAATCCACCAAGACACATTATCAGCTGGGCCTGGGCATGCTGGCACACATGAGCAAAAGAAAATTTCAGTTATCTATGTGTTCCTGTAACTTTTCTTGACAACTCTACCCACCTTTTCTAATCACTTTCATTTACTCCTGCTGGTACTGCTATGTCTTAATATATCAACACCATCTTAAATAATTCTCCCAGTTTTATCTTCTATGCCATGTCCTAAACTTTCAGAAATGTGTCACTTAACTTTCGATTTTATCAATACCATAACATACTCCATTATCATTAATGTTACAAGCCAATTGAGAAATTTTTCCTAAATACCACTGCATCCGAAGTTGGTCTCACTTTTACCAATTGAAATATTTATACCTTTGATTTTGATGTATTGGCCTGATGACACCTAAGCTTGCACAAGCCTCACCAATGTACCTTGTATGTTGCCTTCGCAAACACTTTTGGGGCTTATGAAAGCCATAAGCCTAAATCACACATCTCCTACGTTATGGCCTTCCTAGAATCACAAGCATGTACAAACTATTAAATTAGAACATTATATCTGCTACTCCCATATGGGTCACAAAGTAAACTGAAATTTTTGCTTTTCTATTCACACAGCCGAGCAAATCACACTGGTTTTCTAAGGAGGGCTCACATAACTTCCACACAACTCATCTCGACATAGCCTTGTCCCAATATTTACAATAAAAGAAAAGTCACTGAGCTCCCCCAGAAGTCAACAATACTTGATTAATTGGAAAGATAATAAAAAAAAATTAAACTTAGCAATTTTCAGAGGGCATGACCAAGAGAGAAAGTAAGATTTTGTTAATCAACTGAACATGTATCTTTCGCCCTCTGATGATTAAGGAAAAAAACCAAACTACTGGGTTTTCTGGAAACCCACATCAAAAAATTAACACAAGCACAAAATTCATTTTCCTTACCTTTTTCTTGTATTTTCCCAACAACCAAACACAGGACTACAAAAAATATCAACTTGAAACACTGAAATTTTAGGGCTAGGCAAGAAATGGGTACCTGTGAAAGCCATCTCTGGTGGCCTTCTCAAAGGAGATTTCTTTCACTGGAGCAGTCATCCAAACCGAGTCTCTGTAGAGTCTGATCTCGAAATCAGACTCGGAGTGAACCACTGTGTACTGTGGCGACTCAGTCGCAGTGCATAGAGAGAGAAGAGACGCAACGCAGATCACCCCGAGTGACGTTGACTTTGGCTTCTCCATTTCTTGTGGATGTGTTTGTGTGCGGGGGTGCCTTTCTCCTATGTAGTGATAAAGCAAATCTCTTCTTTCTAAAGCAAAGGACTTTAGATTATAGGTAGCTAAATTACAGTTAGACCCCTATATTTTGTTAAAAAACATGAAAGCATCCTGATATTTCAAAAAATAATATAAGAACCTAGCTAATATTTATAATTGAAAAATAATGAATTTACAGCATGATTAAAGTTTGATAATAAGTCGAAGTGTGTGTAAACTGACCCGAACAGCTCTAACCGTTATAAAAAAAAAGTTTGATGATTCCCATTGTGATGGTAATTGTTGCTGTGCATATAGTAGTGTGGTGAGGTCGGCTGTATTTGGATAATCAGTGCTTGTATGGATTGCATTAGTTACAGAAAAAATTAAATAATGAGAGTGTAGGTGTAATTATATATAAAAAAAATAATGCCCTTGTGCAAGTATCACGTGTTAAGCACATGTTCTTATTCCATCACTAATTTGGACAGTGTTTGTTGGTGAATGAATCCTCTAATGGTAGGAAGGAATTGTTGAGCCACCCTTGAATCTTGATAGACCCCTCTTTGCCTCGGCAGCCACACTAGCAAGTTGGATGATAATAGATTAGGCTGTGCGACCAAAAAATATTCCAACTGTTGTTTTTATTTTAATTTGTTTTTGAAAAACTACATATGTTCTAAATTTTTTGAATGATAAGATGAATGAAGAAAATGTGATATAATTAAATAAAAATATATTGTCTATATATATGCAATTATTATTCAAGCCCGAGTTGAGCCACCCAATATAAAACAAAGGGAAAGTATATTGTACCACCATTGGTAACGTAATGAAAATTATAAATTTTGATAACTTTTGCCCAATCATGCTTTGTTCATGCTTCACCCATCACAAATTTTTTTTTGGACAGTAAACACATAGGTATTGCTTTCATTAAGAAGAGAAATTTTAGTTACAGTCATGCAAAATAAAAGTCATAAGCTCTTGCGGGACCTGCGGTGGTAAGCCAACCCAGTCCAACGAAAGTAAACTGTTCATAGCAACGGCTACCACCCAGTAAGCCGCCTTGTTACTGACCTTTTGGCTTGTGTAAAAAATATATATTGTTTAAACTAGCATAGTTTCTAATATCCTCAATCAAAGTGCAAATTTCCCATGGGAGGGCAGTCATTGTGAACATGCTTGCCTTACCGCCTCTGCCTCTGCCTCCGCTGCAATGCTTGAAGGTGCTAAGAACTTCTTTGCAATACCATCCACTAGACCCTCCTCCGACTGGAATAGCAGAACTCCACATGCTGCTCGAACTCAACCCATCACAGTTTGAGTTCGAAAGAAACAACATTATACGACAAGCATTCCATTGCACAATGCTTCCTCAATTGCAGCCCTGGTGCATTTTCAGGGGCCACAAGGCTACAAGTATGCATTCCTCTATGTAGAGAACTTACAGAATGTTTCAAACTCCTGATAAGGGTTCCCACATAAAAGGTCGTACCAGTACACTATGCTATAACGAGTCCGGAAGAGATGAATGATAGGTGATAGGTTATCTTCCTCCCGTGTTTTGAGAGATTGATTCTTAGACTTGAACCAAATACTCAACAAATACAGGAAAAATACCTAAAATCCGAGCATAGGTCTACAGTGGAATCAGTGTGAAGTATAATAGTTTCATCCATGGCGAAGTATTATTAGTATATTATCGCAGAATAAAAGACTGAACTTGAATTATTATTTTTATTGGTACGAGGAAAAAATCTTGTTCCAATGCAAAGAGGTGGGTATTACAAATTACAATGAGAACATGCAAATTATTATTTTTACCCACCAAAAAATCAGAACTTACAGAAATTAACCTTCTACCTTTTTCAGCCTTTCGACATCATCAGGATTGACTACATTTCTATGGCCGTTGGTGAACGATGAGTGATGAGGTCCTTGCTATCTAAAGGTGGCAGGAACTGTTTCTTCCGTAAAATACTCCTCTATGACGGTTTTCACTGAGCAAAATCTCACCTTCAAATGAAATAGATGGATGAAAATATAATCAAACCAGAAGCAAATAAAAGAGCACAGGAGGGCATCACATTTCTAAACAACAGTAATTTCAAGTTCAGGTTTTGAGAGTGCGCATCTACTGCTAGTTTGGTTCTTTTCAGGGAAAAAATCTGGGGTCATGCTAGATTGACTAAAAAATGAGACAGCAAGAAGTCATTTGGTCCTTGTTTTTGGTGAACTTTTTGGTCAGGCTAGCATTACTCAAATATTTAAACGTCAACAAGTATACCAGTGTAAAAAACATATTAGTGTAAATAGGGAATAGAATAATGCTACATAAGTAGTAGTAGTAGTAGTTATCATGTCGGAGACTGGAATGTTATTGTGCCTCACCAAGATGCGAAGCACTAGAGTGACTAAACAAGAAGCTGTCATGAGTTGGAGTAGAAAGTCGTAATTACAAATATAAATGAAACTAATTAACAGTCAAACTGCACAGAGGAAAAAATACAGAAGTGACAAATAGAAAATGATTACCAGCGACGCATATGATTTCAACATAGGCTTGGCCAGCTGCCAAACTGGCTTAAACAAGAATGGAGCTTCCACAAAAAGCACTTGACCCAACCGCCGTGGATAGTAGTAATAGAAAACATCAAACTGCAAAGAATGGGACACTCCATCAACTTCACAATACTCATAAAACTGTTGGCAGGCAATTCTGCTTTTGCCTCTCAAATATCCAAAAAATATTGCCAAAATGAGTTAACTAAATATATATTTAAGTCAGACAATGGAAAATTTTGTTGGTACAAATTTCTTATTTCAACAGTCCAACTGATGTTGTTTAGTTTTTGCCAGCAAACGCAAAAACAGAAATAAACTCAAACATCCAAAGAGATCAGCAGGTTCAATTGGATAAGAAGTAACCAATGAAACTGCAATCAAAGCGTCAACTGTTTCCGTTTGGTACAGGTGCAGTAACAGAAATAGTAGTTGTATCCTGTACAGCCAATAGAGTATTTAATGGTATCCAAAAACTTTTCGCTAAGAAAGGAACTTTATGGGAAATCTATCAAATTGCATCAATTTATCCGGGCAAACCTTGGAACAATCAGGTCGTTGTTAAATTGGATACCTCGAGATTAGGTTTGAACTCAATTCAGATCTAGCATAATAATAAGAAAAAGGTATTATTAAACAGATAATCAGCAACTAGCTGATAGAAATTACCAAGAATGTTAAGAACTTGATATCTGCATTCTCAGTACCAAAGCCCCGGAGATCAATTATTGCGAGTATATCTTGTTTTCCTGCAGGTAGTCTACTTAATGCCTTTTCAATCAGGAACACACACAGTTTCTCATCTTCATAAGGATCCTGCATCTGGGCCAACTCATTTAAAATATATAATCAGCACCCATACCACCCAAAAAAAAAAAAAATTCTAAGTAACTCATATAGGAGTTCAAAAGAAAAAAAACAAAAACCAAAAGAAGGAATTCTCCAACTTAAACATGGTAAACAAAAGTACAACTTCAAAATGGGGAGAATATCTCAAAATGCCAGCTCTATGGTCGCCTTGATGATACTCTACTTCTCTAAATATTACAACCAAATTGTCACAATATAAATCTTCACCACTAGAAAGACTGCAAAAAGACAGTTGAAAATAGTTCTAGACTCAAACTCGACAATCTTTGTTACTTCCAACCGTTAAAGAAGGACCTGTTTTAGGACGAAAAAGTTCCAAACAACAACCTCTTCTAGTTGTATATATTGGGGAATAAAGATGAAAGAAGAAAGTAAACTAAAGTAATGAAGAGCCAACATGATAAGAGTAATGAGAGAGTAGATAATTCAGGTTTTGGACTTACCTCAGGAAAATGCTTGGACACCTCCACTATTAGCACTGGTCGGCCATAGACATCAAGAAAGTCATGCACGTAGGATTTTCCTGTTTCAGCTACACTTTTCACCGATTCTTCCGACAATTGTGACACACCAAATTCTTGACGCCATCTCTAATAGATAGAATGAAAATTGGCACGTATAAATCAAAGATATCCTATTTTTTTCATTGTATGAAACTATGAAAATATTTATATGTAAACAATATTACAAGTATTCCTTTATCAATATATAAGCAATAATTGCTGCATGTAAAACTCTATTTATATGAAAAAGAAAAATGATAACAAATAAATCTAAAGAGGCCAGGGGACAAACTTAAAAAGTTCCCCCCCCCCCCACCCAAAAACAACAACATACACACAGACCAAAAACAAAAGAAAAGGGGGTCTACCTATTTTGGCATAACAAATTGTCAGATAATAGTCAAAGTAGAATATTTGAAACATGCTGAGGCAGACAATAACAATAGAAATTAAATTACAATGGCTTTGGTCAATTTTGAGACAGCATCTCTGACAGAAAACTTCCGGTCCTTCAAAAACCAGAGGATCATGTCTTCATCATCTCTTCCATTTCTGCCCACAGGGAGATTGTGATGATCCTTTTCAAGCTTCTCTTTTACTTCCAGTACCATCTGCAAGTTCAAAAGCAGCAAAGACCATAAGGTTCTACAAAAGTTCAAGTCCTTGAGAAATGCAAAAACAACAAACCAAGATCCAATTAATGCTGGTATGTAGTATCCTTGGACAACTCAAAAACATATCTGAAGGTGTTTCTATTGATATGTTCAGCAAAATTTTCCCTTCTTTTGACGAGAAGGTTCAGCAACTTAAATTATGTGTTCATTATCCACACTTATAATATAACTACGTCTACTATAGATGCCACTTTACTCTGTCTAAAGTGTGCAGCCACCTACAACGCTACTTCTGTCATATATGACTCCTTTCATTTGAGAGAACTCCCTTGAGTCTTACTTCAAATAAAATGTTTCAATGTTGTCCAAAAGAAATTTGTGAGAATACAATATGATGCAGATTACGCTTCATACATTTAGTTTGACAATGAAGTAGCTTCTGTAAAAGAAAAGATGACATCGAGGGAATGGATAATGATGTATATTAGAGAGGGCCCCACCTGCCCGTGGGGGGGAGGGGAGGAAGGGAACGTATAACGTCTTTGTAGAATGTTGATGGTGCTCGAATATCTCCTTACCCAACTACAGAACAATAAGGGGGTGAGGCCCAAAGGGATTTCGTGAGTGCTTGGGCCAGAGGATGTGCTGAGAGTTAAAGTTACAAAAAAGACAAAAGTATGAGTGGTTCACCTCAACCGAATAACTAAAGCTACATCCACTGTAAATGAGACTCTTGTTTCTTGAGGACTATATTGCTTGGGGAAGAAGGTAGTGGTTACAGAAGGTTTGGCTGCCTTTTACAAGGTATTTCCTAGGTTGCCTATGATATTATCTTTCTCTTTCTTATCCTTTTTTCTATATCTTACACAGTAATATGGTTGGCAATATACATCTTGCGACTAGGTTTTCTACGGTACTTCCTTTTCTGGCTGATTCAGTAGTCTCCTCCTCAGTTGTCCTATGATTGAATTTGACACCTTGACGTTTTCTGCGCCCATTATGCCTGGAACGGAATGCATGAAGTATCTCCACTATCGATGAATATTCTGATGTCCCTAGTCCACTATCCCCTTGTCCCTTGTTCCTTGTCCACTGTCCACGTGGCACAAGTTGCCTACTTGAGATTCGCTTTGTGCCGAGCTCCAGACTCCCGAGCAAATGCTTATCACCGAGTGTGATGGGGTTGGGCTGGCGTATGTCTGGAGCTAAAGGATTATGGGCTTCCATGGGCTGGGTTGTGGCCCAGGCCGGGCACAACGAACCCCATCCAGATGGGCCTCCTTCGATGAGCCCATTAGAGGTTTTGGGCTCAAAAAGGGGTTCAGACTTAAATCCATCATCATCAAAAGTAATTCTCAGTGCCATCTAACGGGGAATGTGACTGACTCTTTTTAGTAAATTTGTTAAGATATATAGCATTGAAAATTAGAAATAACTTAATGCTAGTCATATGTGATATGTCCTACAAGTGATGCTGGTAAAATTCCCATGAAGGAAAATCTGATGTACAGAATATTGAGAAAGTAATAACCAATCTATTGTCCCTTGCTTGTAGTGCCAAAATAAACTCTCTCTTCTTTGGGGGAAATATGGTTTATCTCATACATTGTATAATAGCAAAGTTGGGTTATGTAGTGAGAGCATAAAAGTTGGAATCAGAGGCATAAACAAGATGCCAATAGTACCAAAAGTTAGGCTTATACGCAGTATAACCCTTCCATCACTGAATTGGCAAAAGCAACATTGATGGTGATTATATACTATAAGAAGCCAATTCTTCTCATGGACAAATATGCTGAATTACTAGAATAATGAGGCTTCCGGCAAAGGAAAGAACAAATAACCAAGTACATAAGCATGTTGAATTGGTTGACTCATATACCACTTGATGCAAATAACTTCAACTGTTCGAGCAGGAATTGTACAGACATGGTGGTAGAGAGGGAAGGCACTGCAAGGATACGTGCACCACAGAATGTGCCAAATTTCTAACACGTTATTACTATGAAAGAAGCACCATGTGCTACAAATGCGTAGTGGTGGGTGGGAGTATTAAAATACGATATACAAGACTTAGTTTCATAATGGCAATAGGGCCTTAAACAAGCAAAAAAAATCCCAGTCATGCATACATAATAACAGAGAAATATTAAATTATATATAGGGTTTGTCCACAGCTTCTTCTTAATCTATACAGCTACATTCTTGGACAATTACATGGCTAAAGGTGATCACAATGAATTCTCATCCGGAATTAGAATCCCCAAAAATGCAGAATTGGAAAAGTAACTTAACCGCATAACACTGTCTATTTAGTTAAAACAACATTTACAAAATTCATGCAGCAAACACTATACCAGAAAGCTAAAATCTTCAACTAAGTGAGCATAATGCAAACACATAGTCAACTACAAGTGGGAAACTTCCACCATAAGCCAAAATATAAACAAATAAACAACAAAAAATTCCATAAACTTTCTCAAAAACTAAAAATGGAAGAACGGTACTGGAAAAGATAACAGAAACATAGCAATGAACACAAAATAACGAATGAACTCTCAATTTCTAAGCTAAACCAAAACCCTAACCGCCATAACAGACATTTAGCACAGTATATGTTACATGAACATGAAGTGAGGAAACAGAGAAATGTAACCGTATGCTCATTGTTGGAGTCCAAAGCATGACTTCGAACGCAGAATTTGCCGATTCGAATGGGTTTATAGGACTGAATTGGAGCAGTTATGCGATGCTGAAGAGGAAAATGCAGACGGAGAGCCATTTCCGAAATATGTGTGACTGTGTCTGTGTGTGTTCCCTCTTACATATATGCATTGAGTAAGCGGTGACAAAGGAGTAGATGATACTTGAACTGTGTTTGTGAGTGGCGTGTACGTTGCGTCGCTACAAGGCGGGTTCGTAGGCACATATTCTGGTTAGCCACGCAACGACTCGGTTAGGATTGACAGCAAGCAATTAGGCCTCTTCCGGTGTAGGGGTGAAGTGAGTTCACGGCGGATTTTAGCATTAAAAAATGTTTCATTTATATTTGATTTTTTTATTAATTTGTGTTTAATGAATCGTGTCAGTGTATAAATCGTATATAATCGATATATAAATAAATCGTGTCATATATTTCTTTTAATTAATTTTATATATACTTGATTTGTTTATTAGTCATATCATATCGTATTCACTTATTTACAAAATGAGTAGTTTAAAAAAGACTTAAACCTTTTTTTTATTGACTTCAATCATTCCTAATTCGTTTATTAATCATATCATATCATGTCTATTCATTTACGTAAACAAATGTCTTAAAAAATATTTAAACCCTCCAATTTCGTATCGTGATCGTGTCGTGTCATATTTTACTAACCTTAACAAGTCATCACAAAAGTGGTGGAAATCATTATAACAAAAGCATTAAAATAAAATAAAAAATTGTTATTGAGGTCTAAAAATTTGACATAATTTGTAAACATAATGATGAGATTTCATAAAAATTATTAAATTAACACCAAATTTCAATGTTTGATGGAGTCTATTGTCAATCCAAATGTTACACTAAATTAGGTTAACAAATTATGTCAGTAAATTAGGTCTCAATAGTATTGCTCAAATTAAAAACACCCACAAAAAATAAAAATATTTACAAAAATTATAAATCACCTATAAAAGTTAAATATTTTTATGTTATAAAATAATCTACAAAAATTATAAAAGAGTAATGTTATGTAACCCAAATTTATAATTCAAATTTGTATCCCAAATAATGAGAATCATTGGAGGAGTGGGTTCCATTTAAAAAAATTGACGGAACTCACTCATCCAATGATCCCCCTTCATTTGTGATGCAAATTTGAGTTATAAATTTAAATTATATAGTATTTCTGATTATAAAAATATCCATTAAAATTATAAATTTTGAAAATAGGGTATCAAAAATTTCTTTCATGGTCTACTCCTTTTTCATTTTATTGATGTTTTGTTAAATTTTTTTTTAATTGATGCCATTTTCTTGAAACGGATATCTATGTACACCTGCCATTACTCTCATTAGTTGACTTCTTGAGATAAAAATATGATGTTTTTTCAATGTTTTTAAAGGTAAATTAGCATCACATTGTCATCTTTGGATTTGTTTATTTACTACGAGATTCTTCGTTTAAACCAGTTTTGAGAGTTACGTAACCCCCCACATGTTCATTTGCATTGCTAATTTATGACAAAACTACTAGTTTTTGAGTTGGATTCAAAGTTAGCGGTATAAGTTGTAGGCCTGTCACTTGTAGTAGGTAGTGTCCAGGCCCAAAAACAATTGGTTGAAGCCCACATATGTGGGCTTGGGCAAACCCAAGGTGTGGGGTTTCAAAGCTGGGCAACGCGTAGAGAAAAAGACATTATACTACCTCAAAACAAGTACATGGATTGGAGATAATGGGTATTTTAGACAATTCCATGCTAGCAAAGGATGATGGTTATGTTTGATTTAATACCACTACAGGGGGTCCCACATGAGACTTATGTTTACTTACTGAGTAAGGGATAGGAATGTTAAAATTCAACCACGTGGGATTTGAAAGAGTTGAAAAATGAAATCGAATACAATCTAATTCAATCTCCACTCATTCTACCATCCAGACATGACCTTAGATAGAAGGGACAAAAATGATCATCCAAACTTCTCCCATGTTTGTATTTCTCCATTTGAGCAAATTCTGCATGGTTGCATGGGGTCAATCCCCATCCTCATGCCGATTGAGGATGGGGATTGACACTTCATTTTCTTTTTTATGTTTTTCTAAAGAAATTTTTGTATCTTCAATAAGTTTCGTAGAAAGATCAACCTCAAATGGAGTGCTTGAATAGTGGATTGATAACATGTCCTCTTGCATATCAAACTGTCATGTCAATCCTAGTTCTCAACTATTCGGTCGAATAGATCAACCCTAAAGAAGAAAGGATTGGTTGAGTAAAGAAGTTGAAGTAGTTTACTTAGTCCTAAGTCGTGCCTCATCAATGATAGAGACAAATTCATTTTGCTCGATGAATGTTAGCTGTTTATGTATTTTTTGGCAACCGTTTTATCAGGAAAAGACACCTTGTTGTTTATCCTGAATTTTACCGACAATCACGATTTATTACAATAAACATCGAGGATTTTTAGCTACTTATATATTCCAACAAACACTTGGCAGTTTCATTACAGCTTACAGTTGTAGCATAGCATGGCTGCATAGCTCTTATTGCCTTGAACAAGACTTAAAAGGGACTGTAACATTATTTGTTTATAATTAAGATACATCAATCTTCAAACTCACCCCATTCCTGCAATGTCAATGTTGCAACCCAAACATTTTTCATGTCAAGAACATTGGCAGCATGTATTTCCGGCGAAGCGGCCGCCGTGGCATCAACAAGAACAGTGAGAGATTTATAATCCAAGGCAATTGCATCAAACACAGTCTGCCTTATACAATTTGGAGTTTGAACACCAGTCACAACCAAATTGCTAATCCCACCACCTTGAAGAAATGAATGGAGATTAGTATCAAAGAATGCACTAAAACGAGTATTCACCACCTTATAATCTTCTTCCTTGATGACAAGCTCATCGACAAGTTCCGCGCCTACGCTGCCTCTAGAGGCCGGTTTTGGTTTCCCGGTAGCATAGAAATGCCTCCGGAGCAGTTCAACATCCCTCCCGAAAGGATCATGCTCGCGAACAACCCAAATTACGAGTGTCCCGCATTGCCTAGCTATTTCAATAGCCTTCATGACTTTAGGGACAATTGCCTCAAGGCCATGTACATGCACTGAACCACCTGGTAGTATGAAATCTTTCTGCATGTCTATGACTAGAAGAGCAGAGTTTTGCCATTTGTTAGTCATAGCCATTGCAATTAAATTAACTAAGCAAATTGTTCTTAGACAATTTTGATGTAAATGAGTTTGTGATTGCTAAGAAGGAATCATATGGATTTATATTGTGAATTCCCCCCCCCCCTCTCCTATCATTTGGACGGTTAATCAAATGGAGCAATTCGGGTTCAGCTTTTTTTTTTTAAACTAATCGAGCTTGAATAATTTTTTAAGTTTGTTTGGACAATGAGTATGACCGTATTGGTTTGAATTCGACAGATTCGATTTGTTTATGTGTAAATATTCGGACTCAAAACGAGCCAAACTTTAGCAATTTTTTAGAATCAATTAAAAAGACAAATTTTGTCAACTCGACTCAAACTCGTTCGATTATCAGCCCTACCTATTATTCACTCATATTCAACAGCCATGGATACGACAGCTTGAAATTACCATCCAGCATCGTCCTAAACTGCCTACCCATATTCACCCCACCCGTCTAGCCTACTTTGAGATTCTATTGAGGTGGAGAAGGAGAGGTGTTGGTAAGGGTCATTGTCTTATTTATTTTTTCTTTTGGTTCAATAGTGAGAGATATCCAAGTCAACTTACGCACACATCGATTTATGTCCTCCTCGGTCCGATTAAAGATAGGTCATCCACGTTATGCCGATGGTATTTATGAAGGATAAATCTCTCATAACCTGACCCAAGAAATTACCAAAATTCAAATTTAAGACGTCTGAATTTACAGCTCGCCTCTATTATCACTTGACGAATTCGTTGTGTGATATTCAAATTGTGTTACTTCAAGTTGTACTGTGTTCTTGTCAATATTCATTTTAGTGAACAATTATTTATTCTAAAACAACTCATATAATACTGGACGAAAAAATGAAAAAAAATACTTACTTTAGTGTTACAATTTCTATAATAAAACGTGACAGGTTTCAATAATTCTATCCAACAGTATTAAATAGACTAATCTAACGGCCACCAATATTCCTCTGAAAATTATTCACATTTTACCGTGTCTTTAGGTATGAATTACACCTAATATTTGATAAAACAGGATATTCGTTTCTAATATTAACCGACTCATTTATCAAGTTCCTCTTACTAGTTTAAGTGTGACAGATTTGTTACCTACACGAGCAAAAAAAAAAGACAGATTTGTTACCAAATAGAGGACCCCCCTTACCCCTTCCTCACATCAGGAGGACATTAGGCAATCCATAATACACTTCTTAGCAAGAATTCCCAACCAAGTTACCTGTCTGTTGATGTCCTAACTATAGTATAATGACAAAAATACCTTCACGGGTTGGTTTAGTGATTGAATAAGAAAACGAAACGTAATTGTGTCCATTTTGAGTTCATATGACTACATAAAAACCAAACGAAACTAATCCACACCACAATACCCATTCGATCTGCCACAAGCGGGCAACAAACTTCAGTTAATAAGACAATGATAGAGAAGTGGAGGGGCACGACGCAAAGTTCGTTGTGTTACTACTTTAATCAATATACGTGGTTAGTAGACTATTGTTGTGGGTTGGAACAATTTTGACCACAATTAATGAGAATGCGTGGTTGGAACAATTTCTGCTACGAGTTCAAATGGAGTTAGGAATCAGTAATCAGTAATCTCACCCTCAAATAAAGAAAATAGAACAAAAATACATAAGTATGAAAATAAAAATCAGTTGCAAAATTCTAACGCAACAGAAATTATATTAGACATGCAAAATTTGAATGAATTAATCACTCGTTAGTCATGCACGTAAAAAAAAAATCTATTTTTAAAATTTTTGCTTCATGTTCACTGTTAGTGGAGAGGTTACCGTATCAAAAAAATCACTTTTTAGTATCGTACTTTCGTTTTTCTTTCAATAAAATTTTGACATGGGCATTTTTTTTTATTGTTTCTACCTAGATGTCGCATTTACAAATGTGATATATGTTTTTCAAGTGAAACTTCATTCTCCATGCACTAATTCTAGTGTTTTATCCTATAAATACGATAATCTTTAATGTTATTCACCTATTTCAGGTTGGAAGACTTGTTTAATCCCCCAATAGAGTTTTTGAACTTTCACCAATCTTAATTCGTACCCGAATGTTGCATTGACAAATGTGATATATGTTTCCCATGTAAAATTTCATTCTCCATATGCTGATTATGGTGTTTTATTCTTTACAACATCGTGATCCTTAGTATTGTTTATCTCTTTCAGATTGGAACATTAGTTTAATCCAATAGAAATTCTAACTTTGATCAACTTTAACTTTCTACCCAAATATCGCATTCATAAATGTGATCTAAGGTTCACACACAGTATCATTTCTCCGTGCACCAATTATAGTGTTTTTTTTTTTTAGGCAACCCGATGATCCTTAATATTAGCCACCTCCATCAGGTTGGAAAACTAGTTTAAACCAATTGAAATTTTTAACATTGATCAGCATTAACTTCGTACTTAGATGTCACATTCACAAATATAATATATATTTTTCATGCAAAATTTTATTCTCTACAAAGTTTTTCATTCTCGACAAAATGATAATCCTTAATATTCATCACCTCCTTAAAATTTGAACACTAGTATAACCAAATGGTGGAAATGGCTAGGATGAATTTAGGCATGATACAGAATCTGTTCTTTCGCCTTCTCCTAGTTGAAGAGTCTCGGAGTGGAGCTTTTCTTAATAGAACAGCAATGTTCGCAGCTTTTGTTCCACAAAGGTGGGGAACACAGAGAGAGAGATGAAAATAACATCACATGGCTTCCACAGCCAAAATTCAGAGGGACCCTTCACCATCTTCAACTCCCAAAGTGGACATGACTAACAAGTAGTGGTATTTCTCAGACTTTATTTTCTGCCAAACAGCATTCTTGTAGGGCAATGCAGCACTTATGTTGGAAACACCAAGTGACCTCCAAAATCCAAACACCATCTTTCGCGTGCTTGTAACAGGATACTTTGCTCCTATTGTGGCCTATAAGTAGGTTGTTTTTATGTCTAACAACAAAAATGTTTGGGGCTTCACACTCGAAACAAAAATTCCTCATGAATATTGTAGTCTCGGTGTGGAGGACTTGCCTTTGATCGAACTGAAAAGAGGATTAGTCGAGGTACTTATAAACTGACTTAAGCATCCCTGACCGTTAAACCAAAAAAAAAAAAAAGTGATCCATTTATAGAAACTGATATGATATATTGTCTCCTATTCTTCCTGGTAAGTAACCAGAATGATATACATTTTAAACAGTAATTTTAAACTTATTTTCAAAAAGCGTGTTTTGAAAACACTCTTAATTTTTTTTTATATTGAAAGTGTATTTTTAAAACACGTTTTTTTTAAATATGGGAAATTATTTAGATAAATAAGTTTTAAAATATGATAGTTGGATAATTAATTCTAAATATGATCAACGTCACCCTTCACTTATCATGATGGTACTCTAACTGCAATAATCACAACAAAAGTACAATCTGCCATGACACACACACACCTATGTTAGATAATATATCTGCAAAATTTAAGACATGAACATATAGTGCAAAAATCAATTACAAATGCAGTTCAAACTTGGTATCACTAAACAGTAAGGGGTAAGTCAAGTGGTAATAAAAATGAGTTATAAACTTAGATGTCTTGATTTTGAATTAATCTCTATCCTTCATGAATATCTTAGTGTCAACGTAGATAATTTGCCTTTAATCAGATTAAGAAAAAGATTAATCGAAACACTTATAAACTGGATCGTACTTTCCTGACAATTGAAAAAAGAAAAACTTAAGGGCACTTGCCTCTAATATCATGATAGTATTCCATTCAGATCACAACCTTTATAAACCCAATCTTCTGATTTTATCAGCATCAATTCCAAAACCCTTTATAAAATCCCTTTTTCTTTTTTCATTCTTTCAAGAATTATACTCAAAAAAAATCAAAGAGCGAGCCAGCCTGGTTAGCAGCCTTTCCAACTTTATCAGAAAGAAGAGTTTAATATCACTAATTCCATACCTCAACAGATGACATTGCATTTATGTTTAAGTTGTGTGGTTTATCACCGAGCGTTAGATCAGTTGGTGAAAGACTGTTCCAACTTAATCAAAGTCTCGAGTTCAAGTCTTGGGAACGCAGCTACGTTCGGTAGGGAGAGTTTTGCCGTCCTTGTAGTCTTACCCGGCTCGAATCCGGATTAGTCGAAAGTTCAAAGTGACTTTTGGATACCGGATGGTCTAACAAAAAAAAATTAAGTTGTGTGGTCCAATGACGCTTAGCACCCTGGGTTTTTGCTTGAGGTGATCTTTGGGTTATGACTCGTGTCGTCAGGGAATGCACGCGGATTCATTTGTCTAAGCTTCTCTAGAGGGTTTTCTCAATAGATAAAGACTAGTATGGTCACGTCCAGACAAAGATTTCACATCTATTTGTCCCCTCCTCTACCCTTCAATCAACAAATACATCTATCTATATATGTATATATACACACATGTATGAAAAAAAATCTCTAGATATAAACATATAAAATATATTTTCTGGGTTGTGGGGAGGGAATATGTTCCCACAGACCAGCTTTTGGAAAAGGAGCATATTTATATTTGCAGTGAGAATGACACTTTTTAGTGCTTCTTTTCCTTGGCAAAGGGAGGTGGATTAGAGTGTGAGTGGGTCTTTGTGAAAAGAAGGGAGAGATAAAGTAATAGTTAGCCAAAAGGGTCAGGCCTGTGGGAGTGGCAAGCATCATTGCCCCGGAACCCTAAAAAAGAGAACCTCTTTTAATACCCCATACCTTTGTGCTTAAACATAAACTAGTGCCAAGGCACATGCTAAGGTAATTGAATGCATAATTTCTCAAATCATTACTCCTTAGTATGGAACACCAAACTTGAATATTTGTTTTGGCTAAGTTTATAGGGTTATTTTGGTCCAAAATAACCCTACACGATGATGGTTTGAGTAGAGAACATTCAATCATTTTGTCGTGAAAATTCATAAACTTTATCGAGTGGACCGGTAGAATCTTGACCATTTGGTTTTCACAAAATTAAGCATTTTATGCTTTTTTTTTGGTTTAACAGTCAAGGATGTCCAGACTAACTTACACACACCTCAACTAATCTTTTTTTTCGTTCTGATCAAAGTCAAGTCATCCACGTCGGGATTAGGGTCCCTCATAGCCTGACTTAAAAGAAATTCTTAAAATTCGAATCCAAAATATTTAAATTTATAATTCATCTTTGCATTTTAGGCTATTCAAAACTCATTGGAATAAATTCGAATAAAACATGGTTTGGAGGGGCTCAGCCCTGAAAATGTGAATAGAAGAATAGGCCACGGGCTAGGCATCATGGGACCTTTCTTGGCCCATACCAGCCCGGATCGCCCCTTTATCAGAACAAAAGATTTAATTGGTTGACAATGATGTCACGCTCCGGTGATCATGACGTCAAGGCCAAAAATGGACTAGCCTTGATCAAAATGGGGGTACGTATATCATTATTTGGAGTGAGATTATCGTTACTATACTTTTTCTTTAATATTTTTTATTAGCATATTATCATTATGTATTTAAGTAGGACCCATTATATACAAGTAAGTCTCTCATTCATTAATAATATATAATATACAAAATTGAAAAGAAATGTCCTGCAGAGAATCCGAATCCACGTTATTTGTTCATAACATTATAGTTTTTATTTGACTATTTGTGGGTGAATTTTATATGATTTTGGTGTTTCTTGATTAAGAAATTAAGAGAAATCCATTATTTTATTATGAGTAAAGTCATGGCTTTAAATAGTAATGTCATTATGACAAAGGGTAAATTTTGAGACTTTTGAGGTCTAAATTATAGCTTTTAAAGTTATAATTGTTTAAGGTAAATCTATGATCAATCATAAAAAGTTATGATATATCATGAATTCTCTTAATCAGTTGTAACTTGACGCTAAAAGTGTAATTTAACCTTTAGAACTATTATTTTTTATGATAGATTATGATATTTTAAGTTTGATGATGTCTTCCACAATTATAAGTTTTACTTTAAAAAATGTGATGTAATCTCAAAAAATTATAAATTTTGGTACGAGTGGTTACGGTAGTCACGACCATGACTAATTCATTCAACTTTTTAATTGAGTTATTTTTTTTCAAGTTTTTATAAGCAATTGGAGACCCCAACTTTCTCCGGTGGAGATTCTCGTCCTTTGGCGTAATAGTACTCTTTATCTTATAAATGATTTATTTTTTTGAAATCAATAGTCCAAGTCCTTGAGCGATAAAAACGTAATTAGTTGATAGGACAAACATCAGTTGTTTGAATTAATCATATCCAAATCTTTGGTTTATATTCAAATTCTCTCCTGATTTAACTATTATATAAATTGAAGGATCAGTTCTTGCGCTGGGCTTTCTCCGGTTCTACTCAAACTCCCGAGCTTGATCAACATAAACACATCTCTACTCACCGAAGACAGACAAAAATTTCTCCCGTTACCAAAAAAAAAAAAACTTTCTTCACCCGTTTTCTCTCCCAGAGAGAACAACTTACATTGAAGTCAAAAAAAACAGAGATAGACTATATGATTAGTGTATCAACACAACAAACTGATTCATGATAAAATTAGCCCCATATTGGCCATTATCATGCTTTAGAAAAGCTATAGATATAAATTGAGAATCCCTTCTTGGAATAACTCAAGGAATGTATTCAAGTTGGATTTGTTTTGAACCCTAATTTGATTTTGAATTTGAATTTGTTTTCAACCCTAGTTATGTAATACCGTAATCGAACCCAAAGTGAACTTCAAATTTGAATATAAATTTCACTCTGAGTTGCACAACTTGCATTTGAATAATTTAAACACAGACAATACTCAAGCTAGATATTGAGTTTGTATTTACCTCAAGTTGAAAATTTTATAACTTGAACCTAGACATCGATTTTATGGTCATTTATGAAGTAATTTTTGTTGGCCTTAGATGGAGGTGCAACAAATCTCTTAAGATTCGTGAAAGGGTTTAACCAATGTGACGCTCGGGGTTGCTTGAGTTAGTTTAAATAAAAAAAAAGTTGTGACTTCATTAAGAACTATAATTTTTGGTGCAAACGATAATCGTTTCGATCCAACACTTTTTAAGTTGGGGTTTTCACCCAAAAAAAAAGAAAAAAAAAAAAAAGGTGTTAGATGGGTTGTAAAAATTAAGTATTGTTGTTCAAATAATAAACTTGTTCATAACACAATGTATATTATGTCCACTTATATTTGTTTAACTAGAGAGAATCCGTACTTGAATATACAATGCAATGTAAATAATTTTGAGATGAATATTAATGACCATTAGATTAAATTATTTGAGACCGTCAGATTAATTTATTAAAATTTATCCTATTTTATATTATAAATAAGAAAAAAAATGGCTTGACCACCTAGGAAACGAACAAGAAACTTACGGATTGCTAGCACAAAATATAACATGGGTAAGGGACCCTATGGGTAATAGTGCTGGCACATGTCGCATAATATCTCTCTGACTCTCTTTAATTAGTGTTGGACTAATGTGTAGACTTACTGAATCACCCTTTGACCATCAATCAATTTGGTGAAGAAGAAGTCCTCTTTCTAAATTCCAACTAAAATTTTGAGGATTCATTTTATATCAAGTTTTAATGGCTAAACTTTAATAGATAACAGTTCTAAAACATAAATTTTAGTTTCATAATTAGATGTTTAGTAACTCTAAGTTGGTCTATCAATCGTGTCGATAGGAGTAGAATTAGACTTTTTCGTGTAGTGAGGGCAATTAAAAATTATAATATTGACATTAATTTTGTAAATACAATAACTAACGATAATTTTATAGGTTTAATTTCATTAAAAGAACAATAATTAGAGGTGAAAATCATGTAGACAAACAATATACAAGAAATGTAAAAAACAAGACTTACTATAAAAATATTCACAAATGCAAAGATTCAAAATTATTTGAATAAACTATTTTTATAAGATCGAACTCCTTTATGTCGTCCTTATACCATCTAATATTCTAGAGTGATAGATTTTTCAATGAGATTGATATACAACCAACAAGATCATCTTTTAATTCAAATTCAATAATCAAAACTTTATTTATTATCTATTATAGCAAAAAAATATGGGCAACAATAACCAAAGACCTACTAATTGTATAATAATAAATAAAATTTAAAATCAAAAAAATAGTTTATGTATAATCTCTCGCAACTGCTTCGGTAGAATCTCCTAATATCTCATTTTCATTAAAGTTTTTCACTCAATTAACTAGATAAATGTTGATTGAATTTCAAAACAAAGTCAAGAATGGTGAAGAGAGAAAAGACTAAAAAAGATAAGTAGAGAAATGGGATACCCAAGAGAGAAAATTTCAAAATAAGCGATGTTTAGAACGTATTGTGTATAATGTGTTTTTACCATGTTCTCTACTTGTTTACAAAATAGATGGTTTAAAAAAGACTCAAATTTTTTAATTTCGTGTCATATTTTGACACTCCTAACTCCAAGAGAAGTTAAAGTGATAACAGAGATAAACTATAAAACTTAGATGTCTTAAGTTCAAATTTTGACTACTCCTTACAGTCGACATGGATGATCTACTTTTGACTAAATCGAGAAGGGGATTAGTCGATATGCACGTGAACTAACTTAAACACCTTTAATTTTTGAACTTAAAACAAAAAAGTTTAATATATTCATTTACCAATGATTATATATATTTTGATTTTACAAATAGTCAGGTTACGAAGAATGCATGATTAAGCCAACTCTGGAACATTTATCTAAGAAAACACTATTTTTTTTACACAAAATAAACCAATGGCCCAAATCATTTAAATTTTATGACTTTTATTAGTATTTAAATTTATTTTTAATAGCAATCATTCAATTTATTTATATTTAATTTTTTAATCACGATAAAAAAAATTGTTTTTGCACCCAAACCCTAATTTAAAATATGACTCCACTAATTGAGGGATAAGGATTTCATTTGGCAATCATCATGATGTTTCAGACACCATCATAGACATGGTAATAAGTTGGTATGGTCCACCAAATGTCCACCACGTCTTTACATTTACTCCACCTCAGTGGTCGTATCAGACACTTATAATCATTGTACTACTAATAGAAGAAGATTGATTAACGAGGAAATTTTTTTAATATCGTACTGGTACAAGTTTTTACACTTTTCTGTACAAATTTTAGGGCTAATTTATAATTTTTTTGAAGATGTTGTGAACCCTAACAATTTTAGAATTGATTTCAAGTATTTTTAAAAATTATAACTTAATTTCCAAAAATTATATCTTCGACCCTAAAAGTTCTAACACGACAAAAAAATTATAAATGTTTTAAGACTGGTTCCAAACTTTGGTACAATCTGTACTAACACATGTATGTATATTCAAGGGGAGAAGTCTAAGGTACATTAAAAAAAAATCTTTATCAATACTTTAATTTCGACATAGATAACTTATTTTTAAACGGATCAGAAAATAGATTAATCGAAGTACGCGTAAATTGGTTAGACACCCCTAAACTGTTGAAACCAAAAAAAAATGTATCGTACCACCATTCATTACTTTTGTGATACTTGCAATTCATCCTAAACTATTTTTAACATAAAATTTGTAAATTTTTTGTAGTAAAATGACCCACAAAAATTATAAAAATACTCATTTAAAGTAATAAAATTTAGAGGTATGATACCAAAAAAAAATCGATACCATAATCAAGTCCATTCAAGGGATATGGTTATGTATACAGTGAATTATAAGAAGGAAAAAGAAAAATTGAAAGTAAGCAATCAAAAAACGACCTCCAATAGACAAGATATACATGTGTGTGAGAATTTATGCACATTAGACGAGGCTGATTATCGAACCGAGCTACTCAGATTTGATTTATTTTGAACTTTGTTTGAGTTCAATTTATTTTTTAAATCAGTCGAGTTTGAACAAATTTTAAGCTTGTTTAAAAAAACGAGTCTAAATGCTCGGTTTGAACTCGAAAAACTCGACTCGTTTATATGTAAAATAATCAAACAAGTCGAGCGAATCGAGTTTGACTAATCTTTTAAACTCGTTTAAAAACATAAACTCTACAAACTCTGTTAGAACTCATAAAAATATGCTTGATTACCAGCCCTACATTAGGCAGCCAAAATAGAAAACTATTTCCGTAACAGGAAAGGACAACAGATTAGTTACCAATTGGCTCATGTTAAATATATTTTGAAGTTCTACCAGGTGTATTTGGTTTAAGTATTAGAAAGGACCGGATAAAATAATATCACTCATCTCTTATTTATTCATCTTGTCATTGGATTAATTATAGTGATAATATCTCATCATTTCATATTTGGATTAAATATTAAGAAATAATGGATCTCGTATTTATTTCATCTAATATTTTGTTTGGATAGAGCATTGAATGATGATACAAATATTAAATTACTCAAAAAATCCTTAAAATAAATAGTGATATTTATATCCTAAAGATACTTGAGTGTAAAAATGTCTTTTAGCCAAATATACCTCAATTGAATTATTTAAACTCATCAAAAAGATGGATTTATTTAAGAAGTGGTAATATTAAATGTAGTATGCATCCGTATCGATATTATTTTTAGATGATAATAATGAATTCAAAATACATATCCAAATATGGGTATAAAAAAAATAAGGTGGGCCCACGTTATTTTTTTCATTCTATCTTTACTAATTCACGAAGCAAACACACCAAAATCCTTGAAACAAACACACTCCCCTCCCCCTGGGACCTCCTTGTAAGGGATTTCTCGTCGAGTAATGCTGCAGTGACATGATAGTATATTATTTAAAAATTTTATTGAGACTTAAATGATGTGAAAGTAATTAAAGAAGCTTAACTCAGCTGTTATGTCATTTAGACTCTAAATTTGATCCCAAAATTTGATCAATGTAACATTACTCTTTCTCGTCCTATATATTGGCTTGACTCATGCTAAATATAATTTGAAATTTAATGATTATAATTATTAGATTATTACGTTAAATTAAACAGTTACACTAGCTTAAGTAAAAATAGTGTATCTTTTGACCACAACCCGTTATGAGTAAAACCCCACAATCATGGTCTATTTTAAATAAGCTCATGCCTGAACGTTCTGTGTCAGAACACAAAACAAAGCATTAGAATCTACCTCTAGAGAGAGAGAGGGAGGGAGTTGTTCATAGTTCATACTTGTCCAACTGGGTCTTTAAAAAGTGTTGAAAATAGTTGGGCAGTGATTTGGCTCAAATCTCTCTCTCTTTGAATGTCTCTTCTGCTTTGTATGTATTTGCAGAGAGATGCTGTTTTTCCATGGACAAATTTTAGGTATAAAACTATCTTGTTGTGTTGCTGTTCATAGTAGAAGACAACACTAATACATACAAACACAAGCCATAGTAACAGAAGAAACAACGACACACACATTCCTCAAAAATGGCTTCTTCTACACCTCCAAAACCACCCACAAACCCAATCATTCTCACATTTGTTTCTTTCCTTCTTTTTTCTTCTCTCACCCCTGTCCTGTCACTATCCATTAAGTCAGATTCCGGTCAACGGCTGCCCGCAAACCAAACTTTCCGGCCAGTTCAGGAGTTGCAGAGGTTGAAGAGAATAAGAGGGTACCTGAGGAAAATCAACAAGTCTGCAGTCAAGACCATTCAGGCATCTCTCTCTCTCTCTGTCGAATGGTTTTCTGTTGGGAAAGTTTTGACATTATCTTGTTGGGGTTGAGTTTTGATGATTTGGGTCGTTATTTTTGGTTGCAGAGTCCTGATGGTGATTTGATAGATTGTGTTCTATCTCATGTTCAACCTGCTTTTGATCATCCCAAACTCAAAGGACAGAAGCCATTGGTACTTCAATTCAGATCATTTCCTGTTTGTTTCCATGAAAAATGTGATTTATAAACTTTTCCCAAGAAAACAAAATTAAACTTCAGAGGCAAAAGGGAGTCTTTTCCCCCCCAAGATAACTTGAATAAACATATTCCAATTTCTTCAACCTCAAGACAGCACACACACACACACGCTAGGGGGAAAGAGAATCTGCTTCTTTTCCTTTTCCCCCCTTCTTCCAACTAGTTTTTATTTAGGCAAATTAATTTTTTGGTATTTTAAAAAGTTTGTTTTCAATAAAATTGAAACTTGAAAGACTTCAACTTGTTCTTTTTTTTTTAGTTCAACTTGTTCTTGTAAATGCAGGAACCGCCAGAGAGGCCAAAATGCCTAGACTCCACAAATGAAATGACAGAGAGCTTTCAGCTATGGAGAGATTCTGGAGAGTCATGCCCAGAAGGAACTATTCCAATAAGAAGAACTTCAGAGAATGATGTTCTAAGAGCTAGTTCAATCGGAAGATATGGAAGAAAAATTAGAAAAGGCGTACGCCGCGATACAATGAGCAGTGATCATGAGGTTAGTCTCATAGACAAAACAATTTATTTTCTTGAGAGAGAAAGAAGTAATTTGCATGATTAATTCAAAAGAAACAAGAAGCCATTAATCTTATGTAGGGAAGAAAAAATATACCGTCTCATCAGAGAGAATTATATTTTCCTTCATTTTCTTGGCAATCAAAGAGGGGAAGAAAAATTGTTGGAGGAAAAGTGAAGGAAATAAGCAATGAAATGATATTGTTTGATGTATACAATTAACATTATACCTTCAATTGGCTGCAACCAGAGGACTATGGAATGAAAAAGATTTATATGTTCATATTAAGAATGTTCTCTCTATGCATACATTCTAGAATATTTGTTTTGTTTGACAAGTTTTACACTCGGCTGCTTGAAAGAACTCTCTCTTTTATCCGGGTTTGGAACTGACTGCGTAAAAAGTAGACAATAAACACGACATTGGCGAAATTTATGTGCATCTATAGTTTGGGCATCTAAGAACTGATAGTTCTTTGGATAACAGCATGCAGTTGCTTTTGTCAATGGAGATCAGTACTATGGAGCAAAGGCTAGCTTAAATGTTTGGACACCTCGAGTAACAGATCAATATGAATTCAGCCTGTCACAAGTATGGGTCATCTCTGGCTCCTTTGGTGATGATCTTAATACCATTGAAGCTGGTTGGCAGGTATGCCCATAACTCCCTCAAATCTATCATCATTTTTGTTTAGCAAGAAGACTTATGATGAGGTCGGGTCTGGGCGCAACGCAAGGTTGTTTTATTGTGACTTGGAGGTTACGGGTGTAAGTCACGGAAACAGCCTCTAACCCTCCCCATACCCCGCAATGGTGGGAGGCTTGTGCAATTGATACGCCCTTTAAGAGGACTTGTGATAGTATACAGATTGATTATACCCTTTAAATTTCGAATATCTATTTTTTCACACAAATTTTTGCTTTTACAAACTAATCTTTGCCAAACTATCCCATTTTCTGAAATCCAAGTGTCATTCACTTTCCTTTACACAAAACAGGGAAAAGACTAGATACCAAAAGTTACGGTTCAATCGGGTCAAGTTACAACTCAATCAAATCAAAGTTACAACTGAATGTGATTCAAAAAGTCGGGATTTGCCTCAATTTGTTAAAATCAATGCTAATTGACACCTCGTTCAGTCGTAACTTCTATTACTGATGTATTTTCCTAAAACATACATGACAAGAGGTTAGATTCCCTCGAAACACATTATTTTTTTCTTAACGGTAGATCACCCGCCATGAATTCAATTGGGATCCCAATACATTAGTCGGTCGTAGCAATATACAGCCAGTGATCTAAAAATGAGAGAAATTGAGAAAAAAAAATGTAAAGAATGGAATCTGAATCCTGTAATATATTTTGAAATTCAATGTACAACATTTATTGAGTTATTATATTCATCTGTCCAGGTTAGCCCAGCACTATATGGAGACAACTATCCTAGATTCTTTACTTATTGGACAGTAAGTATTTTATTACATAGATCTTTTTATTTCCTTGTACAGTTACAGAGATTTAAAAAGAGAAATTCATAATCATCTACAGACGGATGCATACCAAGCCACTGGATGCTACAACTTACTATGCTCAGGTTTTGTCCAAACCAACAATAAGATAGCAATTGGAGCAGCAATCTCTCCAAGGTCTTCTTTCAATGGTAGACAATTTGACATTGGCATAATGATCTGGAAGGTGAGTTTGACAATTCCTTGTGGTAAATGACATGATTTAAGGAAGTTTTTGCAGTTATTTGGTGAACTTTTTAGTGAGCATCTTTTGAAAAAGAACAAAAAAAAAGGCATCATGCCCTTTTGTCATAGTAGCTTACAGAACTGGCAAGTATTTATCCGTCTAAATTATACGTTGTGGACGTGAATCCATGAAGATGATAGTTGTCACTGGTTACACTTCTATTTTTACTGAAACGATATGCCCCAACTGTCAAGAAATTGTCTGTTTTGGGTGTTCATACATCCTCACGGTTTTGTTCATCTGGGGTTTGAGGTGAATCCCCAGACGAACAAAATCGTGAGGGTATATGAGCATCTAAAGCGGACAATATCTTATCAGGTGAGACGGGATCATTACATTTACTTTGTCATGTTGATAGTTAGGCAGCATCATTAACTTTTAAAATTTTCCTTTATTTCCACCCTGTTCTTAGCCTTAAAGCACAAGATTCTCTTCTTCCTTTAAAAGATCTCTCCACTGAGTCCACTTCTCTTTTCTCTTTCTTTCCCATCACTTGAATATTTCTAACTAGTTGACACCAACTGGCTTTTGGGTCAAGCTGTGTAAAACCAATTTCTTTATTCTTCCCTCTATATAGTTTCCTCTTTAATATTGTGCCATTTCATATATAAACCCAAATGCTAAAAACAAGTGCATAACTAGTCACTCGTCTCAATCTTACATTTGAATTTATCTGATTCACGTCTTTTCAATTTTTTTTTAATGATAGATTATCCGATATGAATTTAAGTGGGGTCCATTTCATATAAATGGATCCCCCTTAATGCAAGGTCTACCATCGACAAAAATTTAGCGAAGGGACACCTGGGATTTACCTGGCTCAATTATGAGTCGGTTCCTCGTAATTAAAAAAAAAGGAAAGAAAGAAAAACTAGCCCGGACAACAAAACAATAATTCACATCTTTGCTAGAATTTCCCTAGCAGATCGTACATAATAAATCAAAGTGAGTTTGTCATTTTTTAAGGAAGAAACATATAATAAAGCAAATTGAACTCACAACAATGTTGCATGAGATGAAATTTTGGACAATTAGGAATTAGATAGTGACAACATGAATATAGCGGAAATGAGAACGTTAAGGAAAATATGTGAAAAATACGAAATGACCGCATTAGAAAAATGGTAGGAGTAGCTTTAATTAAGGACACGTTGAGAGAAAATAAATTAAAATGGTCTAGTCATATTCAACAGAGACCGATAGAGACACTGGTTAAAAAAGTGATAGAATTTTCTTAATGGTACTAAAAGTAGGGGTAGACCTAAATTAGTATTTAATGAAATAATAAGAAAAGATATAAAAATATTTAACTTAAAATAGCGTATAACAGATAATCAAAATGAATAGAAAAAACGAATTCATATAGTTAACTCCAAATGATTGGGACATGAGACTTGGTTTGATTTTGGTTTTGGTTTTAAACATATAATAAAGCTACTTTGTTCTCTTAGGACCCAAAACATGGACATTGGTGGCTGGAATTCGGATCCGGGTTGCTAATTGGGTACTGGCCATCATTCTTATTTACCCATTTACAGAGCCATGCAAGCATGGTACAGTTTGGAGGAGAGATAGTGAACTCAAGATCATTGGGATATCACACATCAACACAAATGGGCAGTGGTCATTTTGCAGACGAAGGGTTTGGAAAAGCATCTTACTTCAGAAACTTGCAGGTTGTTGATTGGGACAATAGCTTGATTCCTCTCTCAAACCTTCATCTCTTAGCTGATCATCCAAATTGTTATGACATAAAAGCAGGTAGGAATGGAGTATGGGGAGATTATTTTTACTATGGAGGTCCTGGAAGGAATGCAAGGTGTTTATAAAGAAAATGGCATAGTGTAGAGAGTAATTTATTTTTGTTTCCTCCTCTTTTACTTCTTTTTTTTTTTCCCCCAGGGTTTGAAATGGGGTAGGTCATATGTCAATTCTTTGTGCTTTTGTGATAAAAGGAAAATTTTATTTTGAGTCTAGCATGGGGTGATATTACCTTTGTATACCAGGACAAATTGATTTACTAGTCGAACAAGGGGTGAGAAGTAAATCTGCACAGTTGGAGTCTTCCTACCCGCATAAAACCCTGGTTTAACTTGTATATGTGATTTATGAATGATTGTCTGAACACGAGGTTTGAGTCAAAAAAGGCCGTGTAGTCGAGAAAATTCTTGGTCATAAAACAAATGAAACATATCTGGCACATAGTTAACTAGTGAACCTTCTTTCAAAAATATACAATTATACCTACCCTGTAACCAGCATTCAAACAAGGAAAGAATCAATTATAAAATTCCTGTACCTCAGTTATACCACTGATACAGGTTGGTTTTCATGCTTAAAATATACTGTTAAGGCATAGTCAACCAACACTCCAAATAGCATTATTCATTAATTTTACTCCATGTCCTCCATGCTTAAGCCAGATGTTTTTTTTTAACCTATTTAGTCAATGTCAGCACCACCACCACCTAATCTAACTTAAGCTACTCTTTAATCACCTCCAACTAAACTAATAAACAAAAAGGAACTCAAAGGTTTAGGTGTAAAGTCAGTTTAGACCCTGTTTTTCAATTGTGACACAGAAAAACTTGGTGTTTCAAAACTCAGTCAACTTGGTCTATTGATGAAGACAGCTTGTTTGCGGGATGGAAAATAGTTATGTAGCTAAGGGTATATAGGTCATTTGGAAGTTGCAGATGAGTAAACTCAGTCACCCACAAATTTTAATTCTCCAGTAGATCCACCACCATCACCATTGCAGCACCTCCATCCACCGCTGTAACAACCACCGCAACCGAACTAACCATCCCCGTCAAACACCATCACACCCCGTAAAACTTCCATAGCTTCAATTGCCCCTCCTTGAGCATCTTCTATCATCAGAAAGGTTATGGGTGACTATTGGGATGAGTGATCATCATTCCAAATCTAGAGTAATCTAGTGGTTGATGGTTTACAATGAATGTGGTAAATCAAACCTGTGATAGGCTTGGAGCAGCATTAACGGTGATAGTGATAGAGGTGGCAAATGAGTGGGTCGGGTTAAATTGAATTGGACTAAAATAAATTCAATTCATTTTTCACTCATACAGTAAATGGGTTATAATAGATTGAGTTTATAACGGGTTGGGTTAAATCGATTAATCCATAAAATAATTAAAATTTTTAATAGACACATTAATATACCAAAACACTCACACACACACAAACTAGTACACCAATATAAACATTAATACATCAAAAATACACACACATATACTAACACAAAAACTAAAACACATTTAATTAAAAAAAAATACATAATGGGTCGGGTCAATTGTGGACTATAGGTTGGTCCATGGATCGTGGGTGATATATTAGTGCATATTTTTGTGTATTAGTGTATATTTGTGTGTTTTTTTGGTGTAATAGTGTGTGTATTTTTTGGTATATTAGTATATTTATTAATTTTATTCTTTGTATTATTTAATAAAAAGATAAATACTCAACTTACTGAGTACCTATTTATAATCCATATTAATCCGCTTAATTAAAATGAATCATATTATCTAACCCATTTAGAATTCATATTAATTAATTAATATAAGTATTCAACTCATTTATTTATGGACGTATTTGATAAATTAATGGATAATGAATTATGATTGACACCTCTAATGACAGAGTTAACCTTAAGCTCACATGTATATTTTCCATCACAATATAAGACAAGTGAAACATTTGCCTCAATTGAGACTCGATCCATGGAGACCAAATTGACCTTCATCCGACAAGCGAGGGACAAAAAATGTAATTTTTCCTAAAGAGAAGGAAAATGTAGAGTTGGCCACTCACAACTCAGCTGCATTTTTAACAAGTTACTCTCTCCTACTCCGTTTGATTGGAAGGAGTAAGAAAGATAAAAAATATAAAGGATATATTTTTTATCATTCAAATAAAAAAAGTATGAATGATACACTTTCTTTCATTTATTTTTGGTTGGATGAATGAAAAATAAAAAATGACTATTTTTTTTTAATAATGGCTAAAATTAGGGATAACAATCAAGTCGTGTCGCGTCAGATGTGTGTTGATTCATTACTGGTTTGTGTCAAAATTGGTCAAACATAACTCAACTCATTTAACTAATTGTGTCGTGTCATGTCGAGTTACGAGTTAAGTTGTTTATTTTCATGTCGTATTCATGTTGACTCACATAAACTTTGAATAAAAAATTAAACATATATACATATACATATATACATATTTTATCATTGTATTTTTATATGAAATTAATGTGTACATAATACATGTATATATTAAAAGATATATAAACATATAAGATACATCTCAACACAAATAATTAACTTTTTATCTATTTTCCTTCCGATTTTAAAAGGATTGATTTTGGTGAGATTGAAGGAAAGTTAATTCATCCACTTTTTCATCCTTCCTATTTTTCTTATAATCCGTTTGGTAGGATGGAAAAGTGGAAGAATGGAAAGTTGGAGGGATAAATAAAACATCATGTTTGGTAAGGAAGGAAAGTTGGAAGGATGGAAAAGTAGATGGATTAACTTTTTTTCCAACTCATCAAAATCAATC
>CM042202.1:18614702-18644343 GCA_023539305.1 Ilex asprella
ATACATTAATTTCATATAAAATATAATGATAAAATATGTATTTTTATTTATTTTTTAAAAAAAATAAAAAAATAAAAAAAATAAAAATTTTAACTAACACGATGACACGACTCGAACTCGACACGAACTTGATTAATTTGAATATGAACACGACATGAAAATAAACATGTCAACTCGTAACTCGACACGACACAATTAGTTCAATAAGTTGAGTAAAGTGTAACTAATATTCGACACAAACCCGTAATGACTCAACACGAATCTAACACGATACAATTCAATTGTTATCCCTTATCTTAGCCAACAAAAAAAAAATAGTCATTTTTATTTTTCATCCATCCAACCAAACACAAAAGAAAAAAAATATATCATTCTTACTTTTCTTCTTTGAAGGATAGAAAGTGTATCCCTCTTACTTTCCATCCTTCCTATCAAACGGACGATGGTTGCAATTTGCAACTGCCAGCAATGAGCCAAAGGGCAAGCATCCTCAAGTGGAACAGCTTATACGTTCAGATAAAGCGAATGCTTGGTCCTAATAATTAAGATGCCAATGACTGGAACTAGAAAAGCACCAAAGAGGCTTTTATCATGGAAAACAGCAAAACCAGCACTTTGTTGGACAAGATCTAGGAAGTGGCCCAATTTCTCGATGCAGGAGATAAAGCTACTTTTAGATTCAGAGTAAAACGACAAGCGTCGGAAAAAAAAAGGGAAATTTCAAGTTGATTCAATGGTAGAAGTAGAACAAAGGGCATACCGTTAAAACCCGAGTTTAAGCTATACAAGTGGTTAGCAATGGCCGTGTGCGTTAGGGTAGGCGTTGGCCATGAGTCCAGAAGTCGTGTGGTTAGCACTATTCCCCATTACCAATAAAAAGGAAAGAACAAAAACTGTTGACATTTGTACGGCACACAGATTGTAAGATTCCAAAATATCCCATCACTCAAATGTAGATTTGACTTGCAAAGTCATCACAAGTTCTATCATAACAAAACATACAGAAGTTCAAGTTTCAGACAGGAAAAAGTACAATATTAATCATGGTGAACCCCCAGAGTATGACTTACCAAGTGCTTGCAGCTGCTGGACTCATCTGCTGTGAGTTCTTTATGTAGCTCTATCGCATTAAGTGAATCCGAAAATGATTTGATGGCTGCATGCATTGCCAGAGCTTGCTACCAGCTTTAAATGTTGTGAGACTCCTTATCTCAAAATCTTATACTTCTAATCAGATGATAACCTTTCCCTCCGGGATCAAATTCTTTTACTCCATGTATGTTGAAGCACGCACCCAAAAAAGTGGGGACAACCCCATGCGGATCAGTTAGTTCTCCTTAAAAAGCTGGAACTGCAGTTAGCTTCCAAGTATGTCCAAATCAGTTAACAAAACTTTATTAGCAGCAGTACCACCCATTAGTTTTGTAAAAGCAGAGTCTATAAACTTAACTAGATCTTCAGGGCTATAAACATGGAGACCAAAAGTTTCAATAAATTCCCAGTCCAAATCATCCACTAAAGCTGGCTTTATATCATAACTTACTTCGCATTGCTCATGTATCATCCCATATGTCCTTCCCAAAACTTGACATAGTCCCATGAATGTGTGATCCTCAAGGGTTTTCCTGAAATCAATTGAGTTGCTCCAGTTTTCCACCAGACTTCTGGATTTCATCTTCAATGCAACGTTACGTAGAGATTCCAGGTTGAAAACTACATGCCGTGCTATTTGGATTGAAGTCCAGATGAAATTTTTGTCATTCCTCGCAAGATGGGAAAATTGGATCAAGTTGGCAAAGGAGAAGCGCACCATGAAGACCAAAAAATCGCAGAAATTCATGCCTATAAAAAACAAATAATTTTACATTATAAAAGATAAACAAGAAGAAGGAATTAACACCAATTCAATATTGAAAAAAACTAGCAATGGGAATTGATTAGCTGAATCTCATTTCACTATTTCAGCAACCTCCAAGCAGAACGGGGCTGGAAATAGAGGAATTTATGTGATTGGTTTCAGAAAACACCTATACTTTAGTTTTTTCAGACGAAGTTTTTCAGCCACAAGAATTTGCACAATTGAGTCAAAGAGAGGTTTTCACATTTTTCTTGGTACATACATTTACATGTTCCACACCCAAGTGGCGTTAAGTGTTATTGTTATGGCATGATCAAAGAAGTATCAAACAAACAAATATTGAAATTTTCTTCCAGCAAAAATTGTCTCCAACTCTTCAGTCTACTCAAGCTAACCAAACTCAACCACTGTATCCCATTCCAAAATCCTCTCAAGCAAAAGAATTCAATGTTTTCCAATTGTCGCCCAAAAAACACAACTTGAATTATTTAAACTCCAAGCCAGCACAGAATATACAATCACCCAGTTCAGGAGCCGCCCTGAGACAACAGACCTATTTATATAGGTATGTCAATGCTTAGTTATATCCATCCAATAATCACCCTGCCAAAAAATATCCACTTTTTACCCTTCTTCTACCATGGTTTCTTGAAAGAAAATAAAATCCAATCAGACATATACAACCTTCAACCATGTATCCATTTCCCAGAGAGGCTTGCACATTGCAACTCCTTCCAGGAAGCAGGATCTACAAGTAAAGCTAGCAGCTAGTGGTCAGCTCAAAATATTTGAAGGTCACCAATGCTTCAAATGTTCCAAAAATTAATCGCATTGACCACATGGGATGAAGAAGCATCACTCCCCACAAAGGGTTAGCATGTGACTTTGTTTTGTATGGCCAAGTGTCTTGCCAAGTCCAGGCCATCTTTCAGGAATGGAAACATATGCGATGGGCCCCTTAGCACTTCTACAGTATTTAAACCAGATATGTGTTGGCTTGATGGCGACACAGATTAGTTGTTACACTAAGTGGCAAGCCACCACATTGTGTGTTTAAAACAGTAAATTCTGAAATCATCAAAATAAGGATGTAATTTACACAAGTTTATCCCATTATACGAAATATTATATATTTGTACCCCGGATGTTTATGTTTTGCTGAGGTCTAAATTGGCCAAAAGTTGAGGATAGATATTTCCCCACAACCAAGGAAACTGGATTTGCCATGTAAAAGGTTAAGCAAATTTTAAGACATGCTCCAGTGGTGGTTTCGTAACAAGACCAAGAAACATGGTAAACAGAGAATAAGAATCTTGACTTCTATTAAAAAAGCTTCCCTCACAACAATGTCACCGATATAGGAAGCATACCCAAGAATGGGTTATGAACATGAAGCAAATTTTGATGTACAAACGAAACAGAATTGATGCCATACCCTACGGAGAAGATCCTTCATTCAATCATATATTTCTCCGGAAAAATTATTCGAATCAATAAAGCTCGAACAAGTGTTAAAAAATATGTCCTTTTATAATGCTGCAATGAGATATAAATCCTACAAATAATTTAATGGCGTACCTGTGTTAGCAGCAAGATTGCGCTGGCAGAGTCCCTCAAAATCATCACATATGTCCTTGATGTCTTCAATGTATTCCTTAGCCTCGGCATAGTCTCTCGAGAGCAAATTCCACTGAGAAAATAAGAACATTCCGTGAAACATAATTCAATTTAATACAAACATTGACCTTACAACATTTGGGGAAGACTCATTCTAAAATAGGTCATGGCCTTGACTGTACTTACCACCCAGGAAAGGTTATAGGCATTGAACCAGTTGTGATTTATTGATATTGTATCTTCCTGAAACCATTGTGAATGCATTTATGACATTAGCAGAACTATAATCATACATTGCTGCCAATGTCACACAGCACCAAAAAACAATGATATTATGAAAGACAGTGCATAAGTGCATTTCCTGCTAAAATATGTACTAGAGTCACATCTTATGTTCCTCTAATCTTAGTTAATCATACACAAAAACGCAGTGCGTAGGGTCAAGCTAGCAAAAATCTGGAGAATTTGACCACTAAACAGCAAGAAAAGATGAGATTGTACATGTTTCTTGGGCAGAAGTCAAGTTCAGGCGGACTCCAGCAAGCAGAGGTTAACCTTATTTAAGCTTAGTCAGATCATAATTAGAAAAACAGCCCAATCTATTAAAACAGCAGACCTTCAAGAATCTAAAACGAACATGGGTAGCGGTTTTGACTTTCATTGGTGAGGTGCACCGTACATATCTCGTTTGACAAGTCGTCTAGAAGCTCTATCCTATTTTCTATTTCTTCTCGGCATCCTGTGGGCAGGGGCACAACGGAGCTGGTATCACGATCTGGACTAATCCTCCCAGAAAGATCCAGTCCCCCTAACCCACCGTGCATCAAGCAGTTACCGAGATATATCCTTGGGTGAAAAGCACTAAAACTGACTGGAAACTCAGACCTTTGATAATTTCACCTTCTTAGAGATATTTACAGAGTACACAACAAGGAAGAAAGAGATACAAAGCTAGAATAGTTACTGTTACTTGCATATTGATAGGATTTGGAAAAGGATACCAGATTATGAACTTGATGATACCATCCACTAGGAACGAAAATTATTTCACCACGTTCTTGAGTGCACTCCCACCAGATAGCCTGGGGTCATGACATGCACACAGAAAAGAATACGTTACATATCTAGAACTGCAGTGTAAAGAGATCTCATCAAAACTGGAAAGAGGCGAATTACCTTATTAAAACCAGGGAATTTTGCCTCACTAACATCCTCAAGGATGTTAAATACAGAACTTTTCATATTCCTATATGAGGCCAAAAAGGTGAACTCTATCATAACACCACCAAAACAAATATATTCCTCTTAATTTTGTTATCACTAGATCAGTTTTTCTCTTTCATCCAATTTTCTATAATAGAATAAAAAAGATAAGTTCAGAATAAATGTGCAGAAATATGGCAATCTAAGCGGCTATTAACTGCAATATTAAGACAAGATAAAACGCTTGCAGACTATACTGAAGCCGCAAAGAGGCAGCATAGTCCATTATTCATCAGCATACGCATTGTCAAATGACTTTGGATTAATTTGGGTGTTCCTCAGGTCCAGAGATGAGATACCTGCTAGTTGGAGGAGGAGGTCTATCAGTCGAAGGAAAGGGATAACCCAGAATACTACCCCTTGCCGGATTGATGTGGTGCAATTTGGGGCAACATGAACAGGTCATCTTTCGAAGGCGAACTTGTCCAGAGCTATTATTACCGCCTTTTTTTCTTGGATGACAGTAAAGATTAATTCATCCCCAAGCCATTTCTAAATTTCACAACGATTATGGATGCCCTAGTTTATTTTCAATAGGTTATAAAACTTCTCATGCAAGTATGACTGGTACTTGGGTTGGCCCTGGGCCCTATTTATGCAAAATATTATGAAAAACCAAATGGGATATACCACATACTACGATGTCTTCCCTGACAAATTCTATAGTTCCACCTTTGGTTTTTGAAAAAAGATATTTTATTGTGAACAATATATCTTTTTTTGTGTACCCAAGTTCTTTATATTTTGTAATCAGATTTCCTCATCAGTTAAGGACAGGTTTTCAATCCGTAAAGAAACGCATATGGATCCTTATTGCAAGAAAATCTTTTCACACCTGTCAAACACGAGGTGACATTGATCTGGCGACAGAAAATACCAGTGCTTCTTGCCACACACATTTGCCGACCAACTATAAGACCGGAAAACATCAGCATGAAGAGGAGTCCATGTACCTGGATGCAGAACCAAATGTTTGAAACTCGATGCATGTGGATTAACCATTCATCCCATATTACAGTGTTCTTGTATAATGAAATTCAGGATAGTAGTATCTATGTCTTACAAGAAAGAGCTTATCGCATCTATGCTCAAACCTTTTGCTCCCATGTATACAAAACGATAGTCGGAGCAACATACTTCATTTCTATCTTCAAGAGAATCATAATCCTGATGCATGCGGTACTTGTCAAGATAAAGATTCAGCCAGTCATCGCAGAAAAAAAGTGGAGTTGTGTATGCTATATACTCTGGGTACTCCTGAAACCAGGTTAAGGATGAGAAAACCAGTGACCCAACAGGTTAAGCATTATTCAAACCTATCTACCTTACAAATGATGCAGAAACATGGGTGAAGTTAAAGACCTGACAAGTTTGCATTTCAACACATATCATATTACAGTCAAAGGTCAAAACTTCCATATAGAACTAATGAAATGAACGTTCTTTGTTTTTACAGGAACACAAACCGACACACAGCCTATAAGTCCAACCCAAACACCCATATGGGATAAATAAGAAAAAAGAAAAAGAACTATCAAACAAAATGGGTATTTACAACCTGACACACACGAATCAGTTACATTAAACAACAAGAAATCCATATCAGCTATGCATCGCAAGAAACATACGGATTGAACTCCTTATTGGTGCTTTACATTTTCTAGCTGATGGCCTATGGCTAGCCCTAGATCATTACTGCTGCACCTTATATCTTCGTGCAATACTTACCAATGCTCATGATCTCCTATAGCACGAAGTGTTTCACATTGATGCCTCATTAACTCTTTCAAACTGGCCTGCCAAGACCCATAAACAGGAGTTTTATGTATCGAATCTTACTTGCAGAAAAGGATACAAGGGCAAACCACTCTTAGCCCGCAGAAATAAACTTGTCGAGTGAAGGGAAATGAAGATGATTGCATATGTATGTGGAAACACCTCATGCCCATCCATGCCATTAAGTCAAGCGATGGGTTAAGTGCAGAGATCACATGAATTGAATTAGGGAAAATACAAAGAGGAGCCGTGAGACAAATGTTCACATAGCAATCCCTAATTTGATAATTGTCTTTACTCAATAATGCCTTCTCAACATATCAGAAACAGGGTCACCGGCTCACCCATTAGATGATTCATTCAGCCGGCATTTGCCCAAAGGCATAGGTGTAAGGAGAGATGTTTTGGGATGATAGACAAACTAGCTAACACAAGCTCATATAAACAGTTTACTTTAGAACTTACATTTCACAAAAATAAAGAAAAATCAAAGCTGGAAAGGTCTGTCCACGAATTGGATGAACCTATTAAACGACCTAATTTGTCTGCACATTGGATGGTTAAATTTTTTCTATACAAACAATCTCATTAAGGGAAAAAAGAGAAGTAAAAAGAGTGGATAGCTAGATATAAAAAAACAAATTAACATAAAAATAAAGATACATGTACAGGAAGTTAATTTTAGGAAATAGAAACCCATACATTATGTCATAGTAATTATCACAGGAGCAAACAGGAGATCATGATGCAGATACCTTTCTTATTACATCACGTCATCATTAACATAATTAACTCATTCATGCAGGGAAAAACAACCCCATGTTTCAATATATTACATCTTATGGTTGGAATTAAAACTGGAGAAGAGACAACTAAATAAATACGCTGACAAATCAAGTCAGGTCACTGCCTAAAAGCACATCTTTTGAAAAGGCCTGATTTTGGTTTGGTTAGTTGTCTAATTCTATTTTAGGCATTTTTTGCTTCTCTTTCTTAAGGACGTCTTGTCCTTTCCCCCGACTATTCTTATCCATTCTTTACAGTTTCTCATTTCTTCTCAGTAAAATAATGACGAAAAAATTTAATGGATGTGATATTTCCGAACATTTTCTACCACAATGAGAGAATTCCACAAGGCCAAGCAGAATAATGGTGCGTTGTCAGTTCTCCTCAAACACACAACGCACCAAAATTGAAGAGGAGTCTCTTTCTCTTTTCTAAGTGTGTATATAAATGTACATGGGATTTATATGTACAAATATTGGAATTTTATTTGCCTTCCTAGAAGCTGACATGGTATTTGTAAATAAGGGAAAGTGATATGAAGGTGGGTGGACTTCACATGCACATAGTTATGACTCTGAGCTACACAACTTTGTAAGTTTGAAGCATTATAGAGGTTATAAATGTTTAGTTGGAATGTCAGGATGAAGCATCATAGTGGTTATAAATGTTTAGTTGGAACTATCAATCATCTATTATCTGGAAATCTAATGAACCTTTTTCAAGATTTTGAAATAACGAGCATCCCTTGGGATCTTCGAAATTACATTCCAGCATGTCACAAAAAGCTCACATATGAGTTCTACTTGTCGATTACATGACACACACACGAAGAGGGATGTTTGACACCACACTCCGTGGAACAACTAGTGACATTTCTCTAGTATCAATAATTTTTGTTACTAATCATATGTCACGTTTACATCAAAAAATAAATACATACTAAGATGCCAAAGTTCAAGACTTGTGTAGTTAAGTTGTTCTGCTTTTTTTATTGGACTTGACATAATTTTGTCTCAACGGTGTGATTCCTAGATGGTCACATCTCAGAAAACTAAGAGCAGTCAGCTCCTTTGCACTTGTTTGACATACCAAGATAAAGTTAATTCAGTTCATCTGGCCATCTAGATAGACAAGACTTCAGAGTATACTGAAGTGCATACATGTTGGCTGTAATTCTGGTAAACCACATAACTACCTGTAAGTGTTCAGGTAAATTTTAACATAGTTATGACACATTTTTAAACCTGCACCTTTACAAAATGCCAGTCCTTCAAATACAACGGGGACTCCTTGATATCACACTCACATGTTGAAGCATTATCATAATCCATAGAAGAAACCTCAAGCCAGTGGTCAATGAACTCTGCAACTGACATTTCTACCCTTTTCTGATCTGTGAATTCCCTAGTAGCACAGTCAGCAACCTGTAAGTTAAAGTTTGTCATATCAAATTTTGAAGTTCAAGGGCTTCACGGTGCATTTACAATATGCTTTAAAATGTAAATGAAAAACAGAAATCCATCCTCAAACAATTTTTAATTTCATATACATTGTGTTGCATGATTTAGAACTTAAAACAGAAAGTCAATACTTTTGTGGATCGATTGATCAAAGATCAACTGGCAGATGAGTATCAATCTCCAGAGGACCCATAGTCTAAATTTGATATTAGGTGATTCAGAATACTCAATTTGTCCTAAACTCCTCAAAGCTTCTTTCTTTTCCTTTGGTCTTTTGTGACAAGTGCTTCACCTAAGGGGCCATTGCTAGGTACAAACAGTATAAATGGCGAAAAAGCATTCGATCAAGCAAGACAACCTGGCTTGAAATTAGTCAATTAATACAAATAACGACAAAACTAATATTTCTGGACAAGATATACCTCCTGACACCCATTTTGGTAGGACTAGTGTTCTAGTAAAGGTTCCTTTAGCTGAATACTGCTCTGATCTCCACTCTACACATATTTAACAGATAATATGTCTAGTTCATTTAGCGAATTCAACGTGTTTCACATCACATGCATCTACATGGCTGAGATGTTTTCCTTCCTAAGCCATGTAAATAAGCTCCAATTCATTCCAGCTTAAGTCAATAGATAATTTAGCATGGATATCAAATTCTCACTTCAGAACCCAAATTCAGCTTTCTTCCATCTAAAACAACCCTTAAACACATACACACACATGCCCTCCTAAACATGGACAGTCATATATACAAATAACAGCAATGATAGAGGTCGGATGAAGCAATTCATTATAAATTTGATTCTATAGATTACGCATAGTGGATCAATTACGTACCTGAACTCTGGAACTTCCAAAATTGGTAGAAAAGAATCGAAGATTGGGGCGCCCATCGTTCAATACCCAATCTTTGCAAGCCCTCCAGCCATCCATTAAACCAGTTAGAACAACCGGTTGGTTTTTCACCATGTATCTCTCTACGAATTCGCTGTAACTCAGTTCCTTCCCATTCACCTTCTCTACTTGCCCTCCGATTTTCAGACCCATTCTCAAGGTTTGATTTTGTTCCTTCCTGGCGCAACAGAAGAAAAGTTTGACGATTGCTCGGTTTCCTTTTTTTTTTTTCTCCCTTTCAGCACGACGAAGTTCAAACCCAGGCGAAACTGGACTTGGACATGGGGATGGTTCAAATGGCCAAAACTTAGGCCTGTCAAACCTGTCCAAAGGCGAGTTCGTTTCGAGTCCGGGGTTGTTTAAAAAAATATTTTATTTATCATATATTTATTTATTAATTTATATTTTATCATATATGAATTGTATATAAATGAATTACATCATGTATATTTTTTATTAATTTCACACATACTCAATCCATTTATTAATCATGTTGGATTGGTTTGACTTGTTTTCAAAACGAATGACTCAAGAAATACTTAAATTATCTAACTATGTGTCGTGTATCGAATTAATGAGTCGTATTATATTGATACACTACCAAAACTCGAGCCATCTAATCCATAAAAGTTTAATTTTCAAATTTAGATCTTATTATTTTAGATTTGTATCCACATATCATGAATTCAATTTATTTATTAACTAGTTATTGTATGTGCTTGAAAACACATAGTAATAAAAAAATGGTCGACAATAAATACATTTGTATTCACATTTAAAATTAAATTACAAAATATAGTAAAAAAATTAAGCATTAGTTATAGTGAAAATGAGCAGTGGTAATAGTGCTGGGTGGTAATGGCGGTGGTGGGATGGTGACGGTTGTAATGCCGATGGTGGTGCTAGTGGTAATGATCGTGAGGCGATAAAGGTAGTGATGGTTGGACAATGGCGGTGGTGGTGGATATAGAGGTGACGGTGGTGGTGGTGATGGTGATGTTAGAGAGTAGTGGGGATGATGGTGGTCGGGCAGTAAAAGTGGTGGTGGAGTGGCAGCGGCAGTAGTATGATAGTAATGATGGTGATGGGTGGCGATGATGGTAATGGTAAGAGGATGGTATGGTGATGATAACGATAGTGGTCGTAAGGGACGGGGGGTGATGATAGTGGTGGTGAGACAGAGGGTGGGGTGGCGGCGGTAGAAGTGATAGTGGTAGTGGTGATGATGGTGAGGGGATAGTTTGGTGGTGAAATAGGGTGGCGGTGGTGGGGTTGATTTTAAACACTACTTTTTTTAAAAGTATTTATGATAAATTATAAATATTAAAATCACTTATAAAAAGTCACCCTAAACACACCATTAGTAGAGACCTATTATTCCTATTAAATTTGGAGTGTTAATATTAACAGTTGGATTAACTTTAAAGTAAAATTGAAAAAGATTTTAACCACGAATAGTAAAAGTCATTTTATTTATCTTTTGAAATTTAAATTATATTGTACTTTATTATGTAGACTAGTTATTGCTTGTGTCTAAAGACACAGTGTAATAAAAATGGTCAATAATAAATATATTTATATTCACAATTAAAATCAAATTACAAATATAGTGGAGAGAAAAAAGAATTTAAGCACCAATTATAGTGAGAGTGAACAATGATAGTGATAGTGGATGGTAATGACGGCGGTGGGGATGGCAACGGTAGCGGCAACCGTGAATGGTGGTGGTGAGACAATAAAGGTAATGATGGTAGGAGTAATGGTTGGACAGTGACGATAGTGATAGGATAGTGGTGGGGTAGAGGTGGTGGTGATAATGGAGATGGTGGTGGTGAGGTGGCAGAAGTAGTAATGCCGACAGTGGTGATAGTAGGGGGCAGTGGTTGTTGTGGTAGAGGTGGTGATGGAGTAACAGCGACAGTGATAACATAGTGGCGATGGTGGTAGAGTGGAGGTGAGGGTGGTGATGGTGGTGGTCGAGCGATAATAGTGATGGTGATAGTAGGGATAGTATGGTGACGACAACGATGGTGGTGACAAGGGCGGGGATGGTGGTGGTAAGGCGGTGGGTGGGGTAGTGACATTGGTGGTGGTGATGGAATGACGACGGTGGAGGTGGTAATGGTAGTGGTGATGATGGTAATGATAGTGGTGATGATGGTGGATGGTAGTTTGGTGGTGATGGTGGTGGGGCGATGGGGGTGATGGTGGTAGTGGTGGTGGTGAGGTGGTTTTAAACATTAATTTTTTTTAAAGTATTTATGAGAAATTATAAGTATTAGAAACACTTTTAAAAAGTCACCATAAACACACTTTTAGGGGTCTATTTTCCTTTTTAATTTTGAAGTGTTAATATTAACCGTCAGATTAACTTTAACGTAAAATTGAAAGAGATCTCAACCGCGAATACCAAAAGTCATTTTGTTTTTCTTTTGAGATTTGAATTGTATTGTACTTTATTATATAGATGGTATCGTGTTATAATTAATTATATTTTATTTTTTCAATTTAAATATTTATTATTTTGGCTATCTATTCACCAATAATTAAATTTATTTATTATTGTCTTTTCATAAACTAGCTAAAAGTTATTTTTAGCAATTTAATTTTTTTATTGAAAACAATTGATGATTTATTGAAAGAATATTACATGCATTGTTGCTAGAATGATATTAAAATTCCTAAACTCACGTGAAGTAGTTTTTATATTTAAATATTAATTATTGTCTGTGCCTGAAGACATAATATAATAAAAAAAATGGTAAACAATAAATATATTTATATTCATATTCAAAATCAAATCACAAACATAGAGAGGAGATAAAAGAATTTAAACATCGGTTTGTAGTGGGGTGTGAGGTGGTGGGCGACAGACGATGACGGCTGTGGTGGGTGACAATGACCGTGGTGGTGGCAGTGGGGGTGATGGCGGTGGTGGTGGTGGTGGGGGTGATAGAGGTTGTGGTAAGACGATTTTAAATACTATTATTTTTTTTAAAGTATTTATGAGAAATAATTTATAAAAAGTACTTTGAAAACATATTTTTCTTATTAATTTTAGGGTGTTAATATTAATCGTTATATTAACTTTAAAATAAAATTTAAAGCGATCTCGATTTAGAATAGTAAAAATTATTTTGTTTATTTTTTAAAATTTGAATTGTAAGTTATTTTATTATAGATATGATTATAATGTATAGTCATAACCCGTGCCTGAAGGTACGATAAAATATAAAATTCAAGCGTTCAAAAAATTAGTTTCATTATATTAAATTTTTTAAAAATATATTAACTACAAATTAATTAAATATATGATAAAAATGAGTGATCCAATATTTTTAGAGAGAAAATATATAAATGATTCAACATGTGATAGAAATAACTTATTTCAAATAAGTGATGTGATTTGACGTTTGAATATGACAAAAGATTGATGGGTAACGTAAGTGATTGGTGATGGTTTTGAGGAAAAAAATATGATTAAGATAAAATTTAAATACACTTCTGTTTTATTATATATAATATATATAAATAAGAACATTTTTATTAAAAAACAATAAATGATATTTTCCTTAATTTTTTTTGAAATAAATATTTTCCTTAATTGACATTCTAAGTATATTGTAATCATAATGGCGGGAAAAAGTTTAACAAAAAAATATTAAATATTGATTTCCCTCTCTCCACATGTACGCCTCTTCACCATCTTTGTGCACAAAGCTCACAAGCAAAGTTCAGTCACAGAACGCTCCACAACCCTAAAAAACTCAGATATTCAACAATGGCGGATCGAAGCCCATCTGCCCCAGATCGTAGCCAGCCTTCTTCCTCCTACGATTCGTATGTTTTTTTTTCTTCATTACTCACAATTCATGAACATTTGCGCTCACACACCTCATAGAGTACTTTCAGATACCCAAACAATTCGTGATTGACTCTGAATATATGTCTTTTGAACTGAAATTTAGGTTAGTTAATGGTCGGAATGTTCATGTCGAATAACCTTAATTGTAAACCCTACATAAAGAATTTGGAATGTACGCTATATTGTGAGAAAAGTAGTTTGGCTCTCGATACTGGTGCGGCCAGTTCAGCTTACATTCAAACATTGGTTCACGTCTTTTCTTGACCGAGTTTCAACACTTGGGTGATTTGGGACCTGGGAATTTTAATGATGATGGAAGTAGAACTTCAATATAACGTTGGATTCTAAGTTCAATTTTTGGTTTGGATGCATGTTTCGAAAACTCTAGACAACGAGAGTTGTAAATCACTGACTTTGCGAGGCAATGTAAGCATAGAGAGATGCTCAATTGCTGTAATTTTAATATTGTTTGATACCTTAGTACAACGTAAATGAAGTGGTTATTTAGTCATTTTTTGTTGTTTTTTGTTTTTTTAGAGGGGAGGTCTTCTGATGGGAGCCATGTGAAATACTGTCTTTATTGTTTCACAGCTTTTGAAGTTGAAACAACTTGGTGATTGTGGAATATTTTGGTTCCAATGGATGCTAACCTTGTGGTTTGGTCTTGATATGTGCTTGTGGCTTGCTTGTTTTCAAGACCATCCTCAATAGGGCATTTTCTTGTGGATTGATTTCTTCTATATATATGATCATGTGATACTATGTTTTTGTGCTTAGTCTTATAGTTTCCATACTTTTCAATGTTTGTAATATTCATTCGTCCCTTTTCCGTCATGTACAATGTGTGTTGTACATTACAAAAAGCAATAGGAGAGATTATTCCACACTCCCCAGCAATTTAAGCAAAAGAACTCGCCAAATTGCCTTATTGTTGATGAGGCTACAAATGGTGATAATTCCACAGTCTCTAGGGGGTGTAACTTTGGCGGGTTTTCCTGAATCCAAGCAGAAAAATTCAATATTTTGAGTTCAAATTTCTAAGACTCGGCCTGGACTTGGGAAAAAAAATCAAAGGTCCATTTAAATTTGGCCAGGTTTATGTTGATACTCTATATGAGTATCGCTTGAATTTAAGAAAGATCACTAGGTTTAGGGCACATTTTTGGACTCTCAGTTCTCTTAATCACTCTCACAATTGCCCTCTAAGTCTCTCTCATCTTAGTCTAGCACTCTAATCTCCAACATGAGCCCTTTTTCTTTAGAGTCAGAGTCCCTTATTTTAATCCAGCTTCTTTTCTCTCTCTTATTCTGATTTAGAGTCTCTTTCACACTTTCAAGTCACTGTCTCACTCTCTTATTTCCAACTCTCATTTTTCACAAGGGGCGAAATTTAATTCATTTGACGTATGAGAAAAAAGATGAGTTTTTTTGGCAGCCCACACTTAAAATTTATGTACTTTTGTTGTTTTGGTCTATTCCATGATCAAAATATACATATCTTTTCTTCCGAAATTGATAAGTTTATCTACTTACTGTCATCCCTTGCATAACCTTGTCTACAAGACTATGGTGTCATTTGAAATTATGCCGAGATGATGAACTAATCCATATCTATATGCTATTGTTGGAGCTGAACAAAAAAAATCAAATTTTCTTACAGAGATTTCAATTCACATGTGAGTTTTGTATGATATGCGTCAATGTGCATATTAGGATAGGTGGCATTGAGGTGGCGGCAGATTTGAAAATTAAAGAACACTATTGATCTGGACATTGAAACAAAGTGTGGAATGGACAATGACGTCGACAAAAAGTGCACCAAGGCGCCAAGTTGCCTTGAGGCCTTGGCACAATGCAAAGCTTGTACTTCCTTGAAGTGAGTCCCATGTTGTGGATAATTTGTGAAAATTATTGATTATACTACAAATATAACTGAATGCAACAAATTTGACAAGATATTGATGGAGATCGTGTAGGAATTGGATAGATATTATAGATTAATTATGATGGTTATTTAGATACTTTTAATATTTATCTTTTAAGTAATTTCTTTTAACTTATGAGAGTTTATTTGCTATTATTTATTTATTTTAGGGTTTTAGTTTCTCTATATAAAGGGATGAATGTAAGGTTTTATTTAGATTAGACTTTGATTATTATTGATTGGTGATATTGCTTCTTCCTCAAATTCTATCTCTTTCCTCATCCTTTTCTTCTTCTTCTTCTTCTTCTTTTCTCATCCCTTTTTCTTTCCTTCTCATCTCTAATTCTTCCCTACTACGATCTACATCAATTTGGTATCAGAGCTAATATGGTCTACATCAGATATATAGCTTTTAAAAATTATACAATCATACAACTACAACATATACGACTCGTTTTAGATAATTTCATGAGCGTAGAAGAAATTACGACATTTTTCCACCAAAATTATTCATCTCTTAATATTAAATTTCACTAACCTACAATGAATGTCACAAATATTTTGCAAAATACAACTACTTTAAGAATTATTAGTTTCCTTAACCTATTTCAACATTTTTATTTATGCTTGAAGTTAGATTAGACTAGATATGCAAATTTCAGTAGCGTTTAAAGTTAGAATTCTATATTTATACTTATAGTTCAAATATGCATTCTGCATACCAAATATTCCAATCAAAGTTAATATATTAATGACCCTGGTGTGCCTCGATTGTGTTTGAGCAAAGTTGCCTTGCCTTATGCTCATTAAAGTGCTTAAGGTGTGCATCACCTCGATGAGTGTCTAGGTGCTCCTTTCACAACCCTGGCATGTGGATTACTGCATTGTTTCTTATGTCTATTCATGTAAGAACTGTGACAATCATCAGTTTTGTTTGTGATTTTTTGATTGTGTTGTTTTTTGAGTACCAAATTTGATAATCAATTAAGTTTATTTTTTAATTCCTCAATTTATGAAAGATAATTACCATGTTTGAGAGAGACTAATTGTAGGTTGCGACTATTGAACATTGATTTTTTTTCAATCAGAGTTATCAATTAGACAAGTGATGCATTTTGGAAAATACAAAAAGTATTCCTATAACGATATTTAGTGCTTAGTGGCCTAGATGTTACTACATTGGCTTTCAGAATTGGAATCCTGAATGCTATATATCTTTGTTTAGAGAGGATGAACCAGATAAACTGTGATAAGCAGATAAGGAGATTAGACAAGTCTATATACTGCTATATCTCGCAGCTACTAGGAAATCTTTGATTTTGCTTCAGTTTTATTTGCTATTAACATCAATTATAATTTTGATTGGTTTCATTCCTACATGTCAGGCATACATTCTACATGTCAAGCATAGGAGAGACGGATGAAGCACTTGCTACTGCTACTGATATGGAGGCAAACTCAGTAAGTGTCAAACGCCGAAAACCTTGTAAATCAAAATATTCTGCGTGGGAACATTTCACAAAAATTGAAAAAGAAAAGGAGGTTGAAGACGAGCAGGAAACGTGCAACTTTGAACAAGAAACTTTTCACAAAGAGCTTGCGCGGATGATTATCATTAATGACTTGCCTTTTAGTTTTGTCGAGAAAGAGGGGTTTAAAAGATTGCTGAGTGTATTGCAGCCGCAGTCTCAGTTGGTTTCTCGAACCACTTTGATTAAAGATTGTATTAGTATTTATGCCAAGGAGAAAAATAAATTGAAACTAATTTTTGAATCCTTGACCTCATGTGTTTCTCTCTCCATTGATTTCTGGTCTTCCATCCAAGACCTTGATTATGTGTATTACAGTGCATTACATTGATGAAGACTGGAAGTTACGTAAAAAAATTATTAACCTTCGTGTGCTTCCGACCCCACATCATGGTAAGCTTGTTGCCCAAGATGTGGAGGCATGCTTGTTGGGATGGGGAATTACAAAAATCACTACATTGACCGTAGACAATACAAGTTCTAATAATATACGTGTTCTATCTTTGAAAAAGGGATTGAGCAAGTATATTGGGTTGTTGGATGGTGACTTGTTTCATGTGAGGTGTTTTGGGCATGTATTGAGTTTAATAGCGAGGGATTGGATTGATGGAGTGGATAGTGCAATTGGTCGCATTCGAGACAGTGTGAAATATGTTATGAGTTCTCCTTCTTGCTGTCAAATGTTTAAAGAATGTGTGGAAGTCGAGAAAATTTCGTATAAGAAATCTGTTTGTTTGGACGTGCCAACACAATGGGATTCCACTTTTGCCATGCTAGACACCGCACTTAAGTATCAAAAGGCATTTGAGCGATTGGAGGAGCAAGATGGGAGTTTTGTACTTGAACTTGAGAAGGGACCTCCTAGTGAAGGGGATTGGTTGATAGCAAAGAATTTGCAGAGTTTTAGAACTATTTTACACAGCCATAAAGCGTGTATCTGGGTCTGGCTATGTTACTGTGAACACTTACTTTCGTGAAGTGGTAATGATCAAAAGTATGTTACATACATACTCCAGTAGTGACAATGTGTTCCTTTGTGCTATGGCAAAAAAAATGATGAACAACTTTGATAAGTATTGCAACATTGACAAAATTAATCCATTATTGATCATTGCAACAGTGTTAGATCCTTACTACAAGTTGAAGTATGTAAGATATTCGGTTTTAAAAATTTATCCTAGTAGCAAGGTTGATGAGTTTATTGAAAAAGTAAAAGAGGTGATGGATCGCCTATACCAATACTACTCATCATCGCAGTTGGCTTTATTGAATAGTGTTGAATTACCAAAAGGTGATGTTGAAATGGATGAACCAAATGATATTATGTATGAGCATAACAAGGACTGGTTTAAGTTCTTAGAAATTGAGGAAACCAAGGCCATTAAGTCGGAGCTAGACCATTACTTACAAGATGCCATTGAGGTTAGAGATGATAAACAAACTTTTGATATTTTGAATTGGTGGAGAGAAAGAAGTTCTTTGTATCGCGTACTCTCTCAAATGGCGTGTGACATTTTGGCAATTCCTATATCAACTATGGCTACGGAATCCACTTTTTGTATGGGAGGTCGAAAACTTGGTCAATTTCATAGTTCTTTGACTCCAAAGATTTTTGAGTGTTTCATCTGTGCCCAAGACTGGCTGAGGAGTGGTTCATCCTCAATTGATATACAAGAAAAGCTAGAGGATATGGAAGATATAGAGGAAGGTATAATTTACAACTTTTTTACCCCATTTTCTATTTGCTTATAAACATTTTTGAAGTTCGTCCACTTCTCTCTTTTGCAGTTTTGGTGGATGAGTGTTGCACAACTTTCAATGTTGGAGATACACCTGCGGTTGTTAGAGCCTAAATATAGCTGTGGATTTAGTTCTGTATTTTGTTAATGGGTTAGTTTACTGCTGTTATGGTTAGTGCTTGCTGCTGTTCCTGCTTGATGCATGTATTTTATTACTCTTGTTGCTGTTGGATTTAGTTACTGGATGGCTGGATTTGGCTGCTGTTGCTGAATGTTTTGACCATTGATAAAGCACTACTGTGATGCACTGTGGCTGGCATGACTGTCATGATATTTAGTTTATTTGCAGTTTGACATTCCATTAGCAATTATCTGACAGCAATTATTCCAGTGTTGAATTATTATTTTTTACTTTGCTATGTATGGATAGTTGTATTGTTTGTATTTGAGCTGAGTTTGGGCTTTCGGTTAGCCATGTGCTGTGGCTGTCATGGCTGGTATGTCTTTCTGAGTTTGTTAGCAACTGTTGGGTGCTTGCCTGTAGCTTTTTGAGATAACACTGAAACTCCTAAAAGTGTTTCAAAGGCTGAAGCCTGAAGAGACATTGGATTCAGTTTAGGCATTTTGTCAGCCATGTGCTGTGGTTGTTACGCTGGTATGTCTATATGAATGTGTTTGCAACTGTTGGGAGGTGCCTAGTGCCTGCAGCTTTTTGAAGATAAAATTGAAACAACTAAGCTGTTTCAAAGCCTGAAGAGATGTCTTATCGAAAAAAAAAAGCCTGAAGAGATGTCTTATCGAAAAAGGTTGTGTTATTACATACTTGATGAAGACTGGCTGTTTCACTCTTACTTTTATTCTTGACTCCCTGCATCTGTAAGACTAATGACCTGAAATTTTTTGCCATTGTATTCTTGGCTGCAGCACTTGAAACTTAATAGTAGATGCATATTCCTAGAGCAACTACTTTTTTTTCTTTGCCAGATTATGGTCTCAACCCAAGAAATGTGATTGTTAGTGTTAAGAGTATTAGGGTAGTATATGTAAATTGTCAATAGTGTTAGGGTAGTATGTGTAATTTTTATTATTGTGAGTTAACTATAAATACAAGTGATGTATGAGAGTCAGGTAAAGTTTTTACCTCTCTCTATTTCTCTCCAATGTTGTGTTAATCCTCTAAACTTAACATGGTATCAGAGCATGGTTACAATCTTAAATATATTTGTTGTGGTCTGTTGTGGTGGCGTTACTGTTGCTCGTTGAAGCTCCAGTGGTGGTGGTATAGTTGTTGTGGTATCTTTGTGGTGTCGTCTCTGTTGATCGTTTGTTGTCGTTGGTTGTGGTAGTGTAGTAGGTGTGGTTTATTGTGGTGGTGGTTGCGCAGTCGTGGTGGTGTCGCCCGTTTGTTCGTTGTGGTGGTTTAGTGGGTGTAGCGATTGTGGTGGTCTGGTATCATTGTGGTGTTGTGGTGGCGTCGAGGACTGGTGTGGTGGTGGCTGTGCAGTCAAAGACTAGGGTTACTAGAACCCTAGTCGACGAAGAAGAAAGAGTCCAGGTCCAAACCCGGATTCACGAGTTTGGATACAAGCTAAGGATTTAATTTATTTTAAGCCCATTCCAAATCGGGTCCAGCCCAATCCAACGGGTTTAAATAAACCCAGCCACCAATCAGCAAGGGTTCAGCCCAATCAGTAAGGGTTCAACCCAGTCTAGAGGAGTAAACCGGTTTGGTTCAGTGGTCCAGATGGCTAAACCGGCCCGGTTTAGGTCTCCATTAGCCTCAGCAAGGCCGGTTCTGCAGCTGTCAGTGGCTTTCAAGGCCGGTTTAGCAGCTATAAGTGGTTTTCTAGGTCCGGTTCAGTCAATTTTTGGCCGGTTCCACCTGTTTTGTCTCTGGTTCAGTGGTCCAGTGGACTCCTTTGCTCTGGTTCAGCGGTTCAGTGGTCTCTTTTGGTCCGGTTCAGCGGTTTAGTGAACTTATTTGGTTCGGTTCAGTGATCAAGTGGCGCTCTCCAGTCCGGTTCAATAGTGCAGTTGGTGATTCTTGTCCGGTTCAATGGTCTAGTGATTTTTTTTTTATTTGCTGCACTTATGGAACCCAAACAAGACACTGGGTTGGTTACTATTACACGAGAGGAGTATGCTTAATTCGTGTCCAGTCAGGCTATCCTATCTCCCTCTACTGCTATTTTTGCCCAGTCAGGTAATGCTTCCACTTATTTATTGTCCTCCACTCGTAGTCCCTGGATCATAGACTCTAGCGCTTCTGACCACATAATTGGTGCGTGTGATATTTTTTCTACTTATCAATCTGCTAATTCTACACGTAGTGTTACTCTTGCTAATGACACTTGTTCTAAAGTTTCAGGTCTGAGAACCACTCACTTGAGTCCTGATATGTTTCTATCTTCTGTATTATTTGTTTCTCAGTTTCCTTTTAGTTTACTTTCCATTAGTAAGATTACCCGTTCTCTCAATTATTCTGTCATCTTTTATCCCTTTTATTGTGTCTTTCCGGATCTCAAAACACAGAGGAAGATTGGTACAGGGCATGAAGTTGGTGGTTTATATTATCTTGACTTTGATTCACCTACCTGGGCTCTACAGACCTCTTTGTCTCCTTTTCAATGGTATTGTCGTCTTGGACATCCCTCTCTCTAGAATCTGAAGCGTCAAGTTCCCAGTCTTAGTGGTGTGTCGTCTTTGTCTTGTGAAGCTTGTCAACTTAATAAGCATCACTGTGTGTCGTTTCAGCCTAGAGTCAATAATCGTGTGTCTAGTCCATTTGAGTTGGTACATTCTGATATATGGGGTTCAATAAAGAATATTTCATCTAATAAATATCCTTACTTTGTATTATTTGTGGATGACTATTCTCGCATGACTTGGTTGTTTTTAATGAAATCTCGGTCTGAATTATTCTCTATATTTGAGACCTTTCGTAAAGAAATAAAAACTCAGTATGGTTGTCGTGTACGTATTTTATGTTCTGATAATACTCGAGAATATGAATCTGATCATTTTTTAGCTTATCTTAATAAAACTGACATTATTCATCAGACTTCCTGTGCTTACACATTTTCATAGAACGGTGTTGCTGAACACAAGAATCGTCATTTGTTGGAAGTCACTCGTGTTCTGTTATTTCAGATGAATATTCCTTGATATTTTTGGAGTGATGTTGTTCTTACTGCTTGTTACCTTATTAATCGTATGCCATCCTCTGTGTTGAATGGGCAAAGTCCATATTCTGTCTTGTTTCTTGGTAAGCTCTTATTTTCTCTCACTCCTAGGATTTTTGGATGTGTTTGTTATGTTCATAATTTGGGTCCTGGGTTTGATAAACTTGACCCTCGAGCTACCAAATGTGTATTTCTTGGTTATTCCCGCACACAGAAAGGGTATCGTTGTTATAGTCCTTCTATGCGACGATACTTTACTAGTGCCGATGTCACGTTTGAGGAATCTGTTCCATATTCTTCAGCACCTTCTCAGCCTTTGGATCTGGACTTTGGGTCATCTCTTGTACCACCGTCTCTTCCATCATCTTCAGATATTCCGCTGCCTACTGTGTTACCATCTACTTTTCCTTTTCGTGTATACTCTCGCCGTCCTCGACCATCGACTGAGGTGCCTGTACCATCTTCCTTGTCGTCTGCTGATCCTGGTCCATCAGGTAATTTAGACTCTCTACCTATTGCTCTTCGAAAAGTTACTCGCTCGTGTGTTACTAATCATCCCATTGCTCATTTTGTTTCATATGATGCATTGTCTCCTGCCTTCTCTTGTTTTACCTCTCAATTATCTACTATATCTATTCCTAAGTGTTTATAGGATGCATTATTTGATCCGGGTTAGAGGAAAGTTATGGAGGATGAGATGGATGCCTTACATCATAATGGGACTTGGGATCTCGTTCCTTTACCTCCTGGTAAACGAACTGTTAGTTGTCGTTGGGTATATACTGTTAAATTTCATCCAGATGGTTCTGTGGAGTGTCTCAAAGTCCGGCTTGTTGCAAAGGGCTTTACTCAGACCTATGGTGTTGATTATGAAGAGATTTTCTCTCCTGTTGCCAAAATTTCCTCTGTTCGTATCTTGATTTCTCTGGCTGCTAATCTTGATTGACCTTTTATTTCAGTTAGATGTCAAGAATGCCTTCCTACATGGTGACTTGGTTGAAAAGGTCTACATGAAGCAGCCACCTGGGTTTACTGCTTAGGGGAGTATGGTAAGAGTGTATGTCGGTTAAAGAAATCTTTGTATGGTTTGAAGCAGTCACCGAGGGCATGGCTTGATAAGTTTTCAGATGCAGTTTTAGAGTTTGGTCTTCTTCGATGTCAGACAAATCATTTTGTGTTTCATAGATAGTTAGATGCTGGATATGTTTTATTGGTGGTCTATGTAGATGATATTGTAATTACTGGAAATGATTCTGAGGGGATTGCCAAGTTAAAAATATTCTTGCGGGATCGATTTCATGCTAAGAATTTGAGAAAATTCAGGTATTTCTCGGGTATTGAGGTGACTCGATCTAAACAAGGTATTTGTTTATCACAGAGGAAATATGTACTTGACATGCTAGAGGAAGCAGGTTTGCTGGGTGGCAGACCGATTGATGTACCTATGGATCCGAATCAGAAATTTTTGATGGATGATGGTGCATTATTTGAGAATCTGGGTCGGTATCGCAGACTAGTTGGAAAGCTCAATTATCTCACTACTACTCAATCGGATATTTCCTATGCAGTCAGTATAGTAAGTCAGTTCATGGGGTGTCCTAGAGTACCACATTGGGAGGTAGTTACTCGTATTGTACGATATCGCAAACGAGCTCCTGGACTTGGACTGTTATATCGAGTTAATGGACATCTTAGAGTGGAAGGTTTCTCAGATGCTGATTGGACTGGTTCTCCTTCTGATTGGAGATCGACCACTGATTATTGTACTTTCTTAGGAGGTAACGTTGTCTCATGGAAAAGTAAGAAGCAAATCCGTGGTGGCAAGATTCAGTGCTAAGGCTGAGTATAGGGCAATGGCGCATACGACGAGTGAGTTGACTTGACTACTACACTTCCTCTAGGAAATTGGGTTTTCAGTTCAACTTCTTTTATAGTTGTTCTTTGACAACCAAACAGCTATCCATATTGCTGCCAATCTGGTGTTTCACGAGAGAACCAAACATATTGAAGTTGATTGTTACTTTATTCGGGACAAGATAGTAGCTAGGGAGATTACGATTCTATTTGTGAAATCTGAAGATCAGCTTGCAGATATGTTTACCAAAGAATTGAGTCGTACACGTCTTACGGTGATTTGTTCCAAGTTTGGATTATATGATATATATAGTCCAGCTTGAGGGGGAGTGTTAAGAGTATTAGGGTAGTATATGTAAATTGTCAATAGTGTTAGGGTAGTATGTGTAATTCTTATTATTGTGAGTTAACTATAAATACAAGTGATGTATGAGAGTCAGGTTAAGTTTTTACCTCTCTCTATTTCTCTCCAATATTGTGTTAATCCTCTAAACTTAACAGTTAGCACCAGTTGTGTAATACGAGTTCAACAAAAATATAACCATGGACAGTACTTGGGTTGAGTTCGGATTGACGGTTTTATAACTTGGGTTTATTTTGGGTTGACCTCTTAACCCTCCCGAATGGCAACCGTAATGGTCTCCATGCACCCTGCTAAATGGGAGCAGTTCAGCTCTTTTGAGGAGACAGTTTTAATTGAAGTGATGCTCCTCTCTGAGTTTCGTAAGTAGATTCCTTATCAAAAAGATTTTTTCTCTTTGCTTCCAGTAAGCAGTGTTTTTACAAAGGTTTTGTTTGTGATTTAGAGGAAGAGATGGTTGGAATTGTTCTAGGTGATGAACATGTGAAGATTCAAAACCAGAATGCACTAATGTCGGTCAAGCTAATCTTACCGCACGGCAGGCCTTGGAGATGTAGCGGTACACCAGTTTCCTGCTATGAAGTAGGGAAAGCTATTTCACATCCTTCCAATTGATGACACAATTGAATTTGAAGCTCCGACAAGCAACAACCTATTTGATGTGAATTTGAAGCGTAAGCACACTGTCTCGATTATTCTTATTTTTATTCATCTCTTTACTTACTGCATTTATTGGTTTTGAATGCAACTTTGATGTATCTTATTATTTCTTCCTGGCATTACAGCTTATTTCTTGGAATCTTATTGACCTTTGGGGAAAGGGCGACTTTTCCATGCTAACAGTGAAAAATAAAGTGTGGAATTTAAAGTAGTTGAGACAGACTACAGTGATTATTGTGTTGTTGCACCTGATGCAGATATTTTGTGAGGGAGACCCATCAAACATGAAGAGGAGAGATTGAGTGAAGTTGGCTATGATGGCCATGGTGGCATAAGAAGCAACTGGCTCAGATCCTTGAGCCTGTAGAACTTCCTCTGAGAGCTTTATGGGCCTCCTGGGTAGTCTTACTGGAAGAGCTTTAGCTGTTTAATGAGACAGTTGGTTTCGTCTTCTGGTATATTTTCTACAAATAATGTCAAAGTTGGCTGGTGAAAGTGAAAGCAATCTTAGGGGAAGGCATTTTATGAAGCCGAAAGAATGCCACATCAATCATTGAGATAGATTGATTCCATTGCTCCAAGGAGGGAAAATACATGGTGAGGTTGAGAGGCATAATATATCCCATCTTCTCATGTTAATGGATGCCCTTGTGTCTGGATCTCACTACAATCACGGGGGCTACTAAAGGTCCAATAGCATTGACCCTGCTCAGAGAAAATTTGAGAGATTTGATTGAGAGATTGACATTGGTGTATCAGATGAGATGGGGAAGTTTGAAGTTCTCTGAATTCATACAAAAGAAATGAAACTTGCTGAATGTGTGAGATTCTGCACCCCCATCCCATTTACTACATGTTTCATTAATATCAATCCAACTATTCCTCAGTCACATCTTGTTATTGATATTCTTCTTCGAGTTGATCTTGAAAGCGTTGGAAAAGATACCCACTGTTATGTCGATGCAGATATTGCTGCCCTATGCCCCAAGGCTTCTCTTGGTTGTATCAGGGAGGAAGTCGATGTGATTGGCTTAGAGGATCAGATGAATGATGCTGAAGTATTAAATTCCATGGCTGTGATTAAAGAGCACGTCCAAACAGCATTGGATGCTTCAAATCCATTGGCCTTACGTGAAACAGGTAGTCTCTATGAATGTCTAATTCTGATATTAGGTTGTCATTTGTTTTCTCGGAAATCACTCTGGCAGAGCTCTCTCCCTTTCTCTCTCCTCCCACCCCCCCTACACATACACATAGAGAGTTTGGCTGGCAATAGAACATTCAATAGATCAATGATCATTTCTACACACCATGTTTTCTTTGAGATTGTTAAGGTCTTTGTTAGCGGTAATGGAATATGGTTTTTGAGAAATTAGGATTCCATTGCTGCTTGACTGCAGAGGCCGTAATTTTTCTACGTACTTGTTCAGAAGATATTGTGGTATTATCTCCAGAACAGTAGTGGACATGAGTTGTTTTGGTTCGCTTGTTGCGGAGGTTCCCAATGTCTCCTGGGAGGATATTGGTGGGTTGGACGATAAATATATTGCACTTTAATGTTAAAGTGAATCAAATTTAATTCTGCAATAGACTATTAATGTTTAAATATTTTGGCATGTCACCTTCCACAGGGGTTGTCTTTTATGGGCCTCCTGGCTAAGGCCAAACCTTACTTTCCAATGCTATTATTGCTAATGAATGCCAAGCCAACTTTGTTAGTGTCAAGTGACCTGAACAACGTGGTTTGGAGAAAGGAAGGCAAATGTTTGGGAGATATTTGAAAAGGCACGCTAGTCAGCTCAATGTGTACTTTTATATGAGCTTGATTCCATTGCAACTGAGGTACTCATCTAGATTTGATCAGCAAGTTTGAATCAATGTTATTTGGATTGTGGGTTGCTTTGGAACATGATACGGGTATGTAGGGCAACAGTGTCTTAGGTACACGGTATAATGAGAGTAAATTTAACTGGTTGGTACAATATTTAGGGTCGCAATTCGTTTTGGGACTCTTATTTAGATTGTTTTCACTACTATACAATATTATATATTATAGAACATCTATAAATATTAAGTCAATTACCATTTATTTTACATTTGTGCTTATTTTTTATTATCTAAAAGAATATATAATTATAAATTTATATACACATAGTTAATTAATATGTATTTTATATTAATGTTACATGTTTCAAAGCGAATTGATTAAGTTTAGTAGCACAATTTGAGGTCGTATGTTTTGGTAATTTGAATCACGAATTTATTCCATTTGGGATTGATGTACTCAAATTGTAGATCGTTAGGGATTTAGTGCCTTATGGTAACTATGGTTTGAATGCATCCCAAGTCATAGAGCTACAACCTTGATTCTCACTTATTTCTTGTTCCACACTGTTCACATTTACATTAATGACAATTCTATCTCTATCTCTTTCTCTTTTCTCTTTTCCTATCACAATTTTCAGTGTGGTTGTTCATTAGGAGATGCTGATAATACTGCAGATAAGAGCTTGGACACAAAATGGATAGGATGAGAGCAAATAAAACAGTTTTTCTTATGGGGGCAGAAACAGCCCAGACATTTTCCCTCTTCCGCTTCAAGGTTAAGGTAAGTTCATCAGTAACAACTTTTTGATTAAGTACTATTGTTGCTTATTCTATTCTGTTTTATTTTACAGAAAGAACATGAAAACTTGTTCTTTCTTAAGTCAAAGCCTCTGAGCTCTAACTGACTTTGCTTTAACACTGGATCATGGGACAAGAATCCAAGAATAATTCTTGGGACACATCCATTTAAATTTCTAGAAAATTTGTACGCCATAATACCATAGGGGGGATTTTTCAAAGGGTGATCATTCTTCTCCCCCCAAATCAGTGATCGTTACTCCTGGATCATGTTTAGTTGTTACAGTTAGATGGGGCAGCTTTGAACATCAGTGTTGGGGATAGTACCATTATTGATTGGTGAAAAAATAAGAGATACGATCGCTCGACCCGATTCTAATTGTCAAGACCACCAAAATTTCACTTAGTTACCAGCTGGAAAAAAACCCAAAGTACCAAAATCAACTTTCCAGGATTCTTTCAGGGTTTGGATTTTCTGACCTCATTTCCCTATCTTCCTAGCTTTCTATATTATGGATCTGATGGCGTAATATTCAATACAATAGTAATGCCATTTTATCGCTAATATGTGATATGACAATCTAATAATTAGTTATCACATATGCATGGTGTACTTTACACATGTATATCCGAGGTGACCCTATAATTGTTACATGTGCATATGTTACACAACATGTATTGATAATTTCTTGCTATTGAGTCGAGATATCACATGGCAGTAACAATGTGATATCACTTTACTCAACCGTTATAACTATGGCTTGCAATGGGTGATGTCATGTTTAAGTTGTGTATGTTTCCAAATTTGTTCAACAAATGTTTGACCCATATAAAAGTCAAATTTGTGTTGTGCATAAGATGTGTTTAGCGAGTTCGTGTATTGTTTATCTGAGATTGTGTTGACTAGTTTATTTGATGGGTCTCATGAGTTCATCTATTTACTATTTTAGGGCCAGACCAGTGGATCTCAGATCATATCTCATCATGTGGGTTATATTGATCAGCAACGGTGTGTACTTTGTGCTTATTTGCATGTGCGTCACGTGAGTCCAAACCTGGGGTGATAGAATCATTATTTGTCTCCCATGTATGTCGCGGAACAATCTATAACTAAGTTATTATGATTAAAAAAATAAAATTTAAGTTGTAATATAAGTGGTCGGATCTAAACGACAAGCAAAAAAGTGTTAGAGCAATAATGGTCTTTCATGCTAAGGTTTTCTTCTTGTATATGTGAATAGTGAAGAATATATTCAATGAATCACACCATTGCTCTCTCAAATTGTATGCACACATCAATTGGTTGTCTCAAATCGATTATATGAGTTGTATGTGTTTTTTTAAAAGCCGCCTTTCTATAAATTCTCATTCTCCCTAGACTAAATTCTTGTACTATTATATTCTCATGGATGAATATCCCCAATTATTTTGGCTCCTCCTCTTAGTTTTCTTTTAAAAAAATAATAAAAAGCTAATGTTATTTACACTTTTGCCCCCTAACTAATTCTTGTATTAGTCCCTTGTTATGAAAATCTTTAGCGGTATTCAATTTCATATTAAAATTAACATGATATACTTATATATGTGCATATGTTACTTTATAAGATGAAAGGTTAGAGGAAGGGAATAAGAACCCGAAAAAAAACCAAGAATGGTAAAAAAAAAGCTACTTAAAAATATGTGCTTGCAAAAAAAAAAACTTTAAAAATGGGTTAATAGTATATTTGGTCCCTAAAGTATGTTTATTTTGTCAATTTGGTTATTAATGTATTAATTGTCATTTTAGTATCTAAAGTATTTAATTTATGTTTAAATGGTCCTTACGTATACAGGATGTTAAGTTTTTGATGAAAATGATCTTGTGATACCGTCTGAAAGAATGATATTTGGTTGTTTTTGGCAAAAAATTAATGGTCAATTTGTGTGGGAACTATTTAAACACGAATTGAAAATTTAAGGAATCAAATTGACAAAATTGATACATTGAAGACTAAATGAACACACTTTAAAAATAAAAATTACTATACAACACACCTTGTTACACATACCGGTGTCTCCGAAAGAAAATATCAAGTTAAGAGACAAATGTATTGTTGCTTAAAAGGACATATGGTTTGCTTGTGACAGGAATGTGTAAAAAGCTGTGTCTTTGCACGTCAAAATTGGCCATTTCTGCAAATCCTTTTGGATGTTTTGCTGTATGTATCTCTATCACATGGTGGGGTGGTGTGGGGCGTTATAC
>CM042202.1:18644743-18662100 GCA_023539305.1 Ilex asprella
CTGGTGGGGTGGTGTGGGGCGGGGTTGGGAGGGGAGGGGGGGGCTGTATAGTTGTATGAAGTGAAAGAATTGCTTCTTTCTTATCGTTGGACAATTATGCAGGGAGAAGGGAGATATTAGAGGAAGAGAGGGGGTCACATAATCAATCATTGCCCACAGTTTCCCACAACCACACATCCCCCCCCCCCCACCTTCTCTCTGTCTCTATGAGGAGAGAGAAAATCATCCTCGAAAAACTTTTTTAAACTTCGCTACCATATAATAAAGTTTGCGATAGCACTATTTGCAATGTCCTTTTCAAACAAAACAGTCGCAATATTGTAAACATATCCTTTAGTGTCTGGTTATGATACCTAAAACATAAATTTTTGGTTTTGTGTTTTTATTTTTCACTGTCTAAAGTTTTTTTTTTCCCGATCAATACTTAGAAATTATCCAAATCAAAATCTACCGTTGTGATCAAATTTGGAATGCTGAAGTTGAAAAATGGAGTGTGAGTAACATATTTTTACATTTACAGTTTTGAAATTTGGACAAGCATTCTAATTTCAAGAAATATATCACCTTATTTAGGATGAAAACTCTGCATTTACATATATGATGCAAGTAATAGAAATTGATAGCGTTCTCATCAAATGATATGTTTCGAGGTAAATTTTACATTTTCCTTGTGATTTATTAATTGGGTGTACAAATTTTACTCTTCTTTAATAACAGTTTGATTCATAAAATGACTTATCTACTAGTAACAACAATGTTACATTGTTATACACTCACTAAACCTGTCGTGTTATCAAGTTAACTGAAACAATCGCACTTTGATTATAAGTCTAGATAAATTGTAGGTAATTTTACTCGTAATTTGAATGAGCTTTTTTTGTTGCTTAGATGAATGAATACTTGATATTGCTTTAGATCCGACCGCTCAAGCTAACTAAAACCACTTCGTATTTCTTTACAATGACACTCTAGCATTGTACCCCTATACTGAATACCTCCTCATTGCACCACACTAACATTATTGATTCCTAGGAGAGTAACTAGCTGAAGAAGAGGAGTAAGCAAGAGAGCAATTAGATGAACCTTGGAGGAGCAGCAATTGAGCAGGGGTAACCGATGAGGACGAGTACGATGGAACTTCAGAATTTTTCGAACAATTGTTGGCAGGCTTGTGAGGCTCGGTTCCTGTGGCAGGCTCGTGTCGAATCTCTCTCAATAATGCCACAACATCCTTCATTGTCGGGCGATCCACTACACGGTTACTAGTGCAGAGTAGGGATATTCCGAGTGCTTGTAGCATTTCTTGAATTTGTGTATCAGGATGGCCTTGGAGCTTTGGATCAACGATGTCAACCGGGTCTTTCTTGCTTCTCAGGTGATCGCGAACCCATTGAATAACGTGTTGTCCATCGGGGAACGATTGATCGACTGGTCTCTTCCCGGTGATGATCTCTAGTAGAACTACTCCATAACTATAGACATCGCTCTTTTCGGTGATTTTTAGCGAGCAAGCACATTCTACAATTGACAATTGAAGCATAGGTTAGACATTTTTATGCTATGAAGGGTAGCACAAAGGATAGAGTTATAATTCGAAGCAAAGCTAAAGTAAAGGAAGGAAAATTCACCTGGCGCCATGTAGCCATAAGAACCAGCAAACTGTGGGTTTGCTGAAAATGAACCATTTTCATTCTCGACAAGCCTAGCAAGACCAAAATCCGCCAAACATGGTTCGTATCGATCCCCGAGCAAAATGTTGTGGGCTTTCACATCCCGGTGGAGGATCGGTGGCACGCAGTCGTGGTGCAAGTAAGCCAAGCCCTCCGCGACGCCTAATGCAATCTTGAACCGTGTCTCCCACTCCAATAGCCCTCCACAACTTTCATGTAACAATTCCCCTAATGTACCATTAGGCAAATAATCATAAAACAATAGCTTAGTCTTCCTATTGGCACCCCAACCCAGTAATCGAACAATGTTCCGGTGTCTAATCCTTGCCAACGTGGCAATCTCCGATGAAAATGCCGATGCCGAGAACTTCTCCGACGCCTTGAATCTCTTAACGGCGATTATCAATCCCGACGAAATATTTGTCCGATAGACAATTCCTGAACGACCACACCCAATCACATTACTAGGTGTCAAGCATTTTGCCACATCAACAATTGATAAGTCGAGCTTTTGGTACAATGTGACCTCCCACGGTGGACCCATTTCCACGTCATCCTCCCCGTCTAGGTGACCCTCGAGGGACCTATGGTCCCGTATCTTTCCTCCAATGATGATGTAAAGCGCAGCTAGTAGTAGTGCACATGCGGCACAGAGGAGCACCACCATAGCCACCCTAGCTGCCTTGCTATGCCTGGTGTCGCCATCACCGTTGGTGGTGCACTGGTTGCCTGAAAAGCATAACTCTGGATTGCCAGCTAGGTCGCTGATTGGCAGTTTTGCAAAGAATGAGGTGTCAGGCAGGTGACCCGAGAAATTGTTGTGCGATATATTGAGCACCACCAGATTCTGAAGGTCTGCGAGAAAATGAAGGTCACCAGAGAGTTGATTGTGAGAAAGGTCCAAAACTCCGAGCTTGTCCAATGCCGTGAACTCCGCCGGAATTGCGCCTGAGAGACTATTCCAGCTGAGATTCAGAGCAATTTCCAATGCTGGAATCTTACCCACACTCGCCGGAATCTGACCGGAAAGTTCATTGCTACTCAAATCAAGTAACTGAAGCTTCGAACACGAACCGAGTTGAGTTGGAATTTGACCGGAAAACTTGTTCTTCCCGAGGATGAGTTTAGTGAGGGAACTCAGTGAGCCGAGATTCGGACTCAACGTACCTTCAATCTGATTGTCTGAGAAATCAACTAATTGGAGGGAAACAAGCTGATTCAAATTCTCCGGCAAGCTTCCGGCAATTGAATTCGAATGAAGATCCAAAAATGTGAGATTACGGCATCCGGAGATCTCCGCCGGTATGATTCCGGTGAGCCGGTTCGATCCGAGATCCAGAAAGTTCAAATTCTTCAAATTACCAATCTCTGGCGGAATCGATCCAGTCAGCTTGTTGTCACTGGCTCTGAATCGAATCAACGAAGAGCACCGTCCGATGTCGGGCGGAATTTCGCCGGACAAATTGTTTGACAACAACAACAACTTGTTTAACTTCTGTAACTCGAATATACCTTTTGGAATCGGGCCTGTTAGTGAATTCTGCGACAAATCAATGGCCTCGAGGCTGTGACAGGACGACAATGAAGGAGGAATATCCCCTTCCAGACGATTCTGCCACAAGAACAACATCGTCAGATTCGTTAATTTTCCGAATTCCGATGGAATTGTACCGGTGATTTGATTGTTGTCAAGCTCGATGTGATTGAGACTAGGACAATTTCCAAGCTGTGTTGGGATTGGACCCGAGATTTGATTGACGCTCAACTGAAATTCTTGCAATGACGTCAAATTCCCAAATGTGTTGGGAATGGAGCCTGTCAATGAATTCATTGATATATCAATGAGAAGAAGTTGTATGCAGTTCCCAAGCTCTGGTGGAATAGTACCCACCAAGTTGTTCTGCCAGAGCAAGAGGTTCTGGAGGTTTTGAAGGTTTCCTAACTGGTTCGGAATTGAGCCGGTTAGGGAATTTTCGTATAGGTAGATGTTCTGAAGGGCGGTGCAGTCACCGACCTCCGGAGGGATTTGGCCAGAGAGGAGGGTGGTGTAAATGGCGATGGTCTCGAGTTTTTTCAGGCGGCCAAGGGTGGGTGGTAGGAACCCAGAGATGCTAGTCTCTGCCAGGCCTAACATGACCAAATTGATGCAGTTCCCAATTTCTTGAGGTATAGAGCCTTCAAGGTTCTTGTTTCCACCACCTCTAATCACTTCAAGATTGTTCAAGTTCCCTATTGTGCTTGGAATTCCACCACTGAGTTGGTTGTCATAGATTGTCAGCCACTGCAAGCTTGTGAGGTTTCCGATTTCATCCGGGATCGATCCTTCAAGTCGATTTGAGTTGAGAAAAAGTTGTTCAAGCTTTGGCAAGTAACAGATTTCACTTGGGATTTCACCAGTTAATGCATTGTCACTCAAGTCTAAGTAAGTCAGTTCCTGAAGAGAACCAATCTCTCTTGGTATTGAACCCGAGAGGTTGGTCCCCGTGAGCACGAGCTTATTCAATGACAACAATGAGCTGAAATTGTAAGGAACATTTCCTAGCAAATCCACGTACCTCAAAGTCAACTCCACAACTTCCTTATTAAAGTTGCAAGAGATGCCAAACCACCCACATGGAGTCGCATCAGTGAAATCCCAGTTACTCAACGCCTCCGACGACCCATTCAAGCTTCTCTTCCAAAAGAGAAGCGATTCGCCTCGTTGATTGACGGCGAAAACAGGTACTAAAAGGGAAAAAGAGAAAGCTAGGAGGCAGAAGAAGAGTGTCCATGGATTAACAGGCATTCCAACTGCTATGCTACAAACTCCAATGACACAGAAAAGAAGGTGTTTGAGTCTAGGGAGGTGGAACAATGAGAGAAAAACCAAATCATGCTTGGTGGGCTATGGTTTTTAAGTTAGGGAGGTATATAATAAATTGAAAGACCCAGAATCTCCGGATCCAAGAACAGCTAGGCCATGATGTTTTTGCAGAGAGAAATGGAATTTTAGATTTGGGTTTGTTTTTGGATTTGTTTATGGTGGAGATGAGGTTGTGGGTGGGGGAGGGAGGTGACTGGTTTTTTTTAAATGAAAGGTACAGATGATGGGTGACCAGTGACTACGCCCATAATTTTTTTAGTAAGAACTTTTATGGCTTCACATGTGACCTTCACATCCTGTAACTTTCCTTAGTTTCATGTCCATTTGGATTTATTTACAGGAACTTAATAGAACTCGTTTAGAAAATTATCTGCAGCCTATGGATTTTTACAGTTCCATCATATTCTGCCTACTAGTTTTGAGGAACAGGACCCCAACCTTGTATTTTTGGCTTTTGCTTGCTTACGTTTTGTTTGGGAGTTCACTGTTCAGAAAAGAAAAGAAAAGAAAGGAAAATTTAAGGACCAAGGGGAGAGAATAACAGAAAAGAAAGGATGAAATTTTCTTTTCTTTTCCCCCTCATTTCTTCCCATAATTGAGAAGATGATAAAATTGAACTTAGAGGGGTTCAAATCCTCCATTTTCTTTTCTTCTATTTTCCTCCAAAAATTCACAATTAAGAAATGGATATAGTGGTTCCCTCCAAATCTTTTATTTTATTTTGACATTTCTCTCCACCCAATCATGGTCTGTCATTTTATTTATAATGAACTTCGAATTCTAGTGTTCACTGCTTAGTAATTCTCAAAACTGGAAGTTGGGAATATGTGAGATTTGAGTACATGGTTATGAATCTTCTAACTGTTTTTTTTTTTGTATTACAGTTAGAGGTGTTCGAGTCAACTTGCGCGTAAGATATTTAAGCTCTTCTCTGCTGATTGAATGTTTAACGAGGGTATAGCTTGTTTTCAAATGGAGCCTTGCTCAACTCTATATGCTTCATGTCTTTGAGTGAATTTAGATCCTATGTAACATATGTATAAGTATCTGAATATCCAATTGGCACAAGATGTGAGGAGAGATAATTTGGATCTAGATCTAAAACTATGCATAATAAAAAAGAGTCCTGGATGCATTATGCATATGAGCATGCTTCAAATTTCATAAGCAGATCTATGACAACATTTCAGCTATGAATCTTAATATAAAAGGGTAGTTAATATGGCAGTACTTAGACACCAATCACATTTGTAGATCAATAAATAATTGGCAATACAAATTCCCATTCACACATCCTAACATGCCAAGATTTGTAGTGGTGAAGAGGCAAGTCAATGGATCATATTTCAATATGAGTTAATCCGAATTTGAATCCGAAAATATTTATATCATAGTTTATGAATATAATTTGTTTGGTTATATATGTATTCGATCTGATTGTACTTCAATGCGAATTATACGCATACATATATGATAAAAATCAAATGATTATTTCATTAGATTAACTTGAAATTCATATATAGTTTGACAAAATTAAGCTTTAATTAAGTTATTCATATCAGATTTTGTTTTTTAACCAGACTTTTGATTTTTCATGGATTTTGATATGAATTATAAAAATAAAATCTATTTGACAAACAGATCAAATCTGAAACTAGTTTTAGAAAATCAGCAATTGACACTCTATATATGTGTATATATGTATTTATATATAACAAATATTTTTTGGGTAAGAGGGCTTGAGAATTTTTTTCTGCTCAAATGCTTAATTTTTAGAATTTTGAAATATTTAATTAATTCATTCTAATCACATTGTTCTATTTAGCTCATGTAGTTACTCCTTCCATTTTTTGTAATTGCTCTCACTATCTTTTTAAACTATTTCAAATTTAAATTTTTACTCATCTTTTTTCACTTTTTTACATTTAATAAATATTATTTTAATGACTATTTTTTTAATAATATGAGGGTTAAGAAAAGGGTGAAACAAGCTGATGAGAAAGGCAAATTTTGTGCATTGCACAGAGCGCCCACGATATAATATATAATAATGTTATTTAAACTTAATTTATTGACTTAATCTATCACGACCATTAGATTGGTTGTGAGTCAAAAAAAATTGTGTGGCGAGACTTTGGGCAACTTAGCAGCCCCCAGACTTACATGTGTAAAGGTGTAGCCGTTGTGAAGCTCAAACGATGCTGAGATGTGACGTCGAGGAAGACCGGCTTGAAAGAGCCGAGTATGTACATTGACACCAACATTTAAAGCGACTTAACAGCGCATTTATGGAGATGTGAATGACTAAGACATGACCATCAATTGGCGCCTGCACCCTCGAGACCTGAACCTACGAGTCATGATTGCTTGACATTAATGGTTATTACGCCAAATTCATCTCCCCGAGGCGCCCCGATGTACTATTCCCCGAGCATTGAACTCTCGTTAGTAGGTTTTCGGCGCCGATCAAGTGAACTTGGGTTCCTCGGGGGTAGCCATGGGTCCTCGGCATCGATTCAAGCACCTGTCCTATCGCCCGAGCATTAAAGACGTGAAGGCTTGAGTGGAGAACACTTAATGCGCGTAGGTAAGAGTGTCCAACATTAAATGCTGAGATGGGGATTGGAGTCTTTGTACTCATTGTTATTTCAGATATAAATACCTCTCAGAAGGATAAACAAAAATACGCACGTCTAAATAAATACAGTTGTTATATTGTGTTGAAGTCTCCAGTTGATACTGACTTAAGGTTCAGAGGAGATACGTCGGGTGTTCACCAGACTCTTTTTCTAACATTGTGGTTGTTGTAGGTTCATCGTACAAATGATTACTATCTCAAACTATTAGAGGAAATCTTCTGTGTACTGTGATATACCGTTATTATAATGATTATAAATGATTAAATCAACAACTTAAATCCAAGTAGTATTGTCCTATAATATATGAATCCGATTTATCGTAATGATATATAAATTGCAAGCAATCACATGATGTCGCGTGACAACAGGCTGTGTTGAGAATATCATTTGGTTTACTTCCAAGATATATAAATGTGTTACTCTACATAATTCTTGGCTCGTGAAATTATTTTACTTAAAATTATCTTACAAGGGTTTGGATTAAGAATCTAAGCACGAGAGGATGAGAGTAGCACATGAGAGAGAGAGAGAGAGAGAGAGAGGCATGGTGTAGGGCAGCTTTTGGGTGTGAGGTCTTTATAATATAGATGGCATAGAAGAAGAGACAAGCACAACCCCATCAAAAGTAGAGAAGTATCTACTTCAATATTACTCACAACTTGACGTAGACATCAAAGCTTTTGCCCTCTCAATGAGTTCATCTTTCCCTCTCTTTCTATCATTGTTACCACTAATCTTATCAAAGAGATAACATAAATTGTGAAATAAAGCAAAAAAAAAAAAAGACAAGATTAAAGGTCACAATTGTGTCGTTTTGAGTCGTGTCACATCATGTTCGTGTTGAACACTGACTAATCATAATTCAATCAGTTTAACTAATTGTGTCATGTAGTATCGATCTATTTATTTTCGTGTCTTATTTGTATTAATTCATATAATCAGAGAATAAAAAATTTAACGCTCAATTTTATGCCTAAAATTTCATTATCACTTAAACATATGCTCGTACTTTTTTTATAAACTAAAAATTAACTTAATAAATAAAATCATAAAAATGAGTAAAAATATCTTCTTTTTTTAATACAAGAATTAGGTCACTGCTTGATAAAAATATACTAAAAAATTAACATTTTATTCTTATAATACTATTTAAATGTGTTAATCATGTTAATTTCATATTGTTCGTGTTTCACACTAATTCAACTTATTTATTATTTGTATTAGTCGGTCATGTCATATACACATTCGTGTCGAGAAATAGTCAACCCTAACTCATTAATTTCGTGTCAATTTTAAGTCGTATTTTTATGTTGTGTCAGAAATTATCATCCCTAAACAAGATTACATGCAACGAGTTAGTTTGTGGTTAAAAATTAAATTTGTTGGAGTGATGGTTGAATTCAAAAACTTACATTTATGGGTTAATCAAAATGACAAAAGTTCATTATAAATAACGAAAGATCAAAAGTAGTTCTCAAATACAAAAGCAAAGAGAACAGATTCTGAACTAAGACCTTAGTCCCGATAAGATAAAATGTCCAATCCTTTTGAAGATTAAATTTTCAATCCTTGGTCGGATAAGATTTTCAAAAAACATTTCCAGCGCCACAATCGTGTCGTGTCAAATTGTGTTATTTCGGGTTCATGTCAAATACTAGTCAACTCTAATTCAATTCGTTTAATTAATTGTGTTATGTCGTATCGATCTATTTATTTTTGTGTCGTGTTCGTGTTGATCTATATAACCCGTGAATAAAAAATTCAACGCTCAATTTTATGTCTAAAATTTTATTATGACTTAATCAAACCTATGTTCATACTTTTTCTATAATCTTAAAAATTAACTTCATAAATACAATAATAAAAATGAGTAAATATTATATATATATATATGTATATTTATATATTTACAAGAATTAAGTCACTTCCCGATAAAATATAGTAACAAATTGACATTTTATTCTTATAATGCTACTTAAACGTGTTAATCATGTCAATTTCGTGTTATTTCTGTTTGACACTAATCCAACCCATTTATTATTCGTGTTAACAGGTCGTGTCATATACTGGTTCGTGTCAAGAAATAATCAACCCTAACCCATTAATTTTGTATTGATTTCAAATAATATTTTTGTATTGTGTCAAAAACTACCACCCCTAAACATTTCATTCCACTTGATTCTGATTCTTAGAAATTGTTATCCATAGAAATTATGCCCCAACGAATATAAAATTAAAAAAAAAATTATGTCCTATTGGATGCGAAAAGAATTGAAAAAATCCCATCAACAATAACTTGTACTAACATCACAATAAACAAATCATTGCATGCATGGTAGGGTAGGCCCATCCACACCTAATTCTAGAAGTTTTAAACATGGTCGTTGATGAGCCGTAGTGACCTTATTATAAATAAGCTTCATCCAAAAAAGGAGTTTAGCTCTTTGATATTGTCCATGCTCATTTAATTCATAGGTAATAAAACTGTTTCCTATTTTGTTTAAGTAAGTTTGCAGTGTCACATCTGCGGTGGCCCACAGACTAAATCAGGGCCAAGAGAATGGGCCTAGGAATTGGGCTTGGGCCGGGAGAATAGGCCCATGCTACTGATTGATTTTTTTGTATGAAAAATTTGGTTAGGGTGTGCTCCAGAACTTATTTGTCTTAAAGTACATAGTCCAGACTTTTTGGTCATTAAGTTCTCATGCTCCTAAATATTTGATGACTAACGTGCACATTTATAGTTTTACATATTTTTTGTATGTCATAATTGCTTTTACCATAATTCATACATATTAAATTTGATAGTTTTCTTATTTTTTGAATCTGTTTTATTATATAATAAGTTTTCTAAATTAAGGGATTAAAAAACCGTTTCAACGTTGAAATGATATATCACAGAATGCATTTTGATTTTGGAGAGAGAATAATTTCCGACCTTACGATGCTCAAAGAGTGACAAGTTCATTCATATTTTTTAACGCATAGAGTGATTTCATTAAGTTGCATAGGTTGAATGTTGAGATATATATCACATGCATATTCCAAGCTATCATAGTGTAACTTTATAGTGTGACACATACATATATTAAATATTTATGTTAAAAACTAATTGAATAACAGTTGATGATTACTGATAATGGAGAAAATTGATACTTCATACAATATTTCATTCAAAATGCAGATTGGGGATTTTGCCAAATGTTTATTCCATATGCAATTATTAATATTTTATTTTGAAAATTGTAGACAAGAATTCAAACATGCCCATGATCTCTGATGTTGAAAAAACTCAGCCGCGATTGATACATGATTTGTACACGATACGAACCCGCATGACATGATTCGTTAGACACGAATTAATAAACGAATCGGAATGAGTGGAATAGTTTTTTGACACAAGCCTACTGTTAGAACGAAAATTCCAAGAACTATTGAGAGTGCATATGTATTGAATACTAAAAATTTTCTTTTAAAATCCAACAAAACGAAATTAGGGTTTACTTTCAAGATCGCTCTGGATTGATCTCGACTCAGCACGAACGCAAAACCCAACAACGAACATCGAAGACAGCTCGATGAATTTCTTGGCCTTCTATCGTATATCCCCTAATTTCAGAGTCCGAATGTAGAGTAGGCTGCCAGACCCTCCGAACTTCTGCTCTCCTTTTTAGCCTCTCTTAAAATGTGAGTAAATAATATATGCTAATTTAAAGAACCTAGATAGATAGGATATGACAGAAACCCTAAAGAGAAATAATAACCGGGATTTTAAGTGGCCTAGGATTCCTATATTCAACCAAAAACAAACATCCTATAACCCATTAATAGTAAGTCAATATAGTAAAAACTTATTATTGATCTCTTGAATCTTATTTCAAAATTATATTCGAGCTCCTTATTATTATATGCTTAATAATCTCCCCATATTTAAAATTAGAGATGTTCATCAATTAAATAAATTACTGACAATTATATTTAATTAACTTCTTTTATTTCTTGAGACTTGACCACTCAACTTATTTGTCATGTCGGATAATTAAATCCACCTGCAGTGTTTGACATTGACAAAACTTACGAGCTTTCTCAAGAGGACATCATCAATCCATTTAAATAATAAGACGTAGTTTTCTTTATTAATTAATTTTCACCATACAAATAACTTCGTCTCCCAATTCACCGATTTTATTGACTGAATATGAATTAAAGTGACAAATATTTTATGCACATAGCAATTAAATGTTTCGGGATTAAAAACATAAGCAATCTTAATAATCGTGAGATATTTATTATTTTATTGAATCAGTAAAAGATAATAACCTCAACATGAGTCTATTCAATACATAAAATGTACTAGTGTAATAATCTGAGACATCAAACAGTCTCTTATAGTCAAGACAGATTATGCCAGAATATTACATTACAATTATACTAAAGATGTGTCCATTTCCATGTAAGATTGTGAATATATACAAAGATATGATAATCTGATATTCTATACATAAACCGAACTTTACATACTAGATTATCTATAATGTAAAATATAAGACATATATGCATATCATATATTAAATATAATGCAAATATTTTGTCCATATAAATTCACAATGAAATGAAAAGAACAAACTTCTATTAATTAATAAAATAAGTTTTACTACTAAAAACAAATTTTTAGTATACTACTCTATGCTAAGATCCATCCGGCAAGAACTCACCTTACCCAACAAGATTGGCAATTTTAGCCACAATCAATGTAGATTCACGATAAAAATACCGTAAATAAATTAACATGAAAAAAGACCAAAAAATATATATTATGTTAAATTAAAATGCTGATTTTTTTCTTCAATCCTAAATAGTGTATGGACCATCTTTGCACAAATGGCCAATGGCTATATACTGCCATTAAGCTCTCTTTTTCTACTGTTTCCCTCTCTTTGTGACTATTATCCATACGATATTTACTTGGTCTCTGGCTGTTCTGTCAATTGCTTTCATTTTCATCAAACATTTCAATATCACAAAATAACATGGATTATTACTGATGACATCACACAGATTTGTGTAATAGTTTCTTTTGACATTCATTTCCCCGACAAAAAGATTTTGTATGTGATTTTATGTGTGCATACCTCATATAATTGGAGCCATCTATAGACTGCCTTAGGGCTTAACTAGCTAGAAGCATCATTCTCTTCTTGATAATACACACCTATCCACGATTCCACATCACCTTAATTTGCTTTTTTATTTATTTATAATAAAGTGGAACCTTTTTTATTCAGGGTTATATTGGCACAATCTTATAGTAGGGTAAATTGTGGATATTTATAATCATTTGCTAATCATAAATATCGACTAGATAGAGTAACTACACTACTCGTGGGAGGTTCTTCGTTTGCGTTTAGATACCGTATTGAAAAACTATTTTTAGCTGTAGATTTTGATGCAAATTATTTCTAACTAGTTATCGTGGAAAATACAAAAATACATAACAAGAAAAAATTCTTGTTGAGTATTAGACAAAAAGAATAAATATCATATCAAAGACTAAGTTTTCATAATTTAATTCTGTCCACTTAATTAGAGGAACTATGGCCACATTTAGACTTGATATTTTAGACACGACTGGCGAATCTGTTACAAAATCGATCGGAGATTATCTGACAAAGAGATTTTGTAGGTGATTTTATGCCTGCATGCCTCATATAGTTGGAGCCATCTGGCTAGGCTGCCTTGGGATTTAACTAGGTGCATATGATTCTCCTGTTGATTATAAACCTATCCACATCACCTTATTTTTGCCTTTTTGAGTAGCCAGACAAATGGGAATTATAACTTATAAGTTAGGGTAACACTACACTACCATAGTAAAAAAAAAAATCTCTTGGTCTTATATTATGAAATTTATTTTTAATTACGAAGTTTGATGTGAAATATTTATAGTCATTAATGATGAAAAGCATACAATAATATAAAAATATTTATAGTCATTCTTGGTAGATTAATCATCATGTATTATTAAGAGACTTACTTATATACAATATATACTGATTTCAATTCACGATAGATCATCTACCAAGAAAAGAAATGGAGAAAAAATTTGTTGAAGGAGATGCCACTTTATTCCAAACACAAATGCTAGTTCAATACAAAATCGATGCAGAATTAATGAGTTTAGATTTAAACTTAAGAGATCTAAGTCATAAATGAATGGGTCACTTAAACTCCCAAAAAAAAAATAAGTTAACACCAATCTAGCTAAATACCTCAAAAAACCCACTAAAGCAATAAGGACCTCATACAATACAAATTTGATTAGACATAACTCATTGCTTACCCTAATCACATCAATCTGCAATGACCTTGTCCAAGGCTTGAGCTACCGAATTCCTATCAGCTGCAACTTGGACATATGTAAATTGTACACAGCCCACTTATTGTGAAATAATGTTATCATTAACATCTAGAAAAAAAGGAAGCCATGTGGATGATATTGTTTTAACTGGATCGGAGAAAAAATTTGTCGAGATGCAGGTAAGTTGGTTTAAATATTCCTGACAGTTAAATTAAAAAAAAAAGCCGCATCCGGGCATGCCGTATGAGATTCGAGATGGGCGTTCATGAGGTTTTTTTAGGACAAGACTACAGTTCGGTATTGTATCTCTAAATTTTATAATTTTTATAGGTTTTGATACAAATTTTGAGATCTGTTTACAATAAAAAAAGTTCACAATTTTTTGGATTAAATTACAACTTTTAGTATTTGAATTAAAACTTTTTTTTGGGTCAAGTTATAATTTTTGCAGTAATTTGCGATCAATCGTAACATTTTTAGAATCACTCACAAATTACTACAAAAAATTGTAAAAAAAAATTAACAAAATTTATAACGAGGAAATGATACCCATTTTTTTCTTGTACAGTAAACTTCTCTTGATTTTTATCAGCACCTTCAAAGTTCTAATAATGGCAAACATTGACAACCACGTGTCATATATCCGGAATGGGGGCCCTGCTTGTTTTAAAACCAACCCTATGATGTGAAAAATCCTACAAGATTTGTACTTCCCATGGTAAGATTACAGAATGAGTTAGGGTCCCTTCCGTATAATGTATGAAATTTATAATTTTTTTTTATGGACCAAGTCTGGACAAGGCCGAGCTCAAGTAAGAGGCCTGACTCAGACGAGGCCCAACTCAGAGAGGGGGATAGGCCCGAACAAGGTCCAACTCAAGTAATGGGCCCAATCCAAATAAAGCCCAATGGACTCGACCCAAATGAGACTCAACTCGGCTCACCACGGAGTCAAGGAAGTACAGTCAGCCACGCCAACTTGGAGCCAAGGAATTAGTCGTGTCATCGTGAAGTCAGGGAGTCAATCACGCCATCTTGAGGCCACGCCACCCTAGAATCAAGGAATCAGTCATATCATTTTGGAGTCAAGGAGTCAATCATGTCATTCTAAAGTTATGTCATTTTAGAGTTAAAGAGTCAATCACGTCATCTTGGAGTCAAGGAGTCGGTCATGCCATCCTAAAATTATGTCATCTTAGAGTTAAGGAGTCAATCATGTCATCCTGAGATCTAGTCTACAACTGATAAAGAGATCTCCACTCATCTCCACGTAACTATCCCGTCCGTTGCGAGAATGATATCATCTCCACCAAATTAGTCTATCTGTTACGGATGTGCCGCCTTAATCTGTTAAGAATCGCATATAAATTTTAAGTCTCACCTACACATGGAAAGACATCTGACATCTTTCATGTTGCATCTTGCATTTTATCTCACACTTGACTCACCTGAACTGTCATTGCTCTCACCTGAGCTCCCCACACTCCTACAACAATAAAATAACCCGATAACCAAAGTCCTTCAAAATGGAGTAGGTCATCATGGTCGAACCACTTTATCTCTGTGTGTTACTTGTGTTGAGTTCTTTATTATATTTACTGTGTTTTATTAACCATACTAATCACTCGATAGATGGTGCATAAAAACGATTTGTACATCATCATTTTTTATAGGTGCTTTCAAATCCATGCCTAAGAGTCATCGCTACTCCACCCCCACATTATTAGAATATATTTATTAAGGTATTAAATTTATTTTTTACAAATATTAAATGTAAAAAAATAAAAAAAAAATCAACGTGTGGTATTTAATAAAGATGCTAAAAGTGGTTACATAACCATATGAAACAGTCTAATTAGATCAGACCATTTAAATAATATAACATTACAAGAATTTAGAATTTAAGGAGGTAGTAAGACTTTCCAAACCTCTTCCTTTGAATTTAATTATTAAATATGTATAATAATATATATTTATTATAATAACCCATGTATATAAATTTGAATTTAAAAAAATTAAGTGATCGATAATTTTATCTTTATATTAAAAAGTGGAGGCTCAATATATATCTCAAAAATAATCCCAAAAATTCAAACGGGCAGGAACGAGTTAGAAACCTAGATGTCTTGAGTTTTAATCTTGACAATCCCTTGAGATGAAGTCATGAGTTAGTCGAGATACGCGTAAATTGATTCGAACATCTTTAACCTTTAAAAAAAGAAAACAATCCCAATAATTGGAAAGAGAGCACGACTTGATTCTGCGACTTTCAATAGTTGAGCAAAGAAAAAGACCTCACTCCACCATGGTTTCAACAAGTCTAAAAGAAATTCTTTTTTTTTTTTCCTTTTCAAAATAAAGAATAAATTATTTAATATGATAATTATACGTTGAACGATCCACTTAACACTTAAAAGCCTAAACAGACTCCACTGCTTTTTTTTACTTTTTGATTTTGAGTTGGCTAATGCTGAGTTCCTTGATCTTTGGTTTTTTCAACCAAATCTATTCATTGGATGATTATGCTCCATGGTATATTTTAAGGCCAAATATAATAATTGTTTTCAAAGCATTTGCTCTATATTCGTTGGATTTTTTTCGGTACCGTACCATCGTTATAAATTTTATAATTCTTTTTTTCGCGAAATTTAAGGATCATTTATAACTTTTGAGGTTTATTTACAAGTATTATGGATTATTTATAACTTTTATGGTTCAAGTTACAACTTTTGTGAATCATTTATAAATTTTGAGGGTTATTTCTGACAACACTAAAAATTTTGTGATCGATTGCAAGTAACCAAAAAATTGTAAATGACCCACAACAATTATAATTTCAACTATAGAAGTTGTAATATGCACTAAACCCTAAACCTTATAAAAAAAATTTGTCATAAACAAACTTAAAATTTGGTATCTCAACCCATAAACCTTATAAAATTTGGTGGTATGATACCAACTTTTTTTTCCCAGTACCATAGACTTCTCCTTTTTGTTTCAATTGGTCGGATCACTTTCTTAAAATTTTCAGTCTTAGCTTAAGAAAAAGAGATTAATGCGAGTAATATCATACTAACCAACGGGTCTTTGGTTTAATGATACTCCTTACCTTGTGAATGTTTTATCTTTTTGAGATCAAGGGTTTAAGTCCATTTTCCCCCACCCACCCCCTCCCCCAAAAAAAAATATAAAAAAAAGTAATATCATACTAATCTTAAAGAGTTAATAAAGAAGAAAATAGAAAAACACTAGAACACCAAGTTATCAACAAGTCCAAAAGGAACTTTGTCTTTTAGAACAAAGAAAATTGTTTAATTTGATAAATATTTTGTTGAATGATCCACTAAATACTTAAGACTAAACAGACTCCACAGCTTTTACTTTTTGATTTTGAATTGGGAAATGCTGATTTCCTTTATCATTGCATTCTTTTTTTTCAATTAGTAAGAAAAAGTCATTTTGTTTAAACCGAAAAAAAGAAAGAGGAGTGGAACCTACACATTAATTCTTTTTTTTATTTTTTTTAGCAATTATTTTTTGAACCGCATGCGTTTAAAGATGCATGTACAGTTCCTAAGGATTACAAGTTTACCCTCCAATCAACCCAATTAGATTGATCAAAACTACATTTTCACAAATTAAATATGAATTGCAAATTGATATATATATATATATATGTGTGTGTGTGTGTGTGTGTGTGTGTATCTATATTTATATATACTACTTATAAATGTTAATATCTGTGAATTTTTTTTGATTTTCTATTTTATTTCTAATTATTTTGATAAAATCAATTATACCCACTTATATACTTTTATCTAATTTTC
>CM042202.1:18678011-18708220 GCA_023539305.1 Ilex asprella
TATTTTTATATAAAATTAATGTATACATAATATATGTATATATAAAAAGATATATAGATAAATCTCAACACAAATAATTAATTTTACATCCACTTTCTTTCCGATTTTGGAGGGATTGATTTTGGTGTGTCGAAAAAAAAATTAATTCATCCACTTTTACATCATTTTTATATTTATTTTTATTAAAAATAATATTTTATTTATTTCTCAAATTTTTCATATTTATTATTTTTTATTCTTCTATTTTTTTATCATGTCAGACTGAGCATAACACTTGCTAACTAATGGATGCAGCTTCAAGAGCTATAGGGTTGGACCACCTCAGTTCAGGCTAGAGTGACCACCAGCCTTAAATGCAGTAGTAATCTGAGCCATCATATACTGTGAGATCTAACCATAATATTCTCTGGAGAAGAGATTAGCATGACTGATCTCTCAAACATCAAAACATGGTCCTCCATGGATGTTCCATCTCCATGTGTCAGACTGCTGATTTTGTGGACCTAAAATTAGGTAAAGAGTATGGATCTAGGTTTCAACCCTTTCATTTATGCTCTTTTACTTTATCCCAATGATGGATGTAGAGCTTTTAAAAAATATCTTATGTGAATTGTCTCTAAGGTATTCAAAATATAAAATTTATTTTATTTTAATCTATAATATTTTATTTATATTATTAGTTCTTAAAGTATTGAATATATTTCTATGTAATTCCTCAAACAGATATCATCTAGATTACTAACAATTTTTTATGATAAACTTGTCACGTAATACTTTATTATGGACAAAAATAATTTGAATAGCTATGATCAAATTTGTACCCAAATTTTGATCAAAGAGTTATCCAAATTACACAGCTTGATTATGATCTATCTAAATTTTAGTCAAAAGTTATTCATATTACACATTTTTAGTTAAGAGCTACTAAAATTATTTTTTGTTCATATTTATGTATCACGTGATAAGTTTTTGATAAAAAATCATTAACAACTTGAATCTTTTTTACTTGAGGGACCACATATAAATATATTCTATTGTAATAATTATAGATTTAAAGTATAGATTTATAATTGGAATTAAGAAAATTGCTACTAAATTTTTGGCCAAATCAACAATTATTAGAATTATGATGTGAGCAAAATAACTATTCGAAATAAAACATGTAAACAATAGTTAGATCATATAACATGCAATTTAAATGACTACATGCAATTTATATAAACAAAATAAAATGATTTGGAATGAGCTGACCTGCGAGTCCGAGAGGCGTGTGATCACTGTCCTAAAGCAGCTGAGCCTCCCCACGTGAGGGTACTGACGGACACCAGCGACTCCAAGATCCAACCCAGACGCTCGCAGCAGCACCTCCTCAATGGTCACGTCCACTGGAAGGTTAGGATGAATTTGACTCGAATCGAGTTGCCCCAAAAACAGTGAAATGGAAATTTAGATCATTTCTTATGTGAGTTCCACACCTATATGGTGTTCTTCTAGAGTAGCAAAGAAGTATAGACCAAGAGAATCAATGGAATGAAAATAGCTGGAAGACTCCTGGATGTTGCTGGGTGTTGTTTTCGTTCATTGCCAAAAAGACAAGTCCAAGCTACATACTTATACAGCCTTTGTGTGTTAAGACTTTTAATGTCTTTCAATGCCCTCTTTTTGACCGTTGGCTTACACACACACACACACAAACATATATATATATTTTAATGTTTGTCTTGAATAGCCATAAAATTAATTTTAAAGTACTTAATGCTATCCTTGAATATTTATAATAAATTTATGGTAGTAAATATTATTATTGAATATTCACAATAAATAGGACCATAAAATTTGTAACTGAAAAATACAATTTAAAATAATTAAAATGAAAATTCAATTAAAGTTTTAAAAACTTAATTTTTATTCTTACATATTCAATATTTCAGAGATTAAAATGATGCAATTAAAATATTTGAAACCAAAATAAGATAAACGCTATATTTTAGAGACTTCTGATGCAATTAACTCAAATATCTTTCTTTTATTAGGTATTAGTTATTAGTAATTTCTGATTGTTGTGCCAGTATAAAATAGCTTCAAACTATATACACTCTCCTATTTCGTTTATAAAATTTTGAAGGTCGCTCCTACATACTATTATTTTTTGAGTTGACTTTCTAATTGCATCCTTATTTGGTCTAATTGGATTTCTTTGAATAAAAACTCCAGAGATGAGTAGGGTGGATAATTGCAGTTAGTTATTTAGACTCAAGCTCAACTTAAAACAATTTTGTAAGACTTATTTAGAAAATGAGGCTAAAAGACTTAGTTCGAGCTTGCAAAGCTCCACTGGTTGATGTGTAAAACAGGTGAGCTACTCGAACTTGACTCGAGTCCGGCTTATTTTGGGTTTTTTTTGGGCTCGGTTCATTTTCTAGACAAGCCAGCCTTGAACAATTTTTATGCTTGTTTAAAGAAAGGAGCTCGACAAGCTCAATTTGATTATCGGTCCTAAAAATGAGAGAAGTGAAAAAAAAGAAGAAGAAAGACAGAAAAAGCCATTTTGAAAATACCATGCATACAATGAATTTTAAACTACAAATTGTTTATACTACTAATATATAGGGGAATATTCTTAGTGCAATGTTATTGAGACTTAATTTATTGATCTAATTTACAGTGATATTTGAATAGACTGTAGACCCAATCAAACATTAGAACTTAATGTCGATCAAATGATTTCTATGAAGTCACATCATTATGTCTGCAAATTAGGTCAAATTTTTCGGTCTAAATAGTATTATTCATATTCTTAATTAAGTGGAATATGTTATTTTGATCAGTTTAGCATAATATAGGCACAGAATCAACGACATCTAATGAATGTCTATTAATGAGGGGCGACTTGCAACATACTTCCAAATTAGTTTTTAGAAACCCTACGCCTTTTCTCTCTATGTTTACACTTCAAACAACTATTAAGACACATCATAGAGATCAATTTTGCAGAAAGAAAAGTCTTCCCAATTTGTTCTTAGAAACTTTAGGCCTCTTCTCTTTATGCTTATATTTTGAGCCATTGATAAGACAAATCAAGCAAGTTAATAAGACAAATCATGCAACTTCATTTTATAGAAAAATAAGTTTTGCATACTTCCAAATTAGTTCTTAGAAAACCCTACGGCTCTTCTCTTTACGCTTATATTTCGAACCACTATTAAGACACATCATGTAGGTTCTCACATACTTCCAAATTAGTTCTTGGAAACTCTACATCGCTTTTCTTGATGCGTATATTTGAACCATAATTGAGATACTAACATCCTTTTAACCACTTGTCTGTGGTGTAGGTTTTATTGAACTATTTTCTGAATTTTTAAATTTTTGACCAGATTTTAATAATATCATTGAACGCATGTATTAAAAAGTCATTTCCCAATAAGACATTGACATCCTTTTCAGTGAATGTTTGTCTTGCAAGTTTCAACGATTCATTTCCTGTGTTTATTTGATTTTTGACCCGATTTTGACATTATTATTGACTCAAGTATTTAAAAAACTTAGCCGATAAAAACACAAATGTCCATCTAACCATTTGTCTGTCTTGCAAGTTACAAATTATATTTTGTTGAGTTTTTTCTATCTCATATATTCTATGAATTAAAAAAACAAGACACTCCCAAAAAATTAAAAACAAAAACAAAAACAAAATGAGACCCAAAAATATTGTGAACATGGATGGCCGGTGGAACTCTTTTACAAATCATTACTTTATTGTTTGTTGCTATTAGTTATATGACCAAATTAGTGTAAGTGCAATGTTTCATCATCTGGTTTTCCACTAAAACGTGCTTACTCAAACATGTCACATGTTAATGACCAAAAAAGAAAAAAGAAACATGACACATGTTACCTAAACTTTGTTTGGACTGTCAGAGTTGAAAATACAATTATTACGATAAACTATTAAGACGTTATCTTAAAATTCTCATTCGATATAGAGTATTTAATTTGAATCATAATTATTGATCTGAGATGATCGAGTTCGTCATCACAATATAATCGAGTGTAATCTAAACATTCAGCCCCTCTAGTAACATCTGGTTCATAAGAAATACTACTATAAGCGAATTCAAATTAATGACCACCAGAAAAAAGTAAGACTTTTACCCTCTCTTAAAACCAATTAGAGGGTCACTTTCGTGGTACCAAAATTTTACTTTAAACAAAATAAAATTTATAATATAAAATATGATATATTTTAATAAGTTTATTTAACTATTTTAAATAAATTCATTCAACGATCACTAAAATTTCTCTCAAAATTATTGATACGGCATACGGCTTATTTTATATGTCAACTAATTCTACTTTTTATTGAGACTTGACAATCAATTTTTGTTTTTCTTGAACATTAATCTCCACAGAATGCAGACTAAGATCCCCCGACAAAAGAATAGTTGAGCGAATGACTAAATATTACGTCAAAAGAACTAAAGAAAAAGTTGATCTGCATGCAATAAAAAAGAAAAAAAACTTTTTTTAATCACGTATTTTTTTTTTTTGAATTTATACGTGTAAAATAATTAATTCTAAATATAATATAAATCTCTGTTAAAATAAGTGGTTAAGTGTAAATAAAAAAAATACAATATAATTCTCGACTAAATAAATTTATTAGTATTTAGTAAATTATATTAGGAAAGCAGGAGGATTGCTCAACTTCACATTCTTTGTCATAAAAATCCCTGAAAACAAAGAGTATCTAATAAGTGAAGGAGTTGTCTATGGTATTGAAAAAAAAATGTTAATTATATTAATTTTTAGGGAAAATTTTAATTATATTCCCTCTAGTTTATCATATCTTCAAGCACACCCTTTCTAGTTTCTAAATCTTCAATGACACCCCTTATAAGATTAAATTTTTTAACTAGAATGTAAATTTATTAAATTGTCCATGATATATTTGAGGATAAACTTCAACCACACCCCCTCTAAGTATGTATATCTTCAATGAGACCCCCTATATTTTTTATTTTTTTTTAAGTATTAAAATTTCAAGTGAATTAAAATTCAATTCAAATTAATTAAAAATTATTTTTTTGCATATTAAAATTTGAGTTAATTAAAAATTATATTTTTTTACGTATTAAATTTGGGCTAGTTAAAATTCTATTTGAGCCAATTAAAAATTATTTGTAATCGACTAAAGTCAAATTTTAATCAACTTATATTGAATTTTAATTAGCCAAATTTTAATACATAAAAATATAAATTTTAATGGACTCAAATTTTAATAAATTGAATTTTAAAAATTACTTGAGATTTATGTAGGAGCATTTTTGATATTTTAGATTAATTTTTTTTGTTAGAAATGGTAGTTTAATGGTAGGAGGTGTTAGTAATGTTTAAATATAAACTAGAAGGGGTGTCATTGAAGATTAAAAACTAGAAGGGGTGTCTTTGAAGATATGGTAAACTAGAGGGGATGTGGCTGAAATTTTTCCTAATTTGTATTATTTTTATGAGTATTTTTATATTACTGTGGATATTTTTATTATTATTATAATATAAAATAAAAAAAATAGTTTAAAAATACCCACAAAAATAATAAATCAACCACTCACAAAAAATGATAATTTTGCTGTATAGAAAATATAAAAATAATTAGCAAAACAGTGATAAAGAAACCACAAAAATAATAAAAATACCAAAAAAAAAAAATCGTCCACAAACAAATTAAAAATTTTTATTGGGTAGCTTAGTCAAGTCCATAAGTTACATACACTGTGTTTAACTTAACTTTTAGTGGCTGGCCTATTCCCAAATAGGAACTCCATTACTCCATTAAAAATTGCTTTAAAAAGATGAAAGCTGTACGCATAAACAACAAGAGAAATAAATACGAAAAAAAAAAGTTGAACTGGGAACTCAGCAGTGCACGAAAGGAGAGAGAGAGAGAGAGTTCCCAGCAGACAGAACCAGCAAAGCTACCTCTTTTCCTTCGCACTCCCACACACACACACACACACACACGCACTTATATATGTAGAGAGAGAGAGAGAGATGGAACAGTGAATCTACTTTGACTTGCATCGGAAACCTGAAATTTTCCGGGAAAATCGTCTGCGTGATATCTTGTTTTCTGACGAAAATCTTCTGTCGGAGGTGATTTTTCTTGGCAGACCCTCCATACCCTTCGGGCGCATTTTAGCTTCCACAAGTCCACCATACTTGTTTGTTTCCTCAGAAATGCCAATGTATCCGGATTCGTCTGTGTCGTCTTTTGAGCTTGCAAAAGACTCACAACCATGGTGATTTCAAGATTTAATGGTATGTATTTACAAACTTTCTTACCCTTCACTTCTGCAGAAAGCTAGAAACAAACAAACTTCATTTATGGCTTGTTAAGTTAAAGTTAAAATCGATTGGCCTAATCTGTATTTTTTTTTTTTTGGTCATGGCCTAATCTGTATTTAATACTCATGAAAAAATAAAACCCTTAAAATCACAAGAGCGAATTTATGACCAGAGAGAGAAAGATTCCCTGGTTTCTAACATTTTCCCATAAAGTTTTCTGTTTGAATCTCAAACTTTTTTGACACGTTGTCCCAAAGCTGGAGGAACGTCTCAAGCTGTGAAGCACAAAAGGGTCAGTGCCAAGTACCAGCCACTCTGTCAACCTAAACTTTTGGGTTCATCTTGGGGTGGTTTTGCTATAAAAAGAGGGCTTTGGGTTCTATTGCATTGCCATTCACAGAAGAATATCTCTCAAAAGGGTCTCTTTTTCTTCAGTTTGTGATCAGATTTTTGGTGTTCTTGAGAGATGAAGGATCAAAAGATGTTGATGGGTTTTACTCTCAAGCATTTGTTGGTGTTGTCTTTGGCTTTGAACGTGGGTTTGATCTCTAGGGTGGTGTATGTTGGGGAAAAGAGCGTTTCTGGGCTTTGTTTGGAGAACCAGGACAAGAAAGAGGCGCATGATATCAAGAAATCACGTCTGGTGACTTCAACTGTTAGTAAGGAACTTCAAAATGGCGGAGATGGTGTAATCGATCTCGACCAGTAAGTGTGAAACTGTGTTTACTTGAAAATATCAGAAACATCCCTTGAATTTTTTTGATATATCACTTCCCCCCTGCTGTTTTTATAATTTTATGTCAACATAGATTGTTTTTTATTTTTAATTGAAATGAGTCTAAACCCTAATTTGCTCCTGTAGTTATACAGTTAATTGATTTGGGGAAGAGTGGTCATCTCTAGAGGTTATCTTCTTCTTTTTTTTAGTCGGTGTTTGGGCCAAGTTATGCGTATTTTAATTAATTCTCTTTTGGGTCCGATGCGGTTAAAAATAGGTGATCCACGTTAGAACCAGAGTATTTATGAGGAATAAAATTTTCGTGACTTTAAAAGATTACCAATATTTGAACTCAAAAATCTATTCGTCCTTATTACAACTTGAATTACCTTTTATTTAGATGCTATCGCCTGGTGCTGACAATTTATGATGATGAAGGAGGGGGCTTCACGAAATTTCCAAAATCACAGGGATATAAGTGATATTAAATATCCGTATAACTTAAGTGGAGCTTAGGTCATGTTTGTTTGAGTTTTTTTTTTTCTATTTTCACTGTATATAGATTCTGTTTGAGTCTGATGATTAGTATACCATGGTGAAACGATTCCCTAACGTGCGCTTGGAGGGTTACCTTTTTGTCAGATGAGAGACAAAGACGGACCTTTGTTGATTGTGAATCTTGTGAATTCCCATGGTGCATGTTAGAGTGGTGAGCCTTTCTTCGTCCTTGACAGCTGCTCTCTCATGGGCTCTGCTCCCAAAGTTAGGTTTTACTGTTACAGACTAACATGCACCACTGGTGGTGGTGGTGCTCGATTCCCATTGACCAGCACCAGCATTCTTCTGTACTTTTTGGCGGTCCTCAAACCACTCAAATAGTTTTAGTTAAAAAAGAAGATTTGAATTCCAATGCCACCATATTAGCAAAAGGCACTTTTGGGCTACTTAAAAAATTGATTACACCATACATGTTAGTGGGTCTTCTTGGTTTTGTGCGGATGTTGCATAAAGATTAAAGACTCCCTTTTGTCCTTTGAGAAGATCTTCAAAAATAAAGTTGGACCCTCTTCATTGTGAGTTGCATTTTATGGCCACTTTTTGCGGGTTTTGACGCAACGATGAGGTTATTGCATTGTTACTTAGACGTCACGGTTTGAGCCATAAAAATAGTTTTTTTGGCATGCAGAGTGAGGTTGATACATCTGAATTCCTCCGGACCTTGCAGTGATGGAAGATTCGTGCACCGAGCTGCCAGTCTTTTGTGTATAATTTTAGGACCACCCTTTAGCATCATAGGGAAAGTTGGTTGGGTGGGTGGGATGCTTGGTTATAAGTGTTTTGTGGGTCATGCCTGTGTTACCAATTACAAAGAATGCAATTTGGATCTGACATTTACCAGTCATGAATCCAATCATTTGATATTCTGATAGAGCATGGCCCAGAATTGCTGCTTCCATACCTGGCCTCCATCCAATATTGAATCTTAATTCAGTGACAGTTTTTACAATTAACGTCAAGTACTTGGTAGCATACGTACATAAGTATATGCCTGCATGTTTCTCTGACTATATGGAAAGATGAGGACCACTGTCCCCATGAGGGACCATGTTTGCCAACACAATCTTGTCTCTATGACTATGAGACAGTTTAGGTGGCTGATGGGCCATCTCGCATGCCATTAGCGTGGTTTCACCCCCCCTCCCCTACCAAAAAGGAAACAAAAGATAAAGGTGATGCGCTCTAGCATGTTTACCACATTTTGAGATTCACTCTACCTCCATAACTGCTAAGATTTCAATTCATAGGTAATTTTTTTATACATGACCGCATGGTTTGATTTTACTTCAACGTGCGTATCTTAATCTTTCATGCATGAGGTAAAACTCAACATCCCTTGAACTGTTGAACTATACATTTGTCTTGGTCATGGAAAGGATGCTTCCTTGAAAACAGCAAACAAATTCATAAACATTTGTGGAGATAGGTTCTGGTTTTTGAGAATCTGGCATGATGATTTTGTATTTTCAATTGGCAACATTATAGAAGTTTCTAATTTTGTACGTGAATCAATGCAGGGGCGATCCAACAATGTATGAGAGGTTTTGGCACGAGACGGGAGATAAGAGCACAATTGTTATATCTGGTCACCAGTCTATAAGTTATTTTTCTAACGTCAGAAACCTTTGCTGGTTTTTGGAACCAGAATTTGCAGATTCAGTGGTTAGACTACACAAACTTGTTGGAAACGCAATTACTGAAGACCGCCACATAGTGGTTGGGACAGGTTCTACACAACTCTTTCAGGCTGTACTATATGCTCTCTCTCCACCGAATGCATCTGAGCCCATGAATGTGGTATCTGCTGCCCCGTTCTACTCGGTGAGATCTATGTCTAATGTTTGATTCGATAACGACAATTATGTCTTTGCGAGTACAAATTCTTGGAACTCAGTTATATACTTGCCAGGGAATCCAAAAAAAACCTCTATAACTAATAAACATTGCGGCTTCTGCCATAGTGTTTAATATTCGTTTAACAGCATAACGTGGCAGGCATGCTTTATTGCGTGTCTGCAAATATGTCATTTTTGGTTCTACATCTAATGAATCAAAATGACACTTCTATCTTTGTAACTGTAAATACCTGATACCCCGATATACTTAACAGAGAATCCAAACAAAGTCAACCCCTATAACTGATAAACATTGCGGTTTGCTACCATAATGGTTAGTATTCATTTAACCACGTAACGTGGCAGGCATGTTTAATTGTGTATATGTACATTTGTCCTCTTCTGGTATTTCTTTTGATAGAAGACACATTATGAGCTAACACAACGTTGGTTTATCTGAAAGATCTCAGAACCAATTACTTACTATATTTGCAACCCCTTAAATATAGACAGTGGTCTGTGGCTTTCTGGTGGTATTTTAATATTTTGTCACCATCTTGCAATATCATGTTTTTATAATCTTTGCCGTGCTTGAGTTGTCGATGCATTTATGTCTTTTTGTTTTCTTTCTGTGGGTCCCCCCCCCCCCGCCGCGGGTGCTCTCTCTCATGCATACACACTCAAGTACATATTTGTAGTTGTCAATTGAGAATGAAACAGAAATATAATGATTTTTTTGTTCGTAAAGTAATTCCTCAATTCTTTGTACTTCCACACTTATAAAATTAGGGGAAGAAACCCATAAAGTCAACCTCCCTTACATTGAAGGAGATATAAAGTCAATCTAATCTACCTTACATTGAAGATAATAAAATTGTTGCAAATTGACATGACCATTTATGGTCACCGTTCTCTAGTATGCAAGAGTTAAATAGTGTTCTGATATGGTGGTCTATATGGTGAACAGTGAACTTGGAAGTCATTGTTCTATGTTTGTAAAAAATGCAGATTTGCTTTGTGCATTTGTAGTTGTGTCCCATTTCCATAAGTATACCTTTTTGTCGCCTCAAATTTTTCCACCACAGAGATTTCTTTAATTTTATCAAAGCTGAGATCATTAGAACTTGACCGAAAGAAGTAATACGATGGTTGCAGAATGTTAAACAACCATCTACTCCAAAATTTTAAGTTGTTAGAGAGTGTGTAACTTTAGTATTTATACATCAACACAGAATAAGATTATGAAATCCGAATAATCAGTGTAAAGTGTGAGAATTCCAGTTAAGCTCATGTTTCAAATAATCTAGTGACTAGTGCTAACCCTGCTTATGTAGCTTATCTTGTCTACATTCTTCAGAATGTTTGTCACATGATGTTTTAACCAATAGTAATGAATAGTTTTGTGTAAACTGTAACATTGTAAGGGCTGGCCATTGAGTTTGCTAATTGCTTGCAGTCGTACCCGTTGTTGACCGACTACCTAAAGTCTGCGCTTTATAAATGGGCGGGTGATGCTTACAAGTTTGGTAAAGATGGTCCCTACATTGAACTTGTAACTTCCCCTAATAATCCTGATGGCTTTGCAAGGGAACCTGTGGTCCGTCGAACTAAAGGATTATTGGTTCATGACCTTGCTTACTATTGGCCACAATATACTCCAATATCTTTTCCTGCAGATCATGACATCATGCTGTTCACAGTCTCCAAAAGCACTGGCCATGCTGGGATTCGTATAGGGTAAGCTAATCATCAATAATTATGCTTGTCGGAAACATGACTTTACTGTTAGAGTTTTGATATGTTTCTTCCGGTTGTTAAATCAGTGATTTGAAGTATTCGATTATTTGTTTGGACATAGAAATCAAGAATGATTTATTTGGTAGTATAATCGTGGGAATTTTATTTGCATTCCATCAAATTCAACCTTCTTCAGTACTCCATCGGTCAAGGGGATGCCCAAACGATATAGATAGAGTGGAAGACTTCAGTACTAGGAGTTCTATTCCTTTATCTCAAATGATTCTCTGGGATTTCTGTTCTATCTATTGGCTCTCTCTTACGGAAGAGCCTTCCAACTTATGTTATGACATAGATCCCTAAATATGACTCGACCATTCATTATCACCTCTCTGATTTTTTTAGGAAGATATATGCCTCTATAGACTTTCACATAGCCTTTGGGAGGCTCGGGAGTCAAGGCCTTCTCCATAATCAAATATGTGAGGCAGATTGATTATTCTCATCCCGACCCTAATAGTTGTTATAATATCCGATGAGTTGGATGAGGGAGAGGACGACTATAGATGCCTTAAACTTGGCAGTTGAAATTGATGTTAATGAGGAAATGAAGGACGAGACCAATCCCTTATACGACTTTTAGTCCAACTAAGCAACAAAGCTTCCATATTAACCTGTTACTTGCCCATATTTCTAAATTTTTCTCTCATTAAACATATTGCAGATGGGCTCTTGTCAAAGATCGAGAAATTGCCAAAAAAATGATTAATTTCATAGAGCTCAACACCATTGGCGTGTCCAGAGATTCACAGCTCCGGGCAGCAAAGATTTTACAAGCTGTGTCTGAAAGCTATGACCATGTTGACAACTCTAAAGAAACTGAACCTTTCTTCGAATATGGTTACAACATCATGGCAAAGAGGTGGAAGCAACTAAGAGCAGCAGTGAATCAGAGTAAGCTTTTCAGTTTGCCCGACTTTCCTCCTGGGACGTGTACATTTACTGGTCGAACTTTTGAATCACAACCTGGTAATTTACAATTCAATTTAATGAATCACATCTGATTTTCGTAATTGTCCTAGCATTCATCGTGTAGCTACTACCATTACCATTACCATTACGTTTTTCTTCCTCTCTCTGCAGCTTTTGCGTGGTTGAAGTGCGAGGGCGAAATAGAGGACTGTGAAAGCTTCCTTAGAAGACACAAGATCTGGACCCGAGGTGGGAAGTTCTTTGGGGTTAGCTCAAAGTATGCGAGGATAAGTACATCGTCAAGAGATGAAACATTTGATCTTTTCACACAGAGGTTGTCTGCAATGGTACTTGAGAGTCCTTAAGTAAGGTGGTTCTTTTGTTGGAAAGTAGAGATCTCTAGTAGTAGTGAGCAATATATGTGGATTATTATATCTTTTGTGAGATCTCAGTAATATTTGAAATACAAGTAAATTTCGTAGATCGTCTATTATTTACGATTATTGATTTTATACATCTTTTTTCCTAGCCGGTAATGTTATTTGCAAATTCCAATAAAAAAATGTTAATGGCTCCAGGATCTAAGTGTTAGAAAGGTTGACTTTTTCAGGAATTTGCTTATTTTCAACTCCTCGAAACATTTCGTAGATTTCTACGCCCTTCTTGGTCTTTGGGTGCTTAAGTATTCACCCTTAGTGTTTTCTTATTTGAACCTTGCCGTAACTTTAAGGCTATGTCATTCTAAGGTGCTGTTAAATGGATGGATTTTATCAACGTCTATAAGAACATCTTTAAACATGATTAAAATTTTTACTCAAATTTAAATTAATATTTGAGTAAAAAGCTTGATTTGATACAAATGGTTCTAATGGACAAATTCAAATTTAAAGAAGAAAAAACTCAAATTTGGGTAAACTTAAATTTAAAAGAGGATAAAAATAACTATTGAATCTTTAAAATAGGGTAAAATCTCATAATTAAATATTTGAGTAAGGATTTGAGTTGTCTTTGATTTGAGCCTATAAGTTGTAAGCTCTCTACACGCACACAAGGGGACACATTTTACACATTTCTCTCTTATACATTACTTTATTAATAAAAGTCTTTGGTCACTGTTGTCGTCTTCGAAAGAGGAGTAGATCCCCTTGATCGAACTATTATACATCTGTGTTGACCTAATATTTGCCTTGTTACCATTAATTATTTTATTAATTGTTTCATTAACTCCTCATACATCATACACTTGACTATTAATTATACATAAATTCGTTTTATGCATCATCAGGTAATATGCAAAATCCTTACAAACACTATTTACAATCAAATAAATATGTCCAAGAGAACAATACGATACGGAGAAATAGACATCCCTAAATGTGCTGCAAAATTTGCTAACCTACCAGGCCAAACGCGCAACAAAAGGATGATTTTATTTATTAAAAAAATTATTTATATACAAACTATGAGTTCTAAGTTTGATTAAAAGATAATAAAATATATACATGTTTTGATTCATTTGTTAACACAAATATGATACAAAAATAAATAAAATAAATGGACAATTAGTTAATAGGATGGGTTAAGATTGACTTAGTGGTCGATATAAATGGATAAATGATAGATATTGTTACCCATGTTAAATGTCTACTAATAACCCATGTTTGAAAATTCTGTAATACTAAAGATTGAACATTGATTGTATAATATTTATATTTTAAATAATAATTTTTATTTTTTAAAAAATTATGTATTATAAAATTGAAGCGAATAGAGAAAAAATAGGAGAGATAGAGAATAAAGAATAAGTGCAGATTAATATGATTATTTCGTATTAAAGAGTGTGTTGATTGATTTTTTTTTTGTTGTTGTTACAGGGTGATAAGACTTGTACTAATTACTTCCTCAAGTTTAGGGATGGCAGTGGACGGGAGAAAAACGGGTATTCGTTTAAATTCGTCCCGTTTGGACAGGGGATGGACTATACGTATTGGACGGTAGACGTATACGGGGATACCCGTATAAACTCGTGTGGGGATGGAGGTGGAGATGAACTTACTCTTACCCCCACCCCGCCACGCCCCGTACCCGCTAAATAAATAAATGAATATAAATATATATTGAGTTGATTGAGATGATTTTACCACCATTATATTATTTGTGAACATTTATTTTGGACATTTGTTTGTGTTTTGTTCAAATATGTAATATTTTGGACATTTGTTGTCTGTGTTTTATTCAAATATGTTATGTTATATTATGTTGTGTTAGATTATTTAGAATGTTGTTGAATTATTTAAAATATTGGATTTCATTAGCTTGGGCTTCGGCGGGTACGGGAGAAATGGGGACGGGGATTAAAAATTTACCCGCGGACGAGGATGGGGATGAAAATTATACCCGCTAACGGGGGTGGATCGGGGATGAATGAATTTTTTTTAAGCGGGTACAGGGATAGAGACTACACCCCCCCACCCCCGATTCAGTCCATTGACATATCTACTCAAGTTTAGTGGCTGACCATCATGGCTTGAGTTTGTCTAGAGTCTGTCCCTAAATGGACAAGTGGGACTAGTCCTTAGGGAGTGTTGATTGAGTTGTCCGACATTAAAAGTCATATAAAGAAGATGATAATTTTAAACAATCTTTTTTAAAGGATGAATTTTACACCATTAAATTAAAATATAAAAAAATTGAATGAATGTTATATCGCTATTTTTTTTTTAATTTGAGAATTCAACTTCTTAGATCATCTCCAATAGAAACCTAAATCTTTACCCAAATTGGAGTAAAAAAAAATGAAAAACTTGATTTGATATAAACATCTCTAACAGAAAAACTTAAATTCAAAGGAAGAGAAACTCTTTTTTAATAAAGACAAACTTAAATTTAAAAGAGAGTAAATATGACTATTACATCTTTAAAGAAATATATAATCTGACAATTAGTGAAAGGGGTATGAAGTCCCTTTAAATGGGTTTAAAAATAAAATTTTCATCATTTGGTATGGATATGGGTTTAAGGGCATCTCTGACCTTTACTTTTTTTAATATTTTTTTTAAAAAGAATTAAAAAAAAACTTTTTTTTAAATCCAAATCAAGGAAAACTTTTTTAAACTAAAAATTTTAATGGTAAAATTATAATCCCATGGTCATATTTATTTTATTGGATAAATTACATTTACACTCTCTGAACTATGTCACTAAAACACATAGACCCTCTCAGGTATGACATATTACAATTACACCCCTATCAGTCACGGTCAACTAACCCATCTAACGAAAATATTAGAAGGACTATTTTGCCCTTATTCAAAATAAATAAAACCAACCTACCCCAAATCCAAACCCACCACCACCGACCCCTTCTCTCTCTCTCTCTGTTACAGCCACCATCAAAGTCACCACCATAACAGCCACCATCCATCAAACCTCCCACCATAACAACCACCATCCATCAAACCCGCCACCATAACAGCCACCATCCATCAAACCCACCACCATAACAGCCACCATCAACCCACCACCATCAAACCCGTCATAACCTAATCGCCTATCAAATCCACCACCATAATAGCCACCATGAAATCCACTATTATAACCTATATCACCGAAATCGTCCATCAAACCCGCCACCATAATAGCCACCATCAAACCCATATCACCGACTAGAAGTGTTTTGATAGTGGGTTTGGTATGTTGTGTGCAAGAATAGAAAGATTTGGAGAGGGAGAGAAACAAAGTGTGCATGAGTGTTGCAGAGTGGTGGTGGCACAATGCATTAGTGTGTGTTCTGTGTGCTTGTGTTTGAAAGAGACAGACTATTGGGTTTAGGGCAATGTGTGCAGAGAGAAAGTGAGAGAATTGTTGAGAGAAAGGAAGAGAAAAAACAGAAAATCTGAGAAAGAGAAACAGACAGATTTTGTGACACAGTGAGTGGGTGTTGTGAGACCTTCAAATTTTTGGAATTGCTCCTTGAATCTCAGGTTAGTTCTCTGAAATTGGTGTGGGTCATCGATTTTGTGTTTGTTTTTTTTGTGGTGGAGGTTGTCGTGTTTGGGTGTGTGGGTGGTGGTGATGGCTTTACAGATAACAGAGGAGGGGTTGGCTGTGTTTGTTGATTAAGTTGGCTTTGCGGAGGAAGTGGTGGTGAACGGATTTTTGATGAGGGAGGGGTAACAGAGGTGGTGGTAGCCGATAATGAGAAGTTGCAAATGGCGGAGGCGGGTGGTGATCTATGGTTGGAGCAAGGCTTTTGAGTTAGTGGTTTAGGATGGAAATTTCAGGGATAGTTTAGGGATTTTGTTACAAGAATATATTGAATGCAGTGAGACTCAACAGTGCTTTGGATGAACATTAACATCAGGGGGCTATTTGTTACATCATATCAAACTTTAGAGGGTGGCAGTGTTATATTTTATACTTGAGGGGTCTGTCTGTATTAGTGACAAACCTCAGGGGATCTTGATGTAATTTACCCTATTTTATTTTAAATCTGAGTTTGTCCTCGATTAAATTCTTGAATTTGAGCTATGGCGTTTGACACCATGCGTGCTCCAGCTCCAGAGGTTTGTTTATCTGCGACTGTCCTCAGATCGAATTTCAGAAATTTGAGAGGTGGTAGGGACTTGAACTTGCTCTGATTATTTGGACACTTTCCTATGACTCAGAGTTGGAATAAATTTCGAATCTAGGCAACCCCTGGCCAGACCAAGTGATCATGAATACCCTAGTCCAGTATACCTTTGATCGGACAAGGAGATTAGTCGAGCCCTCGCCGTTGAACCCAAAAAGAAGAAGAAGATTTGGAATGAATGTATGAAAGACTGGGGAATGAGCTGAGGGTTCATGAAGGATTTTGTGAAGATTTTGGTAATGATTGGCCTCAATCTCCTTCAGGACTTTGTAAGATTAACTTCTCTTATGATAATTACTTGATCTTACCTGTTTCTTAAGCTTATAGAACTTCTATGTGCTCTTTATTCATTTATTTATTGCTGGGAATGAAGCTGCGAGTTTTGTTTATTATCCAAATATGGTGTTCCAAAACTTGATTAAAAAACTACCAGAATAAACAAGTAAATAAGAGACTACAAAAGAAAAAGAAAAAGAAAAAGAATAGAGAATCAATTTGACATTTACATGCAGTTATGAGTCCTATCTTCAGAAAAAAATTGAATCCGAGACTTTGGAGTTGTATATGCTGCCCTTGCATATTCGTCGCAATTGGTGCGTGTTTTTGATTGTGCTGTGTATGAGAATAAAGTCCCATATACACAAGGTTCCTAGAGGGGGAGTCCCGCCTATCTCAAGGGATACAAATAGGTAATATGAAAACAAAAATTATCGCACAAAAAATATTGTACCAGAATGTACTTTGAAATTCAATCAAAAGGTTGCCAGAAGCCTTGAATTAGGTGTTTTGAGAATACAGATAGATGTCTCGAATTACTTGGACAAAATTTGGAACTTGTGGATAAGTGGAAAAAGATGGAAGTAAGAATTATTGAATTCTGAGAACTATACTGGAAAAAGTGAAAAATAAGAATCTTCACTAAAAGAAATAATGAATGCATAATACTTCTAGTTTTTCTCTATGGCAACAATTTTACAAAAAGTGGCTACACATCGCTTCTATCCCTCCACGTTTTGGATGTCATATCTAATATTATTGAACATTGAGTTTGGAAAACTCATATGACACTTATTCCAGTATGTGGAGACCATGTTCATAATCTACAAATCTCAGTGTAATGAGAGCTGTGCATATCCATTGCCCATGTCATGGATTGATGTGATTTACAAAACAAATAAATAGAAATGTTTCCAAAATGTTTCAGATACAGAATGGAAACAAATAAAAAATTGAGAATTTATTTCCATCACATTTCAAAAAATTTGTCAAAATACACCAAACACCTTGAAACATTGTTAGAAATATGTCCAAATATCATGAAACACCTTGAAGCATTGTAATGTCAATTCCATCATTGATTCGTTTTGACTTTTTGATCATTTTAAGACGAAATTTTAATCCTTCCCCTTAAAAACATCTCATCTTCCATCGGATAATCCACTGAAAACTTGGCTTCTTCCAGCAAGTGATGCTTCCCACTCTATAGAGGACATTAAGATCTGGGACAAGGTTGTGACAATTTGTCGCATCTCTGGTCTATTAACAACATCTTCACTCAAACATTGTCTAGCTATTTCTGCCATCTACAAAGAGAAATTTGGGCAGTGCAAAAAAGTCATAACTAATTATGCCATTTTAGCTGAATGTATTAAACCTTTATGCCACTAAACTTAAAAACATGTTTTCTATGGAATCACATAAGAGCATAGCGATTATAAAACTTTCCCTTTCTTCTAAGTAATATGTTTTTTTTAATGGTTTAGGCGATTGCTAAAGGATTTGAAACACCGGACACACTTCTTGGTAGTCCCATTTTTACCATCAGACTAGGACACCAGTTCATTTAGCAGTTAGGATAAATTACATTGATACCTCGCATGGTTGCTAACAGTTACAAGGGGTACCTTTTGATTTTTCATATTATGTTGTACTCCTTTCTAGTTTTAATTCGTGTTTCACAAGTTACCATTGACCAAGGGAACTATTGATTTCGTTGCACTTTGTATTTAAAACACCCAAATTTTCAATATCCAACCAAAAAGCCCATTCTGTAAAATGAAGAAACACAATACCCTTTAGTCCATTATCAAAACCACAGCCATTGTCATCACTCCGACCTCAAACCTAAGTCTGGGAACCAAAGCATCTCAATCAACTCCATCATTGGTTCCAGGAACCCATACCTTTAACCATCATTACCATCAATCTTGTATCAACACCTTCACCACCAAGCCCAAGAACCAAAACACCTCCATAATTGCCATCGCTCCCATCACCACTAGCTCTACAACACTGTGGTCTACAAACTACCCCAAAACTTGAAATCCAAACCCAACCCCTACAACTGACATTGTCACCATGCCCTAAATCAACCCCACCACCTCTAAGCCCGAAACTGAAAACAACCACTTAGTCACCATCACCTCCCTCCATAGCCCACCAATTATCACTTCAATCCAATTGCTGACTAGTTTAGAACTACTACTATTGGTTCAAGATCTAGAGCCCCTCACCCCCTCCCACCAACACTGCCACCATCTCAATTCACAGTTTTCAAGAAAATTAAAATTATCACTTCTATCCATCCTAGTTCAATCACCAACTACTAACAAAACCCAACATCCCTTATGACCTATTCAAAATACAGTCAAAACATGGAGAGAGGAGAAAGAGGTCATGGATGTTGTTTCCACCACCAATCCACCGTTCCTCCACCTTGGAAGATGTAAGAATGTGAGAAAGAAATAGAGAACCAAACCAAATAAGTTGAAGCCGATCAATTTCACAACCTTTTGATTAAACCCATGTGAAATCAAAACATATTAAGTCAAGTTACAGATCATTGAAGTGAAAGGTACTAATTAATGAGGTTAAAATATTTGAGATTCATCATAAAAAGCTGTGATCAATGTCAAATTTTTTGTATCGATCCTAAGTCGACCCCATGGACTCGTAACTTGACTTGTTCGAATTGCTGCTTGAATTAATTTGATCATAAATTTCAATACGATGACTTGTATGTACGATAGTTAAATCCATTTGTAGAACTCATTTAGTCATATCAATTTGACATTGATTATACTTTTATTTTTTTTAGAGATATTAAATGTCTGGATTGGATATATTATTGAATTGAACACCAAAAGCCTACTTAGGTTCATGCACTTCAAGCCGGCGGGACCCAAAGAAGAGTGATTGATAGAGAAGGAGAGAGCAGAGGAAAGGAACTATACATTAATAATGGACTGGTAAATTGCAGATTTGCAATTTTACTGACCTTGTATGCTTCCCCTGCAGGATAACTCCCTTTTAGCTTACTATCAATGTTGGCTTCTAGAGCTGTCATTGGATCCGTATCGCAAAATATTGCTTTCATCTGACCATATTTGAAGGAAAAAAAAATCAAATTAGCTGGATCATCAATAAGATGTTTGAAACATAAACACTGGCTATTTGTGAACAATAGAACATAATGGTAGAATTGAAAAAAAACCAGAAGGTATTTCTGTAAGCATGTGTGTGTATGTATGTGTTGTCTGTGTTTAATCTTCTCACACAAGCACTTGTATAAACACAGTGTGTGTACATGCAAACTTATTTCCTGACTTTCCTCTATCGTACAATCTTTCTACTTGTTGCCACTTAAGTAAGCTTACCCCATGAGACATTGATGCTTTTCATTCCTCTTTTGTCCCTTCAGCTATCCTTGCTTTGACCTTCTTCTTTCAGCTTTAGGAGTTAGGACTATATATGTGTATGGATGTATGTATGTATTTTCTATTTTCAAATTTATTTTTGCACATTGCAGCTTGTGGTTTGCCTACGATGTGATGTGCTTCATGCATTACACACTATTTTGGGCCAAGTTTTTGCTCTCAACTGGATGAACTCATGCCACGTCACATGTAGTTTGGTTAACAATGTAGCAAGTTAAGCTCTTGATTTTGATATAGCTCCAACAAGCAGGGTAGGAACACTTGATGGGGACAGACCTCTGGATATCATGTCAATCATCTATTAAGAGATCTCCCACTAGGTGGATTTTCTCAATTAGACTTTACAAATTATCTCTATGGAACAAAAGGCTATTACATGATAGGACGCTAGCTAGCAATCACAAAGCTAGACAAACAGGACAGGAGTGAAAATTCTAATGGCTGTACAATCCATTTCCACCATATCTGGTCTCACTAAATCTGTTAAATGATAAGTTGTTTCATTAGCTTTCTATTCTCTTACATGTCTTCTTTTCTCTTCAATTTTTTTCCATTTTCTCTTTTCTATTTTACTCTATACGGTGTACATGTATTATGGGAATGTGTTATCTGTGTTAAGGTCCTCCAAAAGATTGCTTCCATAACTATTTACTGGTGGTCAAGGAATCGGCTGGCAGCCATGGAGAGCAGGCATTAAGGTCACACCAAAGTGAATGGATTCAAATCAAGTAATGGCGATAGGTTATTATGCAAGTAAATATCTAACTAATCTTCTATTTTAGTCTTGTAATTTATACTTAAGTCTAGTAAATAACAAACTCCATTTTACTTATGTTAGTGGAGGTTGGCAAGCTGCTATTTTTCCGTACTAGTCCGTGGTGACATGGAGGATAGGTTCAGTTGCAGTAGCATTTAGATGCCATTTCCAATAATCCAGCAGAATCAAGGTAGGATCCATCTTTGTGATCTTTAGCAGTGTGCTATCTGGCAAAGAACACAGTAGAGTGTTTGAAGTTGTACATTTCCCAGTCAGGGAACGCCTGCTGTTGGTTTTGAAAATGTGTTTAGGATTACTGACAGATGAACTGAAGGCTTCTTTCTTGTTTTCATATAGACAGACAGTTCATAGAAATTCATTATATTGTATCAGTTCCACATGTTATGTACCACTTTTTAACTAAGCTAAAGAACATAGGCTTCGCTTAGTCTGAGGATGATTAAATCTGTTTAAGGAATCACTAACCAACATTACTAGTACAATCATATTCCACAACTTTTCTAGAGTGTCAAGGTGAAGCTACATTCCTACGTGTCTCGATTTGCATCACTCAAAGTTGAAGTCAAGCCTTTCATTTAAGTAATTAGCTTTTATGTCTAATTTTCTTCTTTCCCTGGTCACAGGAAGCGTGAGGTGAGGCCTTAAATAATTTATGTTCATCTGTCTTAATTTGGAACATTTATGAGAGTAGTATCTATTACGCAATGAACCAGCTGAAAGTGTTCTAAATTATACTCTTATCACTTACAACTGAAATCAGGGATTTCATCCTGTTTGGTTCTTGGTTGTCACGAACGAGGGCGCGTTGACCAGTTATCAGCTCTGCTAAAACGACCCCAAAAGCAAAAACATCGGCCTTAGAGGTTGTTTGAATTTCCTGTATGGACCTGCAGTAGAAGTATAAAATGGGACAGCATAAGTAAGACAAAAATCATCAAAAAATAGAAAAGCATGAGATTTTGATCTGCTTTCTGTGATAGAAGGGAGTTATACTAAGGCTCCTTTTGGTCATAAGATTGTAATGACTTGGAAGACATATAATCATCTTAGAATGTAGGAGCATAAAACATAGTTAGGAGCATCAGATCCCTAACAAAAAAGAAAAAGAAAAAGAAAAGCACTTACTCTGGAGCTAGATAACCAGGGGTCCCAACGAGGTGTGTTACTATAAGATCTTCTTCATCTGATCGTTCTACAAGTTTTGCCAATCCAAAATCTGCAACCTACAAGAACATCTTTCAGCTGGTACTCTCAACTGCTGTTAAGAATGGCATATATAATTGAGGACAAATATAAGTTTGTTAAGAATGATTACATAACCAAAATAGTTCTTCTGACAAAGTGTGTCAATATGGGTGGATTTTGTGGATGTCAATAACCGGTGTGGAATGGAAGTTAGTTGAGAATTTATCATTTAAGTATGCTCCTAAATTTGGATGGTTATGCGTACCTTTGCTCTGAGTCCCTGATCAAGTAGAATGTTACTCGTCTTTATATCCCGGTGCACGTAGCGTGCCCTTGTGTGGTCATGAATGTATTCAATTCCCCTGGCTGCATCAAGTGCTATATATGCTCTGGCTGTCCATGAAAGAGGCTGATGACCTGATACCTGCTACTGTTAGAACCTTAAACCCAATAAAATACAATTAGTTTGCCACAACTTATAGTGTTGCTTTTGCTTGTATCTGCTCTTTTTGCAGAAATTCCTCACTTTGTTCTATTGATACTCTAATAAGTACATTGTTGGTTGTACCTTTTTGTGAATTAGTTGTGGTGGATGTATGGTTATATACCTTATTGACATTGTTTTCATCATATGCTATTAATAAATTGATTTTACTAGCTTAATGATGAGCATCAACCTCTTTACAAGCCTACAACTTTGTGTTTAGAAAGGCCCAGCTTGATGCAGTAAGTAGGATGGATTAATGAGAGGCTAGGAAGTATGAATACGAATACGAGATATAGGTACAACGATACGGAAAAACCCTAAAAAATAAGATGTCTATAAAAATGGATGTCTTATATTTGTACTATTATGTAATGACTTGATAACTATAATTTTTATCGATCTTTTAACAATAATAATTTTTTTTTTACAATTTTTCATTTTCAAAAAGCCACCTATTGTCTCACTATAGTATATCTACAAAGTGAACGTGATTAATTAAAGGAATAATAAGATTATAGTGTAATCAACTCATTTATACTCTTTGGACATGTGATAGTGAATAATACTTGGAAAACATCAATGTGGTTTTAAAGTCATATGAATTGTTGTTGATGTATTGCATTGAATGTGAAATCAACTGGTCAAAAAAAAAAAGTGAAATCAAAAGGAAGGGGTAAATGTTAAAACAAAAAATTGCATATATTTCTATACATATAGAAGTATCCGCAAAGTAGGCGTATATTTTATTTATTTTTGAATACGTTTGATGTATATCCGATACGTATTCTCGAGTATTTGATGAGTATCGTATCCAATACGAATATGTCGATCTTAACAAAGTATCTGTGCTCATAGATGAGAGGTATAATTTCGAATTTCCACTCTGTTGGACTTAGGTTGGTAACAGTGTTTTATACAAGTAGCAGAAGATATATTGAAATGTCTGATTTTCAAGTCAAGGTATGCATTTCACAAGTAATTGCACATGGTTGGTATGGCTCAGGGACGGTAAGAAACTATTACTTGGAGCTGAGGATGGAAAATACCTCTGGTTTGTTCAATAGGTTAATTTGTAATGCAGCTTGAGTTATGCTAGTCCTATTCTCTTACTACATAATGGAAATGTTTATTGTTACATCAGTTCTTTCTAATTAGCGTGTGAGGTTTGCCATAGGGATCGGTTAGAGGGACGATACATAGCAATCACCCCTCATATGCTGTTCTACAGTTTCTTCTTTGACAAAACCATGAATTTAGGAAATCTACTGGTGAAAAGAGGCATTTTACCTTTCAGCAAAGGATCATGAAGATGCGCATTAAGTGATCCATTCTGGACGTACTCATAAACCAAATAGAGGTGGTTGTCCCCACTTGCGTACCCAAGCAATTCCACCTTAAAAGTCGATCTGATCAGTGAATTTGTCTGAACATCTGTTTTACTTGATTGCAGGTCACTACTTCTACAGGTGTGCTTACCACATTAATGTGATGTATCTTGCATAGAACCTTGAGCTCCACTAAAAACTCTTTTGATTTGCTCGATTTCATCTTCTTAACTGCAACTTCCTGTTTGTCATATAACCCATCTTTGCTATGTTATAAGTACAACTTAATTGCATAATCACTGCAAACATAGTCTAAAGAAATTAGATTTATCATACCTGTTCTCTTAATATTCCAAAGTATACACTCCCATATCCACCTTCTCCTATTTTCCTTGCTTCATCAAAATTACCTGTTGCCTCATCAATCTCCTCCAGTCTATATATAACTGGTTTATCTGACTCAATATCCGTCACATCTGCATTATGCATGTACACCTGAGATGAGATGTTACTTCTAGAGTAAACCATTTTTTCTTGACATAATTACTTTTATTACATGCCTCATGAAGTAGTTAGCAGTTTTGGAATTCAAGATTCTAGAACAGTTTTTGTTAAACCTATTTGAGGTGGATTTTGTTGTACCGGGAAGATAGCACAGAGCTTAATGATTTAAAATTGCAATGTAAAAGAATTACCTACAAAACAAACCTTTATGAAGTCCTATGGCCTCAGCTGCCATGTTACCTTTAAAAAGTTACATCTGTTTGTATAGCTTCTATTAGAGAGACTGGTTCCGCAAGAAAACTCAGGGAACTCTCAGGGATATTAGATGTTAAAGAATTAAGAATTAGTTGAAAATTTTCTGACCTTCAATGTCCTTTTCGAGAGATTGGTTCCGCAAGAAAACTCTCAGGGAACTTGGGTCTGCGATGGTTGCTCGCGGATCTTCTTCACTGTGTCCTTGGGTTTGGTTTCTTCTAAGAAATAGGATCAAAGTGATCACCACCGAAAATAGAGTCACCGCTGACATAATGCAAACAAGAACTATCCAGATGTGCTTTCTGTCTGGTATGAATAGCGAAACAAAGCAATGTTTAGTCTAGAAGGGTGTCCTCTTTCATAAATTTGGGGTAATCATGTGGGTGCATGACTATACAGAGACAGAATAGCACTTACGTTGCTTGGGGGCTTGAAGTCCCCTTTTCTCCATAGGAACAAACAACACCCAACCAATATCTATATAATTTGGATTTCTAGTCAACCTTCCGTTCTTGTTCTCAATCTCATTCACTTCTGCAGATAAAAGCTCTGCAATATCTTGAACTGTGTCATCCTCTTGAACTGTGTATGTTACTATAACTTGAGATTCCCTTTCCACACACCCGCATAAAAGATGCATAGTAATCATTGTTCCAGCGACAAATTGCTTGTCTTCCCCAGTGACCTGCCACGCTTGTCCACTGTAGAACTCAGTTGAGATATTTATGAATGTATCACCTGCTTGTACTGTATAAGGAGTGTCATAGAAGTACATGCTTGTGCCATTCACTTCTTTGCAAGTGCAAGGAACAGAGACCAGATAATCTTGTTTGATACCACGAGTTATAGGTTCAATCTTGGATATGTTCACTGAGTAGAAAGAGGCAATTTCTTCTAATTGGAGCCCTTTGGAGATGTGATATAGGTAAGAATAACATGTTTGGATGGGATCAGAGCAACTAAGAGGGTACGTGAGTGATGATTTTACACTGATGTTAAGTGAAAAAACTGTTGTAAAGATAGTAATCAGTGGAACAAGGAGGAGGAGGTGGTGGTATTGGGAAGCAATAGATGTGGTCATGAGTGTGTTTCCATGAGATAAAAATGAATGCAATGAGAAATGAGATGAAGAACAGGTATGATTCCAAAATTTAGTTCACAGATCGATTACTTTCTACACTAAATAATAGTTGAAAATATTTTTTCCCCCGGCTAACAAAACTATGGTCTTTCTCCTTAAGTTAGCATTTTTACAGGTCAAGACATGTTAATACTTCCAATTGAATTGACCGAGAAGCTGGATGCCTAGGAAAGGGATTTGATCGTACGCCAAAATGCATAATCTAATCTAGTAAGTATTTGATATACTTTTCATAATCAAGTGGTTAAGAATTCCTTAAGGTTGCCGTTTGTAGGAACTTGCTGCAGATATATGCTTAGAAGGTTACAGTTTTTTGTTGACACAATAGTAAAACTGAGGTGTTTCTTACCTTGCACACGCATGAACACATTATTAATGAACCGTTTGACATGTTCAACATGAGCACTTTGTTTTTCCTGCTTGTAAGCATCACTGTGTCTCGACTTCCTTGGAGTTTAATAGTGCATTTCATCTTGCTTTACTTCTATTATTAAAACCACAAGTTGGCTCTTTTCTTCGTTTTACTTCTAGTAAGACTTACTAAGAGCCATAATCATCTATCATATTCTGTAATTGACATCTTTTTGTTCTTTACCTTTGGTTTATACATTTCATTTAGACTCATGGTGTTGTTGAATCGTTCAGTTTTTTGTGAGAAATTTTCTAAAAACTAGCCTGTTGGAAGAATTTGCATATAATGTTTGCAGATTTAAGGATGGTTGTTTTTTTTCTAGGCCCAAGCTTGCTCTTTCAAGGATAAAGGGGCAGATTCACATTCGAATCATACTACGAAACATGCAGAGTAAAACTCATCAGACCCAATATGAACACTCTGGAAGTATCAATTTCAGAAATGATGAACGATTTGCGTGCTTGAGGATCACTTTGATTGTGTTGAAGAGCAACCCAAGAGGTAAGTCTAGCATTTTGTTGATATTTTTTTTTTTTGTAGGGATTGAGACATCCTTATTAAAATTAGATGAAATTTGGTTCTTTCTACTTGTCCTGATGGTTCAAGCTGCCATCAGTCCCATTTAGGTGTCTTATATTGATTCTATATTTGTGTGGAACAAATGGAGGCTCCAGGCCCCAACTACCTTTCTTTTGTAAAGACAATGTGGTGAAGTATGGACAGGCTTTAGCCTGCTGCTAGTAATCATCATTCATTATATGGAATTTAGCTTAAATATGACATGATGCCATTAGGCCAAGTCCCATTTTGTGTACTTCATTGTGTCAAACTTTGACATATGCCAGTCATCGTGCCAAATTGGGCAGAGTCGGAGCAAGTCCAATGGTTGTACAAAATATGATAGGATTTGTTAACATGATACGAATATGATATGATTTGTTAACATGATACGAATAAAAAATGAAATTAAAGTGTTTGAGTTTTTTTTAAGTCATCTATTTCATAAATGAGTAGGCTCGATACAACACGATTGATAAATGAATAGAATATTGGTGAAGTCAATAAAAAAAAATATACGACACGACTTATTTATATATCGGTTATACACGATTTATACACGATATAAATTCGATATGATATGACTTGTTAGACACGAATTGGGTATGGGTGTACTATTTTTTGATACAAATCTATTAAAATACTGCATGAACTCGTTTAACCCGACACAATTGACAGATCTAATTGATGGTAGTTCAAGAAGTAAAAGTATATTAAAATAAATTTGGAATGAAATAGTAATATATATATAATAACCTGTGGTTTACAAAAATAAATGTTCTTTCATGAATTATATGTACGAATATAAATGGTGAAGTAATTTTTTTTTTTGGGACAATAACTGTATAATCATTAGCTCTAGCAGCTTGCTTTTGGTTTTTTTTAGCTGTAGTTGATTTGAATTGGAAGCCTGAAACAGTTTGAAGTTCACTCGATTTAACTCACACAGAGCGCAATCTTACCCAACAACCGCGTAAGATTAGGCGGCAGTTGAAATTTCAAGGCCAAATCTACAATATGATAATACACTCACACCAACGGTGAAGTAATATATATTTTTTAATTATTGTGATATTTGGTAATTAAAAAACTTTTTAAATCATTATTTTAATTCAAAGTAACATAATAAAGACATGAATTACTTTGTACGACACTCTCATTAGGAAACAAATGAAGCACCGAAAATGAAGTCAATTTGAAATCCTTCCCCAATCTATCACAAATTATAGTTTATTATGGGTTATTGAAAATCTTAAAGAGTAGACACAGAAAGGAAAATCATTTTCTTGTGTGTCAAACAGGGGGTTTCTTTCAACCCTTGGACTTCTACCCGCCTTTTAATATTCCCCAAGCACCCGTCACAGGAATCTTCATTGAATGGAACCTGAGAAAGACAAAGAAGGGAAGAAAAAGGAAACGGAAGGAAATTGATTTCCTCTGTTTGGTTCTCACTTGCTGAGACAAAATGCCAAAATTTCTTCTGTTTTTACTTTAAAAAACCCAGAAATTATAGAATTTATTTTCAAACATAAAAATGGTACCTCAACAAGAGACATAAAAGAGAGAAAAGAAAGGAGTAAACAAAAATACTAATATACATAGATAAGCGGGTCCGAATATCCCGACGGTAATACTAAAAAAAAAAAAACTAACATTTGCATAATTTACTAGTACATGCACCAGCCATCTTATTATATTATATGCAGCAAAGTTAACCACAAAATAAAAAAAAAAATAAAAACACAAAATTAAAATAAGTTACATTACATATTGCATGAGACACCCCATTCTCAATAATCAGATCTGATCATTTATGTCCCAAGGTGGGCCACGACCCAAAAGCCCACATATTCAATTCATGTTTTCACAGCTTCGTGGCCCCTATGGCCCGCTTCCCTAGCCTTCTGGCCCATATGGCCCGCTGTGTCCTGCCCTTTCATCTTTGCATGTTCCAGATGCTCCGGCGCTGCACCCATTTTTCTGAAATATTGGAACATCCAGGAGAGAGAAGACACTGCAGTGATCCCGAAAGCCCCTGCGGTCAAGAACCCTGCGACCGCCACGGCTATTGTGAGGGCCGCAGGGACCAATATCGGGCTGAATATCACGAAAAGCGGTGTGGCAACCGCGAGGCCGATGAGCGTGCCGACGAGAACGAGACCGCCAAGGCAGAGGAGGACGCCGCCGACGGGGAAGAGCGCGACAATTGCGAGAATTTTTGAAGTGGGTGTAGCACCCTTCTTCGGAACCGGAAGATAGCTCTTGATGGCCTCAGTTGGCTGTCGCTGCTGGTGGCGCTCCGCCATGGTGGGAGGTTGATCGGGTTGTTTGTTAACACTGTAGAGAGAAAGAGAGAGGGTGAGGGACTAAGGGTGGTGAGGTGTGCATGTATTTAAGGAGATGGGCTGTGTGGACACGCGTGTATGTGGGTTGACACCTGTTTGAACTTTGAAGAGATGGAGTGTTGAGGTTTTGCATGAGAAACTGATCTTTACAGACACGATGACTTCGTTGGATTTTCAATCTGTTTGCCACTTTTCTCTTGTTTTTTTGTTGTTTTGTGATGGTTTGTTTGTGGCAGACTTCATTGTAATTAGAGATGTCAATCAAATTGATTTTTTGCGATACGAATTTTTTTTTAAGTTTATTTTTTTAAGTAAGTCTAAAAATTTATTTAAGTTTAACTCCTTTAAATATAACTCGAACTGAGTCTTAATTGAACTAAGCCCAAGTAATTCGTCTCGATTAAGACTCTTAATCGTGATCATAGTTTGGTGCATTGGTTATCTCTTGAGAAACTAAAAGTAAATTGAAGTGAAGTGAGGTATAAACAGTCACACGGACTTACATCTGGTGGATTGAGATCCTATATTCATCACAGTTTTTTCAATTACATTGATATAAATCACCTTCCATTAACATAAGTTGGACTCATACACGATGTACGATTTACGATAATTTATTAGATAAAATTGAATAAAAATACGATGATGATGAAGAGGATCTGAATTCACATGCGGCTGTAAATGGTCTCAAGTTCTCTTATTTTT
>CM042202.1:18740498-18790499 GCA_023539305.1 Ilex asprella
AATATATTTTTAAATTTTTTATTTTTTAATGTGTATAAGAGACAGAATACATACTTTATTATAGTATTTATATATAAAATTAATATATACATAATATATGTATATATAAAAGAATATATAGACAAATAAGATACCTTTCAACATAAATAATTAACTTTCCATCCCCCTTCCCCTCCCCTAAAAAAAAAAATTAGCTTTTCATCCACTTTCTTTCCAATTTTGAAGGATTTGATTTTGGTGAGTTGGAAGAAAAGTTCATCTATCCACTTTTTGATCCTTCCTATTTTCCTTCCTTACCAAACATGGTGTTTTACCTATTCTTCAAACTTTACATCCTTCCATTTTTTCATCTTACCAAACGGAACGTTAGATTTTAACGGTTAGCCTTCTAAAACATACTTTTGCTTTTAACTCGCCCCGACAATTAGAGATGTTGAGATTCCAATGATTATAAGTGATTAGATTCTCAGATTAAGTCTTTAAACTAAATACAAGTAACGTCTTGTTTTTCAAAGCCCTTTTTTTTAGTAGATTTTGTCTTGTTTGTCGTCATTGATTATAAGTCATCTTTACTGTCGTTATGTCACTTTGTTACCTTTAATACCCCACTTTTTGTATTGGTTGCTGTAACCCAAATTCCCAATAGGAGAGACTATAAGCGACCAAGGGAACTGAACTAGTTTACGCGTGATTCAATTGTATCTCTCAATTCCATAAGCTTCTATACTTTCATCAAAGAAATGATTCTATTTTGTCTAGAGTGGCCATTCTAACCTTCGCAATGGGCATATGTAGACTTATTAATGGATCAGATTTGATTTATCAAAGAAATGATTCTACTTTGCCTAAAGTGGTCATTCTATTTGCACCTTCGCGATGGGCATATGTAGACTTATCAATGGATCGGATTTAATTTGAATTTAACTTCAATAAGTTAGATATAAAATATATTTTTTTCACCGACAAATCAAATCGGACTCGGTTACACCATAATTTCGTTCTCACCATGATCCGACCTAATATATACCGAAATTTTAGGATTATTTAATGAAATCAAGGTAAAATTCTGATGTAATTTGTTAAAATTCAACTTTAATTGCCCTATGCGAATTGGATTGGATCAAGGCCAATGATGGGACTTGAGATCTTCGCATAGGAGACCCGATACTTAGAATTTAACTCAAAATCCAATCCAATCTGATATATGGACACACCTAATCCTATGACTTAATTTTTTTATTTTTTTTTTGTATATAGGAATTGCTCATAGGCTGAAAACTTTAGGTGACCTCTGGCAATAGGGTGACAATAGGTTGTGCGTTGATAGTTAAAGTTTGTATCGATTTATTTATTAAATGAATTTAGCGGGTAAAGTCGATTGTGACCGCATCCATTAAAACTAAACCACATCATGTCATATCGTGCTAAAAATTAAATACCGTCGTTGACATATATAAACTCGAAAAGGGTGTTGACTAATATTAACAAAAGGTGCTTCATCCACTTCACTAAATTCTAAAACATAAAAAGTACAAAAACGATTAATCCATGCACTTTTTCTTCCCAACAAGAAGATAACGTAAGCCCATATGAGAGTTGCTAATTGTGGCAAGAACAGAATAAGAGTAGAATAGTGGTCTCCAAGCACCTTCACAATGGAACTTATTTACAGTTTCGCACCCTGGGATAATGCATATTGTTATTTTCTCCCCAACATCTTTTCACATTCAAGTTCCAGATGTATCTTATTTTGATTAAAATCTTCATTTTCATTTCTCTTTTCAAAAATTCTGAAAGTAAGAAAAAAAGAATTTGATTTGGTTAGATAATGTGTAGTTGAAAAGGGTAAACAAGTATCCATTTTTTACCGAGGTAAAGAATATATCGTCAAATCTATATAATAAGATAGCTCACAAGTTGAATTTTATCTTCTACACATTTTTCCCCCAAAATCATCACATCACTCATTTTTATCAATGCCCAATTATTTTAATATTTGTTTAATTTATAATTCAATATAATTTTTATTTCAAATATTATTCATACACGATAGTATATAAATATGTTAAATTTTTTTATCGAATTACGTATTTTAAAAAATTATTATTTAATATAGTGAGATAGATTTTTTTGGGAGCTTGAATTTTAAATTTCATTGTGCCTTCAGGCACGGGTTATGACTAGTATTCAATATGATTCCACAAGATCTAGTGTTGTTCAAGTAACAGATTCTTATCAATTGAAAAGATCTTTTGATCAATCTAGAGATTATTTGGATTTCATTAGTAATGAGGATTCGAACTATTGCACATCGATCAAGCAAAGAAAATTTAAGCCACCACTACTATCGAGCGACTGCTGCAATCTCGGTACCCTAACTCCGACTTACAGTTATCAATGTCTTCCATCTCGTACGAACCCTCTTAGTTTTTTTAGTAAAAATCTAGTAAGGTTCACTTAGACTCGTACACCCACTCAAAATTATTACTGAAGATGATGAATCCTTTACTGATAAAAAAATACCAAAAGAAAAATTGATTCTTTGGGATCCTTCCTTTCTTCAAACACAAGGGTTGATGAGAGCAAATTGGCCAGCCAACCAAGATGATTAACAAATAGAAATGAAGCATGACACTAATGATTAGAATGGCTGTTACTGGCCCATACAGTTGATTCAACACTTGCACATGCGTGCATGTTTTTATTTTTTAGTGTACATTAAAGGGTAAATCTCCTCTGAAGTTTAGAGAGGTGTTGTTCCCCAGATGGTCTATCATAGGAGACAAGACGTTTTGTATATGATTCAGTGTAAGAGAATAGTATTTTATATACAGTTTAGCGTAAGAGAATAGTATTTTGTATACAGTTCAGCGTAAGAGAACAGTATTTTATATACAGTTCAACGTAAGAGAACAGTATTTTATATACAGTTCAGTGTAAAAGAACAGTACAATGTGTCATGCAATAGAAATAAATTTACCCAACTTGTTTATCGTGTGGTATTGGGATTGGAAAGCGTAACCAAAAATTATAATTTATGATCTTATTCTGTCTCAATTAACCACTCAAAAGCTTTTCAAACATTTAAAAAACCACTCAGACCAGATGCTTACCGAACCAAGAAAAAAATTCTATATTTTTGAAAGCATTTATTTAATATTAGATCAAGAAATTAAAAAAGAATGAAAACTATTGGAAAGTTTGTTCACGTACGTTATACATGTCAAACTTGTTTATGTTAACAATTTGGCTTAATGTGGAAAACAAATCAACCGAAGTTCACTGATTACATGTAAATTTGTGGTTTCAGAAATTACCGCCCTTAGTATGAACAACAGTAAAAAGACAAAGAATATGGACCATTTAGCATATATCATTGCATCAATAACTGAACTTTTCGAAAAAGTTATCAATGCAATCTGTAGTCATCTAATCAAGAAGATTTCTGTCATGAAAAATATAAAACAACACTCATCCTTCCACTTAGAAATTGGTTTTTTTGAGTCTTTGAATGTAAACTCCATATATAGCCAACTCCTGTCAGAAGTGGCAAATATTCATCTTATCTTCATAATCATCTTAGTGTTGGACATAATAATCTCTTGCACTTGGTGTTGAACTAAGAAACAATTTCACCCAGAAGTTTCACCTTGTCAAAATCTTTGTGTTATGGACAATCTTTAATGAAGCTTCTGGTAGTGAGTTTTCAGTGATGGTTTTTGTCCACAAGTGGTGAACTGTGCTGCTTAAGTGCTTGCTAGCATGGGGTTTAAAGATGAGTATAATCACAGTTATTGCTCAAGTAATTATGTGGCCTACATTCATCTTATCAAGATAATCATCTGAGGTTTGAAGTAAAAAAATAGCCTGTGCCATTTAGTGTTGAAGTAAAATTAACTCATATTGGTTGATTTAGTGATCGAGTGAGGGGTAAGTTGTGCAAATTTGCAAGTCATAAGTTCAAGTCCTCTTGCATCCAAGATTTGCATTAAGGTTTTTTCAAGCGAGAAAAACTTCAGGCTTAGTTAATACACGTCGTTTGCAAGAGATTATATGCATCCAAGATTTGCAATAAAAATAAAAAAACGAGTGAAACGTCAAAAGGTAACTTCAAGGGACTTACTTCCCCCACAAATTATTTTGCTCTTTGGAGAGGTAAGTCTCTTCAAAAATGTCGCATGCATTGACTTCACAACCCGTGTAATGGTTAAACAGAAATTAGCATAGTGGCCGAAAGTCTAACCCCACTAACTTCTAATTATGTGTTGTCCAGACAGTGAAGGTTAAAAATCTGTTCAAAAATCATATTATCAAAATATTTATTATCATGCACAATCTCTAGCACCTTTCGTAGAGTCTAGTGGTCGATGTATCCTGCCGACAGGTATTGAACTAGGGTTTAAAAAGACTATCTTTTCAACCATGTCTTAGGTTTAGTCACTGCTTATGTTCTGACTCTGAGTTCATTGGGTAAAAAAGGGTGTTTGTGAAGATTAAGATTAGCTTTTCCTTTTCAAGCTACGTACAGTTTGGTAGAGCAGCCAAAAGGAAGCTGATTAGGGTACAAGTCAGATGTATTAGACTGGTGACATGTTAGTGGCATTTAAATAACTAATCCTAAATGCTACCTTAAATGATGTGACACTTGATAATTAAACTTCAATAGCATTATTTAATTATATATTATTTTTTACATCATTAAATCAAAGTATTAAGCCAGTTTTTTTTTTTTTAAATCCCAATTGTATTATTATTGGGCTAGTGTTGCAATTGGTAAGGTGCTTTTTAGAGTATTTTTTTAAGCAAAATATACTTTCATAAAAAAAAAAAATAGATTTAATCATTATTTAACAACAATAATATATGCATTTAAATACAAATAATACGATATATGTTTGCATATAGATTACTTACTATACATGTGATTAAGTTCAAAGAAAATTTTGAAAAAACTAAACTGCAAAATTAAAAAAAATATATATTATGAAAGTAACTAGCCAAGCCCAAAATTATGCAATTTCTCTTCATTCTAACTCAGTCAACAAGAAGAAAAAGGAACAATAGTAAGGACTCAGCCAAGCAGGGTTTAAACTTTAAGCCCAAATTGGCCGACTATTGGAGTTTGGGAGAAAATGTAGCAGATAGTCTTATCTCATTTTAGAGAAGTTAATTTCTGTACTCATGGAAGTGAAGTATAATTATTCGGACAAAACGAGCATTTCTCATTGCTTTAGATCTAAGTTCTCTCCATGGTTAAATGACATTAATTTAAAGCATGAGTTATAGTTTTAGATTCTTACGTTCTAAGTACTTCACTATTAGAGGTGATAATTGAGTTGAGCCTTCTGATTAATAACTTGCTTAGACTAAGTTCAGGGTTGCGAATAGCTGTTCATTCTCGCCTCGAGCTCTATCGTCAAGCCTAGATAATTATTCAAGCTCAACTTAATACAAACTTTAACTGAGCTTGCGTCAAGCCTAAACAGCAATTCGTAACCCCAAGCTTGAGCCAAATCGGGCCAAACCCGAATCGTTTAACAACCCTATTTACCGCCAAAGAAACAAAATTTTGTTTTACGAATTTTCCTCAACAAATTAACTAGTTTGTGTTTCAAACTAGCCAAATTTGATGAAGTGGGTGCTAAAAAGGAGGATTATAGCTGACAATTGGAGTGAAGCAAGCTTAAACTGAGAGTGGGCTCTCCTAGCTGCGTAGAGATGAGGCTATTCTGCATCTCTAAGGGGTACCAATGTTGGACAATTCAAGAGCTCATTGTGGAAAGGTACTCCCTAGAAGTAATCAATTCACTAGTCTAGGGGACCCCTTATAGCAATCTTTTCAAGTAAAAGCAATTTCTCAGTGCAACAACATATGGGTACATGCTTTCTCTAGGCATTTTGCTTGTTTTGACACACTCTCAAACAACCTCCAAAGCCTACAGGTAGGAGAGAAGGTGAGGGAACATACTCCAACCCTAGTAACATGATTCTGATTCCTAGTACAAAGTTACCCTAATTTATGTATGTATGTGTCCTACTTTGAGCAGGCTTTTTCCAATTTTCATTTTATAGACCTCAGACATTCAAGCATGGGTGATAGCATAAAATATTTATTTTCTTTTATACCTTTTTTTTAGTTCAACAGTCAGGGTGTTCGAACCAGTTTACTCGCACCTTAATTAATTCCCTTACTAGTCCTGTCAAAGACATGTTATCCACGCTGAGATTAAAAATATTCATGAGGGATAAATTTATTATTGTTTTTTTAACCTCCATGCACTTGACAAATAATTAAGTTGTTAAAACTAGTTGAATTTTGTATCTGGAGTTGGACCAGATATTTGAAAACATAGACTTTGAACGGATATCTAAAAACCTTTCATTACTTTAATCTTTGATAGTTTTCTAAGAATCTGAGATGCATCCTAAATTTGCATGCTGTGAAGAAAGCTTTTCAGTGCCGAGTCTTGGATGCTCTTTTGATCTGTTAGAGTACAATAGCTCAACTCCAACCAAAGCCCAGTACACTTTTTTAAGTAACACCTATTGGAATTCACACAGCTAGCAGAGGCCCAAAATAGTCCAAAAATATTCTGGACATAGGAACAGAGACTTAAGTAGTTACTTTTTTTGGACTGTGAACTACCAAGCCCACATCCTATGCAAAATTAATAAGGTTCAGTGGGCTTTGAGGTGGTACTGTGATGGGTGATTAATAAGTTGTGCTGATACTCGAGTTATGCTTGAATAATTTTTTAAACTCGTTTTTGACTCAAACTCATAAAACATGACTCGTTTATAATAAAATAGTCGAGTTGTTCGACTTCGGTTCAGATCACGCTTGACTCATTTTTTAAATGAACTGAACTTGAATAATTTTTTAAGCTCGTTTAAAAAAATGAGCTCGATAGACTCAAATCGAACTGATAAAACACGGCTCAATTATCAACTTAGGTTTTAAAGGTACTCCACTAGTCTAAAAAATTGTTGGATTTTATAAATTTATGAGTAATGCCTTTGAGATCCACTTTCCTCCTCTCAACCTATGCTTTGTTTTCGCTTATCTCCCTACTTCCTCGAGCATTGAAAACACTAGGTGGGAGTGGGAGGTGTAGTTAACAAGGTTCTATGGGTTCTCATCGGGTAGCAATGCCCGGAAAGTATCGATTTGTAGGTCCGCCTTTGAGACCCACTTTTCCTCCTGTACACCTTTGCTTGATTTCTCTTTTATCAGATTGTACCTTAAGCAAAATACTAAGCAAAACTGTTAGCTATTTGTACAATGGCGCCAAGAAGTTCAAATTAGTTCAATTGACAATAGAGACGAGTTATAAATTCAGACGTAATGAGTTCAAATCTTAATGATTTTTTAAGACCAAATCATGAGAGACTTCGTGAATATTCTAGTCTCGACTTGAAGCTTTTACTGTCGATATAGAGAGACGATATTCAAGTAGTGACCCAAAATAATTCGATAAAGATTTTGTAACTTGGAAGATTAGATCAGTCAGTTTCCCTGATGAAATTCTTGCATTGTTGATCCTGTCCTTGGGGTAGGTACTATTGGTTCCAGCATCTTTCAAGCAGCTGGCGGAAGTTGTAGAAATCTATATATATCTCTTCTTGACTTTCATATTGTAATAAAAGCAAACACAAGGACGGCATAACCACTCTGGTTCTTGAATTCTTCTTCCTTCCTTCTTAAATCCCTTGAATAAACCATTCCTATAGGATTATAAAACATCCAAACCACAAACACCACAAATCGAAGCATGAAGGAGGAGAAATCAAATTCACCCATTAATGGGTTCCCACATATCAACATAAAACTTCAACGACTTGGGCAATGACATCTTCCATGCATTTGCATCCGGCAATTCTCCGGTAAGAGCAAGAGAGCTATCATCCTTTCGATTTCCGAGACTCAAAACACAAACCTCCCCCGGAAAGACCTTATGCATTGCCTCCAAAGTCTCTTCCATTGTCACCTTCCCATCTCTTCGTGAATCCTCTGCTTCAACACAACTGCCACCAACATTCACCATTATTCTCCCACCTTCCCTCAACCTCCTCTTCAATCTCTCCCATGTTCTTGGATCTTGTAGCTCAGGAATCAAACAACCCTTACTAAACAAATCAACCAACATACCCGAAAATCCGCCACTAACACTAGCATCCAATGCATTGCCAATGTATATGAAAAGCCTATCTGGGTATTGTTTTTCTAGCTTCGAGAGGCCAAAATACTCTCTTCCCACCGAAATCACTGAAGGATCAAGCTCCCAACCATGAATAACCCCTTGTGGGTACATTGCCAAGATCAACCGAGCCGCAGATCCAGCTCCGAACCCCAAAATTCCCACTGGTCCCGGAGGCAAGATTGGAGGCAATGTAGCGAACACATCGAAGTACGTGTTGGTGAGTGATCTGAAGAGGAAAGAGATGCTATGGATGTTCCCAGGGCCATCGAGTAAGAGAAGCCTTGAGCCAGCAAATGGGTGGTCGGCTTTTCTGGAGACTTCAAGGACTCGAATGTAGTTGTGCCTGGACTTGAATTTGACTAGGGTTTTGACGAGATCAATGGGAATGCCTTCGTCTTGGGTCGTCGGTTGGGGATCGGAGATGTGAGTTCTTTGCGATTTGATTGTTGATTGTCTGAAAGTGGTTGGGTTTGAGAGGGGTTTGGGAGAGATACCAAGCTTTGAGGGGGTAGGTGAGAGAGAATGATGGGAAAATTGAAGGTGGTGAGGAATAAACGGTTGGATTTGGAGGGAAAGGAAACTTTGGGCAAGTACTGGTTTCATGGCACCACAGTTGGAAGAGGTTCAATTCTCTCTCTCTCTGAGCTTCAATTTGAACCAAAAAAAAAAAAGAGGTAAAAGACACAAATGGACAAAAGCAATTCACTTGAAAGTCGCGTTTTTGGTTTGCTCGTAGGTTTTGATGGACAAAAGCAGATGGAGGTACTTAATTGAAACAAATTAATAGTTTAAGGGTTCAATTGAAATAAAATTTAGTTTAAGGACTTCATTAAAATTGGAGGCAAAATTCAGAGGCCATTTTTGTCTTTTACCCAACAAAAAATTAACGAACCAAACCCAAGCAAGATGGACAAAACTCAACACGGTTCCATTTCGAGGTCTGGGGAAAGTTCTGTCCAGATTCTGCCCTTCAAAACAAATTCTAATGCAAAAGATTTGTTCTCCAGAAATGTTCATGGCAAACATATGACCATTACCCAAAAAGAAAAGCTTTTACACTTGAACAGCTACTCTTTTATAAGGCCTGCACAAAGTGATTTATATTCATACTACAAAATTGAGGGCTTCCCCTTACTATGCAAATGTTGCGGCACAATGTAAGTATGTATCTGTATATTTTTCTATGTACAATCTGTCTGCTGAAGGCAAGTATCAGGTGTGTATAACCTGTAAGTAACACTAACCCGAGTAAAGAAGGCTAAAACTGAGAAACAAAATCGAGACTAAGTGATGAGAAAATTATGTACACTCCTAACAGCTCTTCAAATGATTTGAGATTACCCATTGTCCATCAATGATAACCTTTCTCGGGGAAGATCTCCTGTCTAATGAATGTAGAGAGGTTTGAACTAGGGATCTGTCGTTTTCTCTTCCTTGGCTTTACCTGGAATAAACCTGTTTCAAGAAATCACAAAATCAACTCAATATGAGAATAAAAGGCAGAATTTAGGAAGGCACTAACTGTTAGTTGAAATGATAATTAGCAACGAATGGAGTGATTTGGATCATGTTTCTCTCTCTCTTAAGCTTTGCCAAAAAAAAAAATGGAAAAACAGAAGGCGATCGGATAAGACATATAGGTGCATGGACAAAAACGAGAGAGAAAGAGGGAGTTGCTCGTATAAGAACTAAGCAGAATTCCACCCAGAACCGCTTCATGCAAAGCATCAGATGAGTCAATTTCAGAAACAAACATATCCAGAAACCTTTCATGAGTACCACATTGATCAACATGACAAGCTCAAGGCTTACCTCGTATTAACTTTTGAACTAGACTGTCCATCAGTGTTCAAGATTCTATGTTGAGGCTTCTCATCATCAGACTCGTAAGGCGCACCACTACATATCGGGATTTTTGGTTTTATATCCCAATCTTCCTCTTCCTACATCCAGAAATCCTCTAATGAGATCAGAATAAACACGAGGTGAAATGATAAAGAAACAATATCCAAAGAACATGATCCAGATGATAGTGCCACCGGCTACAAACCTTTTTTGGAACTGGGATAACAGGTGGCGCTGTTTGAAATTGTACACTAGGGGCATGTGCTAATCTGGAAATTTGCTCGAGCAGCCTGTTCCTGCATTGCAGATATTAATGTCAAGCAAAATTCCCGTCAGTGTACATTTCACAAAGGACCCAAAACCAATTCCACTGCAAATAAGCAAAAAATACAGCCGAGGGAGAGGAGACGCGGGCTCCATAAGCAAGCACAAACAAGAGGAATGCGCTTGAATTGCACCAAATATGTCCTTCCTTACATTTAAATCATGTTGCAAAGTACATATTCCTAAAATTCATAGCAACAGAAAACACAATGCACCCCAAAAATGAATAAATAAACATGCATTATATAGAAAAGATATAATTGGTGAACTAGAACATTAAGGCAGAGTAGGGGTAATCACGTAAGGAAGCTACAAACAATAAAAATAATGAAATATAAACCTAGCAGAAGCACATGGACAGCTATGTAATTGTAAGATATCCACATATTTTCCATTTACAGTTAGTTACAGAACACAGAATAAAACATAAATAAAAATTTCAGAAATTTTATGAAATTATTTCAAGAGTGAATTCACAGTACTTAAAATCACCTGAGTTTCTCCAAATCGCTGGATGAGTTCTTGTTTTCAAAGAGCATTGGTTCAATTTCAAGAGTGAAAAATGGGCCATAGTAATCATAGAAGTAGTCATTTTCAGGCAACTTGTTATCCAGTTCCACCCCAACTGCAACCGCTGTCTGTGATAAGGTAACAAATTCAGTAATGGTTTGAATCATAGGATTTAATGGAAAAGCTGGGAAACAAGGGTGCGCTCTCTCTCTCACACACGCTCAAAAATACCTCATAACACCAACAGCGGGGAACATTCCGAAGCGTGTAACCTCCCCCACCCAAAATCATTAGAGGGACATTAAAAGACCTAAGGAAATGAAGGCAATCTGCGTGGCCTTTTACAGTCAAGTTGAAGCTGCCCAATCTGTCACCAGCCAATGAATCTGCCCCACATTGGAGAACAACCGCATCAGGCTGATACATCTCCATAACTTTTTGGATGATTGGGCGAAATAGACCACGAAAGCTCTCATCATCTATTCCATCCTGCAACGGGACATTTAGTGAATAGTACTTTCCCTGACCTGCCCCGATGTCTTCAATGTGCCCAGTTCCAGGGAAGAAGTTTCCAAATTTATGAAAAGACACAGTCATGACTCTGTCAGTGATGTAAAACGCCTCCTCAACACCATCTCCGTGATGGACGTCTATGTCTACATACAAAACACGCTGCATAATAACATTAAGTCGATCAGAGAGAGAATGAATTCATGACTACCTAAATAGGATTCTAGCAACAAATGTATAAAACTCGACGTGGATTAAATATTTGTGTAAATAGATAAATGGAAACACCTATACAAAATGACATGCAGAGTAAAATTCTGCACAAATCTTGCAGAGTACAGAAGTCATCTTGAGAAGGGGACAATAACAGTGAACAATGAGAATCTTGCTCAAGATTAACTAGCAAGGCAAAAAACCAAATAAAGCATTACATAAATGGACATAGTAAACTTCACATAACGACCATGCAAGAAAACACACTACCACATATTAGTCCCTCGAGGATAGTTGTGATTTTCATCTACCACTATTTCTTTCCATTAAATTAACTATTCACCAAAAAGTATAGCAGTTAATTAAGGCCATAAGCAAGCTGATTTAAATCCACATAACTTCACTATCATCACATTTTACTCTTCATTATGTGGGCAGATACTCATAGAACAATGCAAAACTAATTGATGCACGCAATGACATTGCGTATGTATATCTATAAAACACATATATAGAGAGAGATATTTTTTCTATAACTACCAAGAAGTTCTCCAAAATAGAAAAGAAATTGATACTTTATTACATTTACCTGAGGCTGAGGAAGGGGTGACTTGAATATTAAAAAAAACAGAGAAGAATGGGACACAGAAAAAGCAAGTATAATAAATTCTGAGTACTAGAATCCTTTGTTTTATAAAATATTTATCTTGGAAGATTAAAATAACAACAAACTGAAAAACAAAACAAAAATCTTGAAAAACCATACAGTCATACATTTACTTGAATTTGAGAAATCAAGAATGAATATTCTAACTGTACTGAAACCATAAACAAAAAATAAATGTGGTTTATCTGTACCATTCCTGCAACTTGAGAAGAATTGCAACTACCAAAACATCACACAAACTCACCAACAAAACTCCAATATGTTGTACATGCAGAGAGTGAAAACCCAAAAAATTGTATTTGTACAAACAAAACTGCTGCAGAAATGTAAAACAAAAAATGGTCGAGAATTTCTATTATACTAACAAAGAAACAAACCAACATAAAAGAAATCACACAAAATCATCTAACATCAAATTATCCAAAACCAAATGTCACGCCAAGAAATAAAAGAACGCCCAACATTCATCCAGTACCTAACACAAAACACATAATATTGAACAAGTGAGAGAAAATAAAACCGCATAATCAAATTAAACAAATCAAGATTGTTTGTAGATGAAAAACAATACCGTATGAACTTTGAGGAGCTCAAGAATACCCAAGACAATATCATTAGTATAACAATACCCAGATGCCCAACTTCGCTTAGCATGGTGCAATCCACCAGCCCAATTCACGGCAATATCAGCTTCCTTCATATTAAGCTTCACAGCAGCCCCAATCGACCCACCAACGGAGGATTTACAGAAATCAAAAAGCCCATGAAAGATCGGACAATCGTCATTATAACCCACATTGAATGTCCTGAGGGTGTAAGTGAATTTGTTGTCACGGGGAGCATAGGGTGTGATGGTTGACAGGAAGTCTACGTAGTCGTCGGAGTGGTACCGTTTGAGGACGTTAGGCCCGGCAGGGAATGGCCGGAGGATCTCCATCCGACGGTCGAGACCGTAGTTGACGATTAAGCTGTGGGCCATACGGATTCGTTGGGGTTTCATAGGGTGTCTCTTGCCGTAGTAGTAGGTGCCGATGTCGGGGTCGTAGAAGTATGTTACTCGGCGTTTTGTAGCGTCCGGGCCGGAGGGGAGTGATGCGCCCCCATGAGAGGACGACGCCATGTCTGATGAATGAGGGAGAAGACTCTGTGTGTTGCTGTGTGTGTTTGAGAGAGAGAGAGTTTACAGAGAGTTGAAAATAGGGTGGGTATGAAATGGAGGGAATTCTTGAATTATGGTTGGCGGTGATGCGCACGCTAATATTGTACTATATACTCTGCTAACGTGCGCTCTAGAAGTTATTTGAAGAACTATCGATCCTTTTTTGGCAGACTTTCATGGTAGTAATATTCGAGAATTTTTTAGGAAAATTGGCAGGCGGTTTCCCTGGATGGATTTGTTTGGAAATAACTACCGTAACAAAATTTATTTAGTTTGAAGTTCACTATTTATCACTTTTACTATTATACTCTTATTTATTAAAAAATCATAAATATCATTTAACTTGTCGTTTGTTTTCATAGAATCACAACCCTTTCGTTGCCATTTTTTTGCACCAATAACTTCCCCTTCCTTCATTCCAGACTAGGAATCCGGCAATATTCTTCAAATATTGCCCATTCGCCTTCTCTGAAAATCATAAACCGTCATTACCCAAATTAAATAAATTCAAATTTCAAAATGGTTTTACACAATAAAACCAAAAATCGAAGTTACTCTTCAAATTTCATTGGCGAAAAGTTACAGTTGGTCTCGGCATTCTTGAATCTTCACAAAGGGATTCTGTAAAAATTTGAAAGGTATGTAATATTACATGAACTTTGATGTTTCTTTTAGGGTTTTAAAACTACATTTACACCCAATGTCTTTCATACTGTCTAATTTTTTTTTTTTTTAAAAATGAAAATAATATTGTGAGTTTTTGTTACTGTATAAAAGAGTTGGGTATTATGATTTTGTTTTTTTTTTCATTGTGTTATACATTCAAAATTGATTGGTGTGGTTTCTTTGAAATTTATAATATTACTATGTGAGCAATTTTTAAAATTTATTATTTTAATGTCGATATATTGATGTTATTGATTTGTATTGAGTGTCCTAAATCAATCATTAACATTGTGTTGTTATTATTTCATGAAAATAACATCAATCTTTTGAAATTCGATGTTACTGTGCACAATATGGCATTTGGGATGAAGTTGTTCATGTTACTGTTACTTAATCAATCTGTTTTATAATTAGATGTTTAAATTTTTTGTTGCTTTCTGCGTTGTTCTAGAAATTCAAAAATCATTGGTTCAAGAGTACATTGAAACTTTTCAGGTTACTGTGTGATAACTGAAAAATAATTTTCATACTTCCAATGAATAGGTGTGTTTGGGTACTGTGGATGTTACTAACATATTGTTATTAATGTAAACATGTTACTAATCAAAATCTTTGTGATTTTTAACTTTAAATACAACATATGTTGCTTATGAAGAGTGAAGAGGTTGTTGATTGATTTTTAAATGTAAAATGTGAACTCAATAAATTTGCAATGGAATCAATGGTATATTGAAAAGTGAAGTTATTGAATTGTGTTTATTTGATGTTACTAAGAATATGTTCTTGTATGTTGTTCATTTATTGATATTTGAAAAGTCATGTTATAGGTTGATGGCCAAAAAAGTTAAATATACTGTTCCAAAAGCGACTGCATTTCACCAATTCCGGTCTAATTTGCTTATATTGCTGAAGGTTATAACTGACCTAACATCACAGATGATCACAGAAAATAACTAAAGAGAACACCATTTTGACATCTGTTTAACACAATATCAACAACTGTAGTGGATAAAGAATGGTTCAAAAAGAATTGCAAGAGTATTGTAGACATAATTACAATGTTTGATGGTGAAACATCAAGATTCCGTATTGGTGGAAAAGGTCTGAAGATACGGAAGACTGATGTAACACTCAATTTTTTTATAGAAGATGGTGTTGATTCAATTCTTTCCCCCCAAAGTACAAAAAAAAAATCACCATTTGTTAGAAGAAGATCCAGTAACACCAATAGGTCAAATGCACCAATTATAAAAAGCAAGTTGGAGGAGGCAACAGCAGGTATTGGTAACGATGATTGTGAAGATTTTGTTAGGTTGTTCTCTTTGTATGTCTTAGTGACACTACTAATTACAAATATGAGGCAAACGATTGGATGGGGGATATGTGTCGTACATAAAAAATCTAAATAAAATAAAAAAATACGACTAGTCTTAAACAACAATTGAGACAATGATGAATTTCATACAGTTGAAGTATGAAACACCGAGTGCAGTAACTGATTATGTATTACTGTTACTAGTAAGTTTTAGATTGCAAATTTATTTATTTTATTTTTAATTTTTCATTAAACATTAGATGTTCTATATAATGTAACCATATCTAAATTGCAGTACTAGATATGTGAACACACGTCTCTTATTGTGGTCGGTAAGGCGGATGAATTCCCACGGTGGATGAAATGGAACTTAAGAAAATTTTGGGTAGCTCTTTCACAAAACACACGGTCTGACATAGCAGCTGACCAGGTATTATTTAAAAATTTGTATTTTCGTATTTAAAATATTTTTTAACAATTGCTTTATTGCATGACAATGTCCAATTTGTGATTAATGTTACTATATTTTCAGGATAGAAAACAAAAGAGAGAGAAATAATAAGATAGAAAAGAGAGGAAAGAGATATATAATTGGACATAATAATTGATAGAAAAGAAATAAAAAAGATATAATAATTGATAGAAAAGAGAAATTGAGAAGATTCATATATGTGGTAATTGAGAAAAAAATATTTTTCTCAATAAAAATTTTAAAATTAACGTGTATTAAACATTTCATATTTCCTAAATTCGTATACTTTTAGCCTTAAAAATAAATGTTTATACTTATTGACAAAAAAAAATAGTTAGACTATATTTGTTTTTAATTTTACTTTTTTTTATATAAATATGCTCAAAAATTTATATCAAAATTTATAAAAATTATAAAATATTTAAAAGTATAATTATTTTTTTCCTTCTCGTTCTTGACATTATCTTTAGTATATGTAGCTTTCTTTTTCACTTCACGACAAGCCATTTTCCACGTGTGATCCAAGATCGTCATGGGGCCCCCAAGCTGATAGCGTACAGCACACCTGGAAAGCAAAATCATCCTATATGTTTTGAGACTTTCAAAGAGAACAATTTGCACCATTCGATCAAATCAGATGAGGCCACATACTGCACCGTTACATTAAATAATTTCCTCGCAAAGGTGGGCCCCGTCCAAGTGGCAATTCTTATGGCGGATAATGATGGAGATTAATGCTATGGCGGAACACTGTATAAGCAGTGGTTAATATGAAAAGACAAAAAAGGGCAAGCCTAAGCTGTAGTTGAGTGGACGTATATGGAAATGATTGGGTGTGGTTGCGCTGGCTGCGTTCTTTCCAAGATAATCGCATTTATGTCATCCGACGTGTAAGTGTCGGTCATGTTTAACACTTATCAACTCTCCCATCGTTACAACTTCTTCTATCCAACTCTTTAAAATAATTATTTAAATATTATATTTTCTATTTTAATTAATTAATTTTATAAACTCATTTCAACCACACTTTTTATTTTAATTAATTACTTTACCCAACTTTCAATAATTTAAAAAAAAATACAACATATATATAAACTAGTCATAACTCACGTATGAACGCACAATAAAATATAAAATTTGAGTGTCCAAAAAATCGGTTTCAGTATATTAATTTTTTTTAAAATATATTAACTACAAATTAATTTAATATTAAATGATTAAATATATGATAGAAATAAGTGATGTGATATTTTTAGAAAAAAAATATATAAATAATTAAATATGTAATAGAAATTAGTGATGCGATTAGACGTTTGTGTCTGACAAATGAATGATTTGTGAGTAAGTGATTGATGATGGTTTTGAGAGAGAAAACATGATTGAAATAAAATTCGAACACACTTTTGTTTTATTATATAGATAGAGAGAGATAAAATGAAAAAAAAAAGTAAAAAGAATTTAGAGAAACTAAATGACTCTCCAAAAGTGGAGAGCTATTTGAGTGAAATGGAAAATAGAGAGTAAGTTGGAGAGTGTTTTTTGTATTTTGCTAACTAAAACTTCTAAAAAGAGGAAATAGAGAGTGGGTGGGAGATGCTCTTACCACCGAGCTATTAATCTAGTGAATAAAAATTCAAATTTTATCGTTTAATGATTAAGTTCAAGTCACATTATTACGATAATTCGGTAGAGGTTAAATCTACTCTTCAACTCTCAGAACACACGCGAAGGAACCTTTGCTTTAGCCTGGACATAAGTGCAATAAAATTTCTTGCAAATAACTTTGTGGTGTTGAAGGACGATTTGCATATTTATTATATGTACAAAAAAAAAACCTCTAAACATTGAATTTCCAACCCGAATAGAAAATATTTAACGGTGCTATCATGTGACACATTATATTACCAACTAATAATAATATACTATCTAAGTATAGTGATTTTTTTTTTTTTTTTGAGTGTAAGCAGCTTATGTATAATAAATCTCACTATTATTATTAATTGATAATATCTCGGGCTGAGATCTTGCTCAAAAAATAAAAAAAAATGTAGCTGAAATTATTCTTGAAGGGGACTTTGCTTTCCTAGGGTGCAAGTATGGTAGGAATAGACATCGAATTTTATTCGGCTTCTTCTCTTTTTAGATATCCCTTACTAATGTAACCATTATCGATTTAAAAAGAAAAGAAAAGAAAAAAGCTCACACAATGACAAGTGAAAAGCTCAAGTACCCTATTAAATTTAACGATTAAAGACAATAAATAAATTAAACTAAGATTCGTTTTTTATGCTAGTACCAAGAATAATTTTCGAAGTCGAATTTTTTTTTTTTGATACCTTAGCAGTATCCCCAACTCAAGTCGAATAAAATCACGTGTCACATTGATTTGGCATGCGAGAGAAATTATGTCATGTTTGTTTTAATCTATAATTAATTTATTTAAAATTATATGTAGTCGAACACGTGTCACATTTAGTCGGATTATCAGATTGTTTTGGTGAGTTAAATAATTCTCCATGTTTACTAAAGTAATTAACACTAATCCATACTCACTAATTTAATATCAAATTTGGATATCGTGTCTAAAATTGTTAAGTCCCTTCAAGACTAGAAGTAAGAAACAAATACACTATTATCTGTTTTCTTATGTCTTCTTCTTTGCAATGACTAATAGCTTTAATTTGTCGATACGATGGGACACTTTTGAGAAGAGATTTGATCTATGACACGTATTTTCGGCACCGACGACACATCCTTTTCTTCTAATGAAACCACATGTTCTCGGCACCGAAAGTACCTCCTGCTCTCTGATGTTACCACGTGTTCTCAACACTGAGGGCATGTCTTAGTCGCTGGTCCACCTACACATTCTTCACATGATTAGATTCCACAAAACTTTCTTTGCAACAACACCTCGGTTCCTGGGAGATTATTGACAGGTACAATCCATCAATTTCAGAGACAGACTATGAATCATTGATTTACCTTCCCCAATGAGGTCAGAGTGGCAGGCAGAACAAGACACTCAACCAGAGGGAGTTAGACGTGTGACATTAAGTACAGGCTAAAGGGTGAATAGACAAAAATACCCCTGTTGACATACGACTATCTCAAGCAACCTTAGTTGTTGGGACATCGACGATGACTCGAGAAGCTGAAAAGAAAGAGCATTAAATGCTCCAAAACCCGAGCATTTAATGCATTTGCATTGAAGAAAGAGCATTAAATGCTCGAGAGCCTGAGCAATTAATGACAAGGTCTCCCAATGCAAAATACGAGGCACATTGCCCCATGTCTGGATACTGTTTATACCATCAGTAATGATGAGTCTTTGAAGGTATAAGTAGCTTCTAAAAATGTAATGCAATTGTAAGCAAATCTATTTCTCAAGATCACAAAACAGTGTTTTCTTCTTTCCCTCTCTCAAAGAATTGACATCGTCGAAGGAGATACGCCAGAAATCACTCTGGCACCCTTCTAACCCTTCTTTTGAGTGTCAAGAACCGCCTACACCTCTTCGGAATCGATCAGACAGCCTCTAAAGTAATTCATCATCACTTTTTAGGACCCCTTTAGCTATCTTGGGCCTTCTTTTGCTACAGAATCGTCGACTGTTGAGGTAAACACGAGTTCACTAAGAGAAAAATTTATTTCTATTTATTTATTGTGTAAAAATCACCACGCATAGTACACTATTACACTCTTTCAAGTTTCATCACACCCTACACTGTCTGATTTAATAAGGCTTTGAATATTGTCGGTGTATATCATTTGTCAAAGAAATCTTAATCACGCAAGCTAACACCAACACGCCTAAAACATCTCTGACTAAGGACTCAATTGGATTCAGATCTTTAAAATATGCATGAAATATTGTTTCAGTCCTTTAACAATCAATTTTTTTCAACTTCACCCTTATTGTTGAACATTAAACAGTTTAAATTGGAGAAAAAATGTCATCATACTCCTCACGCGAGTGCTGTGAAGGGTCATATATGGAAAAAGAGTTCATTATACACTGTGTATGTGCACGTGCACGCACGTATTGACAGTGGCAATACGGCGGTGGGAGTGTGTGTGGTGTCAATTCCGGTGTAAATAGTGGTGGGTGTTACTGTTTGTGGTGGACCGATGGTTATGTTTTGTTGACCATTTAAATGTAAATCTTGTAAAATTAGGGTTACAAATGGAAAATATTATATTTGAGGAACTAAAATAATTTGTTATACAAACTTACGAACTAAATTTCTTATGAGTAGCTTTCAGTTGCTTTTCTTTACCAAGAAAATGTTTCAAAAGTTTGGGTTTGAGTTTCAAAATTTCTTAAAAAGACTTAATAGAGTGAGCTGTCGAATCATCTTGAATTCAAAATTTGATAATTTCTTAATTTCAGCGTGAATGATTTATGTTTTAATCGATTTAATGCCAAAAAAAACTGTTTTCTTTACCATTTAATAATTTTTTAATTCCGATATAGATAGTTTGTATTTAATAAAATTAAAAAAATAATTAATTAAAATACATATAAATTAATTCGAACTATCTTCATCGTAAAAAATGTCAAACTTATCCATGAACCCTACTCTTCTTGACGTATTAGTTAAATGGATGTCGGTGTCGACTTTAAAATTTTTCTATATATTTGGCCCCACAAAATTTGTGGAGCACAAACTCAACCCTTTTCTTCAAATGCATTAAAAAGATTTTCTGGCTGGCAAGGCTAAGATTATTGAAGAAAAAAACCATTTTATCAATTTTCTTCATAGGTCCCACCAATCAAATCAGAATTCTATTACTCTATTCAATTTTCTTCTTCATGTTAACAATTAAAAATAATTTTATTTATTTATTTTTTCTTTAAGAAAACAATCGATTGACAAATCAAATGGTTCAAAATTATTACCATTTTCTAAAATTTAAGGTTGTAAGATGGGTAAAACTCATTAAGTGATAAGTCTCGAGCAATCAAAAGCAAATGACCAATGTTTAATATGACTGATGTGAGTCAGATGATACATATATAAGTTAGGGACATTGAAATTCTTTCTGAAACGCTTTATCCCAAATTCTTTCAATAATACTCAGAAGGTATGTATGAGTCTCAATAATAGATGATGTGTAATATACGATTGACGGGCATTAAAAATTAAAAATGTATTAAAAATATATATGAATGTTTTTTCAGATTTTGTGGCACCTCCATTCTTAGTATATGTATTAGTTTCTCACAAGTACACGTTTGTACTTCATGTGGCTATTTCTCCCATTTATCTTTCCTTCAATTTCTTTGGGAGAGAGACATATATCTTGAAACTCAATCCAGTCCAATACAAAAACAGCACCAGATTTGCATAAAAACCACTTGATTCCTTTACCTTCTCTCTCTCTCTCTCTAGGAATGGTCGGTTTGTTAGTTTTAATCCAGCGACTGGCCTTGCTTCCGAGCAATATCCGAAATATGGTTCACTTAGCCAATTTAGCGACAATTTCACCTATAGCTTGAAGTTGATTTCGCTTTCTCTTAATGGCTTTTGGACGGTCACTATCTTATTCCCCTGGCTTCCGAGTCAAGGGCGTACCTTTGATCCATTGAGCGACAGCCTTTCCACACCGAACTCTTGGATCACTATGACCAACTTTCGTCTATGTTCAACCAGTCGGTCATCTATCTATCTCTGTTTAACTTGAATTCTTAGTTTGATTTTCTCTAGCCCCCTTTGAATGATTAGAGAGTATCTTCATTTCTTTCCAATCAAACATCAAAAACTTGAATGCCCACCTCCAAAGTTGAATCATTAATACCATCACAACTGTGATTACTTCAAGGTTTTTCTGATAAAACCGTTCTGAACTGGACTTAGTTCCTGCACAATACAATCAGCAATGGGACGCCACTCGTGTTGTGTAAAGCAGAAGCTAAGGAGAGGTCTATGGTCACCAGAAGAAGATGAGAAACTGTTCAATTACATAACTAGATTTGGTGTTGGTTGCTGGAGTTCAGTTCCTAAACTAGCTGGTAAATTGATCTCTATGATCAATGAACATTTTAACTCTTTGTAATTTAGTCAAAAATTGGTGTTTGAATCTCCTTTTTCTATGGTTCATGCAGGTTTGCAAAGGTGTGGAAAGAGTTGCAGACTCAGATGGATAAACTACTTGAGGCCTGATCTTAAGAGAGGAATGTTCTCACAGCAAGAGGAGGATCTTATACTTGGCCTCCATGAAGCTCTAGGGAACAGGTATCAGTTTATGGAAGAACAATATCAAGATTAGAATTTCAGGAAGGAGAATAGATTATGGTACCGAAAAATTATTTTTAATTGCGATTACAAAATAAGGATAGTCCACGGCTTAATCTAGTAAGCTTACAAGAAATGGGATTGTTTGGAATTGATCCTCACATTTTTTGGATCAATAAAAAAAATTTAACGATGACTTAATTTTTAGTGTTGTAACTTGACTCGAATTAGGAAGAAACCTCACCTAGAAGAATCAATAAAAAGTATTCATATTCTTGATAGGATAAATTATACTTTGACCCCTCAACTAGGACCCTATTTTCACTTTGTCCCCTCAACTATTGAGCTTCTCATTTTGTCCTCTCAACTACTTGAATTTTAAAATTAAATGTCCATCATGTTTAGGATACAAAAAGTCAGCATGTGTACTAAAATACACGATTCTTATTTGGGTAGCATGAATCCAATAACTGTAGTGAAAGGTGCTATTATAGTTGGGAGAGCAATGTGAGATGAATAACTATAGTTTGAGGTACAATGTGACAAAAGTGATAGTTACGGGTAACCTTGAGACAATGTGTATATAGCTAAGGGGTTCAAAGAGAAATTTTCCCTTTCATGGTACTAAGGAAATGTTTTTGGAAAATGGCAGGTGGGCACAAATTGCAGCACAGTTACCAGGAAGAACAGACAATGAGATTAAGAACTTTTGGAACTCATGTTTGAAGAAGAAACTAATTAAGCAAGGTATTGATCCAAACACCCACAAACCATTGAGTGAAACAGAAGAAAGAAGTGAGAAGGATTGGACAGACAATCCATCAATGGAGTCACAACAGCCTAAAGGACTTCCAGATTTATCATCGACCTCAGCTGAAATAGAGCAAACATTTCAGTTGAACACAACAATTTGCTGTGATGGTAGATTAACAGAAGCTTCAAGAGACCATTTCATGAGCAAACCAATCTATGATCCTTCATACTTATTTGAGTTCCAAGTGGGAAATCTTCTAACTCAATACCAGAAGAGTCCACGGCCTTATGATCAAAGCCATTTTGACGCGAATCAGGAAGATGAATTTGATTCAATGCCAACTTTAACAAGCAGTTTTGATCATGGAAACATGGCTGATTCAAATTTTTCGGATTATTCGACTTCAAGAATGAGTTCATTCCTCAGTGAAGCAAAGGAAAGTTCAAGTAATAGCTCTCATGTCAATAGTCATGCAATGAGCAACATGGTAGGAAATGGCTCAACTTTCTCTTGGGATGTTGATAACAAGTTAGAGTCATTGTTTCAGTGCCAATTGAATGGGATCAAATCTGAAGAAGTGATGCAAAGTCCATTGCAAGAAGGGCAACTTCATACTTGCCTTTCAGAAGATTTCAGCAACCATCCATTGATGTCACTATCAGAAAATTTCTCTGGGGAACACCATTTCTGAACTGTAAATAAGACGTTTTTTGATAACTGAGAAACGTTCCAACTGTGTGTTATTTGGACTCTGTATCAACAACTCAAAAACCATGTGCATCGAGTAAATTCCTTTTTTATTCTATGGGAATGTGTACACAAACAAATGTTCACAGCGCAGAATTTCCTACTGAGAAAGGTCTGAGGTGAGCATCTTCAATATTTCTCTTTCTGCTTTTTAATGGTAATTTGACAGAGTTCTGTTAAGGCTGCATTTTACTACTTGTATTGTTGAAAGAGTTGACAAAAGAAAAAAAAAAAAAGAAAGAAGAAGAAGATAATTTTCTTGTCCATTTCATTCCATGTTTAGACCCTCTGAATTGGAAATTTCCCAGTTTTCTTCAATTTCATCCCATTTGCGGTGGGACCCTCAAGTGGAACGGATCTAAATCCTCTTAATTACTTTGTTACACAATTTCATTCAATGGTAGATCACCCGACGTGTAAGAGTGAGGGGTCCATATATAAATAATGAGTCTCACGTGAATATATGATGGATGATCTATCATTGAGTAAAATTATGTGAAAAAATAATGGAAAAGATCTCAATCCAGCAGGAACCATGTGTGGGGCCAGTGATTGAATGGTGGGAGATTGAAATTGGATAATTAAGATTCTCTTTGAATCTCAGACAGATTAGGATTTGGGTATGAAATATACGTAGAAATTCTGTTCTACAGGCAGGACTTCCGCTCTTAGGATGGAAGGCGTCAAAGGTTCAATTCTCACTGCCAATAATCGAAGTAATACCACTAGTTTGTGGGTAACTATAAGTATTGAAAATCTGCATTCAATCACGAATTCAATGGACATGTGATTGAGACGAAACATGAAAAGTAGAGATGCGCCCGCACTAATCTGCTTGAACTTTAAAACTACTTACGAAGCTGACAGGATGATATACAGTTGAAGATTTTGGCTTGCCTAGTAAGGCTGAGCCTATGGGGCTTTCAAAGAGGTAGTTCTGCTCTATACTCTCCTTTGCTTTCAGTCATGACTCATGGATACAAATTGTCATGACTGGTATCTTACCATTTTCTGGCCTCATTCTTTTAAATTTTCTTTAATCGTATTAGAGCATGGACGGTGCCAAATTGATTGGATAACGACCTGTAAGATCATTTTCAGTTTTACTCGTAATACGAAAGAAGAAAAAAAAAACAGTTATCGTCCAACTATAACTTCTCTTGTTTGGCTAACTAGGAGTGGCATCCGGGTTTCTTATAGCACCTAAGTAATCCTCCCGGATATGTACAATCCCCTGGTCGCGTATGCATCAGACAATTACCGAAAATCTTTCTAGTATCATGTTACAACGTTCAGCTCAAAACCAATTGGTAATAAATTGAGAGACTCAATTGGCTCGTATATACTAGTTTAGGAAATAATAAGTAACTCAGGCTCGTCTTCTTTCAAAGTAAATTCATGTTGAAGATGATATCTAGCAACCCCAATGTCAATGAGTCTACAACAGAGACAAATCCCAATCAAAGTGGTTAAGAAAAGGTAAATCAGAACTCAAGTTGGAGATGTAACAGTACATTTACAACTGCCTGAAACTTAAGAACTAGGCATAAACCTGAAGAGAAAACACTGTTTTTATGCACTCTGCAGATTACATATGAAGGCGGCCAGAATGCGTTAGGCGAGAGAGGAATTTTCCCATCCAGACCCATTGATAACTACGGATTGAGATCAACTCCAATATTACATACAAAAACCAGGCGGGTACTAATCAGGCTGGTTGGTTTAGAATTGAATAAACTGAAGGAATCTAGGACTAGAATAGATCCTAATTTGATAAGGATGCAACTGAAAGATGCAATCGCCATCTGCTATCTAAAACAATCAGCAGTTCTTTGAGTACAATTTTCTTGAGTCAACCTTGTGTCCAAAGGATTTTGATCAAGTTCCTTCATCACGTCAAGTTGATACTATAGCTACAGGCAAGTGTTTAAGCTCGTGATTTCTCATTAAATAGCCTCACCATTATGTCAGTTATGTGCTTTAAAGTCGACCTTTAGCACATCAACCTCTGTTTCCAGGCCTGTGCATTAAACAGGCAATAATTTCCGAGTAATGTTTGCAAATTTACCAAGTAAAAAGCATGAAATATGGCATGCAATACCCAATATCTAAGTCAAATGTGATTTCAAGAAATGCTCTCAGCCTTGTTCATTGAAACACTCACCAGCATTTCTCTGAGCAATGCTTTCATCCTCCAAGACATGTATCCCTCATTTTATTCACTTCAACTTTTCACTGTCGCATAACTAGTGCCAAGGGCACTTCTTAGCAGAACATTCTTTGGTACTTTAGATGCACATGCAATCCTTAATAACCACATGGCATTAAAACACTTCTATAAGAAAGTATCTCTTCAGATAGGCATGGATGAGAAATCCTTTACTTGAATAGGTATACATTAGAACAAAAAATAATGAAGAGAGAAGTAGCTTCCATCACATAATACAGAGATCCAAAACGGCAGAATACCAATCTGACTAACCATGGAATAAGCCAAATTCACAAGGTGCAAGCATATCCAGAACAGGAATCTTGTCCATGCAAAGATTAATTACTGTGTGTGTGTTGGCAGTTATGGGAAATCCAAATTAGTCAAGTTTTTTGGATTGACAATGAGTTTATGAAATCACTCAACAGGGTTGTTTAGAAAGACCAACAGCTCTAAGGAATGGATGCATTTATAATCTGTTAAAAGCTGGACTCATTTATCCTCAGCTTGGATCAATAAAAATTGTGCCAAAACTGGAACATAGGCCTCTCCGTAGATAAAGTAATCACCTGTCTTTCTATGGCCAAAAACAGCAAGTAGTTAATGTACTAAACAAAATATTATCAAGCTCGTATATTTACTGATCCAAAAAAAATCGCTTGTCAAGTCCTTACTTCCAGACTATCAGCGAGAATTCATTCAGACCATGTACCACCAAAATGTATAAGCAAACACACACAAGCAGAAATAAGATTATAAGGTGCCAGAGCAACTATAAAGGAACCTTTGCCTTAGTGCTGGTATTGTTGCTTATTAAATCCACAAGCCCTATTATCAAACATATTAAAGTTAAAGATTGTTGATTATTTTGTTACTACAAACATATATCCAAGGACAAGTAGAAGCAAGAGATTACCAGTTGATAACAATTTTGTATCGCAGTAGATGAGAATAAAAACCATAGTACAATAGATGGTGGAAGACACATTCAAAATCACTCCCAGTGCACAAAGAGAGAATAAATAGCGAACAGAACCTGGAAAGTAACAAAATCCTCATTCTTCTTTAACATCAAGAACCAATTTCAACAGAATTTGCAAACATCTACTCATCTCTGTTAATACAATGAACAGACACATTCACAGGAACGATCAATTGGGGTAATGAACAATCTCTTCTGTGGCATCTGCACTTGATTTCCTTATGTTCAGAATCTATGAATCTGTACCATTTACATTACAGTGCCAATAGCCAACATCCACACAAGTGGGATTTTTTGGCTGCTCAGAGGTTTATGGTGCTTAAGGGTGGTGGTGGGGATGAGCTCCAGCCTGATAGAGAGTGAGATGGTGGATAGCCTTGGCAAACAGTTCTCTCAAATCAGGATTTTGGGCAGGTGTATGACGGGCAGCCCCCTCCAGAACATTCAATGCTCTAGCCTGTTCAAGAGCCTTGCTATTACCAACATGTATTGCAAGATAACATAACAATACAAGCTCAGGCACTTGACCCCGATCATTGCTCCTCAGCAGTTTCATTAACTTTGGCACCCCATCAAACTCAATAATCGCTTTTGAGTGCGCCAAGCAATTAAAATTATCTGGGTTCACAAACTTCCCAAGGGCAATTGCCGCTTCAGTTGCAACATCTGCATTCCTATGCCCCAGCTGTGCAACCAGAGGACCAATTATTCGCGACTCCTTCGCAGGAAAGGTTCGAGCCAAAGATCCAATCGCCTTTATAGCAGGACTTAGCAATGCTGGACTAATTTCTTCATTTAAAACTCTCAAAAGCTGATCTAACACCGCCTTCGCAGCAGCTGAACTAGGCTTGAAAGCCACTCGTCTAAGATCAGTGTTAGCCTCTGCCACTGCGGCTAATTCCATCACCGCCATCAAACAATTAATCTGTAACTCACCCTTTTCATTCTCAATAAGATTAGCCAAACAAAGCAAAGCTTTGGTCTCTGTAATCTTCCTACTATTCAACAAACACCCTTCTGCCAATTTCCACAATGCACGAGCGCAACTAATCTTGAGCCTAAGTTTCACCTCTGGTGACTCGTTTTCTCTCTCATGCCTATGGCTATGCCCACCTCTACTGCTCCCATTGCCATTAGAATGTACAGACGAATTTGAATGGAAACTACTAATATCTCTCCCTGCTACTGTATTCTTTTCCATTTCCTTTTTTATCTGCACAAGTGAATGCAAGCTAGTCTTACCTGACTGAAGAGGAGGCTTAGGCTCATCCAAAACTATATCCATCGCCAAAAAAGTCACCAATGGCCTCGTCACATTCTCTCTCCCAAACTCTCCTTGAACCACTGAGTCCATTTCCGCCATTCTCGAAACCAAATTCACCACAAATATCTGAACTTCCATAGGAGCATCGGCCAGGACCTTGATAATTATCGGCACAGCAAGCTCATAGGAGATTATTCGTACCCTCTCTTCATCAGTAGCCAAGTTGTACAACGCCATCGTCGCCGCAATTTGAGCTTCTGGAGTCGTACCTTCTTTCAACAGCTTCAATAAAGGTACAATTCCCCCTTCTTGGATTATCATTTTCATGATCCGATCGTTATTGCGCGAACTCAAAGCGAGGTTGTTGGCAGCGTCGATGCGGTCTTTGAGCTGACCCATTTGGACTGAGGCTATGTTAGACCAAACAAAAGCGAGATTTGGTTCATTACTAGCTATCGGAGGAAGTGAAAGACTTGGGCCGGCATCGGAATCGAAAATCGAGAGAAGCCACGTGATATCAGCGATGGAGGAGTCAATAAGATTGCCGACTTTCCGGAAGTCAGCGGTAGTGGTGATGGCGAAGACATGGCGGAGAACTCCACTGTGCTTGCATTTTCGGACTAGGGTTATGGCTCGGTCGAGGTTCTTGGAGACTTCGGAGACTATTCGGCGAATTGGGCGATCGTAGACGGGGGTAGTAGTGGCAGTGGTGAGTCGTACTGTTGTTCGGAGCATATGGGTGAGTTGGGTAACTTTTCTGGCGAGTTCATGGCAGTCGGGTTTCGATGACTCGGCTTCTTGGGCCGATTTTATGACTCTGTCTGCGAGCAAGATTGGTAGTGAAAGCTCTTCTTGGATTAATTTCTCTCCTTCGGCAACCGCCATTCTTTCCAGTGATCGATCAATTCTCTAAGAGAAAGAGAAAGAGAACCTAGTACGGACAAGCTTTGAGGAATTGTTTTTGAGGTCAGAATCTGCGAGGTAGCCGCCAGGAGTTGGAAAAACTAGGGACCAAATGACCATGTCCAACCTCCTCCTCCTTTGATTGTTCTGTGGTCAAGGGCTAGTGGTACTGTTTGGAATCTTATCTTTAATTAATTAATTAATTAATTACGTCAACGTTGTATTTAACGGTGCAACATTTCATCACCCAAGTCAAAATAAAAAATAAAAAAAAATTACTGGACAGCCGTACTAAAATTTTGTCTAATCCATCATAATAAATTTAAAATGAATCAATTAAAGCTTTAATTCTTTTATTAGTTCCTAATGGTTTGTTCTTAATTTGAATGAAGATAATAAGAAGGGAATAAATAAATAGAATTTGGTGGTTTTTTAAATCATACTAGTAATAATATTTCGTTCCTAAAAAACCCTTCAAATCGAAATAATTGTTCTTTTATTTGCTCATCATTAATAACTCACAATCATAATTCACTTCTATCTCCAAAAAAATACCACTTGAAACTTAACCACAAAATTAATCATTAATTCTTATCAAACCAAACATATCACGATGTGTGAGTAGACGAAACAAACAAAAATCACACGCAAAATAGATAAACACAAAACACAAGTGCATAGAGAAATAATTCTCCTCCGACCTTCTTCTCTTTAGAGCCAAGAAGGACAATCAAAGATTGTTAATAACAGTCAACATACAATTGTTTGATCGGGATCAAGAGCTTTACTCTCTCTTTTAAATGTGAAGTCACCATAAAATAACCTCACAATGGTTAAATGTATACTTTAAAGTTTTTTAAAAAAATATAAAACATCAAAAAAATATAGGGTAAAATGCAAAAAATCTCCTAAAGTCTCGACCTCACTTCACCTCCTCTACTTTTACAGGTTTTACTTGTAAATAAATTACAAATCTAACAGAATTTGTTTATTCTAACAACATGGTAATTACACGTGCTAATTTTGTGTGTGTTATAAAATAAACAATTTTTTTTCTAAATTAAAAAATTAAATTATATCCATTTTATCTTTTATCTTCATCTTCTCTCTCTATTTCTCTCTAGGCCTACAAGTTTTTGGACTTAATCCTCATTTTGAAGCTTTAATAAGTTTTTCAAAATTTTAATTTTCAAAATTTCAAAATTTCAAACCTTAGTGGATTTCTTCATCACACACACACACTTTGGTCGTAGCTTCCAAACACTCCAATACACTGTACTATAGTCTCATAACACAACTCAAGTCTCAATTGAGGAAAAAGGAGTTATTTGCTATGTAACCCATTTAAAAATTTAATTATCACTTTAAACTTTAAGCATAAATTCGAGCACACAAGCAACATAAAACTCAAATCTAATCATACCAGTGGAATCCTCATGGAAATATAAGCATAAACCAAGTCGTTTACTAGTTATAAGTTTTGGTTTTTAAAAATTAGGATTCTACAATGATGGCATTATAAAAAAAAAATCAATAACAATCAAGGGGTAGTTTAGTCTTTTTGTATAAACTATTATTTCTACTAAGATTTGCAGTTTGTTTACAAGTTAGAAGGAGTTAAGTGGAACTCGAAAAAGTGTAGGAGGTGAAGTGAGATTGAGACTTAATACGAGATTTTTTTTTGCATTTTACCCAAAAATTATAAAGACAAAACCAAACTACTGAAAATTTGAAATGTACACCCTTTGCTTTTCTCAAAAAAACAAGGCCTCGAAAAAAATTGAGCTTATTTTAACCATTGAAACCCCATTACATTAAAAAGATAAAGGATATCAATAACCTGTGCTAATAGACACTATACAACACAAAACATTAAGCACAGGTTGTGCACCCAAATAAAGCTTTTCCTAATGGGCAATGGTCAGGTGATTGAACAAGATGACACATTTAAATTTTTGCACAAATCCTAACTTCAAATCTCGTTAGTAATTTGAAAATATTTGAACTTTAAGTTTGATTTGTGAATCAAAACGATACGTAATTGATATGATTCTCCCTATTACTAAAAATTAAAAAAAAAGGCAATTTAAATATTACATCCATGAGATTTAACCTAATAATACAACATTTATCCAATAATTTGAAAACTACACATAACTTCCTCTGATTTGGGACCAAATTAAAATTCTTATGAATTCTTTTAAAAGTAACCATCAAAGGTATTCAAGTTCACCCTTGAAGCTACTTAAACTCGTCAACTAACACTTTTAATCTCTCTCTCCCCCCTTTTTTTCTCCACTTTTTATACATTGAGTAATTTTTTTTAATTTATACAATATTTTCGGCTGAAAAATCTATCAATTAAAAGAGTTAAAGGGTATCATTACCTTTGTTACTAAATTATTTACTCCACTTATTATACCTTAACACCTAAATACAATTATGCCAATTTTTAAGAATGTGGAAATAAAAAATTACTAGATCAAAAATCTATAATTTGTCAAAATAAAATTTATATGGAGAGATTTTATTTTTTTTGATCCAATATGGAGAGAATTGAAACGGGTTTCGTTCCAAACGAATATTGCAATTGCAAAACCATGACTACAAACAATGAACCAATAGAAAAATAATCAACAAGTCAATCGGCCAATGGATTTAAGTAACGCGTTGGACAGTTTTCTTTGAGTTCAACTGTGGCTGTATGCGAAGACCTGAGGCTGAGAGTCATTGGAGAGAGAAAAAAGGGGGGGGGGGGGGGGAGGAGGAGAATAGGTTGACGAGGAGAGGGAAATTTCCAATGTGTTGCAAATAATTGTTACAATTGACCACGAATGACTCTATTTCCTTGTAATAATTGAGTTATAATTTTTCTTTATTTTATAGTAGTTATAAATGCGAAATCAAAAAACAAAAAAAAAGTATTTAATATCAGTGTGTCAATGTTCTGTATTGCAATTTTGGCCTAAATTTAAAGGGTAAGTTTCGATTCAAATTTTTTCATATAAAAGAATTGTGGCTTGAAATTTGACAGACTAAAATCCCCACTAATACACTTTCTTTTTAATTTTTTTCTTAGCAAATTATCTATCATGTATTTAAGTAAAAACCATTATATACAAATGAATTCCACATGATAAATAATCAATAAAAATAAAATATATTTGACAGGATATAAATCCAAATTTGACTACGAATCAATATTGGACCAGAATTCAGTATTGGAATTTGCACAGCAATGTGATCGAATCAAATTTTCATCATGGGATGGGATGGGATGGGATGGGATGGGACACATGACAATTCATATATCTTGAATAAATCTTTTGACAAAGACCAAATGAGAAACTAAAAATAAACAATCCACTCCTCCTGGGTTAATCAACAAATCAGCAGTCTGAAACGCACGTATATCAAATCAGGAGCAGACCACACCACCAAAATACAGTTCCAATTTCGAAATCAAGAGACAGAGAATCAGTGAATTCAACAAATCTTCAATACCGATTTCTGCGTTGTAGGTTGACCATAAGAGACCGGTTCGTTTGAAAGTAGCAGCCTTTTAAAGCTTGGCCATCAACCCATTTGCAACTGGCTTTGCTACAACATTGTCTTTCACATCGTTGTCTTTGGCATCCAAGTCGCATCCATTTGGCGGGACATCTACTGCAGGAGAGCAATTAAAGAACCCGTGGGGCTGCACTCACAATCACCAAAATTACCATACATAATGTCAATTCCAATGATTAAATACATATTCGTGAAATAGTCAATCGCATATCTAACTTGGATCTGTGAGCATTCACAAGTTGCAAAAATAATAATTAAACTGTAATTTGCCAACTTATACTGGGATTCAAGGTTCACATACAAATATTTAATGGTTTGTAACTCGTTAATGCATATGGAGAAAATAATACGTCTAAATGCATTGCGCTCTCCACAATATGTCATACGTCCATTAGGTCTGTCCTTGAGTTTCATTTGTTGATCAATCCTAAATACTGGTTTGGAAAAATAGCTTACTGTGTCTAAGAAGCACTGACACAACACGACATAACACAAACATGGATACGTTTGGGATACGCTACAGATAATTATGTGTCATATATGAATTGATAGAATTTGTCGTAAATATAATGATAATAATATACTATTCATAAAAATTCAATACTTTAAGATAAATAAAAGGCTATGTCTAGTCTATCTAATGTGAAGCATTATAATAGTCAAATAATCATAATTTTTTTTGTAAACGTGTACCTAACATATATAAGTTAAATGATTGCTCTCATTTTCTCAATTCTTGTTGTTTAAAACTTGTATACAGATATGTTATTATTTATTATGTTTTGAGTATAACTTTAACATGTCTAGTCTTGATAATTATATGTTCTTTTATAATATAAGATACTATCAAATTTTTAAGTGTTGGTAGTCACATATTCACATATCAACACATATTTATTATTTAGTAGTAAACACGGTCTAAAAAAATGTTGGACATGTCACCAAAGAAGTATCAGACACGTGTCTAGAATTAAAATTTTATCATTTTATTATAGACATAGATAAAAGAGTCTCAAACACGTGTTCAACATGGATTCGTCACCTTCTTGAATACTATATTTGTATTGATACAATCTAAATTTAATGCTATGAGCTCCACTGACATAAGATAGTTCATGGTAGTATTCCAACCGAAGAATATGTGATACCAAACACATACCTGAAGCATAAAACCAATGTGTTCAACGGGCATGACAGGCCAGTCTTCCAACCGAGGAACGTGTGTGATTCCAAATACATACCTGCAATTAACACGACGAATCATGAACAACAAAAATAACTTCAACACATATGTCAATTACTTCAGAGTCTATAAATGAAACCTTAAACATTTCTAGAACCAGAAAACGATAATAATGTCCATTAGAAATTATAACAAGTTCAGAAAAACTTCAAATACACATCAAGTATATAATATCACCTTTTAAAAGAAAGAATACTGTTACAGGTTCAAAAACTACAGTAAAATATGTAGACAAATGCCCATACGTTCATGCTGTTGGATGGTGCTGGAACGTAATATGCAACAATGATTTGACGTTGTTGGGATCCAGCTTACAGGAAAACAAATAGTTTCCTTTGACAAAAGGTGCCAATGATGACACAAACACTAGAGTGCTTCGTAGACAGATTCTATATTAGCAAATCAGAATCATATTTAAATCATATCCTCATTAAATAATTTGGAAATTGTAATCTGGACTAACCAAAGAACAATATCTGTTTCTTCCAGTGATCGATTCTGCTTGACCCACGAAGCCAACCCCTCGCCAGCACGTGGATTCTGATTAGGAAACTCCCCTCCAGGAAACTTCTCTTCACGTGAATATGGCGTAACCCAGAGATTATGCTTCAGGAAAGCAGCTCTTCTCAAAAACTTAGCCTCAGAACCAGCCAATGGCAAACAGTTTGAACCAGGTACCAACTTGTAACCTGTCAGTTGCCCAGTCCTATTGACAGTTCTAGTGTTCTGAACCTGCAGAATAAAATAGCATCATCATTCCACATACAAGTTGCAATCAACAAGACAAAAATGATCGATAACCAATACAAGACTCTCAAAAATCAAGAGGCTAAGGAATGCTTAAAGAATCCTTAATTTGTAATCCACAAAAGAATATGATCATGAAAGTTAACAACGAATAAATCATCTCAGTCCTTAGTTCTCACACAACTACATCCTTAGGAAGTCTGTTGGGAGCCTGTTGGTTACCCCATATTTAACAAGCTTCTTGGCATTCAACTCAAAAGGCCCTCAAATAAATCCCACGGGAACCACATGGAGGCTCATGAACTAGACAAACATGAGAACAGGGCACCTCTGAAATGTAGAGGCCACCAAAATCCAACTTACGGATCAAAAGCTCTTGAGAGCCCACGCCAAGTCCTCCACAGGGCCAACCCAACAGCAAGTGTAAAAAAGTCTGGACTTTAGGCCCTATTTCAAAGGAAGACTCTAAATTTTGAAACACTGTAAATAACCCGTGTAAGAAAAAAAGTCTTATAAAAATTTACGTCAAATCAACCATTTTATGCCCATAATTCAATCCAAATATTAAATATCTAAAAAAAATTAACAATATAAAAAAAATGAAAGATCATATTAAAGTCACCAAAAAAATCAAAAAGTCAAATCATATCTTCCTTTTAACATACACACACACTCTCTCTCTCTCGGTAAACCAACCAAACCAACACAAACACAATTCTTTTTCTCTCTTTCTCTCTCATTAAACTGAAACAAAAAAAAAAAAAAAAACTCTTCTCTGTCTCTCTCACTCTTACAGTGCTCTCAAGTCTTGACTCAGTGAACTCCCAGTCACAAATCACTTTTCTTTTCTTTTTTTGTGAAGTGCTACAGCGGAGAACTCACAGATCACTCACCCACTTGGCCTCCACTCCATCCTCCATCATAAACTCGGAGTTTTCATTGTAACATAAGGGACATGGTTTAGAACCAAAAAACCAACATTTGAGATCATTCAAGTCAGATTCTATTGTTTCATAATATTAAATTTTTTAGTTATATATTTTTAACTATACTATATATTGTGTTTGTTTGGTTGTTATATAGTTATAATATATTAATAATATGACACCTAGAAGATAACCAAGTGGATACGAAAAATTTTAAAAAAAATAGATCAACTAATAAAATCTCAAAAATGATCTTTTGATAAATTTGTTATTAGTAACAAAAATAATGTAACAAAAAATTTAGATGAAATTTTTGAAAATGAACAAGTAGATAATGAAATAGAAGAAAATAAAATAAAAAATATTGAAAAAGAAAATAATGAAATAGAAGATAATGAAATAAAAATATTGAAGTAGAAAATATTGAAATAAAAGATAATAAAATAGAGGATAATGAAATAGAAAATATTGAAAAAAAATAGCAAAATAAAAGATAATAAAATAGAAGACAATCAAAATATTAATGAAACAAGTAATTATAGTCATATAAATATTTATGATCCAAGTCAATGGAAAAATATTGATACAAAATTAAGAGATTTATTAGTAGAAAATAGTCCAATTAAATATAATAATTTAGATTTTCTTTGGGATGAACACTCTAGACATTTTTTCACTACACATTATATTCGCAAAATTAACAAATGGGAAAACATTTGATAGAAGATGGTTAGTATATTCAAAAGATGTGGATAAAGTATTTTATTTTTTGTTGCAAGTTATTCAATATGAATTATTCTACAAGTAAACTAGCTAATAAAGGAACAAAAGATTGGAGAAATATTAGTGTTAAGCTTAAAAATCATGAAATAACTAATGAACATATAACTAATATGAATACTTGAATTGAATTAGAAACAAGATTGCAACTAAATAAAACAATTGATAAAAGTATTCAAGAATAAATTAATCGAGAGAAAGAATATTAAAAAAATGTATTAGTAAGAATTATAGCCGTTGTAAAGAATCTTGGTAAAAATAGTTTAGTTTTTCAGGAAAAAAATAAAAAGATATATCAAGAAAATAATGGCAATTTTTTAATTTAATTGAAGTGATTGCGGAATTTGATCCGATAATGCAAAAACACGGTCATCGTATTCAACAAAATAGAATTCATAACATTTATCTTGGACATAACATAGAAAATGAATTGATAAGTTTGTTAGGAAATGAAGTGAGAAGCAATATTATTAGAAAAGTTAAAGAAGTAAAATATTATTCAATCATACTTGATTATACTCCCGATACAAGTCATCAAAAACAAATGTCTCCCATATTACAATGCGTAGATATTACAATAAGTCCAATAAAAATAGAAGAATATTTTTTAGAATTTATTAAAGTAGACGATACGAGTAAAAAATGTTTATTTGATAAACTTATAGATATAATAAGTAATCTTGAACTAGATATTAATGATGTACCAGGACAAGGATATGATTATGGGTCTAATATAAAAGAAAAACATCAAGGTGTACAAAAAAGGCTACTCAATATAAATCCTAGAGCATTTTACATACCATGTGGTTGTCATAATTTAAATCTAATACTTTGTGATATAACTGACTCTTATCCCAAGGTTATATCATTTGTTGGAATAGTACAACGTATATATTCATTATTTTCTTCTTCCACAAAACGATGAAAAAATTTACAAGATAATATTCAAGGTTTAACTTTTAAGTCATTATCACAAACACGTTGGAAAAGTTGTGTTGAAAGTGTTAAAGCAATAAAATATCAAGCTCTAAGAATAAAACATACATTATTGCAATTAGCGAAAACTAGTGAAGATCTTAAAACAAGGAGTGAAGTTAATTGTTTAGCAACATATAAGATTAAGAATTTTGAATTCTTATTAGGCATGACTATTTGGTATGATATTTTATTTTCCATCAACTTACTTAGTAAATATTTACAATCAAAAGACATGCATATTGATATGATATTGCTATAGATCAATTAAAATGTCTCATTTCTTTTTTTGAAAAATATAAGAAAAGTGAATTTACAAATGCTATGATTTCATCTAAAGAGAATGCATGTGAAATGGGTATAGAACCTATATTTCGTGAAAAACGTATAGTTCATAGAAAAAAATAATTTGATAAAAATGTTAATGATGAGGTAACACAATATATTGAAGAATCTTTTAGAATTGATTACTGTACATATATAATTGATCAAGCTAATTTTTCACTAAAAAATGGATTTGAACAATTACAAAAGTACGAAAAATATTTTTGATTTTTTATTTAACTTAGAAAAATTAAAATTGTTTACCAGTGATAGTTTAAAACAATATTATTTGGATCTCGAATATTTTTTAAAACACCAAAATTTTTCTGATATTGATGGTTTAGATTTATTTTTAGAACTAAAGACAGCGAAGGAATACACAAAAGCATGTTTCAGAGCTTGATAAAGCAGACGAAGACTTGCAACGCATATAGGTAACTAACTTCCTATTATCTTGGAAAGTATAATCGTCGGCATAATCATAGGACCGCAACGGTAAGTATGACAAGCTAACTGCTGGGAGATGTTTTAAAAGAAATTTTATAAACGAAAGAGAATACTCCAATCAAGATACTAAATTATATAAAAAAGTAAGATTCTTTTCCAAATACATGCATTACTTATAGAATATTATTAACAATTCATGTAACAGTTGCTTCTGCGGAAAGAAGTTTTTCAAAATTTAAATTGATAAAATCTTACTTAAGATCGACTATGTCACAAGAAATATTAACTGGATTAGCGATACTATCAATTGAAAAAGATATGGTAACAAAACTTGAATATAAAACCTTAATTAATACTTTTGCAACTCAAAAAGAAAAATTAATTTTAAATAAAAAATATTAACACTAAACATGGAAGGCCTCATTTAGAAGTATCGCTTTAGGCCCCAAATTGTCTTGAGCCACCCTTGGTCCTCCACCAAAGAGCCAGAGCCCACTGTTGTTTAGACTACCAGGAATCAATCTATCTTGTTTCCAAATAAAGTGAGAGGGATCCCAGAAAAATGAAAAGTGAAAAAAATATTTCCTTGCAAATGAAAATATTCAAGCTTATAAAGACGAAGGAAGAGCATGATAATGCAGGTGAGACCATCTGCTCCCTGGACAGAAATAAAAAAAAAAAACCTCAAAACAAACTTAGCTTCAAAAAATATGGTCAGGTAAAACTGCTTACAATCCAATGGCGAGCAGAGATAGGATCACAATCCCGCATTGCTTGCAATTCAGATCTAAGCAGAGTTTCTTCCGCATAGAATGCATTGCTATGAACATTATTCTTCCCAGGTTCTTCAACTTTGACATTCACCTCAACAACCTACAAAAACAACGAAGACAACAATAATGTTGATCAATGTAAAAGCTTGACAATAAAGCAAATATTGTATATTTAACTCCATATGAAAATCAAAGCAAATTGTGGCAGTACATACCTGGTTATATGCTTCTCCAGGCTTACAATCAACAGTCATATCCATTCGAGCAACAAAAAAGTGTTGATGTACTGGTGCATATAATCCCGGTGCTATTGTTGTTCCATATTTTCGAGATTCTCCAGGTTGCAGTGCTCCTAAGCTGAGAATCCCAGTAAGTTTAACTTCGGCTTCAATTTTTCCATCCTGTAACCACAAATATTGTACTGATAATCCAGAATTGCCCACACAATGAAGTTTAAAAAGTTGACTGCCAGTGCACCCCTATACCCAAAAGGAATAACAGAAAAAGGGGGGGGGGGGGAGGCACAAAGCAGATGCTAGTAGATCATATGGCAGGCAGAAAAGTGGGTAATAGTGTCTTACACTATGAAGAACTAGGTATTAGGTGCTTAAGAGGACCTATGGTGAGACAAATTTGCTCTGCATGAGTCAAAAACCTATTCAGAACCACTGTTTATCTTCCTTCGGATTTATTCGAAAATAGTTATAACAAAGCACTTGAAATAAATTTCCAAGTCATTCAAACTTACCTGGTAAAAGTGCCAATAGAATCCATATTCGTAATTAGCCACAGTACAGATAAAAGATACGGTTAGTCGCCTAGATCTCCGAACTTCTGCTAAGCCCGTTCTCCAGTCTTGGTGCTTCCATAGGATTCCATGATCTTCTTCATGCAAACATACACAATTTTCAGTAGTTTCGACTCCTCCAGTAAAATTTGTAAAATGGGCATCAAAGTACTTGATATATCCTAAACAATCACATCCCTGCAGTATGGCTCTTGTATTACAATAGAATTTTCACCAACCAGAACGAATACAAGAAGGTTTAAGTTGAAAAATAATGAACAGTATGGGCAAAGAAAATGGCAAACCTTCTTAAGAGAATGAGCATTTTTCCCAAGGCCATCCTCCCCTGCATCAAATGCATTCTTCCTATAATGCGGTTCATTTGGATCTCCATAGGGCACAACCATCTCCACAAAACTCAACCTATGGGCTATTGGTCGTCGTCCTCGGCTACCATCAACATATGCAACAGAGTGTATAACCAAACCCTCCCTAGGCGTGAAACCAACACGAAAGTTCCACTGCCGACCAGAATTAGAACACCAATCACTTTCAATATGCAGCTAAGAATGTGATGAGAATTTCAAAAAGGCAAGTTTGACTAAACAAGAAATACCTTCTGCCACTCCACATAGTTCCCTCTAACGCGAAAGCTTGGACCTTCAGGCTGAACAATTTGAAGGGGCTTCACATCACTGCGATCCACCCCACCTCTTGTTTCACCAGGAGTGTAGTTCCTCAATGGATCGGCTGGAGGTAAGGGAACAAGTTTACGGTCCTCAAATTCAACAACCACCATATTTTGCATATCAACAAGCACAAAAATGCCTTCGACCGGACGTGCATAACCATTTTCCATTGGGCAATCACTCTCTGTTCTGCAGAATATAAGTGGCTTGGCAAGTCTGCGGCTAGGAGCATCAGCATCACTGTGATAACCAACACACCTGCACAGGAAATGCATGCAGACCCAATTAGCAGGCAAAAACATAATATCAATTTGTCCATAGAAAATACTTCCAAAAGGATTTCAGTTTATATTGACTAACCAAGGATCAACCATCACAAGATCCATATCCTCGATGCCTCTTTTCTTCATTGCCTCCCTAAAGGGAGGATAATCTTTCACGACAGCTTCACATTCAGCATATTCCACAGCGTCCTGCAAATAGCAAAATAAGAATGTGAACAATACAAAAGATTACAGATTGACAAAAGCTATGCATATGAATAAAAATCAAGCAGCCCAAAACCAGAAAACTACTTATTCCGGTCAACATAAGCACCAAGGAGAGGAAAGTTAAAACTCAACAGGATCTGAGAAAACTCAATACACAGAGCCTGATTATTTAATTTCTTCCTCCGAATTCCCACCATTTTCATTCTTTCATCTCATTTCAGTAAAGGGTTAGGTGACACACCATCACAGGTTGCGTTGGGTTAGGAACTTAGGATTGATATTTACAGTGAAGAGAATGACCATTACAATCAGGAATTGCGCACAACACTCAAGCTGACCCCAAATAATAGTGGCATACCTTTGTGGAGTTGAGTTGAATGCATGCTTATGTATAGAGAAATATATACATGGCTATACATATTGCTCTGCCGTGCTGTTCACCCGACCACTAGGACTCCAAAAAGATTAACACCCAATGAAAAGAGGCTTATACTGCTCTAAATGATTGAGTCCGCTACTATAAATTGCAATATTAATGTCAAAAAGTGTTCACAAACTTCATAATAAAATCAACTTAAACGAAAAGATAGAATCTAAGTCAGAAGGCTCCAAATAACTAATTTTCATGAAATTTAGTTTGTTATTTTAATGTCAAATGAGGAGTGGAGCCAAACATTCAGTCTTGAGTAGGCACTTTAACTCAAGCTTATATTATTTTTTTCTACTCAGCAAAAATAAGATAATACATTTGTATTTATTTATATAGAGGTCATCATCAAAAAGACCAATCATAGGCCAACAGCCAACAATTGCACGTTCAAATAAAAAAAAAAAACTTTAATAAGCAAATCAATGTCAATCACAACTCATATAATCAAAAAAAAAAACTATGGAAGCGAGAAAACAATTCAAACAAGGAAAAAAATCATCAGTATGAGTTATCAAAAAACCCTATGAGAGTTATCAAAAAACCCAATGAGAGTAATAAAAAAAAAACCCAATGAGAATTATCAAAAAACCCTAACTCAATAAAAACTACTAGACATGCAATTATAGACCAACCGCAACTCATATTATCAAAGAAACCTATTGATCTCATTGTTGTTTTTTTGTTAATGTAAAAGTTACAAAATGACCTACAAAGTTTTCCAAACTTTTTCAAACATAGCCATTTAGAAATGAGTCTACACGAAATTAATAGGATGGAGACAATTAAGTATATTTGCGCATAAATAATTTTTAAAAAAGTAATGATGTGGGACAGGGAACTCTAGCCCTAAAGTGGCTCCGCCCTTGCATCCAAGGCTAAATTCAATAGGAGCAAAAGGATCAAACAAATCAAGGGCAAGATTAAGGATATACCATAGGAGGCTGAACATCAGGAACAACTTGTGATGAAATGACTTTTCCTCTGTGATGACCTCCCCGAGTTGCTGCATGTACTTCAGTTAGTTCAACAATCCATACACTTGTCTCATTTGATCTTTTATTGTAAACAACAAGTCTAGCTCGCCTGGGAGGGAGCTTGCTTGGGATTACTGGCCCCCCTTTGGTTCTTGGCAACAATGATGGTTGGAAAGGGGGGAAGAAATAAGCATCTGCTAAAGCAACTACATGTTTATCTGGTTCTAACAGAACCACTTCGATGAATCGCATGCTATCTCTAACCTGAAATGTAGAAAAGCATAAGTTACTACTGCAAAAGCAATAACTACCTTTTATCCACCAAGAATTATTACACAATCATAATTGTACAAGAGAAACTAGAGCATAGTTAACAACCTCAGGGGTGGCCCCAGCAGCTCGGACCGTGGCCACAGCCACTGAGATCTCAGCAGCAGATAAAGGATCCAAAGGATGACTGGTTTGAGCCCGCAACATGATCTGGATCCCTGCACAAGCATCACATTACTCCATTATAACTCATTTATAATTAATTACTTAATGCTATTGTGAATGCAATATATGAAAAAAAATTACATTCTAAAATACAATAGAAGGATTGGTTAAAAAAAACTGTAAATAATAGGTGAGTGATAGCACAAGTAATCACCTACAATGAAACAAATTGTGTTAGAATCATCACTCATGTAAAATTGGATACAAACAAAATTCAAAAGTTTAAACTCAAATTTAGAGTAGTTTTGTTCCTATATTTTTGTATTAAGCCTGTTATGTTTATATATTTTGTAGTAGCACTTGCTCCTACCTCTTTTCTTCACTCTTTTTTCTTTCTTTTGGTGTAGAACTTGTTAAGCTACTTTTTTGTTGGACAAACAGGTCCTTAAGATCTTTTCATGCTCTGATACCATTGTTAGAATCTTAACTCAGACACAAACTAAACACAAAAGCTTAAACTCAAGCTCAGATTAGATTGTTCCTATCTTATATATCTTAAGCCTGTTATGTTTCTTTGCATAGTCAATGTGAGATGGCTTATTCACATTCTCACATGTGGTTGCAACAAATTGCACCCTCAGAAAATCATTAACCACTAGAGATTTTAAATTTATAGCATATGAAATATTAAAGGATCGACTCTTATTAAAATTATTGGATTACCAGTAGCAAAATCAATTTTTATGGTAATTGAAAGGTAATATGCTGATGCTTACGCCACTCCAGACTCACATTTCTATTAACCACTTCTACAATTTTAACTCCTAAGAGACTTATACTCCTAATTTCTAGTGAATTCCTGCAGTAAAAATTCATGCAACAACCCCAACTTGTATATTATAATTAGATTATAGAAACTAGCCAAATAAGGCTCCAACTAAACTTTGACTATTCGTAATTTTCACTCTTTTAATAGTCCACGTGTTTTCTTGAATTGCATATACATATATCATTCATGTATCACCGACAAAACTTATGAGGAAATGCGTGAATACGGATCATACATTACGGAAATAATTAAAAAAAATGAGCTAAAAGCATTTCAAGCAAATAGCTACAAAGATTCTAGATCTAACATTTGGATCATCCAAAAAACAAGAACAAATCTTGAATACATGTGTATACACATCATAGTCTAATATATCGAGAGAGAGAAAGAGTACCTTTGGGGGTAGAATTGGTTGAAGGCTCAGGGCGAATCAAGGACGCCATGGCAGCTTTCTTGTTTTGCTGATCCTCGCGACGATCAATGGCTGAACCGGTCCAATCCTGCACCACCTCCGCCGCCGACACGGCGGGAGAGGCCTGACGGCGAACCGGAACAGAATCGCCTGAAATGCAACACGAAGGCGTCGTTTTTTCCTCAGTTGTGGCCATTGCAATGGGTTAACAATCTCACCAATTCCACCGTAGCAGTAGTGTGTACAATCTGCTGACATACAGCAATCCTCTTTACACCACCACCTCTCTCTCTCTCTCTTCCACACCTCCCCTCCGCCTCTCTCTCTCTCAATCAATATATGTTTGAGTATTTGTGTATATATTTATAGCTGCAATAAGAGGCAACTATAACTAGGGCTCGTTGTGCTGAACAATGCGTGTGTGTATATATAGATACAAACGGATAGATGGAAATTTGTGGAGAAAAGAGAGAGAAAGTGAGAGAGAGAGCCAGGGGGGGGGGTTGGGCTTTTTACAGGGGAGGGTTACGCGTGACAAAACCATAATTAAAGGATTTTCCATTATTTTTTTTACTTTATTTGAGACATAGTGATAATAATTATTTCTATTACTACAATATCAGTACTCATCGTTGTTGTTGTCAATTGTCCCGTCATTTCAAACGAAATATCTTACGAGATAATATTCACCGTAACAATAAGACGACATCATAACAGTCATGTTAATCACTGGTGTACATGATCGATCTTTAGTCAAATTAAAAAAATTAATTAAAATATACATAAATTGAACAAGAAATAATTAAACATACAAAAGAGACCTTACTTTAATGGGTGAGATAGTTAACACATTGCATGGAGGTGGTGGTTATTGAACCATGTGAGGTTTATTTATTTATTATTCATTATATGCAATGATATTTTATTGTATAATAATAATATGATATTACCGTTAAATTCAGTATTTTATGAGATTATATGATTATATATATATATATAGTATAGGGAGATGAGATTATAGACTGAGGAGGGCTTATCGGAGCGACCAATTAGATAAGTGATATGAGCTCTGCTTTTTGGTAATGGACGTACGTTAAGTGCCGAATATGTATATATTCTTTGATTTTAGTATGATAAGGCCAAAAGTTTTACATATTATCATATAAGGACTTCAATCTTTGATTGTAATGGAGTGATGGCAATGACTCGGACTCATGATCTTTATCCAGTACACTACAGTACAGACAGAGAGACAAAACCATTTCTTAAATAGTAAAGTTATTAATATTTAAAAATTTGACCAAATGAAACTATAGGGGATGTCGAAGGCATGACTAGTGGCCGAAGTGAAACCGTAACAAAGTAGTCATACATAAAGGTGCAATTGAATCACCTTTTTTTAAGGAGAATTAATGTTTGTCGGGTATTTTAGTTTAACGCTGCATCACATTCACTATTAAATTAATATTAAATTTTAATTTTTGATAAGATTCATAATCAATCAAATTATTACAATAAATTAGATCTTCATATTATTGCTATTTCTTAAAAGATGCCACTAGTTTTTCCAATATTATTATATTTCCCCCTTCCGAGTGAGGTTCTCTAATTATAGTTTAAGAGTTCTAATTATCCTATAGATGAAGACAATAGAAATGCACGAGAAAATTTTGTATGAGTTTAGCACATCATTAACAGTGTCAATAGTATACATAGTCAATAAAAAATTATCATGTTAAACACACAAGTTTTTTTTTTTTTTGTTAAGAATGTTTGAATCAATTTACATACATATCGATTAATCTCTTTTTCTGTTCAGTCAAAGGCAGACCATCCACTCTAAGATTAAAATATTTATGAATGATACAACTTATCATAGTTCGAACTCGAAATGTCTAAATTTATAACTCGTCTGTATTGCCACATGAACTACCCTTTAATATTAGAGACACAAGTTTTAACAAAATAATAAATGACAACTTTTCGTAGAACTTCTGATTGGTTGTGTACATCACAAGGGAGTGCAAGTGGTGTGTTAATTCCACAAAAAAAAAAAAAAATCCTAAAAATACACAATGTCTTAGCACTAGATTTGAATGTAATTACATAATCACTTAAGTGTTATTCACACTATTTTTTTTATAAAGCATTGAACAAAACGCACAAAACTTCTTTATAAATTGAGAATCATTCTAATTACATGTCTTTTAAACATATAAAACTAAGATATATATATACACATGTAAATCATCAAAAAATTATAAAATATTGAGTCAAGTAAAAACATTTATTGCGAGATGTGAAATGCTTTCATTCGAATAAACCTGGGGTGTTGAGCAAGTACACATACAAAAGATATTACAAAAAGAGCAATTTTATTGGGACCTAATTCACTATAACCTAATTTTTATGGTCGGATGTTTAATACATTTCATTGATAATATTTTACTCTTAATGGAATCGTTATTGCACCAAATGGTCCAAACATTGTCCACTCATATGCTTCATTTTTTACTCAATTGCTTCCCCTACTAAAATAGTGATTATTTTTTTTTAGTTTAATGATGAGAAGTGAAAGACACACAAAATACACTTATGCAAGATCAACAGTCGAGTGAATGATACAAGAAAATTAATAAAACAATTAATAAAGTAATCAATAGCAAAAAGATAAATATTTGGTCAACACACAGGTATATAATGGTTTGGTCAAGGTGACCTACTCCACTCCGAGAAACGACAACAGTGGTCGGAGAACTTTTATTAATAAAGTAAGGTGAGAAAGAGAAAGAGAAAGAGAAAATGTTAGCTCCAGAAGATATATGATAGTTAGGAGACAAAACAAGCTATGTGAGGGTGTGTAGAGAGGTGTTCTCTCATGTAAAGAGAATTTATAATTTGTAGGTGTAGACCCATAGTTGAGGCGGTGATGTGAGGGTAAAGGCACTAGTCCTTCGGAGAGGATAGCTACAAAAAGAAAGCACAATTAAAGATTATCTTGATTTTCGAGAGTGGTTTCCCGATGATTGTTCCCCACATGCTTTAATCTCCTTAGACCTTGGGTTGGGTCGACTTCACGAACTGGATTTGAGTATTTTAACTGATTTGAGCTTACTTGATGTATTGAGCCTGACCCAGTTATATTTAAACTCGGCATAAGTGTTTAAATTAATTTACGTCCACCTCGATTAATCTCCTATTTGATTTGATCAAAAACATATCATTCACGCATGGGCTAAAATATTCATGAGAGATAAATCTTTCATGCCCTGACCTCAGGAGATTGCTAAAATACGAACTCAAAGTATCTGAATTTACAACTTATTTTTGCTACTACTTATACTACCTTTGATATTGTGAATTTTAACATTATTACATGATTGCTAGCAAACTATTGGATCTTGAGAATTAATTGTTTATGCTCAAATAATTTTGTTTTTATTTATATTATTTTAATACCACTTGCAAGTACCACACCAGGACAATATGGTGGTACTTAAATGTTTGTTTCAAATCAAACACAAACTAGATTCCATTGTATAGGGTCGGCCTCACATTCCTCTGATTTAACTCCAATAATTGAGCTACTTCCTTTTCTGTGGGCTACATTCCCTGTATTTGGTTGGGTAACTATAGAGAAAGTTAGTATTTTTTTAAAGATAATTTTCTAATCAATCTTAAAATATTATAATTTATCTTAATATCCTAATCAACTATAATTTCATCTTTCTTCTTCTTCTTCTTTTTTCGGTGTATAAAAAATATGGGTAGAGAATTTCAGACGCGACAATTCTCTCAAAGATGTTACCTTAAAATTTTATTCTTATTTTAATGATCCACGAGATATTAAATTAATTTTTTGAAGGGGAGGATCCCCCACAATAGCTTATTGTTGGGTTATCGTGCATCGCCTACGGGTTGCATGCCTAGGCCTAATCCAACCCCACCAAATATTATAAAGGAAGTGGTTCTACTATTTATTTTTGTTTTTTTGTAATTATTCCTTCCATTTCTTGATATTATTTTTCCTAGTCAAATTTTAGTTAATTTAAGTGATTGAAGAGTCATTAAAGAGTTGTTAGTGATCATTACATAGTTTGGACCATAGTTATGGAGAAAGACGGACCGATCACACTTAAATTTTAAATATTATCTACACAAAACGCACCATATGATTTGAATAATGATCTCTACTCTACAATGGATTCATTGAGGTGTGAAAATAACACAATAATTCTCTATATTTTAAAAAAGTAACATGAAAGCCCCCTTATCAGGGTTTATAAGTGGACGTTATTCCATCCTATTATCATTACCGTCCTATTGTCATTATGGCCGAGTTAGAAAATCAAAAGCAAATAAAACATTGACAAATTCAAAACTTGCTTTTTGTCGCATGAACTCAAAAGAGTTTTTTTCTTTCTTTCTCTAACACGCAAAACTTAAGAAAATCTCGGTGTTATCATCTCTAAAATATCATGAATCATTCATATAACGTAATTAAAAAGTCAAGTTGTCGGCATGATTTTATCCTATGGTCTTTCCTCGGTGACACAAATTTCTCTCCAACCAAGTTATTTTCCTCCTTTTGACGGTGTTTTGTGATCTGCAGTGAGTCCCTAGTGCTGAACAAACAAACAACAAAGGGGGGGGATCAATTGGTCCAAAGTCTTATCATTTCTTTGCAAAAGCAACACATATGATCCACAAGGTACTTGAAAGGACTCACATGCTTCGTTCTTGTTTTCAAAGTAGAAATGAGATCATTAGTAATTATGTTAGTAGGACTTCAAATTTTTTTATTAGTATCTTATTATTTTTTAAGATATTTTTATGATAAAAAAGTTATAATTTTTGTTGGTGATTTACTATTTTGTGGGTGTTTTTTGCTTATTATTTTTATCATTTTTTTTGTACAAAAAAAAAACTTATCACTTTTATAAATGTTTTCATCACTGCTACAATAACTATTTTCATCGCGTTTATTCAGCATCATGTTAATGATAAAAATACTGATAAATATGATAAATATTAGTACAATACCGAATTTTTTTTTTTTTTTTGGACACCGGAGCAATACCGGGGTTGGCTCCTTTTGACTGCTTTTGAGGTGGACATTATGTTATTTAATTAGCTACCTCTTGGATTAACATAATCTCTCTCTCTCTCTCTCTCTCTCCATCCTATCAATGTCAATTTACATGGGAGGTCACTTTAGATGTGGAACCAAGTAGACACCCCACTTAATAATGATGCTTACTTTGTGATTAGAGCTACTTAATCTTCCCCACCCACCTCCACCAGCAATTAGAATAACTAGTCCCAAGTAGAACTCTGCAATTGAAAAACACTTATTTGACTCCAGGCTTTATTTCTGCTTTTTAGTTGGAATCAACTAGAAGAATTAAAGTCAACTAATAGCAGTGGTACAACAAAACTAAATAGAAAAACACATAAAATCATGTGGTTTAATTGTATAAAAACATATAAGTCGGATCCATATTGGTCTTGCTTCTTAATGAACCAGATTTTGATTAGTTGGATGTAGATTAATGTTTTTGATTGATAATTCAATTCGATTCGAATCGAATCTGACGTCGTTGTATAATCATTAACGAATTTGAATATGGTTATCCCAATATACAAACTCTACCATGATCCCTGGTTAAGTTTGAGGTGCAGAAGAATACAAAATCACCCGTCATCTTCCAGATAGTGAAGATCCATAAAAATTGACTGGTTGGATCTGACTCCATCCCCATTTCATCCCTTTGAAAATGTTTATATGATCTCTAAAACTAAACTCCAAGCAACACCACAACAAAAATCTCAAGAGGATAGGTTGATGATCATGTGCTCTACTTATTTCTTTGGACTTTATGGTCATGTCACTTCACATGATAAGAACATCCAGTTTTTATTAAAGATTTCACCCACACCTCTCTCTCTCCCCACAACCCCTTTTCTGATCTTCTTTTTGTTCAAATTGACCCCTCATTTGTCATCACTCATAAATTTTTGTAATTTTTTTTGACCCAGGGTAAGATATCATCTTGTTTGAGAAATTGAAAAACTTGTCAACAAAGATAGCAAATAAATATCTGATAAACGTGATTTGTAAGTAATTATGCGTATAAACTGAAAGAAAAGGATGGTTGGGGATCCTATGTTTGAAGAGGAAAAAAAAAA
>CM042202.1:18795499-18807695 GCA_023539305.1 Ilex asprella
ATTTAATCCAATCGATTTTTTATTAAGAGAATTTTTTTACTATATTAATATTAAATTAACAAAAATAACTTCGATCAGTGGTTGTTACATTGATAACAACTTGATTTAATCAATTGGAGGATTATAATAGTAAATGCGTAAAATAATTAATTTGAATTGAATTATAATACCACATATTTTGCTGGTATTAAAATACCTCCATAATACAGGTCCATCGTATAAAAAATATATAATAAATATACAATTAATATACATTTTTTAAATTAATACGGCCCCATTTGGTGACGTTTTCGTTTTTTGTTTTTGAAAAACAAAAACCAAAAACAATTTTTTTTTGTTTTTGAAAATCACCCCTCGTTTATTAAACGATGACAAAACGAAAAACATAAACAGTTACCAAACGAATTTTTTTTTCTTGTTTTCTGTAAATATCAAAATAAAAACGAAAAACAAAAAATTTAAAACACTACCAAACGAGGCCTACATTATCAAATTTATTTACCAAACAAAATATTAGATCCAATTAAATAAAAAATAATATTTAATCCCCTCTTAATGCGATCCCTACCCTATATGGATTCAAATCCTCTTGCTCTCCCAACTAGATTTAGTAGTTCCTACGTTACACTACAGAGTTTAGTTTACCACATAGACCAAACAAGAGTTCCATAATACGAGGTCCTCAAACAACGTTTATATCTAATAATTACTGACTCATAGATCCAGGCAGGCATATCAGAGCAGATCTCCTCCTAAAGCAAAGGGGAAAAGAAAACCAATCCATTGAAAAAGTGCAATGCCTAAGAAAGGCTGTTTATCCACAAGGAACACTTGCAAACACAATGACAAAATATATAGAAATTCAACCAATTTGTTGCATTAACCAGTTGATATCCTGTATAGTATCAATAATCCAACCAATCATATTTTGGCAACTCGACCATTAGGACTAATGCAGACAGTCATTATAGATAGCACGGTGACCAAACATAAATCGCAACAAGCTAGTTGGCAGATTCACATCCATAAAAGTGAGAATGCAATCCAAAAAAGATAATTCAGGATTTAGACACAAAGATCAGGTTCACCAGCATAGAATAAGATAGGGGAACACTAGGGAAGGCCAACGCAACTCGATTTCTAAAACAGGTGAGGAACGTAACAGAATCCCCTGTTGATATTGTTTCATCGATGGTTTCCACCCACAACACCAGTCTCACCTAACAAATCTTAGGATCATCACCTTCAATTTTCATGAACGGACCTCAGCACCGAGGACCCTACTACAATATTCACTGAAAACACTATAAGAACTTATTGACACCACAACTAGCATCATTTTCACCATTTCACTAATCATATTGTTGTGTAATCTACTAAACCCGTTAGCAACTTTCTAGTCATATACCCTAAATTAGAATTTTCAAGTCCAGATCATAAGTACCACACAAATAATTTCCATTACTTAACTCATGATTCAAGGTGGCGCCATCGAGGTATCGGCCATCGACTCGGAGGGCTTTGAGACACATTGTAGTTCCGGATGATACGACCTAAAGAAAAAAGTTGAGCATGACAAGCGATTCAAACCATTTCACCGCATCACAAAACCGTATAGGCCAATTCGGTAACGATAACTCGACGACTCGACCGAGTTATGCAAGACTTTGGATTTACACATAAACCGTAACAATAATATTGACTCGGGAGGTGTCGAGTCGGACACAACTCAGCCAACTCATATCGGTATAAGATGATACTTTGAACCATGATTTAACTGCTACACATCCCATTTTGTGACTCAACTTGAATACAAGCCAAGTTCTAGTAAAAAGCTTCACATGTTTTCAGTGCAAAACAAAGCTACCAGCTTCCATTTCCAAGTCAACATTCAAACAGAACTGCACAACTGGCTCAGCAATCCGTCACTACCCCATGTTTTCCTCGTATTAATACAACTAAACAACCAGACGATGTTCAAATATGAAACAATAGTATAGCCAAACGAACAATCTCTATCATGTCCATCATAAAACTCTCAATCACTAGACCTATCACCTATGTGTCTTAGAAAAAAATGCAGAAACATCAAGTACAACCAAATTAACAACACAAGCCTACGAGTCGACAACAAATCTGTACCCATCCATGAAATAACGCAAACCAATCACATTAAAAAGGAATTAGAAATTCTAGATTAATCAACAAGAACAATGAACACACACATATCTACATGTCTATATGTATGTATAATAAGATTCACAGCATATCCAAGTAATATATCAAAATAGGAAAATTGGCAGATCCAAACATATATAAATGAAGTTGATATTAATTAAAGGCAAAACAAAGCATCTCCAAAGTACTCCAAAACAAAACTCCAGTACTACGGGGTCCACATTAACCATCAAAACACAGTAATCCTTCAATATCCAAATTAACTAAATCAAATAACAAGAAACCAAACCTAAGCGGTCAGTACGACAGCACCACCGGCCTCCTTAATCTTCTTCTCAGCAATCTTCGAAATGAGCTTCGCCTTCACCACAACCGGCTGATCACATGGCAAAACTCCCTTTCCAAGAACCTTGAAGTACCCAAACTGGGTCACATCGATCAACGGAGCATTGGTCTTGTTGGCCTTCTCCTTTACGTCCTGAGGGACCATCGACCAGAGCTTGTCGATGTTGACGGTGGGGCAAAAGAACTTGTTGCGAAGCTTGTGGAAATACCTCATGCCGACCTTCCCGAAGTAACCCGGATGGTACTTGTCGAAGAGGATTCGGTGGTGGTGCATACCTCCGGCGTTACCGCGACCTCCGGGATGTTTCCGGTGCTTTCCGATACGACCGTGACCGGCGCTCACGTGGCCTCGCTTCTTGCGGTTCTTCTTGAAGCGAGTCGTCATTTTCTCTCTCTGTCTCTCCTCTGACGCTCCAGTGGAGAGTTGTTGATGGGGAGGGGGGGGTGGAGCGGCGGAGGAGAGCTAGGGTTTTGGTGAATTTATACGTGAGGATGAGCAGGGCATTGAATGGGCCGTGGTTGTTTTACTATCTTGCTCTTGTGTTTGGGAAAAATATCAGGAAAACCTTGCACAAAGTTTAGATGAAGTTTCTTGTTTATGGATCGGGTTAGTAGCAACGGGCTCGGCCCAGACCGAATATTGGCCGTAGACCGCCCCGGAAGAAAAACTACTTCAGCCATTTTTTCTTTTTACTTTTTTCTTTTTTGAGAAATGCTTGGTGTATCTAATTACTCAATTATGATAATAAATCTCAACTAATATGGGTCTACTATCAATTTAATAACAGAAAATGATAAAATTACAAATTTTTTAGAATAATGTTTGCATAAATTGATCAACTTAAGACATGAATATAACTCTCTTTCTGACTTGTTTCAGCTACTTCATTCTTTCGTGACTACTGACCCTTTTCTCGTTTTTAGCTGTCTATTACAAGTCCCAGAACTCTCCTCCATATGAGGGATCCCTGAAAATAGAGAAGGACGGGCTGGACTTTTGCAAGTGCCTCCACCCTCTTCCCACTCAAGATAGTTGGGTTTTTTAAATAGCAAGGACAAAATTTTATGTGAAATTAATTGGATACTGCACTATAAATACCAGCCAGAGCTTATGGGATATAATTTTGGGGCTTTTTATGTTACGGCACAAAAAGTACAGGGATTTCATATTACTAGTAAACAATCGGGAGATCAGTGTGTAATTAGTTTAGGTTCAGTTACACCACAAACTGAATGGCAGTAGTCACAGTATAGTTCAATACTGAAACAAGAGAGAAGTATAGTTACTGTGTGTGTTTTTTTTTTTTTTTTTTGTGTGGCGGGTACACCAGAGATGTGGATAACACCAAGAGGTGCCACCACTGCTACTGCAGAATATTCCGAGTCAAACCCAAGTTGGGAACCAAGGGAAGCAAAGAAAAAAACTCGAACCAAGATTCAAAACTCAGTAGAGGCAACTCTTGCCGAGTAAGTCTAGGCCTGCTTCTGCAACAACTCATTCATAAAGACAAAAACCATCTATCTCAGCTCAAATACGAAAGTGCTCATTCACCCAGAACAAGAAATTACACACAGCACAAGGTGGACACACACCTACAAACATAGATCATCCACACGAACTCCAGATTAACTGAAGTGTATAACAGAGGCAAAGAACCTACACATTGAAGCAAAGATATTGGCATCCAAAAACTAGAATCAGATATTTACTCAGACACAGACTATTGTAGATAACACAAATGAAAGCTAAATTCTAAAACACAATACATGCCTTCCAATCAAAACATGATCCATTAGGGCACCATACTTTTCCTTTACATTGGAAAGCAAATCTTAGAGAAGTTGACAGCCACACTCCCCCCACTCATTCCCAGCCCGCCGACATAGAGGGTAGAATGAAAAGATGGAAAGGGCTTGACCAACAAATAGTAGTTGACAATCGGTAGAAATGTTTACAAATCAAGAGATTCATAATGAGTAGGAAATTAATGCTTTTAAAAACAATCAAACCCTTTACACAACGCATTTGCCCAATGCAGCTTCGTACCTTTTTCTAGATCTCAAGAGTCTCCCCTTACGATCAGAAAAACAAAACTGCCCTGCAAAAGACATCATGCTCTCAATATATTATCTAAATCTAGTTCTAGCTGCAGCAGCCCTAACATGTGTAAGATTTTGGCAGGACTAGAAATAAAAACATGTTTCCACCATCAAATGTATTCTAAACCCTAGTTTACATTGTTTCTACAGATTGCAGAAACTACCAAGCCCTCCTTCCACCAAGAGGAACAGTGTTAGATCCTGAAATCGACCTGTTGCCAAAACCTCCCCTTCCTCTGGAGCGGAAGTTGCCCCCAGAAGCTGATAAATAACAAAGACAAAATATTGCTCAGTTAAGCACACATCATCTTCTCAAAAATGCGAAGAATTCAACAATGATTACCTCCAAGGCCAGAACCACTTGACCGGGCCAATGCAGACAATGCAGGAGGAACGATTTGCCCTGCTTCTTGCAGAATTTTAATGAGAGCTCTAGCATACTTAGCATTTGCATGGGTGAAAAACGTGAGGGCAGTTCCCTTAGCTCCTGCACGACCAGTTCGGCCAATCCTATGGACATAATCCTCAAGACTTGATGGAAAATCATAATTGATCACACATTTTATATCCTTCACATCTACAACCACAAAACATAGAGATTATATTAAATGAATAAAATATATCAAAACAGAAGAGGAAAATGCAATGGCAACCTTATCCCGGCACTCATAAGATCCAAGTGATCAAATATAAGATAACACATTCATCACAAAATGTGCCCACCTTAACCTTGCAGGGATAAGGAGCAGCTCCACCACCACAACTTCCCAATCCAAATAACCAATCAATAACTAAGCCAGTATGAGTCAACCGGGCTGTCACGACAACCAGCTCCATAACCGTGGATGGGCATCAATAACTTCAGCCATGTTACTTGGACACAACATTCTGAAAAGTCAAGAAGTGGATAACTCAACCTAGCTCAACAAAGCCTTTAGCCCAACTATTTAGGATCAGGTACATAAATCCTGCTTCTCCATTGTTCTCCATCAGGGGCCATATATGTTGTCAAACTGTCGGCCATCATATCTTTCTTTCCTATTTCGTTCCATTAGAATTTAAGTCTACATCTACCTCTTGTGTTACAATTGCATGCATCAAATCATTCTTCTTTGCTGGTGCATTTCCAAGTCTTCAATAAAGATGTTCAAACCACATAAGTCGCTTCTCTCTTAATTTATCACCTATCAGTTCTATTTCTGTAGTGTCACAATTATAGTCATTTAAAATTCTATTTTTTCTTGTTTTACCTCACATCCATCTTAGTATTCTCACTTCTACAACAGTTAGTTTTCGGAGCATGATTCTTAATTACCCAACATTTTGTACCATAAAACATTGCTAGTCAAATAACTACCTTATAAAGCTTACCTTTCAACCAAACCCTAATGGGCATATATCGATCACATAGCACACGACAGATGCAGTCGTTCATATAATTCATCCTACTTTAATTCTATTAGTAAACTCGTCTCCAATCTCCCCCTTCCTATGGATAATTGACTCAAAATACCAAAAGTGTTCGCTCGTTGACCTCTCATGATCTTCAATATTTACTACCCCAAAAAAGTCAACTATCTAAGATTTTTGTTCCTCATTTATAAGCTAAAAGCTCATGCAACAAATATTAACTATACATAAACCAAAACATAATAACGGAAAAATGGAAAAGTCAAAAAAAAGAAAAAAAATTCCACAACCTATGGTTTGCCTGGCCCTGGCGTAATATGACAGCAAACATTCATCAAAATCCCGTGACACTATCCTAGCTAAATCTCTAAAACTATGCTCCTTATATCCTAATATAAGAAGTCGGTTTCATGAAAAAGATGTATTGTAAGGAGATACTTAGTGAAAATCTTTTCATTTCCTTCTGTTTCTTAAGCCAAATGATAGTCCATAATCTTTGAATCCTGGGCTTCACCCAGAGTAGCCTCCCAGATCACCACTAGGCCAAGACATCACTTTTAAGTATTAATGAGAAACCCAAATTGCCACTCAATCCAGCCTGTGAATCTTATGTAAAAGGCTTATCCTCAATAGCAAACCAAAACATTAGCAGTTGATACTTGATAGCCTCAAGACATGGCCGCATCCCTCCTTGCACCCAAACCACAAATTATATTCCCAGGAAAGTGGACAGCAGCCGGCCGACTCGCACCTATGTTTGAATTTTAAGACCTAAATGAACCTAAGTCCTAACACACAATCATCCTACCAAGACCACGTGCCGCAACATCAGTGGCAGTCATTATAGGACTCCTGCCACTTTTAAACTCGGCCAGGACCCAATCCCTTTCATCTTGGCTTTTATCACCATGGATGGATAAAGCTGGCCACCCATCCATTCTCAGCTGTGTTGTGACTTGATCGCATCCCCTTTTTGTCTCCAAAAATATTAAAATCCGGCTTCCATCCATCAGTTCTTTGAGAAGTCTGATCAACCTGCAGATTGCAGTAAGAAATCAAAATTATCAGGGGTAAAAGTAAACAATTTTGCTCAACTAGTCACCAAAATCACACCTGTTGTACTTCTCCACCTCCGTCATTATTTCAACAATTTGGTTTATAGACTGGTTCGCTTTCAGATCAGGGGACCCAATGACTACCTAAAAGACCAAAAAATATGAAGATCAATCAATAAGCATCGATGTATCTAAATATACTGCGTAGCATGTATAATAGGAAAAGATTTAAAATAGAGACCTTATATGGATTGCGCAAAAACTGCCTAGCTAGAGTCTCCACCTCTCTTGGCCACGTGGCACTCCAGTACAATGTCTGTCTATCTGGTCGGATCTATATTTTAAAATACTTCAAAAGATTACCACCAAAACTCATTCTTTTTAACAGGACTTCAACATGACATGGAAGTATATTAAGTAGATAAAACTAAAAATGTAAGATTATTAATTATAACAGAACAAAAATTATTCATTCATGAATTAGATTAATTGAATCACATGCGGGAAGAAAATACCTAAATCATATAAAAAATGCATTGTCATATCAGTCACACATCCAATAAACTGTGTGAATATCAACTTCAGTTTCATCTAACTGTTACGGATCATAAAATAGGCACACAACTTGAGTGCATTCATTCTGTCATATAATGGCCATCATGGACACAGCCAACTTTACACCATGATGCCAAGAAGTAATGAAACAGGTCACAACTCGCAAGTGAGAGACCTTCACCAAGGGGTAACAAAATATACCCAGGTAATGAGAGCTTATCAAATGTATTTTGAAATTGAGAAGGAACTTCGGACCAGTGGTTCTGATGCTCATATGCATGTTCATGGAGAACTGGTCCATCTTACTAGAGATGTACTCAGACTATGAAAAGTAATCTATATTATTAACCAAAGCTTTCTAAATAAATCTCAGATAGTAACAAAAAATTGGACAAAAAGAGTGGTATAATTTGAGTGGCACAAGACAAGTTGATCAACACTCAGATTCATCCACCTGATGGTCTGGCAAAATAAGGAGTAATGTGCAGCAGCCAACATTCAGTTCAAGTATGTCATACACTTCCGGGACATAATAAAGAATTGACTTCCTTGTGATGCATGCACATGTTAAAGCTAAAGATAATTTAAGATATAATAATCTGATGATCAAGTAGGATGTCAAGAAAAACAAATTACTAGTGTCCATACTTCTGAGAAAATTGACTCCTTACTGTACCTGAGTTTTATTAAGGAATAACAATTACAAATTCAAAGTAACGTTTTATTCCCAAAAATAGGCAATGGAGTGTCCATGTATTAACAACCAATAGTTGAATAAGAAGTCCAAATAATAGACAGGCTATTCAACATGGCTAGATGAAACTCGTTCAAGACACAAATACACACTCACAGAAACGAGAACATTTACACATCATATATTACAAATGCCAAGGATGACAGACAATCATACTCAACTTATACAGAGCATACACACTCCTGAAACAGATGTAAACCAAAGTCCATGCAAAAATATTATTAGAGCATGGAAGGCTATGATTTCCAAAATGCAGTTCTCTGATGCAGTTAGAATCACATCATGAAAAAGAGGGAGTAATAGAATTCATACTTGGGCAACAATTTTGCGGATTTGAGGCTCAAACCCCATATCCAACATTCGATCAGCCTCGTCCAACACAAGATAAGTCACTCTTTTCAAGTTTGTGCGCTGAGCTTCCAACATATCTATCAATCGCCCAGGAGTAGCTATAACAATTTCAACACCTGCCATGAAAGAAAGTTAACTTGTAAGCTTCACATGAATGGATTCACATCCAGCGGAAGAAATTATCCAAGGGGAAATGCAAGTACCTCTTTGAAGATCACGAATCTGGGGTCCTTTTGGGGCACCACCATAAATGCAAGTACTTCTTATATTTGCACGAGATCCAAATTTCAGAGTTTCTTCTTGAATCTGAACAGCCAATTCTCTGGTAGGTGCCAATACTAGCACAATAGGACCTTCACCTTGTACTGTATTATTACCAATATAGAGACAACTTATAAGCCTAATTGAAGATAAAAACGATGGCAATCCATACAGAACTGTAAAACAATACTTACCCAGACGAGGCTGTGCACTGACATGAATCAAAGCAGGAAGCAAATAAGCCAGTGTCTTTCCAGAACCAGTCTCAGCAATGCCAATTACGTCCCTACCCTTTAAAGCCATTGGCCACCCTTGAGATTGAATTGGCGTTGGCTCAACAAAACCTAATCTGGCAATGACCTCAAGGCAAAAATCTGCCAAACCATTCAAAATCAACCAACTTATTAGTAATGTGATACCTTGAGTGCTATAGCTAAAATGATCAATTAATGTTACGCATCGAAAAATATACCAGGAAAATTTGCTTCTTGGAACATCCGAATGGGCTTTGGGACATCATGGCCTTCGGTGGTGATCTCTCGTTTTGCACGATAAAGAGCAACATCTTGCTCAGTCATTGCCCTCACTGAAGGACATTCAACGTAAAAGTTCTTCTCGAATGGGACCAAATTACCAAAATCTTGCTTGGGAAGAGCAATATTGTCCAAGTCCCCTCTCGATCCACCATGTCTACCTCCTCTGCCGCCACCACCACGACCTCCATTAAAGCCCCTTCCTCCACCACCACGCCCACTGCTAAAACCACTACCCCCACCTCGGCCTGCATCAAAACTCCTATTACCAGCACGGCCTCCATCAAAGTTCTTACCACCACTCCAATTACCATCAAAACCCCTACCCCCAGCACCGGTTCTACCTCCACCACGACTAGAATCGAATCCCCTCCCAGTACTGCCACCTCTCCCAATGTCACGACCCCTTCCACCACCACTGCCCTGATAACTACCACTTCTCCGATCCACAATACCACCATTAGCCATTCTGCCACCAGCACCACTACCGCCACTAAACCCTCTTTCGCTTCCTCCTCCTCTTCCTCCTCCCCTGCCAATATCGAAACCTCTTCCAACCTCAGGCTCAAAGGGCGGGTACCCACCAAACCCTCTACCACCGGGAACAGATCCAACACCACCTCCGTGCTCTCTTCCACCACCCACCACAGGTGGTGTCCCCACTGGAGGACCCCCAAATGGAGCCGGTCTACCACGGCCAAAGCTCTGAGGTGGCCCACCCATCGCACCGCCCATCACAGGCCGCGCTGCCGGAGGCGGTGGCCCCATTAGATCACTAAAATTACAAAACTTCGGTAAATCATAAAAACTCCTTACACGAAAGCACATAAACTACAATACAAATACATATAAAACATGATCAACAATTATAAGATCCAAAATTCACCACCCAAATACAGGTATTTGCGTACACATATAAGCCTGTATAAAGGTAGCCTCCTATAAATGTAAACATGGAAATAGAAGATAGATCTGAAAGAGCGTGTGCATTTGCGCGTGCGTGTGTGTGTGAGAGAGAGAGAGAGAGAGAGAGAAAAGCTTTTTGGGTACCTTCGACGTTGACGGTAGGAGCCGAGGTCGTCGTATCTGGAGTCGTAAGAGTTCAACATGATCACTACAGAGATGGGTCGGGTGCTCTCTGGCGGTGCGAAAGAAGAAGAGATTTGGCAGTGCAACAGCTAGGTTTAGGGTTTGAAAACACAGCCAAGAATTGCAGATTTGGAAGGGAGACGGAACTGAAAGTTAAAAATCGTTTCTTTCTATTTTGTACGCGAAACAAATATCTTTGGACAAATTACTCTTTTCACTCTTAAATTATGGATTAATTCTACTATACCTAACAAAATTTGATACCTTATCGAAAGTTATCGTTTTTTAAGGGCAAAATACACATTTTAAAATCCAAATCACACCTCTTCAATGCTCCGTTTGATATGAATGATAGAAAATAAGAGAAATATTTTTTTTCTTCATTTGTGTTTAGTAAGATTGATGGAAAATAAAAATTATTATTATTATTATTATTTTAGTGTTTGCTAAGAGCAACTCCAATAAGAGTTGCTAAAAATGAGGTATCAAATGTCATTTTATAACTTTAAACAGTATTTTGACACTCTTGAACAGTATTTTTGCTCCAATAGTATGTGCTAAAATTGAATGTTATTTTAATATTTTGATGTTTTTTATTACGATCGCAATTTAATGGATATGTTTTTATAGTAAAAATTTAAATTTTCAAATTTTAAATTTCAAATTTCAAGTGTAAATTTAATGGTGTAAATGATAATACAAAAAAAAAAGGTAAGAAAATGTCATTTGCCATTAAATACATAACAGTAGAACATCAGTCGCTTCCCCTTTTCCTCCTTCTAAATCTTAAACAAAATCATCCCAAAATTAAAACACCTACAACATTCTCCTCCTCCATTGAAATTAAAGCATATACCCAGTAAGATCGCAGAAAAGCTTTTCGTTTGAGGAAGGTTTTTCGATATTAAAGGAAATGGGATAACACTGAACCAACGATTTTCGGGCAACGATTTTCAAACACCAAGTCTCCTCCCCTTTTCCATTTCTCTGTATTTTTATAGAAGTTTTGAGTGAAATATAGTCGTTGAGGAACAGTAGTCACCAACGACTATTTTGTAACCTCTCAATTCTCTTTCCAAATCTGTTAAATATGTCACCCCAAAATTTTAGATGCTATTTTACCACGTCTGATATCACATCCGTTGGAGTCTAAATTTTTGCAATTGGGGTGTCATTTTAGCGGTTATGGAGATGGCACCCCTGATGACAACTTCTGTTGGAGTTGCTCTAAGATTAGAGATGATAATCGAGTCAAATTGTGCCAATTCATTGCGAGTTCATGTTAAACATTAGTTAAACATAACTCAACTCATTTAACCAATCGTATCATGTCGAGTTGACTTATTTATTTTTATATCATATTCATATTGACCTGCATAAACTTTGAATAAAAAATTTAACGTTAATATTCTATTTTTATTTAATTGAATCTATGCTCATATATTTTTTACAAACTAAAAATTAACTTAAATAAATATAATAATAATAATAGGTAAAAATACATTTTTTATATAATAATTATATTAGTATTTAATAAATAGTTATAAATAATTAATACTTTATGT
>CM042202.1:18820712-18839767 GCA_023539305.1 Ilex asprella
CTGATTTACAAGACTCTTATAGTACAAAATATGAATACAAATTTAAGTGCATGAGATAATATTCGGATTACAATGAAATAACTTTATCTTACAAATCTAGTAAAGTCCACCTTTAGTAATTAGTAGCCATTGTTACTCGGCTAGCTCTGTTTCACCAAGAAATGGCCATTAAGCCTACAGTTGCAGCACAAGCCACAGCAACGAGGCCTTTATCTTTGAGCACAACCTTGGCCAGGTACATAGCAACGTCAAAGGTGATCTTCCTTCCCTCAACGGCAAGAACACGGCGAAGCTTTCCAACGAAAGCCACCAATACCAACACTGTGATCCATGTGACTATGGTGGTCCTGACAACAACAATTATCAATGCTGCAACAACGAAAGCCCCAGCAAGTCGAAGAATTGGTGCACAAAAGACTGACCAGCTGGTAGTCCAGCTACTATAGGATCGGAGGATGTAGAAGGAAAGTAAGAAAGAGAGTAAACATATTGTTTGGGACCTAGAGTAGCTCATTAATGAAAGGATATATGTACGCGCACGCACACATAACACATAGAGAGAGAGAGAGAGAGGAAGAAGAAGAAGCAGAAGAAGGTGGTTTTGGGTTGAGGGTGTTTTTCTGGGGTATTGTCATGGTTGCTTGAATGCTTCAAGGGTTTTGGAATTTGAAGCCATGTGCTGCACATGGGGAGGTTGGCTACAGGTAGGACCAACCTTTACTTTTTTAGTAATCTTGTGAAGGGAATTCTCATGTAGGTTAAGGCATCCCCTTGGCATACTTTGTTGTGGACTGCATATAATAATTCTTTTCGATAACCACTTATATATGTCTTACACACCCCTCTAACAGTTTAAGTTTTTAGATGAGTTGATGATTTAACTCGAGTTTCAAGTCTACAGTTTTAATTTCAAATCACAACAGCATCTTATAACTTCTAGATAAAATAAAAAACAATCACGTGGATGAACCACTCGAGGAAAAACATGTGAAGGGGGTTTTAGATGCGTAGTAATTTTACACCTTTTTCTAACAGTTGAAGCTTTTAGCTAAGATGGTGTGATTGGTGACCAAGTCCACAATGCATAATAAAGTGACATTCATGTCATCTTATCTGCTTTCAATGCAGAGTTCAGTCTTCTCAGTAGCTCTCCAAGTTTGGAACCCATCTGCATTTCCATCTAGATTTCATTCTCTTTGAGAAAGCCTCTCTGTTAGGGCTTGCCCTGGATCTAAGCGGAATGAAGTAAACAGCGTTATGTTGCTATATCTGTCGGAATACTAGAAGCATACACTCGATTTCTGGCCTTGGTTGCCTGAAAGAAAAAAAAAAGAACAGGAAAACAGAAATTACTTTGATGTTTAATTTAAGTGTTGGTGATTAAATTCAAGTAAGTCATCATTTACTTCCTGTTCCCAGTTCGTGTGCATGGTTATCGCTAAAAGAAGTAGCGCTTGCAGACTACTTCCACATATGATTCCCATCCAAAGGCCCTGCAAATGCTATTCGATATTAATAACCAAAGAACAGGTAAAAAAGAGCATCTGAGTGCACGAGACTCCCAAGAACGAACTATAGATGTTAAAAAAGGCGAACTACCTTTCCTCCAAAGTGGAAGACAAAGGTTAAGATGATTGCAGCTGGAAGTCCCACAAGGTAATAGGCTCCTAAATTCACCAAAGCACCAATCCTCTGCCAACCACTTCCTCTTGCAGTACCTTTTGCAGGCATAAGCACTTATGATGTTTAGGTTTCTTGTATTATTCAGGTAGAGGGATGGATATTGAGCAATGAGTGAAGAATTTCGGCTCACGACTTTGAATTCAAAATGGCAACAAATATTAGATATTATAAGCTTTAACCTGAGAGTACACCCTGAATTCCATCCATGAAGTTGGATAAGGCAAGCACTGGCATTATGGCAGACATATATCTCACGACTTCCTCTTCGTTCGTGTACAAGTAGCCCCATATCCCTCGCACTGCAACTGAAATTAAGCTTACCAGCAGACCCTCTGTCAAAGCCAGGAATATAACAACCCGAACTGCAAGTTCTGCTGCACGGGCCTTCCCTGCACCTAATTCGTTCGAAACTCTCGTGCTTTGACGCAAGACACAGAGAGAGAGAGAAAGAGGGAACGATTGTCAGGATATATCAAGGGAGTATTGAAAGTGGGGGGTAATGTGATCCTATTTCACCAAGCATACCTTACTGCACTGCCAAAACCAAAGGGGATTCTGAAGATCACGGCACTTGTGGTGAGGCTGGTCATGGAAAGATGAATGAAGTTAAACATAGAAACTGCTGTACTGATACCACTCGAATTATATTGCCCAATTTAATTTTGTACTTGATTTCACAAGACATTTTGTCATTCAGAAAAACATTGCTTCTAGATAGAGGAAGTGTTAAATTTTTCAGCAGGGATTAGTTCTGATATTATAGCCAATGATTCTTATATGCATGACAAAACCTGTATTTTTTGGAAGAACTTTCCACAAATGCAAGGGAAGACAATGCATATTGAAAAAGGGAACCAGAAAAAAGAAATATTTTCTTGCATAATTGATGAAATTGTGATAGAAAATCATTTCCAGAGGAAGAAGTGGCAATAGAAATCCAGCTCATGTAATCCCAGTTGGTTTGAATTTGACTTCTGTTAATCATCTTCTGATGTGGTATTGACATGAGAACATAGCTTTACTAGGAGCTTGAATTTGATTCTGCCCAGAACATTTTATCTCAAATATCCTAAGGACACATAGAGACGCAAACCTGATTGACATCATCGATGTCTCCAGCTGTGGATTAGGCAGAAAACCGGACATGAGAACCAAAAGTTCGTATGACCACCACTCCAAGCTTATTCATCTCAAATTGCAATCACATTAGTCTTTTGAGGAATACGATAATGGCAGGAGATATGAAAAATTAAGAATTCCATGAAATTTTGCTGTTTTTTTCTGAATAACTTGACACATGATAGGATTGGAAGACAGTTAAGCTCTATATCTGTACATTCAAAGCAGTTGCATAGGGAAACTTAAACTCACCAGACCATGAGAGCTGAAGGAATAGCAAATGATAGAAAGCTTATGAGATTTTTTACACCTTCACTTGAGAATCCTGTCCATGTTTTTTCACACGTAGGCGAAATTTTGATATAAATTGCTAAAATCAACACATTAATCCAGTAAGAGATGGCGCTGGATAGCGCAGCTCCTTTATAACCGAAGCCAAATCTAAATACCATCATCCAGCATGCAAGAATATGAGCTAAGCTTGAAATTCCGGTGCTTATCATCAATGACTTGACATTATTTTGAGTTTGTAAGAATCTGAGTTGGCACTGGAGGAGGCCGTAGGGAAAAATACTAGGGATCAACCAACGAGCGTATATCCCAGCAAGCTTCGAAATTTCCAAGTCCTGTCCACAGCTAGTGAATATCTGCTCCGTGTATGCCCACATGAATGCTATAGGAATGCTCATAAGCATAAGAACAATCATAGCTCTCTGCATGTGTATACCAAGCATATGATACTGTTTTGCCCCATAGGCTTGTCCACAAAAGGTCTCTAGTGCACTCCCCATTCCCATCTAATCACGGTAAAGTCCAGAGATATTAAAACTTCCAGAAATGTAAATTTATGCTCGAGTGCGAATACACCTACAACGTACATATATGGACTTTTCGTGTACTAATATGCATATGTAGATCTATTAAGAATTGATTAAACAACCATATAAAATAAGTGATGTGCTGATATGATCTTTCTGTACCTGAAGTTTTGTAACTTTTTATGGTTAGTTCAGAAGTGAATTTGCAAGGATATACAAATTCTGCAGGATGGCCTATGAGTTCCTAACAAAGAAAGATATTGCAGTTTCAATTTTATAGGATTCTGACTACATATATGTGGTTCATATTCATATCTTTGATTTTGGACAGTACATCCATCAAGAATCTACATTTTAAGTTATATCGATGCAGAGATTTATGTTCCAGGAAGAAGATAATTAACCTCAAAACCAAGGATCTAAGTTAGCAATAGCATTGAGTATCTCAACTATCTTCTTTTAGTCTTTTTTTTTTTTTACACAGCATAATTCAATTGCATAATCTAACTTCAGACTACAGAGATATAAAAAAGTGCAAAAGAGGACAATATCTGAAGCACACCCTGTAGTTTCTCAGCTCTAAGAAAAGCCTATGCCTGTAGTTTTTTAGCAGGCACGGGAGAGAAAGCTTACTCAAGCAGTAGCAGTGAGGGTACTAGAAGCAAGCTTGAACTACCACTAAAGTAAGTAAGCGTGAGTGAATTCATTGCTCACCCGAACCCGATTCCTCTTGCTCTAAGTATATTGGAAAAGTGAAGGGAAGCTAAGAGAAAGCCAAGCAAGCCCAATAAAATAGGTTTGTAAATAGGCGCCCTTAACAGGATTTATCCTCCCATCGTTCAGTCAACCGGTACAATCCCACATGTCATATTTAATAAACTAATAGATTGTATAGCATTAAGATAGTAAGAAAGAATTGCCAACTAAAATAGAAGTCAATGTTTGAATCACAAAAGAATACATCTATAATTAAGGAGACAGAATAGAATAAGTTGTCCAATCATAAAAAAATTTACATACTTCAGCATGGTAGAAATAAGGTACATGAAGCTGAGAGCTAATCACATATTTAACTTCAATACCAGTAAACTTAAATGTGAGAAAACTGAGTCAACATGAGAAACAATAAGGAGGAAATGTCTATCCAACCATTCATGAATAAGCCTTTACCATGAAGCTGAAACCAGTCACTGCAGCAAATGAAGAGGCTATTGATGCACTGGAGAGAGAAAGCTCTCCAAGATGACCGATGAACATAACCGATATCATCTGCAAACTATACTGCAAAACATATACTAGAACTAGAGGCCCTGCCAAACACAGTTGTCTCTTCAGCTCTGCAATAGTTTCTGATTTATCAAACCATTTAGTGCTTGCATTTCCACTGCAACCCAGACCTTTTTCTGAGCTAGAAATCAAAGGAGACCCAAGAAGAGTTTGATCCATATTCTAACAGCTTGTTCTTGAAATGTCAAGAAAAATGGAGGAAAATGGCTCCATATGAAGAAGGATGAGACACAATGAATAGCTTTGAATGGTTGGTTGGCTTACATAAATGCAGAGGTTGGGATTGGGAATAATTAAACTATATGAGGACATAACACATGCAAAATGGGTGTTTTGTTATTAATCACTTGCATAATTTTTGAGTTTCACTCCTCTATTCTGTTAAAATGGACACCATCCCAATTGTTTTTGAGTCGGTTATAAGACTCACTTTCTGTTATTATCGGGAGGAAGTATTAGATACATGTTTGCTAAAAAAAATGACGACTCAGTACATGAAACTTCGGTTATTGTAGGGTTTAGAGATGATTAAATATACCCAACTTTATCTTTGCATGTGGAGATGCCTTTTTTTCAACTTGAAACCCTTGATATCGACTCATCAAGTAGTGAAAATACCAACTTTCCAATTAAAAACATGATAACTAATGTTTCATTTTTCCAGCTAACAAAAACAGTGTACCAACACAAACCAAAAAAGCATGATTACTCCTAATTCTGATTTTGCCACTTTGTCAAGAATTACTAGACGAATTGTATATTTACTTTAAGAGAACAGTCAATGGGATGGTTCAGCATTAGGCTACCTGTCTTGTCTTCCAGTCAGATTGCAGACTGATACCGTTCACAGCAGCCCCATAATTCACTGTCTTGATTGACAAAAGGATGTGAAAATGGGTCTGCTGTTTGGTTAAAGTTCAACACTAGTAATTATTTGTCTCAAAAGCTGGGCAGAGTCTCACAATTTGTTGCTTTGTTCTGTTACAAAGATAAAAGCATAGTCCATCTGCTTCATGCGAGAGGTCTGTCGGCAGATTGAATTTGAGGTCGGTCGACTGATTTGCATTCAAACTCGATACTCAGGTCCTTTTCTCAATGATCGAAACAAGTCAGACCTTTGATGACGATACAACTAGTCCAAGATAATAAATACAAAATAAACTAATTCCAACATCTGGACTGGACAGATCTAATCTAGCTAAGCTAAGCAATCTTTTGAGTTTCTTGCTCCTGCGGCTCAAGCCGGGTTTGTTCCTTGACCTGGATTACATTCAATATCATGTACCCATGTTCTTATTCGTATATCGGCTAATGGTATGCAATTTCCTATTTGAGAATCATGAAACTAAGCAAAAAGAGACGATAATAAGGATACGGTCATTTAAGGATTGCCAAACAAATTGAACACCAGCCTACAATGCCCAAATCCAGAATCAACAAGTCTCACAGTTTTGATAGCAATGAAATAACAATAAAACTCCCACCTTTTGAAACATCAAACATATTCATCAAGTGCTGCCTGCACCACATGACCAAATCACGCAACTTTTTCTAACACTGAAATGAAACTGTGGTTTTGTAATCCGGGGAATGTACAACAAGCTACATTGGATTGCATGACAAAGTTATGAAAAGAAAAACAACATAGAAAGTTCTGATGACTTTTATTTTGTTGCAAAACTTTATGGACATTTCCTACGATTTTGACTTGGAAAAAAACAAAAAAGAAACAAAAATGTAGTCCACTGCCCCTTAAAGACTGGAGTGGATAAACCAGAAGAGCAGCACCTGCACTAAAGAGCTATTTCTCCACTCCTTATTGTGCCTTCAAAAGGAAGTGGAGAGAAATCAGAGCTGCTGATCAAGGTACGGATCTACATTAGATTTACCTGTGGACCCCAAATATCCTGAAACAGTCCCAGAAACACTTGAAACAACATTAGTCAACCAGGAGGTGCTGCGAGTTAATAAACCGGTCTGTGTCTGCTCGTTCACTTCAAGCATGCTCTTCTGCTCCTCCTCAACCAATATATCTAGCCACCTCTTAGCCATAAAAACCTTGACAGCTTCAACCCCTTCATTCACAATCTCCTTTGGAGGAATCATTAGAGGGTTTTGGTCCAAATTAAGCTTAGTCAAATTGTCAAGCCGGCCAAATGTATCGGGAAGTGCACGGATCTGATTGTTGCTCAGATCAAGTTCTTTGAGGTTAGTTAGATCACCAAGCGTATCAGGAAGTTCAGTTAGGTCACTGAAATTACTGCTAAGATTAAGGATCTCAAGATTTGTCAATCTCCCTATTGCAAGGGGAAGGCTACGAAGTTCATTGAAGTGCAAGTCTAGAAGGTGCAAGGATGTCATCTCACAAATAGAAGTTGGAAGAGAGCGAATCTTGTTCAGATGGATTGAAAGCCTTCTTAAATTCACTAATTCGTACCCGATGTTTGTTGGCAAGTACGTCAGTTTATTGAAGCTTGCGTCCAACTCCACCAATGACCTGGAAGAAAGAAACTAAACTGAAAAGACCGATAATGAATGCAAGGAAAAAGAGTAAATGGCATTAGTTTGTTTATCAGGATTACCTGCAATGGCAGATGCTGTCAGGCAAGGCTGTGAGCTTATTTCCGGAGACATCTAGGATCTTCAAATTTTGCAACAATCCTATGGAATCTGGCAATGACTCCAAAAGATTTGACAAAAGATTGAGCTCCTCAAGATTTTCTAGTCCAGCAATTGAATCAGGAACGAACTATTTCCCTCACAAGCAGGTAAGCCAGATGTCAGGAACAGAATATGAAAAGAGAGAAGCCCACAATCATGTAATGTACAGAAACAATCTTTCCAGTCAAATTGTTTCATTAAGAAGTTTATGCATTTGGCATAACAATTTATCAGAACAAAAAACATGCAGCACACTCATTGGAGAGTTGAAGGGGAGGGGGAGCATGAGGAAAAAAGAAGGTCATCATTGCAGTAAAATCTTACTTAGAACCACACAAAAAAAACAACATATGTTAACAGTCTATTACAACTCCCTCGACGCACTTCCCTTGACTCAGCAACAAATGCTAGAGCACATCGTGCTACGAGTACAAAAAATTAAAGTATTCACCATTTCTGACAGATCAGCAACTCAATTCACGTTGATCTCAGCAAATGACACAAGTTGATTGATAGGCAGACATATGCCTCTATTCCTTGCTACAAAAAATTTCTTTCCCTTCAGGCCTTTAGTCTTTATCTCTGAAGGTCATTTGTTGATTTTTTTCATCCTCTTTTGTAATCAATTGATGTAGTACCAAGAGAGCAGAGACTAAGAAAGAGAAGGATAAAGAGACAACAGAAGAAGAAAATAGGGAAGAACAAGAAGAAAGAGGGAGAGAAGAAATATTTCCATAATAACAAAATTAGCAATTAAAAAAAAAAAAAAATTATGTCATAAAATATGATGGAAAAAATTAACCCTAATATAATAACCTGAAATTTAATTTTCAAGAAGAGGTTTTACCCAAACCCCTTGCATTCCCCATCCACCGATACTGACAAAGCGGTACCATCAGAATCCAAAATCGAGTTACCAGGTTTGGTTTCAGCGAATGCTCATATAGTACAATCCAGAGTTACTACTTTCCACGTCGATGTCTGATGTGTAATGGAACCATTTGTAAGGGACCTACTTACCACTTAGTGGACCATATGTACCAGCAAAAAAATACTATGATCAATGCAACTGGCTCAATTATAATGATTGAATAGTTAAATTTTTCAGTGATTCTAACATAATATGCGGATTTGCCAGAATGCAGAGTAGCATATCTGAAGACCAGCTTAATCTCAACTAACTCAAGCTGAATCACGTTCTAAGAAAGTGAGCATAAACACATGTTGTCATGGTTCAAGGTTGCAATATTGACCATCAATTTGGCAGGCACCGAGAGACCTTAATTGTAGCATCGCGGCACAGTATTGGTTAATACATAGGAAATGCTAGATAAAAGAAAATGTATAATGTGACGAGAGGTTTACATCATATCACAGAATAGTATCAGCTAATTCGATGAGGATGACTCAGGATTGACTCAAAAATGACTCAGCCAAATTGTGAGACTCATGGTTTAAACAAATGCGATGGTATCAAAAAGGAAATCCGGATCACTAGTTAAATTTAAGGCCTATCAGATCAAAGTGGCACGATTAAATTGATCCACGATGCCGGCATAATCTCATTAAATATTCATGGAAACCAAAAGTCAATAATTAAAAAAAACAAGTACAAGTCCTAAAAAATGAACAACTAGAATTGTTAGAATGAAGACATCAATGATAATACCGTTGGAACGACGATTTACTTCCTCTTTTACCCTCTTATTAATTTAGAGAACACCTAAGCGAAACATAGACGAATTAAAATTTAGATTTCACAGTTATCTGGCCCAAGAAAATCTAATAGGAACCCCATCAGTTATCAGATAACTGCCATTCATTCAGTACCGTATTGAAAGCTGAAACCATATAAGCCATCAACAAAATACAGTTGTGACAGCAATAAAAATCAACAAATCATATAAATTCAAATTCAATGATCTAATCTGATATTCAAGATTAGATGGAAAAGGAAATACAATAAGCCTAACCTCAAGGTGATTGTTGGACAAATTTAACACAACCAATCCGCGAAGCCTTCCGAAGGCCTCCGGCAAAAACTTCAATTTCCGTCCCGACAAATCCACCGTCTCAATCCCCTTCCCAGGTGCATCCATCAAAATCCCCACCACTTCCTCATTAATTTCCTCCGCCACCTGCGAATCCCCCTCTGAATTCTCTGCCACCGAATCATCGCCCGTCACAGCGGTCGCATAAATCTTCTCTAACTTCTCCTCCGCCTCCTTCAACATCTTCTCATACCCCTCGTGGATTTCATCAAGCGAAACCACCGCCTTATACATTTGCCTCTCCTTCTCCGCCTCCTTACGACACTCCTCCTCCTTCTCCAACAAATGCGCCCTCCACTGAGCCCTATCAACCTCCGCCGGCCTCGGAGACACCACAATCTCTCCCAAAACCTTAGCCAATTTCACCTCAATTTCAACTATCTTCGCCTTCGCCGTATCAACCGACTCATGATCAGGCCTTTCACCTAGTGTCTCGAGTATCGATCGGGTTTGGGTGACATCGGCGACGGCCAATCGCATAGAAGCGATGACTTTGGGGTCGGTGAGATGGGGCATTTGCTCCGTGAGCTCGAATTGAGGTTCTTTGGAAGTGGAAGCACCTGGAGATTGTGGTAGCGGTGGTTGTTCGACGTCGAATTCAACGGTGGTGCGTTTGGGGCCGATACTAGGGAGTTTGGCCATGACATAGGAGAGGATTGGGAAGTTTTTAGGATTTGGATCCATGATGATCTAGAGAGAGAAACTGTGAGATAGCTAGCGTTTGGAATTCAGAGCTAGGGCCGATAGCGATCGAGAGAGAGAGAGACAGAGAGAGAACTAAAGAAGTAATCGATAACCGTTTGTACCGACTCTTTTGGAGTTGTTAGCTTTGACCGGATGTGATCGCCGGTACATTTGGCAACGGAACTTTGACGGTTGCGATTTGTTACGATAAACTCGAGAATTGCCGGCTGAGTACTGTTTTAGAATCTTCTGAATCTAATGTACCACCCCGGCAATCAAGCTGGACGAGAATTTTTCTCATTATTTTCCAATCAAACTATCTTTGTTCACAGAAGAGAAGGTACAAATAGGTCAGACAATTGCATCTACTCAGATGAGTTTATACCGAATTTTGGTAAATCTATAAAATATAATATAACTAGTAATAACCCGTGCCTAAAGGCACTTTGCCACCTAAAAAAACTCGTCAATTTAAAATAAATTTTCCTTCATTTGCTTTAATTAAAAAAATTGAATCAATCAAATCTTCACTATTTTTTTCAAAAAATTTCAACAAAATTTCCTATAAAGGTAGGAACTTAAATTTTTTTAAACCTATCTATAGAACTTATATATCTCATTATATATATCATTGCCCAAAACAAACCATGACATAATCAATCTCAAGAAAAATTTACTCAACAAATCAAAGATAAAAATTCACAACTCACTACATAATCCAAACCAATCAAGGAACCAAAATTCACAATTCACAATCATACACAAAAATTATCATAATTCAAACAAAACATATAACCATCAAAATTATATATAATAATCATCACAAATCAACTCTATTTTTCACAAAATCACCATTCCAAATAACCCAATTTTATACTTAAATGGAATCCATGAAGACACCAACCATATCTCCTAAATAAAGCATAACAAACATAGAAAGCACTTGACATCCAAGAGGGTTCTCTTTCATAGTTGTTGTTGATAGATACATATAAGCACCACACTTGTAGAAAACACACCTCCACCGCTGCCCCAACCAGTAACCACAGCTTCCGAGCACCCAATCCACGTCAATCGGTCGCAGGGTTCATTATAAACATTTCTAGTCAGATCAAACTGAAATTTAAAAACTACATAATTAGCATAAAAACAAAGATTGAAAAACAAAATCATTGTGCATTGCAGAAATTAAACTAAAACACTACTTATTTTAAAACTACGTACTAAGTCAAGTTTAAAGCAAAAAAAGTGGCATACCAAAAAAAAAATCACATATTAAATCACTAAACAAAATCCCACAAATCTAAATATGTTTTGACAACCAATCTAGTGTAATCATTAAAAAAAATTATGATTAATTAAAAGGCATATCAAATAACTTTGCACTGAGAACATTGAGAAATATATCTTTCCTTACATCATAATCCATTATTTAAATATTCAATCTCCTGTTGAATCAAAACTACTACTTTACTGAATTTTGAACTAAACAGCAGGTATGATACCCATATTCAGAAATTTCATTTTCTTTCCCAAAAACTCCTATAATCCACTACAATCCCTACCATGACCGTATTGAGCTTTTATAGGAAAGCTGATGCAATCAAGTAAAGATAAACATGAAAGGAGAATTAGAAACTAAAAACCCATTACCTGGAAACATTGTGAAGGAAGTGTTCCTCATGCATCCCCACATTTGATTTCATTTTTTTCTTCCATCCAACACCATACAATTCAATCACCTATTACCCAGCCCCAAAATTCATCAACCCACAACACATAGTTGATGTCCAAAACACCCGGGCTAACAGTTTTTTTCATTTGGCTCTGTCAGGCATTTATATCCCCCAATCACATGAATTAATGCATATACAAATATTATGGAATTTAAAACGGCATAGAATAAGAGCTCCCCAACAGATTTCTCATGACTCTGAGTCAAACAAAGCACAAAAAAATTAATGACAAAGCTCCACAACAACTTTCGATCAGAGATTAAAAAAAAAAAAGAGGAAAAAAAATCGGAGATAAAGAGGTGGATTTAGAAAATGATAAAAAAAACAGAGGGAAAAAAAAATCAGAGACAAAGAGGTAGATTTAGAAAGTACTGGTAACTAATTTCCTTGATTTAAAAACAGGCATTGAGGGTTTTTGTCAAGCAAGATCATACCAGTATATTAGACCATCTTACGGTTTTGCTGCCGATGGTGGTAACTGTTTGGTGGCCTTTGGATTTCAAATCAAACCCATTTGAGAAATCCCTTTGAAGATCATCAAAGAAGGCTGGAGCTTCCCCCTAATTACACCAGTCCCATGAAAATTAGACACTCCAAAACAACAATTTTTTATCCATCTATTTTCAAATTGCTTTTTCATAAAATAAGAAATTATTCTACCAACTCACCATAGATAAAAGTATTCCTTCAACTCAAGATTCAACCTGTTTCCAAGCCCATAATGAGAAAGTGATCAAATCACATATACACAATATCAAGATCTTCCATAAAAATATAATGCCTTAATTTTAATAGAGAAAAGGAGCAGAGATCATATTGAGAACAAAAACCCTCAAATATTTCAAACATTGAGGGTTTTTGTTCTCAAGCAATGGTCAGATTCTTTCAAACTACTCTAGTGAGCTTGGGTATTTTGACCTAACCTTTTTTTCAAACTACTCTATGTTTGTAAAGCTCGCAAAGAAATCTGATTGGTATGAGGATTAACAATTTCCGCTCCCCTCAATCCAATCCATGAAGAATCTTTTGTTTTACGCTGATTGGTATGAGGAATGGTGGGATCAAAGCTCTCACACTCCAGCCTCACAGAAAAATAAAAAGCTCAAAGCAAGAAATACCCTCAATGTTTCTTCAACCTTCAATTCAGAGAATGAAAAAAAGCAAGCATAATAAAGCTTTACAACAACATTCAATTCAGAGAATGAAAAAACAGAGGGAAAAAAATCAGAAAGAGAGAGAGATTTACAGAGTATTGGCAAGCTGAATGTCCGTACACTGTGGGTATTTCTTGAGAGCTCAATGTCCGTACACATCCCACTTCTCCACTTATATACCACCCAAAGCACTGCGGCCAAAAACTATAACTATAAAAAAAATTGAAAACTCCCAAATTAAACACCTAAAGTAAAAAAAGACAAATTAAAAACACCCAAATTAAACATACCCAAATTAACCCAAATTCAAAAACCCACACACAAATCACCCAAATTTTTGTTGTGTTTGTGTGCTACTGCTTTGTGTGTGTTTTCTGTGTTTGTTGTGTGTCGTGAAAGAGAGAGGGGGTGTGTGTAGTGAAAGAGAGAGAGAGAGAGAGAGAGGGAGTGTACTTGGGCTGTGCTGCTAGGAGGGTTGTGCGGATGGTTCCATGGCAGATGAGCGAGAGAGAGAGAGAGAGGAGGCAGAGGGTTTAACTGGGGGTGGCGTGTGCTTGGGTTCAAAATGGGCGGGATTTTTTTTTTGGGTTGAGATGCATTGCAAGTCATTGGATTGAAATGGAAGATGTGAGATGAAATGTGGGCCTTTGAATTAAAAGTAGATTTAATCTGAGCCGTCCTTGTGCTTTCCCAAATAAATTAAAACTAAAATAAAATTTAAAGTGAAAAAAGATTCAAAATGAGTTCTATCTTATTAGTATAGATTTGTAAACCACAATTTTAAAACAAACTCACTTCTTATTAAAAAAATGCCTCTCAAGTGACCACACCAATCAATTAAAAAAAAAGTGACCACACCGATAACACTCTGACCCAAATTCATCCCCAAAACCCTTTCACAATAATGGTGTTTACTCACTTCTTAGACCCCTACTAATTTTAGATTGAAAACGTACTCTGATCCATTACATCCAAAGTTTAGGTAATTTGAAATGCAACCAACAAAAAACTATAAATATTTGTTCCATAGCACTAAACATGATAATAGAGAGCTAAGAGTTAGTAAACAAAAAACACAATTAATTTACAATATATTCGCATCTATTGATTTTGGAACAACACCCGAAAACATGACAACAAAAATTCTAAAAACCAAATTCACCACGTATCCATCAATCAATCCATGAACACAACCACAACCACAACCACAACCACAAAATTTTAAAAAACAAATTCACCAAATGTATATCAATTTCAATCCATGAACACAACCACCGAAAGAATATATGTTGGTCTATATGTTTGATCGCATGAATCAACTATTCATTTCATGGGGAGAAAGATAGAAAAATTTACCGACTTGACTTTGGGCTCACATAGAATATTCCAACTTTTCATATTCGTTACACCAACAAAAACAACCACACCACACCCAAATCCTAAATCCCAAACATAATGCATATCTTAATTCAACAAAATTCAAACCCCCAAACCTATTAGTAAAACAAAACCCGCGGCATTGGTGATTGCACCAATTCATTGTCATGCAAACAACCATCATAGCAAGAAGCAAATGTACAAAGCCACAACAACAAATATTCTGGAAACTGCTCGCACACAGAGCTAGAGAAAGGAAGAGTAATCAAGTACCTAAAGAGCTCGATGTGGTCCATGAACTTGTGAATTATCAAAAGTTACACTCTATGTCATTAATTAACATAGAGTGTGAAGGAAAATGTCATTAATTAACAATTAAAAACTATATGCATGTGCTGTGTTTATACTCTTTTATTTGCACGCAGAACCCACACATGCACAAACAGAGCACTAGAATTTAGGGCTTCAATCACCTGAATTCCCAAAGCCGAAATTTTATCTACATTTCACCCTTGAGCACCAACCTTAAGCCTGCAATTGACATTAATTCAAATCAATATAACATTCATAACCAATTTAACACCTAAACCATAACATTCAAAACACCCAAACTATAACATTCAAACCAATTTAACACCTAAACTATAACATTCAAACCAATTTAACACTTAAATCATAACATTCAAACCAATTTAACACCTAAATCATAACATTCAAAACACCTAAACTATAACATTCAAAACAATATAACATTCATAACCAATTTAACACCCAAACTATAACATTCAAACCAATTTAAAACATAAACCATAACATGTGAAGGATTTAGAACAAATGTATATGAAAAAATACATGTTTTAAATTTCCTTTCTTTATCAAGGTGTCATCTTTAAAAAAAAAAAGATTTCCTCTTAAACAAATGTATATGAAAAAATCCACAACAAACACACAAACCCATAAACATCTTCTATTATGTAAAGTTAATTGGCACAGCTCATGTTCAAAAAATATAGTAGACTTGACATTTTCTAGAAGAAGTAACTAAATATATTGATTCTTTTTCCCTTTATAAGAAGCAAAACAACGAACATTGTCATCATAAAAAAAAACAATAAACTTTAACATTGAGAATGCTCTTTTTTCCAAAAAGTCATAAATCTACAATAAACAAAATTCTACTGGTTTGCGTCGGCCTCTCCAGTTGTTGTTGTCAATTTAAACACACTTTCCCTGAAAAAAAATGAAGAATACTTTCCAATAATATGAGGAGTAAAATAGTGTATGCCCACCTATGAGTTAAATCAAAGTGCTTTGTTTGTGTGTGTCTGTGTGTGTTGTGCGTGCGTGTTATACGCGTGCTTGTAAGCCCCAAACTTGATTTATACTTTCTAGTTTCTAACCAAGCTATTCAATGGCCAACTAATTACATTTAGACAAAGCCCATGGATAGAGCACTTACTTCAACATTCAAAAGCTAGATTTGTTTTACTGGCATTAACCTACAACAAAATCCACCAAGAAAATTAGTGCACAATAATCACAAAAATACAAATTAATTAACACAATAATCAAAAACTCTAGCATTCAATTTCTTCCAAAACGTAACAACCCAATTTAATGTGTTTGCTGTGTGTGAATGTCAACGTGTGTGTGTGTGATCTGGTGGTTTGTGTGTGTGTGTGCTCTGTTGATGTGTGTACTGTGTGTTTGATTGCCTGCGTGTGTGTGTGTGAAAGAGGTGAGACAGAGAGAGTGCAACTGGAGAGAGATGAAACAGAGGGAGGGAGGGAGGTACAGAGAGAGTGCTGGTTGATCGGCGGTTGGTTGAGAGGTAGAAGACAAATCACATGGAAAGAAAGAGACAGAGAGGTTGAGTGACTGAGTGGGTCACGTGGGTTAGGTATCATTGTGTAACGTGTAGAAGTGAATAAGGTTTGGGCGGGATGGATTGTGGCCTTTGGATTAAATTGAAGAATTGAGATGACATCTGGATCATACAATAAAAAGTGAATTAAATCTGAGCCGTTGTTGTGCTTTCCCAAATTAATTAAAATTGAATTAAATTTTGAAGTAAAAATAAGTTCAAAAATGGTCCTATCTTATTATTATAGATTTAGATACACAGAAAAATGGAAGTCAATCCAAATAGAAAATGATACACAGACAACTCTTTGCTATTTACTTTAGAAGTCATGTGCTTCAACCATGAATTATCCATCACATCATGGCAAAGTTCAACAAAATATTGGTATATGCACGCATGTATGCTATAAAAAAAACAATCACTTAAGCCTAAGCACAAATTCGAAGAGCTAAGAATCACTTGAACATAGAGAAATTCAACGTGTTTAAATAAATTTGGAGACAAATCACTTAAACCTATGAACACAACCCATGTAAATCAAGATTGCAACCTTAGCACATTTTAATTAACAACACGATACATACTAATTTGGAAGGCATGCATGAACTAATTTTAATTAACTTTCTTTGGAAATCAACGGCAAAAAATCGACATGAGGCACTATTCCCATAGCAGTAGGTTGGATCCTCCAACTTTTGCAAATGAACCCTCAAACAAAAGTAATATAATAAAACTTAGAGAAAACACAACTGTGGCTAAAGACACTACACAATGCAAAAATATCACTAATGAGGAAAAATTAAAATGTATTAAAATAAATTAACTTCATTCAAGTACCGGTCGAATTAAATTCAGTCTAATTCTTCAAACGTTTTGAAATAGCTATTCTTTGTATTCATTAAATATGTAGCTATTCGGCAACTTCAGTTAAAGATTTCAAGTTATGATGAAATAGATAAGAACCCTATGTTATAAAAAAAAAAAATCAGTTGAATAGAAAATCATGTAACTATCAGGTGAATCATGATAAAAAATATCAGTTGAATCATGATAAAAGATTTCAAGTTATAAAAAAATCATGATAAACCACGATGTCATGAAAACCCCCATCTGAGAACCCTATCAGTTAAAGTAACCACCTTCTGAGAATGTATCACTTTCTTTCATTAAAGACCAGACCAAAGCTTCCATTAAAGAAGTGCAAAAAAGTCGGTGTGTATGTTGTGTGTTTATGTGTTTATAGACATATGTGTGCTTATGTCCATTTTTCATCAATTCGCTGCTGTGTCGGTCATATTGTGGTGAGAATGGTGCTGTGTCGGTCATACTGTGGTGAGAATGGTGTGTGTGCTGCTGAGTGATTGGAGAGAGAGAAAGAGAGTGGGAGAGGGAGGTACCTGGGTTGAGCTGTCGCTGATCGCCGCTGGTGTGTGTGCTGCCGCTGAGAACGTTGGTTGATCGCTGCTGTGTTGAGCCATGGCAGAGGAGTGAGAGGTGAGCAGTCTAAACCCTATAAGGGGAGCCGTGTTAGAGCAATTCCAACAATGCTTTCTAAAATAGCTATCTATTTACTTTAGCTAACCATTTTTTCATAACCACTTCAACTAATTATTCACAAAAATTCACTTCATGAGCTTCCATTCACAATATATATAGTAGCTCGATCATAGAAGTTTTGTAGCTCGAATTACCAATTATTAACTGTCCGAATTACCAATTTGCTGAGTACGTAAGATTTGCCGATCATAGGATTTGAGGGAAAAAAAAGTAAGAATTATCAATTTGCTGTCCGAAGTACCAATTTACCAATTTGCCGATCATAGGATTTGAGGGAAAAAAAAGTAAGAATTATCAACTGAGTGAAAACCATCTCAAACAAAAAATCCCATAGCACTAAAAATTTCTGTGTTAATAGATAAGAAAAAAGTATTCAGTGAGCAACTAATGGTATGATCCCACAGCACTAAAAATCCACCACAACACTAAAAATCCATCTTAGAGGATTTTTCTCATACAGGTGATGTGCATGATCAATGCCCATGATCAAGGAACAAACCATTGACACGAAAAAACCATGGGTATTACTAACAAAACATTGACACGAAAAAAGGAACAAACCAAATACCTATGCCCATGATGAGCCAAACAAAAAATCAAATTTCAGTCAAACACCCAATTCAGATTAGCCAGCAAAAAACCAAGGTATGAATTTTGGGGGTTTTACTGGAATGAATTTTGGGGGTTTTACTGCTTTGCGATGAAGCCATACCTGCGATGAAGCCTTCAATCGGTGAAGCTTCTGCGATCAGACTTCAATCGGACCTTCAATCAGTTCTGTCGGTGAAGCCTTCTGCGATCAGACCTTCAATCAGTGAAGCTTCAGTGAGCTTCGGGTGCTTCAGTGAGAGAGAGAGAGGGAGTGAGGAGGAATTTGGCGCAGCGAGGGAGAAGGGGTTAGATTGGAGAATAGCTGAGAAGCACTCTTTACCGTGTTGCTCTAAGCACTGTAAGGGTAGCTGTGTTGAGCCATGAGCCATGACAGAGGAGTGTGAGGTGACTGGGTAGAGTAGTCGTGCAGAGGTGGGTAGCGTGTGAGAGTTGGTTTCATTTGGGCGGGACTT
>CM042202.1:18864767-18895451 GCA_023539305.1 Ilex asprella
TTATTTTATTTATACAAACTCCATTAGTTACCATTTCATCTACATTCACTAATTATAATTAAAAATTAAATTCATTTAATTTTATTTAAACCTATTATATAGACAATAATCAAAATTTTATTTTGGTATATTATTTCGGTCCGAAAATATTTCAGAAATAAAATAAAAATTAATAATTATTTTTAAAATATAAATCGAAATATACTAAAATATCTTAAAACTTATCAAAATATTTCAAAGACATTGGTAAAAATATATCAAAACACCTCGAAATAAATATAGATCACTTCAGAAGATTGAACTTTTTCTTTAATTACTATTTTTGTTTTCGTTTCTTTGACATATATTTAATAGTTTAATTGAATGAATATAAATGAGATTAACTTAGTAAGTAATGGAGTGAATATATGTGGGATAAAATTAATAGTTTGAAATAAAAAAATTAAATGGGGTGGAAAAAGAAATTTAAAGAGTGACAATTGCCCCACCCTACTCAATGTCACATGTTAGTTACAAAGACTATTTCATCTTAATAAATTAATGAATTTTTAGCACCTATAATATAAAACATGACAAACTTTAATAAGTTGAGTTTTTTAGAAGTCGGTACATCTAATTAGACTTAATTGTAAAAAAGTACATAGAACAAAATATTTTGAAAAAAAAGTACACAGTTGAGATACACAGACGTAAATGTCAATTTTGTAAAATTTTCTTTCTTAATTAGACTTTAACAAGACATTTATTAAACACTGAAACTTAGAGTCATTTAATTCAAAATCTCTTATCTTTAATGCACTTATATTCATGCATATTTCTTTTGGAAAGTGGTTTTATTTATGAGCAATATTATGTACCCCAAATCTGCAATCTAAATTCACATCCGAAATGAAGGAGAATCATTGGATCAGTGAGTCCCATTTTAAAAAATTGATGAGACCCACTCATCCAACGGTCCCCATTCATTTGGAATGCAAATTTGAGTTGTAAATTTGAAATACATAATATTTTCCTTTATTTTAGAATATATCATTTGTTTGAATTTCAAAATTTATTAATATTTGAACTCCATAATAGTATAATAAAAACGGCGTAACAAATACACTATAACAAAGACATTGTAACCATACACTGTAACAAAAACAGTGTTCAGTAGTTTTGTGTATGTAGTAACAAATTCAAAACAGAGATGGACCGTTGTGAATGAAATTATATGAAAATATATATTTGACAAAATGTAATAGTACAATTTTTTGTGTAAATGACTTGTTACACACTGTTCGGATATTAATATAATTTGAAAATAAAACTATTTTAAAAAAATACGCATGAATCAAGGGAGGACATACAAATATGGAATATTAAAGTTCTCCCATAAACTAGAAGATGTTTAATGCACCACTTTTCAAAAAAAATATACATGGATTAATGAATGACAAAAATGTTATAAAAAAATTAGTAAAATTCAAATAATGTACTTAGATACAAATAAGATCAAAATTAAGGACTTAATTACCCAATATTTTTTTTGTGTATTTTTTTACAATTAAGTCTAATTTGGTGTACATCCTTCCAATTTTTCATAATAAGTTTATCCCATTGTCTCAAAAAGATTCATCTAACGACCACCAACATCCCTTTTAAAATCATTCACATTGAATTTTCTCCTCCCAAATTCATTACTTCTCACTTACGTTACACCGTACCTTTAGGCATGAAGTACCCTCATTAAAGACTAAATAACGATTTTAAGGAGTTGATTGTTGTAATTGAAATTTCATTGATCAAATAAGAATAAAGTGTATACTTTAAAGGTATAAATTATAAATTTTCAAATAATACTATTGAAGACTAGACCAATGAATTAGATTTTTTTTTTTAGGTATTGTGGTCAAGGATGTTCAAACCAACTTATGTGCAACTCAATTAATTTAATATGGTCTCGTTAAAAGATAAATTATCCATATTGAGATTAGAAAATTCATTAAAGATAAATTTCTCATAAGTTGCTCTAAAGGAGTTACCAAATTGTGAACTCAAGAAATCTAGATTTGTAATTTGGATGATTCACATTGAGGGGAGGGGGTTGGATTGGTTTCAGAAACCCTTTAAAACCCAACCAAAGAGACTTCTAATGAGATTCAATCATAAACCAATCTAATCTTATCTTTGATAAGCAATATGAATAAATGTGAGACCCACAAATTTATTACAATTATTGATGATGCACAAAACTGTTTTGTGCAAGATCAACAGTCACGAGTATGAATAAGTGTGATTAATGAGCAATCGATAGCAAAACGATAAATAAAGGGTAAACACAGGATTTATAGTGGTTCGGTCTCGGATGACCTACATCCACTCTCGGGAATGACCATGGTGACCTGGTGTTTGATTGATGAACAATGGTTACCGGAGAGTTACTCTAGGACTATTACAGTGGTTTTGTGAGAGATCGAGAGCAATGCGTGTATGGGATTTGGAGGCGTGCCCTCAATGTTGAGAGGGCTTACATTATATAATTAGGGTAAAACAGGTGAGGCGGTGACGTGAGGGAGGAGATCTCTACTACTTTGGTAAGTCCCATTTTTGTAGGACTCAATCTTCTCAATCCCGGTATTCTCTCCCTTGTACTCCCATTCAGTCGAAGGATGATCTTGAGTTGGACTGGGCTCACCCTTGATCTTGAGATTGGACTTGCATTGGAATGTGTTTGGAGTAACAGAGCCAAGAGGACGAAGGAGAACGGACCAGGAGGGCCTGACCACGGGCGGCACCCAATTGGGTCTTCATGGGCGGCGCCCACTTGGAGCCAACATGGGCGGCGCCCTCTTGGCCTCCTCATGGACGACACTATCCTATGCGGGTCTTTAGCTAGTCTTTTGATCTTTGGTGTGTTGTGCCCTTTTTTGATGGATTGACCTAGCTTCGGTTAGGCTTTCTCCTGGACTTTTTCGACTAATTTAATTTGGGCTAGCCCAATAAAATTCGGGATCACCAATTATTACCACATATTTATTTTGTAAATGACTATATTGCTGATTGGTCAATCCAATCCATACCATGTTTGTTTAATTACAAAGATGAGTAATTGGAGGGTTGAGATATTATTTGATAGATAGGATATTTTATGAGAGATAGAATGATTATTTGATGTTATTAACCTACGTTAACATATATAAAACCCGCTTCGATGGGTTTGCCCAACTATATGTATATTAGTTCAATACTCTAGTTATAGGCCGAGAATCTCAAGTTTAAAAGTCTTAACTAAATATAAAATTAAGAGGTCATTTAGTTCGCATTTTTGTTTTCGTGTTTCAAAAGACAAAAAAATAAAGACAATTTTTATTTTCTTTTTGTGATAAAGACCGAAAACAAAATTATGTTTGGAAGACTTTAAGGTCAAGATAACTCATTCACTCACTCACACACGTACACACAAAAAAAAAAAAAAAATAGAGATACACACAGACCTAGAAATCTCTTTCTTTCTATCTCTCTCTCACACACATAAAATTATACACACAAAAATCACGCATAGACACATAAATTATGTTGGCGATGGAACAAGTATAGCTTAAGGTAAATTGAGGCTTAAAGATGTAATACTAAATGAGATATTTTTATTTTTAGTATTATTTAAAAAAAATATTTTTTGTTAAGTGAGAGAGGAGGATGTGATACTTTATTTTTTGTTTGTGTTTTTTTTTTTTTTTGAGAGATAGAGAGAGATTTTATTTTTTTAAAAATTTTTGATTTTGGAGTTTCTAATATTATGAATTGAATTGTAGGGCCAAATTATTGAAATTATAATTTTTTGATTGGACTTAAATTTTTTGGGGCCTTTTTATGGCTTAAAATTTTTATGTGAACTAATTATATATCTACAGTTATAAAGTCTGTTAAAAATTTGGGGTCTAAAGCCCATACTTTTTTTTAGTAGAGAGAGAGAGAGAGAAAGAGATTACATTCGTTTGAGATGAGTTTTTATACTCCAACAAAAAAAAAATGTAATTTATTGCTAAGAAGATTGGTAACCTAAATCTCATTAAGTCTCCCAATCCCTTGTGTGCATGTTTCAATTTTAGTTAATTTGGACAACATCTTTTCTTTTGTTCTTTATTTTTGTGTCTTATTTCTAAAACAACTTATTTTATATAAAACATGAACACAAACTCAAATATGTTTTTTTTTTTAAAAAATAAAAATAAAAACACAAAACACGAAATAAAATACGAAACCAAACAACCCTAAGTAATCTATCCGACTATTTTACTAAAACTCACATTTTTAAACCCATCAAACAAACACCCCCTTATTTAATGTACTGGATTATTAACCCAACCCAAGCCCCTTCCCCACGAAACCAACAGTATACTTGTCGTTGTCATCCCATTACGTTTTCTTCGGGGCGTAGTTTTCTTGTTTTCTTTGGGAAGAAGAAAACTTCGTAGACCCAAACACCTCCTTACTATACATACATACATACATACACAAAGCCCTATAAAGACACAAAAACTCCCGAGTGTCAGAGGCTTATTTAGAGAGAGATAGAGACGCGGCTCACGGCTACGCGTGGAGTTCGTGCATGTTCTTCCTTTTCCGATTCTCACCGTTAATATCGCTCTTGCCTTTGAACAATTCCTCTGATTTTCCCATCAAATTTTAGGGTTAGGGTTTCTTTTTCTTGGGTTTTTTTTGGCGGCTTACCTGGAACGCTTTTCGACTGGTATCTGAAAGGTTTCAAAGCTATGGAGTCTACTATAGTGATCAAGGTTCGGTTTTATGCTACTTTGCACACACATGTATTTATGCTTTGGGTGATTGGTTGATTGATTTTCTTTGTATTTTTTGGTTGTGTTTTGTGTTTCTGGCGGTGCTCTATTTGATTGCCGAGAAAAATTTCTGGAGATTTGGACTCAAATGGTTTGTGTTGTCGGCCACAAGGAATCGAAAATTTACGCTGAGTTGAGCTATTTACGACATGTTAAGTGCTAAATTGTGATATTCCTTGCTTCTCTCTGTAGATAAAAAGTGGGTTAGGGTTTTTCTAAGGAAGGTGTATTTATGTCAAGCTTTAATTTGGCTATTGGGTATCTCTCTGTTATGGTGTATAAGTATATTGTACATGCCAATTGCCATTTTAGATTATTGTTGCATGTTTGAGGCCATTTATTTAGATTGTATTTCTTTGTGATTTTAAGTTTTTGGATGATTACATTTCGAGGACTGTGTGTACATTTGCGATAGTGATTTGAGGCTCGGTTCATCTATTATTTTATTTTGGTTGCTTTAATTGATCTGTGTCATCTGGTTATATGTAATTATGTATTATGCAGAAATCATCGTTTTTTGTTTCCTAGGGTTGCTGTTTTCTTGCTTAGAGAATTCTGTAGAAGTAAATTTACTAATTACTAGCAATAGTGGTATTCTGGTTTCTGCTATTTGATGTGTGAGATTGAAAGTCTATACTGAACTGAGCTTATTGTGATAGCTGTCCATTATTGTGTATATCGTCGGCGTACATGCAAATTTAGAGAATCATAGCAAGTTTGTAACATCTAATTGGATGGCTGATTCGGTAATGTAGCAGTTAGTACTTTTTTGCTGTACAGTACGATTTTGTTAGATTTTTTAGTATTTGAATGCTCGAGTGTGCTTATTTTGGGACTGAAATGAATTTCATGAGAAGCTGATATGGCTTAAAAAATTATTGCGTTGTTATAAAATCTGGACATAATTGTGATTGGTAATAGTATAATTAGCATAAAGGGGAAGAGGGAACCTGGGGCTATTAGAATGGATTTGGCTATATTTGGCTAAAGTTCTGATAATATCAAAAACATTTTCTTGGGGGTTGTTGCCCAACTATAAAGTTTCAGCAAGGGTTGGTCAGAAAATTGACTGGATTGCAGCTAGAACAATTGAGGCCTCTTTTCTTTATGCACCTCCCTCTTTCTTTTTTGCCAGAGTCAGGGAATGGGAAGGAAAGAAAAATAATTGAAAACAAAGCACTCATCCAAAAAAAAAAGAAGATAGCTTGTTCACTTTACACTGGCTTGAGTTTGCTTTACTGTGCCTGTGTATTTGAGTTGGATCTATAAATTTGTCTTACAAAAAAGTGATTTTGCTATCTGTAACTTTTATTAGTGAGCTTACTGTGGTGCTGTATGTACCTTGCCGACTATTGTGCTTATAACACTCATTTTTGTATGTTGCTACAGGTGAAGTATGGAGAAACACTTAGGCGCTTCAATGCCCGCATTATTGATGGAGAACTTGATTTGGACATGGATAGATTGAGAGAGAAGGTCCTTGGTTTCTTCAATTTTACTCCTGATAGTGATCTAACACTTACATATATTGATGAAGATGGTGATATGGTAACCCTTGCTGATGAAGAAGATCTGTGTGATGTGATGAGGCAGTCCCTGAATCCGTTGAGGATAACTGTGAGGTTGAATACTGAAACGAGTGGTAGATCTTATGCTAGATCAAGTGGAAGTTCTACGCCCATGAGATCAGCTCGAGTCCTGCATCCTATACAAAACTTGAACACTGGTGTTTCTGAAATCTTGAGATCTGTGCCGGAGCCTTTTCGCGAAGCAATCTCAAATATGTCAATTAACTTGGCATCTAAAGCTACATCCACTGCACCGGGCATTGCTGAGCTCGTTGACAGTTTATCAAAGATGGGATTGTCCTACCTGAATCCTGTTTCGGAGTTTCATACTGGTGCTGAATCTAGCACACAGATTGAGGCTTCCAAAGGTCGTGTTGCTTCAAAGGTTGATGGGGTCACATCAGAGGTGTTGCCAAGTGCTAAAGCTGAGGTGCCAACTTTGGCAAATAATCAGGTGTTGCCCAATACTAAATCTCAACAGCCAACTGTGGAAAACAATAAGGTGGAAGTTGAAAACACAGCCAGAGGTGTGGAGGCAGCAGTTACGCAGACCCCTAGTGTGGACCCTACACCATCCACTGGTTCCTATAATCTTAATGGTGGCCTTCCTGGGGATAATTATCTGTTTGGAAGTGTATCTTCAAATCCTGCACCTGACACATTTCCTGTTACTGCTGGTAACAACATGGAGGAGGTCCTTTCTGTTCCTTCTGGTAACAACAAGTTGAAGGTCAAAAAGCTAGCTAAATTTCATTCAAATGGGAAGTCTGATGCTCTTGCCTTTGAGAATGGTATGCTGGGTGCTACTAAAGCTCCTGCTGGTGACAAAAATAATGAGATTAATAAGTCTAATGAAGGTCGTCTTGGACAAAGGTTTGTTGATTCCTATCATGATTTTCCGAAGCATTCAAGCAGAGATTCCCTGAACAAAGATTTGTGTGGCGGTGTGAACATCAAATGTGGTAGTGATTTTGGGAACTCTTCTACATCACGTGCTGGTCAGAATCCTGTTAATGAGTGCCCTTTTTCAGGGATGCCTTTAGCAAATGACGTGATGCTGCCTCCCTCTCAACCTGTTCCTCGTATGGTCTCATTTAAAAGGAGGTATAGCCATAGTGATGGCATGGGCATCATTTTTCACAGAGGTGTTCGTTGTGATGGCTGTGGGGTACATCCAATAACCGGACCTCGGTTCAAGTCCAAAGTGTAGGAATCTATGAAATTTCTGTTGTTTAGCTGTATAATATATTTTCAGGGTATATATAAATTGTCTCATTTTGTTTCTACAGAAAGGAGGATTACGATCTGTGCAGCATCTGCTTTGCAGAAATGGGAAATGGTGTCGATTACATCAGAATGGACCGTCCTATGACTTACGGGCATCCCTTTTCTTTCAAGGGGTTGTATGATCACCCTGTATGTTGATTTATAATTTACTCCACTTTTTTGTTAGCATTGTTCCTTCAGTTCAATATTATATACCTTCGTCCTAATTATTATATTGATTTCCATTCTTTGGGCAGTTGCATCATTCTCGGGTGCATCCTCCGACCATACCACAGGTCTTGCGAGGTTGTGGGATGAAACAAAATCGCCCTAAGCTTGACAGTCGCTTCATTCAGGATGTCAATGTCCTCGATGGTACTATCATGGCCCCATCAACCCCATTTACCAAGATTTGGCGGATGAGGAACAATGGCACTATCATGTGGCCTGAGGGAACACTACTCGTTTGGATTGGGGGAGATAGATTAAGCGATACACTTTCTCTTCAGGTAGAGGTGCATATGTAAATGCTAATATTCTCTAAATAGTTTGTTGCAGGTGTGCCTGTGCATGGGCTCCTATTTCTTGATTGATTGGGTCAAGTCTTCTTTTATTATTGAGATTTGATTAACGCTTTTCATATGATGCCAGATTACTGCAGATGGTTTGCCTGTGGACAGGGAGCTTGACATTGCAGTTGATTTTACTGCTCCCCAATTTCCTGGTCGGTACATCTCATACTGGAGGTTGGCCTCACAATCTGGCCAAAAGTTTGGGCAACGTGTTTGGGTTCTCATCCAGGTTACCCACTATGTGATATCGGCATATCTATGCTACAGTTGTTCACATATGCCAAGAATTATGCTCCCTTGTACTAATTCTTATCTTATTCATGTAGGTTGATGCTTCATTGAAGGATTCCACCTGTGAAAGCTTTCAAGGGTTGAACTTAAATTTGCCTCCTGTGGGCAACGGTACCACAGGCCCTGAAATTATAAGTGTGAATGTTGAGCCCAAGGCTGAGGACAACCTTCCTGAGCCTGTAAACTCTAATAACAAGGTCACAGAATTAGCGGTGCCAATAGTTAATGCAAACCCAAATAAGGAACAGGAGCTGAATTTCCCCATCAATGATACTTTACTGGTTGGTGGTGGTATACCAAGCCCGGTTCATCCTCAGCCTTCATCGTCTGTTTCATATCCCATTATTGATCTTTCTGAAGCACCAGTTGTGCCTCCCTCTGCATTATCCCCTGCTACAGATGCACAGGCGTCTGCTCCAGTGGCTGGTGAAAACAATGTTGAGCAGACACTCCTTAGGGAACTCGAGGAGATGGGTTTCAGGCAGGTTGATTTGAACAAGGAGGTATTGAGGGCAAATGAGTATGATTTGGAGCAATCAGTGGATGATCTTTGTGGTGCTCCTGAATGGGATCCTATCCTCGAGGAGTTGCAGGAGATGGTAAGTAAAATTTATATCTTGTTTCTGCTGTTTGCTGTCTCTTCGATTGTCCTAATATGGCTCAAATTGGAACAATCAATTCATTTAGTGTTGAAAATGTGACTTGTGGGTGCAGGGGTTCTTTGACAAGGAGATGAACAAGAAGCTGCTGAAGAAGAACAATGGGAGTATCAAACGTGTGGTCATGGATCTTATTGCTGGAGAGAAGGCATAGTTTAAGAATCTTCTAGTAGCTATATGGATAGTAAATGCTCTAAATAAATGCAGTGTAGCATTAAACTTTATGAAGTCGTTTTGGTTTTCTGAAGTTCCTTGGGCGTACTTTAGCTTATCTATGATGCGAAACCAGTGAAGCGTTAGTGCTTCGAACTTGTTCAGTGTCTTTGTTTATATATTTAAGTTAATGGCCTTAGTATGCCGTAAGACTGCTGATATTGGCTTTTATCTTATCCCTGTTCCTATATTTACTAGTTATCTTTGTTATTCTGTGTATTCTGGTTTTGGCTGGGCTCAATATTTGGGCATGAATGGCTTTCCGTGTTGTTTTATTGCCCCAGTATGAAGTACTTCGATATAGCAGATGCAAGGGAAATGATCCTGGCGGGGGCTAATGCACAACTCGAATACTAAAATTGTTAGCTTGAAAGGGCGTCAATTGTATGCACAACTATCAATTGGCCTTTGGTCCAATGATATTCTTTATTTTGTGAAAATTTTCTCTTCTTGGGGTTAAGGGTTCAAGTCCCTTTCCCTCCCCACCCCCCAAAAAAAAAAAAAAAAAAAAATTTGTATGCACAACCAACCCTAGCTGGACTTAACTTTGTCAGAGCAGCGATCTTAACCATTCTAATGAAACTGTTTAAAATGGGTGTCACCGAAAAAAAACCCTTAATGCTGTAATTTCAGAAATATGGACGGTGTAATTTAGGATGCAAACCCATTGCATCAACGCAAAGCCTCTTTGCTGTGATTGATCTTGCATAAACTTTTGCAGAGACTTAATCTAGCTTCTGTTAGCCAGCATGTGTGTGTGTGTGAACAGCTATTTACAATAAGAAGCTTCTACACTCCAGATCAGCACATTCCTTTTGATCAAAGTCTAATCCCCCAAAATTGTCCTGAGAATAGTGTGGGCAGATAATTGGACTTGAGTATTCTGCTTTGTTGAGGTGAGAATATGCCCAGTGATAAGGGTTTAATGACCCAAAAAAAAAAAGTGTCTTGCTTTATCTTTTTTTACCTCTTTATTGTTGATATGGTGATTGTTAGCTTTCGGAGTATTCTGCTTTGACTGTGACAGTAATATGCTGCAAATCATCTACATGAGTTTATACTTGTGAAATGTTTACTAGGGGGCTAAAACCTCTACTCCTAGACTTATAGCGTTTTGCTGAATTAATGGAGGTGCAGTTCAAGAAAGGTAGGGTAGGTAGGTACTTGTCCAGGCATTTCTCACTGAGCGAGGCTTTGTCATCACTACATCCCCATGTTGACAAGATCAGTTGCCATGTGCAACTGATTACTTTATATGGCTCCCACACTATTTATTGCAATGTTCATAAAATCTCTCTCTCTCTCCCCCCCTTATTTACTCATTTCTTTATTTATTTTAATTTCTGTTTGATGAAACAGTGACTGAAACCCTTCAATGATTTTGTCTGTAGATCAAGAGTGACTGAGTAAGGTTCTGTACTTAAAAAGATTAAAATAAACTCAGACCCATCACTAGTTTAATATAACTTCGAATTGGGTTTGAGAATTTTATTGAAAATTTTGATCTTCAATTGAAAGTCTTCTTGTTTGATTCCCTCCCCTTGTTCCCCTTTTTGGGGATTTGGCTCTGCTCCTCGTTAATTTCTCAACCCTTCTTGGGTTTTGAGCTTTAAGTTGAGTCTCTCTCTCTCCACATCATGTGGGGCTAAAACTTTTGCCTCCTCAACTGGGAGTTTTGATCTTTGGGCCATGATTTTTGAGATGTGGTGGCGTTGGGAAGATTGCCATGGTACCACTTCAACAGAGTACAAAGCATGTACTTTCAGATTCCTCTGTTTCATGTCAGCTTATCCATGTAGCTTGTAGAACAGTAAGCAGAGCTCTACAATGCATTCTACATCGTGAATTTGTGTCTTTTGTTTACCAAGTGAAAATTGGTTGATGGGTACTATGGTTGGTTAAACACTTTAAAGAGAAAGATGGAACCAGAGAATCTTTTTTATTCAGTAGATGTGTTTGGATTGGATGTCAAGTGGCTGATTGATCCTCAGCATCTTCTTGTTGGACCCAAAATTGGAGAGGGAGCACATGCCAAAGTGTATGAAGGAAAGTAAGTCATGTTTTTTAGTATTTTCTTCGTGAATTTTGATGTTTCTAGTTCTGTTTTCGATTGTTGTTGGAGTTTATATGAAAATTTGAAGTGTTAATATCGAAAACTCCCAGTTCTTGATGGGCACTACTAGGCAAATGCATTTTCTTGAATGAACTAGAGTTTAAATCTTCACCAGGAATTGTGCTAGGGTATTCAGATTGGAAATTTGAATCTAGTTCTGTTTGAGTTATCTCACTATTTCTGCCTTCAGGTATAAAAATCAGAATGTTGCTATTAAAATTGTCCATAGAGGAGACACCCAAGAGGAAATTGCCAAGGGAGAGGCCCGTTTTGGGCGAGAGGTTGCTATGTTGTCTAGAGTTCAACACAAAAACTTGGCAAAGGTTAGGTTTGATTCCAATAGGCAATAGTTTTTTGTGTTTGTTGCCAGTTATGCATCTCTTGTGAATTTTGGAGTACGGACTATGTATACATCTAACAGAGGTAGTGGTTTTATTGTGTACCAACAGTTTATTGGTGCCTGTAAGGAACCTGTGATGGTGATAGTTACTGAGCTTTTGTTAGGTGGGACATTGCGTAAATATCTGCTAAACTTGCGTCCGAGGTGCTTGGATACGCATGTAGCCGTTGGTTTTGCACTTGACATTGCTCGTGCAATGGAATGTTTGCACTCTCATGGGATCATTCATCGTGATTTGAAACCAGGTATGTCCTCTATTTCCAACTTTGTGATTGCTCGATTGTTGTGAAAAGGTGACTAGGTTTTTTGAACCAAAAATGAACCATAGTTCTCTTGGTTTCCTTTGATTTTGTTAACCCGGAATCTAACAAACCAATGCTTAAACCAACATAATCCAAACACAAAATTCGGCAATCACACAAAAACGACAACCAGAAACAAGGAAACACTACGATTTACACGGTTGGACGTTTTCAAACCTATATCCATGGGCAATGAAAGGAAGAAATTCACTAAGAAGATCAAGAACAATGATTACCAAGGTCACTGCTCACACTTACACACAAAACCCATTATAAACCAACGAGTCTCTGGCAAAAATAATACAGACTAGAAATCTTATCATAAAATGACCCTCAAATATTGGGTACATTTAGATAAGAAACTCATCAGACAACCAACCATCTGGGCTCGAGGCCTGGCCATGGGTTCTTACCTTGGTTCATATGACACTCTGAAGCATTTCTGGAGCTTATGCATTCCGACGTTTCTGAACATTTTTATATATAAATTCAGGAAGTATTGTTCCCACAGGGTTATGTTTCCTGAAAAACTTAGTCATTTCCGATGCAACTACAGCTGCAGATATCTGATTACGTCACCATTGATATTTACCAGGCCGGACCACTCTTCTAGAGATGATGTAGAAATACAGCTTGGTTCATGTTCTGCGGCTAACAAGCCTTTTTGGCGATTTTCTTTTTCATTCTTAAGTCGATTGGAGCTCTTTATTTTAGCTAAGAGGATTTTTGTTTCAGGACATATCAGGGTCTTTCCAAATGAGCTATCTTACAATATTCACATGTCATCTTTATTTCATCCCTATTTCTGCTGTTCCTTATAGCATCATCTCTGGGACTGTGAATTTGAATTATAATTGTTGCCAATAGATGCTAAATCCACATGTGAAACCGATGATACACATCACACACCTAGCTTGGGTGGCCTCCAAAATGATCACTCTCCCTCCCTCTCTGGTGCCTTCAAATCCTCTCTGGACCAAACAAAAAAATAGAAAAGAAAGGAAAAAGAAACTGAGGATCTTTCAAGTTTGAATCAAAGTCATTGTGAGCAACCTTTCCAAAGATGATTGTTGTTGTATATATAAAGTTGCCTTGGGGAAAAGGTTATGATGTTGGATTCATAATTTTGCAGAAAACTTAATCTTGACAGCAGACCAGAAAACAGTCAAACTGGTGGATTTTGGTTTAGCCAGAGAAGAATCATTAACGGAGATGATGACAGCTGAAACAGGGACATACCGTTGGATGGCTCCTGAGGTATCGTAAATTTTTTCCTCTCTTTCCATAAAATTCTTTTATAACCTTCACAAAACACAACCTGTCATTCTGTATCTAGTGATTGGCCTGCTATGTGGTGGTAGTTATACAGTACTGTTACATTAAGGCGTGGAGAGAAGCAGCATTACAACAACAAAGTAGACGCATATAGCTTTGCCATAGTCTTGTGGGAACTCCTACACAACAAGCTGCCATTTGAAGGCATGTCAAATTTACAGGCTGCCTATGCAGCCGCCTTTAAAGTAATAATTTCCTTCTCCTCTCTCTAATATAATAGCTTCTTGAATTAGCTTGATATAGTTGTCTGCCTAAGTTTTTCCTTGTATTTAATGGTCGATTGTTGGGGTTTTTCTGTTGGGTGATTCAGAATGTAAGGCCTGGCCTGGAAAACCTCCCGGAAGATTTGGCCACGATTCTGAGTTCATGTTGGAATGAGGATCCAAATACACGTCCTAACTTCAACCAAATTGTACAGATGCTCCTTCATTATCTTTCTGCCATCTCGCCTCCTGAGCCCATGATTCCTTCTCGAGTTTTTGCATCTGAGAACGCTGTCTTTCCACCAGAATCTCCCGGTACGCGCTCTTTGATGGCAGTTCGAGAAGACATGGGGGAGACCCCCAGATCCCAGATGGAAACAAAACCAACAAGTTTCTTATTCTGCTTCAACCAGTGCTATTAACTCCCCAATTGACAGATGAGAAGCCCAAGAAGTGTTCTTCCAAGGTAGTCAGTGCTGCAAGTGAGGCTCAGTGAAAAAATAGGCCTAATCTCATGAACACATGGAACATGTTAAGGAAAGATGGGAAGGAATTATACATTACATTTTGGCAATATGGTAAATGTAAAATTTCGGCCTGGACTATATCTACAGTGGGTTACAAGTTATGGGTTAGGTGTAATATACTGTAAATGAGCTCATTATTTGTAGACTTAAAATTTTTATGTGGGTGTGAATTACAAACATGTATATTGGGTATTAGATGTCATGACTTGTAACCGACACAATCATTTTTGGAACGAGACTTGGCCCCGAGGTCGGCTTGTTCCACCTAGAATGATTCGAAAAACAAGACTCATACATTCACCTCCCAGTAGGACTGTTAACAGATCGGATTTTTATCTATCTAGATTTGAATCTGATACAAAATTTGAATTCATTTATCTGACGGACTTTAAAATCTTAATTCATATCTGCATCCATTAATAATTGAATATTCAATTCGTTTATCCGATTCAATTTGAAAGTTTGGATTTCAACAAAATTTAATAATTTTACCGAATTTAAATTAACTTTTAATCTAATATAATCAACCAATCATTCTATTCAATAATTTTTATTTAATTTTATATCAATCTCATTAATAATTTTTTTTCTCTCGCTATATATATATATATATATATTGGATCGAATTCTTATCGAATAGGATTTACATGTTTTTAAATTCAAATTCGTTTAAAAAAACTTGATCAGATTCAACTAAGATATATTTTATATCTGATTAAATGAACTTGAATTCGGATTAAAATCCTCCATTGACAGACTGCATCTTAGAGTAATATTCGGGTGGGCGGCAAATTCGGGTGACTTGGGTACGGTTTATATTCAGGTATGGGTACGGGTTCAGACTACATCCCAAACTGTCAGCTAAACCCTCGAAAAACCCCTTTTTCTGAGAAAGCTCTCATTTCCATCGGAAGTTTTGGAACATCTGGATTGAGAGAGAATCTCCACAAACAGCCATGAATCGAGCAAAGAGAATACTGAGTTCTCTCAGACTCGCCAACTCGCTACACCCAACTCAGCTCCCCAGAACGAACTCTGTCTGTCCTCAGGTAACAACTCAGTTCTCCCACTTTTCTTCTCACATTACACAACCTCACACTTCAACTTTTCTAAATACCCATCAAAAACTGTTCTTTTCATCAACACCAGAACCGTCTATAGAGCGTGTATTGTCTAATGATTGGTCAAAACAGTTAGAAAAAGAGTTATCGGAATCGAACCCTAAAGTGACCCATGAGACCGTTATATATATCTTGAAGAAACTAGATAAAGATCCACAAAAGGCCTCTGGGTTCTTCAATTGGATCACTGACAAAAATGGGTTTAAACCCAGTTCTTCTGTGTATAGCTTAATGCTCAGAATTTTTGCTAACAAAGATTCAATGAAGCATTTTTGGGTAACTATTACTAAGATGAAAGAACAGGGGTTTTATATTGATGAGGAGACATATGAAACTATTCTTGGTGATTTTAAAAGTTCGAAGATGGCAAATGATGCCACGGCTTTGACCCATTTCTATAAGAGGATGGTTAAAGAGAATACCATGGATGAAGTGGTGAAGGAGTTGGTTAAAGTCATTTTGGGGTCCAATTGGAGCCATGAGGTTGAGAAAAAATTGGGGGGAATGGAAATTTTGATGCACGACAATTTTGTGTTAAGGGTTTTGAAGGAACTTCGAGGATGTCCTTCAAAAGCTTTGAGTTTTTTCAAGTGGGTTAGTGGAAGATTTGGTTTTGAACACAATAGTGTTACCTATAATGCAGTTGTTAGGGTTCTTGGTCAAGATGCTTCAATTGAGGATTTTTGGAGTATGGTGAAGGAAATGAAGGATGCAGGTCATGAGATGGATCTTGATACTTACATAAAAGTTTCGAGGAGGTTTCAGAAGAGTAAGATGCTAAAGGATGCGGTGGAGCTCTATGAGCTTATGATGGATGGGCCGTTTAAGCCTTCAGTTCAGGATTGCAGCTTGCTTCTAAGAACCATTGCTGCGGACAGGAGTCCAGATTTGGACTTGGTGTTTAGAGTTGTGAAGAAGTATGAGGCAGCAGGGCATTCCCTCTCGAAGACTGTTTATGATGGGATTCATAGGTCTCTGACGAGCGTGGGAAGATTTGGAGAAGCAGAAAAGATAATGGAGGCGATGAGAAATGCAGGGTATGAACCTGATAACTTGACCTACAGCCAACTGATTTTTGGACTTTGTAAAGCAGGGAGACTTGAAGAAGCCTATAAGGTGCTGGATGTGATGGAAGCACAAGAATGTATTCCTGATCTCAAAACTTGGACCATTCTGATACAAGGGCATTGTGCGGCTAATGAAGTCGATAAGGCATTGTTTTATTTCGCAAAGATGGTGGAAAAAAATTGTGATGCGGATGCTGATCTCTTGGATGTGTTAATAAAAGGTTTTGTTAGTCAGAAGAGAATAGATGGCGCATACAAATTGCTTGTAGAGATGGTGAATAAGGCTCGATTAATACCTTGGCAAGCTACATATAAAAATCTGATTCAAAATCTTTTAGGAGAAAGTAAACTCGAAGAAGCATTGGACCTTCTTCGGCTAATGAAGAAACAGAACTACCCACCTTTCCCAGATCCTTTTGTGCCATATATTTCAAAATTTGGGACAGTCGAGGATGCGGAGGAGTTCTTGAAGGCATTGAGTGTGAAGAAATTTCCATCTCTTGCAGCTTACCAACATGTTTTTGAATCTCTCTTTCAGGAAGGTAGACATTCAGAGGCCACAGATCTCCTCTATAAGTGCCCTCATCATGTACGTAAACACAAGGCTATTTGCACTCTTTTTGGTTCTGAAAAAAGTGGCAGCACTGCGGCTGCTTGACATTGTTCTAAGACTGTTAGATTTAGAATCTTTATGTTATGAAATATGAATGAACTTCATCGACAACTGGTAGATTATCTTTGTAAATTTTCATGGTTGGTATAGAACATTATTTGGGTTTAGGCTTTGCCTTTCATAGAACTCCCAATATTGGTCAAGTAGGGATTATGGAGCCTGATGGTGTTGCATTCTTGAGCAACTTTGATGAATTGAAATTGTGAGAGCGAGTGAGATCCGACTCTGCATCAATTGAAACACTCGAGTACTCAGACCTTAATTCTCTTTTGACACATGCAAATCTGTAATCCATTCTGATTTCAGCATCAAGGCCCTAGCATATTTAATTAATGCACCATCACTGTGAGTTTAAATGTTAGTATATTTTTTTTGAACTCAGTTTGAATGTTTTATATGCTATGTAATGCTGCTCAATATATACGTTATATACATGTCCAAACTGAGTAACATGCTGTATGTGCTTAAGTACTTGAGAAGGGGATACATTTCTGTTAACTCTTGTAGCCAAGCTTGATCATAATCCTCACTAGATTGAACTGTTGTCAAAATGTTAGGAGCATAAACACCAGGGCCGGAGCCAGAAAAGTAGTCATGGGTGGGCAATATTAACAAGCTTTAGATTTTTTTTTCCAAGTAAAATCATACATTTATATTTATTAGAATTATTGTTTGGCACAAAATAAAAATCATTCTCCATAATAGGGCCAAAAATTAGTTTTCATGGTACATAGAAATAAAATAAATTATTTTTATTACTTTACAAAAAATGAGTTAATTATAGTCATTTTCAATTGATTCTATTGCGTTTTTATCATTTGAAAATGTTTGCATGATGATTTTGTTATAAATAGTAAATATCATCGAAAATGACAATTTTTAATCGTACTGGAGGTCTCAAAATATGAAATTTGTCTTATTTTGGTTCTTAATATTTTAATTATATTATTTTAGTTTCTAAAGTATTGAATATGTTTTTGTATGGTCCCTTAAGTAGATAACGTTCAGATTATAAATGATTTTTTATCATTAACTTGTCACGTGAGTATGTTTTTTTTATCTATTTTTTTTTCTCTGTTAGAACAGCGTCAACATCAGCTGGGGTCGAACCCCTGACCTATTATGTATGAAAGGATGAGGGTAGCAATGTAACCGGATAAGTGGTGGAAATAGTTTTTTTTATTATATTTCACTAATAATCATTTCCATTGATTGGAAAGTGAAATTACTGTTGTACTTTCCAATCCCACATATATGAGTAATCATTTTAAGCAAATATGTTCCTTCGTAGAGGATCTAAGTAAAAACCAAAGGCAAGGCCCCTAAAATTAACCCTGTTCCATTCAAATCCCCTTCTGAAAGTGTTAAATCAGAGTAAAGCAAAGTTTGAGTTGGGACATGTCTCCTCAATTCGTTCTCACTTCACTTGAGGACTCCTCACCGCCATCCAACGTTAAAGGGTTTAGTGTATGTTTGATATGTTTTTTGAAATGAGTTAAATTGATTTGTCTAAATTCAAGTTTGACTCAAAGATGAGATTCAATATTTAATACTGTCCATACCCATGTTTGATATGTGCAGGGATAAATGACTATTAGGATAATATATTTGTATATAAATTATTATTGTACCCCTTAACCAATTTGTATATATAATGTATATAGAATATAAATGGGTATAAATATTATTTATATGTTAAACCTCCAAACTCTCACATAAAACCTAAGTATGTGGGTTTTATGATTGAACCGGGTTTAAAATCATATCCATATTTTATAGTTGTTAAACATAAATTTAAAAAATCTACTGTCCAATTCGTATTCCCAAACACATATACCAAACAAGTTGTTAAAGTCAAAGAGCATGTCTTCCTTGTGTAGAGGTAAAGTTTGTGGTGTCCAAAAGTGAAATTTTAATAGAATATAAAAATATGATTAAATTACGTTAACGTGAAATAATTTTTATACTCAATATTATGGGTCGATTGCCACGTCATCACCGAAATTTGCAAGACAGCGTGGCCCACCGGAGGGGGTCCACCTGGATTGTCTTTCACGCGACGTTTCAAAAAAGTTACTGGTCCCATCCCACAGCCCCCCCCCTCCCCACACAAAGAAAGGCGTGCGATGTACCTCTGTTCTCACTACACCTGTTTTCAGTTAATTGGTAGTAGGGCGTAATATTTCAGTACAACTTACGTGACTCGTGTTCCTTGGCCGGCCGGTGGGAAACAAACAAAACCAAGGCCGTTGGATTGAAAGAGACTGCCATGTGGTCCTTAAAACTGGCCCTACGAACCGTTTGATTGCCTCTTGTATTTAATCCAACTTTTTCCGGTAGAATTGATCTAAAACTACAGACTTAGTTTTTTTTTTTGGCAACCTATCATTATAATTAAGCTAATGATGAATTAAAAGTGCATTACACTATAATATATATATATATATATATATATATATATATATATATTGGGTGTGTCTACAAGATTTGAACCCTCAACTTTAAGGTTTAACAGTAAAGACGATGATAATCATTAAGCAAACTATAATTCTCACACTATAATCTATATAAGTTACCCATTAGAATTGTTTGGATATATTTTTGAACTCATTTTTAAGTACTTAAAAGTATTGGTTATTTTTGAGATGGCCCCCTAGTTTCCAAAAATTAAGCATTTCCCTCTAAATTCTATTTGGAGTATTAATGTGTTCAATTCATATTTCATATTTGCCACTCCCACCCCAGATTTGTGACTCCATTAATGGTTTTATAGAAGCATATGTCTAGTTAATGATCTTTTATCTTTCAACACAATCAAGTAGGTTACATATTGCATTATCATACCCATTAATATTAACAAAAAGGGAGAGAGGGAAAGAGGGGGGGGGTTTGTGTTCAATTTTGAAAATACCTATAATGCATGTTTAACTACTCATAACTCTCTTTAACTCCACTTATCGTTCATAAGCTGTATAATTTTCTTTCTCTTAACCTCTTAATCTCTTTCCTTTTTTTTTTATTCAACCGTTAGGGATGTCTGAATCAATTTATGTGCATCTCGATTGATTTTCTTATCGATTTGATCAAATACAGATCATTCATGCTGAGACTAAAATATTCATGAAAGATTTATCCCTCATGACTTGACCCTTAAAAATTACTAAAATCTAAACACATTTCGTCTGTTACTATCTCTTTAACTGCACTTAACTAGACTTATGAAAAGCATTATAATTTCCTCTCTTATTCTCTTTCCACTTTCATATTTTTTTATTTTGGTTTCCAATCGCACTCATATGCAATCACACAATATTATCTGTGGGTTCCGGTCCCTCTCATTTTCATGAAGCTCATGTTTAGAATAGATAGGTGAAATAGTGCCAAAGAAGTCAAAGATGAATAAACAACAAGATCCGTAATTGACTTAAAGGTAGTAAGAAAAAATCCAACACAACTGTAACCTTCTGAAACAAACAAAACAAAAAAGAAAACAATGAAAGAGCCAAAAATTCAAACAACATACTTAAAAGACCCTTTTGGAGGTTGGGGTTTGCTTTTACAAAAGAGCCCTAACAATAGGCCAAACATGCTTTGCCCCTCCAAAATTGCACCCAGAAGGGCCAGAACCCCGCCTCCCCCACTGTTCTCTCTATCTCTATCTCTCTCTACCCTTTCACTGTCCTGCGGAAAAGTGAGAGCACTGTTCATTAAAGGAAAACCTGCATGCGGGAATATAAGATTTGGATCTCTCTCTCTCTCTCTCTCTATCTATCTATACACTATGCGTGCTCCACAATATTTACAGCTAACTTAGACTTAGCTTTTCTACTACTATATGTAGGCATATTTCTCTATTCTTTCAGCCTTCAAAGTTCAAACAACTAAGCTTCAGGTCCAATGGCGTTTTTCTACAAACGTTGTGTATTTTTGACGAAAACGGCTTTTCTTGTTGGCTTTGCGACAATGTCCTTCTGTATATTAATCTTTCAACCTGAGAAGTTAGATCATTTTCTCTATCGTTTTGATGAGGTGGGTGGTGGTGTTTGAAGCTGTCCTCCGATGAATTCAACGGTTCTTGTGAGCCAAAGCAGCATGAATGGGGATATTGAAGATCTTCTTCATGCAAGGGGAATCAAGCGCTCTTGGTCCGATCGCTAATTATTATTATTATTATTATTTTATGTATTTTTCCAGCTTCATAGCCATTGTTTCTAAGTATTTAGGGTCTTATTCTGTATTTCATAGTAATTAGATAGTAGAGAACGGTCTGTTGATGTATGAGAGTTATCAGATTTCAGAATATATGTAATGTGTGCAAGTTTTCATTGCAATAAGAATTTTCAAGCTATACATTGCACCAAGTTTAACTTAAATCTTCTTGTGTTCTTTCTTTTCTATATAGATCCCATGTGCATCCATCTCTAGTTTACTTAATTTCATTGAAGGAGAATATAATCTGCAGTCATTGAAATTCACATTTGTTTGGGCTCTGGCTACCGAAAAATCACTTATTGATATCATAATCCTACTTTTCATTCAATAAAATTTAGATAAGTGTAAAGTTTGTTTTTTTTTTTTACTTTATCATGTTTTCAATCAACGTCGTTTGTAAATTATCCAAACCAAAATCAATTACTAGCATGAATATCGTTCCGATACCGAAATCAGTACCATTATCATAGCCTTATCCTTTATTCACCCTCAACTGGCCAAGTGCTACAAATATTACCCCACAGTTTTGTGATTTATTTTAATTTAAAAATAGTTGAATATAAATCTTGGATGTAAAAAGAAAGAAACAGAAATAGATATACATGTTTTCTCCTCCATTAATTCGAGTGGGAATGAATGGGAAAGAAGGAACAAAAGTCTTCTTAGAATTGATATATCTGAAGCCTTCTTGCCGTACCTGACTGACTCGAATGAAAGCGCAAACATATATAAAAAATCCTCATCTTAATTCTACTTATTTTTCTCTATATTACTTCTTTTGTTAACGATTTGAAATATTCTTGAGCTTGAAGCTGCTTTATGCATATATTCTGATTCATAATTCTGCAATATAGGTCACCAACGTTTTCACTTTGTTATCATCAGTTTGAAAACCTCAGAAAGTACTGTTTTTGTTGAAAAAATCATGGAATAGTCATGATGATCCAATCTCACATTGTTTTCTGAAATATATGTGGAGTTGTATAGGTTCGAATCTTTTTTATGCAACGCATTAAAAGGTCATATCATATGGCATAATTTAAAACGGTCAATATTATACAATGTGAGGCTGAAACGCTACAAGTCATTGATCCTCAGGCTAAGGATGCCACCTAGCGTGTAACAGTTGTAATGCCTGATGAATAAGTTATCAACATTTGCATAAGAAGAGTTGGGAGAAAGTGTAATTTAGACAGTGTAGTTGAAGTTCAAGAGAGGACAGGCGTGCTTGCCTTTGAAGCAATTAAAGGAAGAAATGTTGCACTTTTTTCGGTGAGGATCATGGGAACATGTTTTTTTCTTCCTTTTTTTTGGCTTTAAGGAAGCAAAATTAACAGACTGGAAAAAGTGATTTCACTAAGTTCAAGTAAAGGTGGTTTTATGCATAGGCCCTTAATTTGAGTTTAATATCAATGAGTTCTCGTTGTAATTGAGTTGACCTGTAAGATTTGTTTTGTAAATGTTAATAAGAACATAATTATGTATAACACAAATCTAACTTATATGCGAAGGTTGAGTTAGTATTGAATTTAAAACGAAGAAGGCTTCCATAAAATAAGGTCCCATCCATTCGCTATTCTCTCCCTCTCTCTCTCTCTCTCTCTGTAGTAGTCTGTCAATAGGCCTTACGAGATGAGGAAGTGTTATAACTTTATGTGTTGCAGCTTACATCGACTCAGAAGGGAGAGTGACTGAGTTATTTGTGTGGTTTGCTCTCTCTTAACTATTAAGAGACCTTTTTTCTGAAGCAAAATTCTAGAGGAACAAAATTGTGAGGGTGTATGAGTACTGAAAACGGACAATATATCTTGACACTTGAGACGAGTCGTTATCTCGGTGAGTGCCACTACTGTAGCTTGTGAGGGCTATTTGGTAGCCATTGTTGATGCCACTAAAATGGTAGAAGCTGACTTTCCTTTGGCCTCTACCTTCCTAGCTAGACTTTTCTCTATGTCCTTGATGCACTGTACAACTACTACATTTACACCAAGCATTTCCACTCCAACAAATTAGTCTTCAAAGATCCAAAATCAGTGGCTGACATTACTCTATGATTGGCTTCAATCCCCCCCCAATTTTTTTTTTTTAAAAGTTGTTTAGACTTAATTTATTGATTTGGTAGCGAGTCTCAAATAATACAAAGTTCAATGTCAATTCAAATGATAGTGATTCATTAGATCATCAAAGTCGGTTATTAAATTAGTTTCAAATAACATTGCTCTTTTTTTAATCATGAAAATGTTAGGTTGACTAATGTCCCTAGTGAAGCTTGGACAGATTCCACCTATTAGATATCACATGCTATAAACATAATTAATCTTTCTTGATTGTAATCATCCATCTCTTTATTTTTTTTACATGTTAATGATAAATATCTATATAATAAAGTGACTGTTTGAGAACATATGTCAACATGCTCTGCAAGCACAATTGCCCCCCACTAAGCATGACATATGGTAGAAAGTTGCATGACTCTTTCTCACTACTTTCCACCAATTTGTTGTCAATTAGCATTGCCATGAAATGCAAGATTGCATGTTTGACAAATGAAAGTTTGCAGTGAAACAGTGACTTTGTGGCTTTAGGTCTTAGAGGTCAAAATGAGGGTTTATATCCCAATGGTAGACCAGAAGGCATCGTTCATTACATAATTCATAGTGGTCTTTGGGGTTATCTCTTATGGCTGGTGTACTTTTTATGTTGCAGCTTATCATGGGGAGTGCAAGGAGCATTTATTAAGGTTTCCCGCCTTTCTGGGACTTTCCCTTCTAGCTCTGTTCAACTTCTTTCTCAATTCATATTACCTCCTCATATCCTACTCTGTATATTCTTCCCCTCACTTTGGTTTGTGTTTGATTCGATTTCTCTTCCCCCTTTTCATTTATTTTGTCCCTTATGCCTCTTCCTTCTGGTCCCTTTCGACTTTCATTTTATCTTCCTAAGTTAGTCCCAGTTTCTCCATCCACATTATCACCTATGTCGAACGATACAGAACTTGAGTCCCAACTTCAAATCCACCTTCATATTTCTCTCCCTTCACACCAATCTTTCTCGGAGGATGTTCAACAAGTATGTATGGTGGGGAAGATTTTTTCGAAAGCAACCCTCAACAAGTAAGGAGTATCTAGTGTTTTTCAGAGTTCTTGGAAAACGGTAAAGGGTTTCTCTATCACCTTCTAAGAAAAGAATTCCTATATGTTCATGTTCAAGAACAAGAAGGATAGAGATAAAATCAATGGTGAGGGCCCGTGGTCAGTTATGGGAGTTTTGCTCGTTTTGAAGAAATGTGTCCCACAATGTTCATTGAGTGATTATGATTTTACAAAACTGAGTGATTAACCATCAAAATTACTATTTTATTATATTTAATAATTTATTAATTGCATATTATTTATGCTTAAATGTGTTAAATTCCTTGATTTTCTAGTTTGATACTTTTTCTAGTTGTTTGGTTTATTTTGCCGGTAAATTGTTTGATTTAAAGTAAAAATGAATAATGCAAGTGAAACAATCACTAGAAGAAAAATCATAATCGATAAGGATTGAAGAGTCAAGATTGAGATAAGAAGATTTGAAGATAAATCAGCACTTCAATTCTTATAAGAGTCCAAGTTTGAAGAAAATTCTTTTAAAGTTGGATTTGAAAAGTATACTACAAGATAAAGATTTGACACATCTTCATTATTTTGGTCATAACTTTTGATTCCGATATTCGATTGACCTGATTTTTATGGGGTTGGAAAGAAGACTGCAAGGGCTACAAAAATGTAATTTCTGAAAATTTCGTGATTCAGCCTCTAAATATGCAAAATTCTAATTTGAAGTCTGGACAGATTTTATACCCGCGAGACTAAAGATTTGATGCACGGGATTTGACCTTATAAAACTTCTGTTTGGTAAAAGAATTTCTTCCAAGCCAACCCTAGATCTTTTACCTATACCTAGGATTTATTTGATTATAAAGAAAGGTTCTCATCTTAGGTTGATGATTCCTTTTTTCATTTTTTTATTTTGATTTTAGTTCGTCATGTCTGGCTAGAAGGTTAAGCTAGGGCTAGAGGAGGACCTTTCAATGAAGTACGGTACTGTTATTGACTTTGTGCTCAATGGTTTATGATGTTTTGTTAATTTAACTTCTGATCTTTTAGCAAAGTTTTTATTCTGTAAAAATTCTTGATTTGTTGTGCTATGTACATCAATTGCTTGAATTTCCCTGCGAGTAAATAACTGGTTATTCCATGCTTGAGGTAATTATCATTATTTCATAAAATAATATAATTAGTTGATTATTCAGGTTCCTGAATAATCTTTTGATTATAACTTTAGGTTTCTTACTTGATTTGTTACTTGAATTAACCGACATTTGATTATTGTTTCAAGTTAAGATTTGAGTTTTTAATCAGTATTGTATGGAATTGAGAGAGAGTACTCGATGCTCTAGTATTTTATATTACTGTTTTAATTATTTAAATCAATTTTCTCCACTCAACAATTCCCAAAAATAAATCTTTTACTTTTAAGTTTGTTTTAGTATTTGTGTGATTGTTTTCTTTTGTTTTCACAATTCCCTGTAGTTCGACCTCGGATTTCCGAGTATTATATTACTTCGCGACAACCTGCACTTGGGTGATCAATTCTAAAATTGTAGCACTGAGTTTTGGATCCAGATTTGGGGCTTGCCAATGGATAGGATGACTAAAAATAATTCCTGGAATATAGGCAAGATGATTGGAGAACCAATCCAGGTGGATGAGGCAGGGTGTGAACTTCTGTTACACAAACATTTCTTGAGGGTCCAATGTGAAGTAGATCTCAATGAACTGTTGAAGAAGGGTTTCTTTCTAGCCTGAGAGAAGCAAAACGATTTGTGGATAAGTTTTAAATACGAGCGATTGTCTAATTTTTGTTACATCTATGGGAGGATAGGACATACCCAAAATCAATGAATCTGGAGGAAGACGGGTAGTCAAGGTATCTTTGGTCTAGAATTGCGAGCCCAAACTAATCAAACAGGTTTCTATAGAGAAAATTGGTCCAACATTGTCCAACAGACAAAAGAGAAACAGAGGAGGATGGATCCACAGAAGACGGTAGCCAGAGTTGATGAATGGCCATCGGCGTGTAAGGAAGTTCCACAAGCAAGGGGGTTGTGTGATAGAGACGAAATGGGCGCTAACACTCTTGCAGTGAGTCAGGATATAACACAAGTTATTGATAGGGTACTAACAGAGAGGACGAAGACAAGTAGAAAAGTAGTGCTTTTATATTCACATGAAGACCACTCCAAGCATGATCGAGCAAGTGTTACTAATCCAGACGAGGAGGGGGGTGTGACACCCCAAAATCCAGGTGTTTGTAATTACTCGATTGATCACTCATCAACTCGTAAAATATCTATGGATACCACGTAATTCGATACTACGCTGTTATGCCCCATTTATCGGAATCTATAACCTAATAAAATTTTAACAAAGTCTCCTTTGTATGGGGAGCTCCACCTAAAACGCAACTTGTGCAATCATACAACATTGACCACACCGGGTCCATTGATTCTTACTTAATTGCATAGTGTCAGATGCTACCATAATCATCATCACTATGTACATTTATTTATAAAAGAATTAATGTCTCAAAAGAGTCCCATATACATGCCTTTTTAATATAAAATAAGTTTTTGTTTACAAAAATTATACAAGACCAAAAGTAACTATGAACCAAGAACTACGACGTCAAAATCAGAGCCACAGCCCAACTCTATAGTCAAAGCGGGCCCATGGCCTCACCTTCGGTGGATGCCTGGACGATACCTGAAAAATATTCTCATAAAGGGTGAGTCAACGCTCAATAGGGTAACTCCTATAGAGAATTCATCTCAACCTAAATGCATATGAAATGTCACATCTAACAATCATTTCATGTATTCATTCAAATATGTCTATTATGAACAATTATCATAAATCATGTCATGTCATGAGATGAGAATGAGACTCAGGCAAGCAATACCAACACTGAGCCCCATCCCGAGCTCCAACAACACATGCAATACCATGCGTATGTATCCGAGCATTCCAAGCCCCCTATCATTAGTGTTATGTATACTCAATGACTAATTAATTCATTTTCTTGCGTCTTTGTGGGGAGATGATTTATGGTGTTACACCAATGAGACACCACACCATCAACGGATCTTCAGGACATCCAACATTTGGTTTCGTTTACGCCGTTACACTTTTTTGGAATTGCACTGCCGAAAAGTGTATAAACCAAGTAAGCGGGTCTTGCACCCGAGGAAGAATCTAGTCCTTCTTGCTATCCCCGATACATTTATTCATTTAATTTTTTGTGCGACTTAGCCGAACTTTGGTGCGACTTTCTCGAGCCCACGATCAACCACCTATGTGGTGATTGATTTCATACCATGCACAAACTCCCACCCATGTCAATGCCCATGAATGTAGTGCAACCTATGCATAATGCAATATAATGTACAATTGCATTTGGTACCATTTATAATGTCCATTACACAATGAATGCAATATAATGATATTTTCAACACAATCTCAAACATGTTATGTAAGATAATCAACTCAACTAACATACTTGTATTTACTTAGGCATTTAAACAACCATCTAGATGACACAATCAATTCACATAAATAACATGTTTATTACTTCTAACGTGATAACATATTTATTAATTCTATAAACATAAGCACAAGTTCACCACAATAATCATATGTTAAATAATCATTTAACATACCATTATTTCATAATCACATAACAAGTTAATAATTTTATTAGACTTGATATGCCATTAAAATATCAAGTCATGCTAATATACAATTAACATACTTTAAACCACTAACATTAACTTACACCAAGTTAATCATAATAAGATTTTATTAATTATAAAAATAATTATAAATCATATATTTGACCCACTAGTTATACTAGTCAAGACCTAACATGTGATATACACTCTTAGCCTACCTATTTCATATGCCATATTTTAAGTTGAAATTACATCTAAATAGGGGAAACCTTACCTCTCGTAGCGTGAGCCCACATAGTAGACTCCAAGGAAAGCCTAAATTCAGCTTCCCAAGTCTTAGACCTAAATTCTTGTACCTGATATTTTTGGAGAAAAATACAATATTTGGTGTAGTTGCATAACTCTCGTTGCGTAGAATAACTTTAATTCTTGGCTCGAAGCAATTAAACGGTTAAATCTTCGTAGATCTAAAAAGGAAGGAAGGAGATCTAACTTTTTTATTCTTTTTCTCTTCCTCTCTTTTCTTTCTCTCTCTCTCTCTCTCTCTCTGTGTGGCTGAAGTTGGTGTGCCGAATAAAGTGGGAGACTTTTGTCTTCCACTTTATATAGTTTTTAATATTTGGTTTATTTCGCACCACACGTTCAATTTTAATAGGTCCAATTTTATTCTGAATCAATTAAATTTCGTCTCATGTTAAATTTAATATATTTTTATTAAACTAATTTTAAATTATTTTTTGAGTTCTGCGAATAAAATTTAATCACAATTATTTTAGTTGTGCGGCACCCGATCACTTTGTAACACGTGAGCTGTCTCAGAATTTTACAAAAATTTACTAGATAGCTAGATTTTGCGAGACGAATTCAACGGTAACATCCGTTTCGTCATCTAAATTTTATAAAAATTTATATTTTTGACCCGTGCTTTAACAATTAATTATTATTTTACCCCTATAATTAGGATTTTTAATAATATTTTTTCCCCGGTTTTACAGGGGGATTGGGCTTAATTGTCCTCAATGAATTAGGGCCCAAATTAAATGAGACAAAAGGTGATTGCCAAAGCCTAAAAGACCCAGGGCTGCAAACAGCAACCAATACTGATGGAGTTCAGTTGGCAACAAGAGACATAAGGGTCAGTAACTACTTTGAGACGGAACCAGCTAAGAGCCCAGACAACTATAGAGACACAAGTGAGGTAGAAGTCCAATCAAATGGGGCTGGGGGGATTTGGAATTAATTACTCAGATTAGGGGCCGATGTTGTCATTACAGAGGAAGTTCCAAGAGCTAGTGATAAAGAGGAAAGCTCAATTCGAGGAGGAGAACAGTGGAGACTTAGGACCAAGTAAAGAGCAAAAGGGTGAGGAAACTTAATCTTGCCTGAACAGAGACTTAATCTTGCCTTCTAGTCACAGGGGGTTCCTCCTCATACCCAAGTACCGATAGTTAGACGACAAACGCAGAGGTCAAATAAGGTAGTACGGAACCCTAAGGGAGGCAGTAGGAGAAGAAATCGTCTATTGACCCACTTAGAGATCTACTATGCCTCCTTGGTAGAGCAAGACGACCAAGAGTCAGCTGCATTTCAAGCAGAACAAGGTGAGAATAATTTAAATATTTGTTTGCCAAAATGGAATGACAAAGAAGATATGACTACAGAAATGGTGGTGGTGGCTGGCCTCAAATAGCCACATCCCCAATGTTGATGCTATCTTGGATCTGTCAAGGAGTGAGACGACCCCGGACAGTTCGTAATTTGAGGGGATTAATCATGACCCATCGTCCCATTATATTCTTCCTCACAGAGACTAAGAATGGATCACAGAAATTGGAGAGACTGAGACGGAGGCTTAATTTTTTGAATGGAGATTGTGTTGAACCTAGGGAGATCGCTGGTGGCTTGGCATTTATGGTGGACGGATGCTATAAGTTTGTGTATTGTGATGAAGAATAAGAATTTGATTCATGTTGTGGTAGAAGGCATAATCAATCACATGAGTGGCAATGTTCCTTTTTATATGCTGATAATGACTTTAATCAAAGGCAGAAAATGTGGCAAGGTCTAAAAAGCCTCGCCTTTACTATTGAGGGGGCTTGGCTGGTTGTAGGGAATTTTAATGTGATTGGGTCTCTGGTGGAGAAGGAAGGGGGGGGATAGCTAGTAAGGTAAATAAGATGGGAGAATTGCAATGTCTTATTTCTGAGTGTAATCTAATTGAAATGGATTTTAAAGGGCCCAAATTTACATGGTCAAATAATAGACTAGGAACAACAAATGTGCAAGAAAGATTGGACAGAGTCTTAGTCAATCTTGAATGGAGTATGAGTCACCCTTTATGCAGGTTATTCATGGAGCCAGGGTGGGATCGGACCATTGGCCCATCATTATCAATTTGGAGCCATTGTCAAAGAAGAAGAAAGTTTCTTTCAAATTTGAAGCATGCTGGATGGAAGATGAAAGGTGTGAGGAAATTATTAAAAAGAATTGGGATGAAGATTGGTATGGATCAGTGATGTTCGGTATGTCCAAGAAGTTGGATAAGTGTGGGA
>CM042202.1:18910451-18932485 GCA_023539305.1 Ilex asprella
TAGTTCCCCAATCAGTCTCACCCATCTGCCATCAATGTGCCAGTTTGGATACATATTTAATCTCTATACTGCTTTAATGCTGCCAAGAACACCACTGGCGACATCTATGGCTCTTAACATTTTGCAACTAAGTTGTCTCCCTCCTGTTCTATGTTAATATTCTCACTCCAAAGTTCATTAAATCATCCACATCTCCTTGACTACTACCACTTCTGATTTGGGCTTTGCCCCAAATTTCACAAACCAATTCAGTGTTCAAAAGTATGATGCAAGATCAAATTGGCATTCCTGCTTGCTTCTCATCAGGGGAGAAGCTGACTGATGACCCTGCTGCAGTAACCAGGTCAGGGCAAAGTGTGTTCATGTCCGTTTACCGGACTAAAATCGCTGACCGGTGTCGTTTAATCACCGTCACATGGTGCAAGAACTTGTTACTACATGGCCTATCTGTATCGGTAGAAGGGCCGGATGGCGAAAGCCAGTATGTATGTAAAGTTGAGCTGAAGCCATGGTACTTCTGGAGGAAACAAGGGTCAAAGAGGTTTATAGTGGATGATAAGCCTGTTGATATTTTTTGGGACCTTAAGGCTGCAAAATTCAATGGTGAAACCGAGCCGAGTTCAGAGTACTATGTTGCAGTTGTTTGTGATGAAGAGGTTGTATTGCTCCTTGGAGACTTGAAGAAAGATGCATATAGAAAGACAAGATGTAGACCTGCTCTTATTGATCCCCTTTTGCTCTCTAGAAGGGAACACGTATTTGGTAAGAAGAAATTTTCGACAAGAGTTAAGTTCCATGAGAAAGGTAGATTCCATGAGATCTCAATCGAGTGCAAGAACAGGATTAACAATGGTGGAAATCTCAGTAATGGCGATTCTTTACGCGGGGCTGATCCAGAAATGGAGATAAGGATTGATGGGCAATTGGTCATTCATGTCAAGCATTTACAGTGGAAATTTAGAGGTAATGAATGTGTTCATGTCAACAAAGTAAGAGTAGAAGTGTATTGGGATGTTCATGATTGGCTTTTTAGTCCTGGTTTAAGGCATGCATTGTTTATTTTCAAGCCAACTTTGCTATCCATATCTCCTTCATCAGTATCAACTTTGTCATCGCCGCCATTGTCGTCGTCGTTGTCATCGACACCATTGTCATCACAGACAGGGAGTTCTGGCTCAGCAGAAGGGTTTAATTCAAGTGGGTCATCTGAGTTTTGCCTGTTTCTATATGCTTGGAAGGTGGAATGAGATAGTCACGTGAGCCCAATGACCATATTGTCATCAGGGACAAAACATAGCTGGAAAAGGAAAGGAGGCTCATGGTCATGGGCCAATATGGAGTGTGGTGAGGGGAGAGAGAGAGAGAGAGAGAGCACATGGGAGGAGGTGGGACATAAAGAGAGGATGGAAGTTAGTTACAGCTGGGTTTGAACAAGTGGGTATAATTGGACAGGACAGATTGGCTCACATCCATGCCCCAATAATTCCCCATCTAGAGGCATCTCTATCTTTTTTTCCCACAATTCTCTCTCTCTCTCTCTCTCTCTCGATCTGATCTTGATAAGTGAGCATATATCTGTGATGTCTGTTTTCGAATTTCTATATAAAAGAAGTGTAGACAGTATTTCATAGTTTACTGAATGTCTGTACCTGGCTAACAGATAGTGATGTATGTGAGTGCAAGTAATCATGGGCTTGATGAGAATGGAATAACAAATTACAAGAAATTATGTCCTCAAAAACGGATATGTCCTATTTTCTCATTCTCTTTCTAATTTGCATCTCTGCTAGTAGACCCAGTTTGCATCCCCCCCCCTCCCCTTTTTTTTGAGACTGCAAAACTCAAATAGCTAGAAAGTTCAAAATGTTGCTTCCGTGACGATGATTTCTTTTCGGTATTACACTAATTTGACTCAGGATCTCAGAAAAATAAAATTGGTTAAGGCCAAATTCATTTTGAGGCTCTAAGATGATGAGAGAGAATGGTTCTTTATATCTGTTTAGCTGTGCTCTAATACATAATGAAATGCTAAATCAAATGAAATACACCAGAGCAGACCATCCTGAGGAACTCGTGAATTACCACCTTATATGGAAGAACTGATGTGTTATGGAAGAGCCGCCTTTTGTTGACACATAAAATTAAACCCTTTTCAATAGCAGCCACAACAATTTTTTTTTTATTTGTTTTATTCTATGAGTAACACAGTTCAATGAAACAGTAAATAACAGTAGCAATGGAAGCATACATAACCTTTATATAAACAACAGTACTATGGATGGCTAACTCAGCTCTCAACATTATGTCTTGATACAAAAACAATAATAGAATAAGATTACTAAGCGTGACTGTCCCTTTCATACTGTCCATAAATCTTTGAAGACGAAGAAAGAAGGGTGAGACATATAACTTGGCTTACCATTTAAAATACATCACTAACAATCCAGGAAAGGATTTATTACCTTCACGGTATATGTTTTCTTCAAAATTTACCATCCCAGATCATGTGCATATTTATCATCATTTTCCAAAGCCAAACCACTTTGCCAAGGAGAACTTATTCTTTCCACGAGAGGCATCAGCTGCCTGGGCTGGAGCTGCAGCCGGAGCTTGAGTTGGAAGTGATTTAGGTTTAGTTGCTGCATAAAATTGGTGTTAGAATCAGCCTAGTGGTTCTTGCATCAAGTATATATGATGAGTTACTATAAATCTCATCATCCCATTGAAAAATAGAACATCAATGATTTCTGATTTCCTTGTAAACACTGAAAATATGAGGAATTAGATGAAGTGTGAAGTCACTTCAAATTCCATTCAATACAAATATATGAGGAATTTATATAAGGTTCTTGATCAAGCTCCAAATTTTAAGAGGCCTATTTTGGAGGCAGCATTTTTGCGGAAGCCTTCACAATCTGTTTTGTATTACAGTAGCAAATAATATTGTTAAAAATCATTCTCAGGAATGCTTTATTTAAACAGACACTCAAAGACGATCTATACAATATTTGTTTGCTATAGTGACAGATAATTTTGATGCCCAAGTGATACGTCACAGGTTCGAGTCCGGGAATCAAACCTCTTCAGAATAGGAATAAACTTGTCAACCCTTTATCTCTACCAGAGCCATGGATAGGGCAGGAATATTGTGCACTTGGACATGAACTTTTTCTTTATACGGAAAATTCTCATGTCTGGCTAACCAATTAAGATGCAAAATTCCAAGCAACTAAAAGTTAGTTAAAAACAAATGATAACCTGCTTGCATGATGATATTTGGCCATGTAAATGTTCTTTGTTGCTGAGTGTGCGACTGACAATAATGGTAAAAGTAGTTCAAATATGACATGTTACCTGAGTTTGGTGACGGGGTACTAGCCCTCGCATTTTTAACATCATTAGAGCCTTTGTCTGAACTTCGTATCACTGGTTCATGGTTTCTCTCTGATACTCTGTGTGCCACTGGTGCTCCGCCATATCGGGTACCTATAATCACAAAAAAAAAAAAAAGGCATTGTCTATATATGTAAATGGAATTTTTTTTACAAAGCAGATAAATGTTTCTAGCCAGAACAAATGAGGATTCCATGTTCTGATAGTAACATTTTGGTGTGGATAAGATCCACTAGTAGAGACATGAGACATGATTAAGTATAAAGAGGTTACTAAAAATTCTTCAATAATTTTGTCCATCTGAACAATCTGCAAAATGTGATTGCCCGATGCTTCAGTGGCTACCATAAAGAAATCGAAAAGCAGATTGTCGCTGGCACTTCTAGAGACCAGAAAAACTGTCAACTCAATTGTGATCAGTCCAGTTATTTGGATTGGTTTGCAAGATTTCTTTTCAGCATTATTAAGGAGTACCGTTAGGGTATGAAAAACTAAGAGAAAAAGAGCATCATCATCCCACCATAGGCATACATTTACCTGGCTATATCATACTGTCGTAGGCTCAAAATGCATTGGAAATTAACTACAGGGTTTGGATGCCAATGTTCATTACAGAGTTTAAGAAAGAACAAAGCTCATTAAAATTCTATTCTAGACAAGCTTACCCTCATTAGGAGGCTTTCCATAGTTGTGCCGCAAAGCTTCAAAGAAATTACCATCTCTCTGATCCTGCATTACTGAAAGGAGAAAATTCTGGATGCTTCATTGAATGCTTCATGAATAAAATTTGAACCCTTTCATTGATTGTTAAGTGAAGGAGAAAAGCATACATTGATCATGAAGAGCATTTCTATAACCGGGAACAGAGCCAACAGAGAGCAACTGAACTGCCTCTGTATCTTTAGTTTTAGACAACTTAGCGGATATGTCCAGATTTTGTGTGTCTAATAGAATACCTGCCAGCTGAAAACCAATGACAGGTGAATACTGGAAACCAAAAGTCATTCTTGTTAATGGTCGGAATGTGAGCAAAGAAAATAAATAAACAGAATATGATAATAGGTAAAAATCATTTACCAGAAGTTTTCTCAGGACAGGGGTCTGAAGTAGGTCATAGGCATGTTCACAGTAATTGTCTGTGAGAATGGTGCACGCAGATGCAACCTAGATGCAACGGAAGGCATGTAAAAGAACACAGAAAATAATTTCATGTATCTGGCCATGCATGGGAAAAGAAAGCACACATTCACACACTTCTATCTCAAACTACAAAGTTAAATTACGCCAACCTCGCCATTGGTTCTGAGGATATCTTGCCCAACAACAAGGATGCTCAATTTCTTAGACATCAGTAGTGTTTCCATATCTACCTGATCCCAAATTGCAGCAACAAAGTAAGAGACTTTTTCATAACTAATATATATGCGACAAGAAGTTTGAATATATAGAAGAAAATAGGATGGAAGGCTCTCGGGTTTCTGTTCACAAACATTTCATGGTACATAAATCCTGCCTGCTATTCCTAAAACTTATATTATATGAAATTATCTCAGTGACTGCACATTGACTAAGCACAAAAAAAACTTAATGTTGAAGCAGAAACTCCATCATTGAACACAATAACCATCGCCAGCTCAAACTCGAATGTTTGTTTTAAAAAAACAATATTCAACAGTTATTCTTAATCATGCTATGATATTGAGGTGTCGTGTGGTTTGTGCATTATTTTTCAGCAACCCATCACTGAGAAATGCTATTTTGACAAGTCAAAACCACTGATTGATGTGATAGCCTTTGCCATTTATTCTTAGTTTTCCTTGCTGTCCCATTTTTCAATCCTGATCTACATCTGCAATCCACATCTACATCGAATACTCACTGGCAAATCCTGTTCAAGAGATTTGCTAATAATAGGATGATCACTATCACAAGTTTCACTGATACATAAACTCAAATAGTTGAGCAGCAATGAACATACAGAGTTCAAATTTTGCCAATTCAAAAATCACCATAATTGCCAATTCTAAGTAACAATCTACCTTTTGAACAATTAAGCACAAAAGCACATGCACAGAAATTAAACTAAATTAAGTACCTCATCAGAAAAGAGCAACGCGGTAGCATCAACACCAATGTGGTGAAAAAGCCAGGCCGCCTGTCGCTGCTTCCACATTTTCTCTCTCCTCATATTCATCACAGGCACAACAACCACCACATTCCCATCTTCCTCACCTCCCTCATTGTTATTCATCATATTCTCCAGCAACCACGCGTAGCATATCGCAGCCACCATCGAACTAGTACCTAAATTTCAACAATGAATATATATAACTCAGAAATCACCAAAAATCAAAATCAAATGAATTAGGTTGACAATACAAAACCTAATTTTCAACAATAAATAAATTTAACTCAATAATTCCCAAAATCAAGATCAAATGAATAGAATTGAAAATAGATCAAAACCCAACTGTTTGATTTTGCTGCGAATACAATGTTTGCCTTCCCATTGATTTCACCACTCACAATCTTCCCAATTTTTGCTCTTTGTTCTGTCAAAAACCCATTAAGGTCTCGACCAATGTCGTCTTCCTCCCTCAACTGTTCATTCAGAGCAGGCTTCTGCAAAATCCGATCAGTGTAACACGTCGACGACGATACCGACCTCCGGTGAGCTGACTCGACCAAGTTCCTCGGCGGCGATAGGATTTGACTCTCCGGAACAAAGCATGTCGACGACGACACCGATCTCCTGTGAGCCGGCGAGATGAGATGCTTTGGAGAAGTGAGAACTTGGGTGTCTGTTCTGGTGGTTTTGAAAGTTCGTTTGGAGGGAGGGTGGGGTGGGATTGTCTGTGGCTGAGTTGCGTTGGTGTTCTTTTGGAACCGGGACTTGCGGTGCGTTACTGGTGGATGTGGCGGTGTTGGTGCCGCGTGATTTGAGGTTGTGGTGGGATGGTCGTTGGCGTGGGGGTTGGTGTGGGCGGAAGAGTGAGGTGGAGGTGTGGGATTGAGGGGTTTGAGGATGTCGGAGAACCATTGATGGACTGCCGATGCAGGGGATATTTCAGCCGGGGGAGGTGGGTCAAGGGGTCCGGAATTGTTGCGGGTATGTTTGGCTGTCTTTGAAAGGATTTCCCCACTGAAGCTTTCAACAGCCCTGCGTCTGTTCAGTTTAAGAGAACAAAGTCATGAGTTTTTGCTTAAACCAGATGAGCTCTCTGTTTATCTCTAGGTGGACAATAACGTCGTCTTGCTTGGTGTTATTTTAATTTCGTGTCGAATATTAGTTAATTTTAGTTTAATTTATTTATTTATTTATATTGTGGTGTGTTCATATTAAGCCATATAACATATAAATAAAAAATTAAACGCTTAATTTATGTTTAAAATTTTTAGTGAACCTATGTTCATACCTTTTTTATAAACTAAAAATTAATTTAATAAATATAATAATAAAAATATAGAATAAGATCACTACTTGGTAAAATATAATAAAAAATTAAAATTTATTCTTATAATCTATATTTTTTTATTAATAAAAGTACTTCAGATGAAATTTTTTTGAATTCCTCTTCTACCCTTAAACAAAATTATAAAGACAATTATACCTCACACTAATAATTTCTTTTAACACTTTTGAGTTTTTATTTGTCCTTAAATAAATATTTGAACACTTATGACTTAAATCATAAAATTTTTGACCTTGGGTGTGCTGTTAAAGAAACCTATAAATTCAATGATTAGCAATATACAATTCATAAAAGTCACTAATCAAAAAAAAATTATTTTCTAATTTTATCTCGGCACAATTTAATAAAGTTCATATTATAATTTCGTAATTGGGACTTAAAAATAATATAAAATTAATATTTTCCTTGATCCAAAGATTACTCCAATTGATTTTATTATGAATTCATAATATAAAACTAATTTTTTTTGTTGGTCTAATATGTATCGTAACTTATCTAACTTGTAAACCTTATAAATTCTAGAAATATTTTAAACAAGTTTTAAGAGTTATTGAGAGTAAATATTAAATTATAACAATGACTTATGAAAATTATACAAAGTTAAACCCTATAAAAATCTGAATTTTAAACTTTTCATCAGTTATTAATATCTTATATATTTAGATAAATCTAATAGTGAATCTAAAATTAAATTTCTTTAACTAGAGATAAGTAAGTCCCGGGGAATTCCTAAACTTCTAATCCCTCAGGATAAATGTTGCAGAAGAAACAAATATTTGTAACTGAAACAAGTACGACTTCTATTTATTAGTTTATATGGAACTTAAAGCTGCAACTTGCTCTTGATCTATATTTGAAGGCTTGTTATGATGATTTACTTGATTATCTTGTTATCTTGTATTCTATTATAAAAATACAATATCTTTTGTTGTGATTTTATCAAACTTATCTTCCAACCCCCCTCTCTCTCTCTCTCCCCCCTCCCTCTCTGGACACATTCGACCAACTCACCACCGCTGGGAGATCCATCACCAAAAATACAGTGCAGGTCTTCTCTCTCTCACTCTCTCTCTTTAACTTTCTGCACAAACACATAAACTAACACACAACATAATGCACACACATTGCACATGCAAATCACACGCACAACCACTCACTCACACATTTGGAAAGAATTGTTTGTTTGACCTCTTAGTTATCAATGAGTCTTTGGTCTAATGATATTCTTTACCTTGGGAAGGTTTTGCCTTTTTAAGATCAAGGGTTCAAATCCCATTCCCCATTCCACCTCCTCCTCAAAAAAAAAAAAAAAAACCTTTTAACTGATTTAGTCTTAAGAGATCAAAGAGTTGTCAGACTAGACCAAATTAGTTTTGATAATTTAATATCTTTATACTTCAAAAGAGGAGATTGTTATAGAAGGTATGCGTGGGTATGTAGCCAATGTATTTTAACTCCAGAATATTCATTTTCATAATTAATATCTCAAAATTTAATTTCGAAAATGCTTTGCGCCACTTTGCCCCTCTCTCTCTACTCCCAATCAGTCTCTATCACGGTTTAATTTGCTCATGCTCCCTATTTCTCTCTTCCCAATTTCTATCTCTCCTTTATTTGTCTCTATCTTCCTCTCTCTCTCTCTTTCCCTCCCCTTCCCTCCCTGGACACATCCAACCAACTCACCACCACCTAGCGAACCGCCACTGGGAGATCCATCACCGAAAATACAGTCCAAGTCCTCTCTCTCTCATTCTCTCTCTCTCTTCAACTTTCTGCACAAACACACAAACTAAGCATAATGCATGCACACTGCACATGCAAATCACACGTACAACCACTCACTCACACATTTGGGAAGTATTGCCTATTTGACCTCTTAGCTACCAATGAGTCTCTGATTCAATGATACTCCTTATCTTGTGAAAACTTTATTTTCTTGAGGTCAAGGGTTCAAACCCTCTTCCTCCTTCCCCCTTCCCCTCCCCCTCCAACAAAAAAAACCTCTTAGCTGATTTAGTCTTAAGAGATCGAAGGCTAGACCAATTTAGTTTGATAATGAGCGAATAAAATAAAAAAGGATGAAAAAATATTTCATTTGAATTTCTAATTTATATAATATTTTATAATTATAGCTTTTATTTATAAAAAATATTTTTTTATAATGTTATAATGAATTTTTATTTTGTTTTGCCCTTTTATAGTATTGGATTGCCCCAAATTTAGCAATCCAAGAAAATAAAGTTTTTGCAGGCGAATATCTACTCTTTCGAATGGGGAGATTGTTATGGTAGGTATATGTGGGTATGTGACAATGTATTTTACCATATTTATAATTAAACTATAAATATAGGACCCATAAATTACAAAAACACATTTTGAAACAACTTTTTATAATATTCAAGTTCTAAATAAATTAACCTCTATACCGATATGATAAAATATAAAATCAAAATTATTGTCAAAATATATGCATGTGTGCAAATATCTAGTACTATTTAAGTGTGTAAATCATGTCAATTTGTGTTGACACTAATCAAACTCATTTATTATTCGCATTAACAAGTTATATCATATATGGATCCGTGTCGAGAAATAATCAATTCTAACCAATTAATTTCGTATCAATTTTGACCCGTGTTTTTGTGTTAGTATTAAAAATTGCCATCCTTATCCATATTTAGGAGTGTTCATGGGTCGGGTTGCCCATAAGTCTCGTTAGCCTACGTGAAAAAAATACGTTCGAAACTCGATAAGCCCCATAGTTGGTTCGTCGGAGCCCAAATCTAATATCCTTAAAAAGAGGGCTTAGATTTGTCCTCAAAGTCATTACCCGACTTAATGGCCCTTCTAAAAAACCCATTAAACCTGGTCCAAGAGCCTACCCACCCTTCATTTGAAAAAAAATTATATTTTTAGACTATTAAATTAAAAATTTTAAAACAAGTCTCCCAATGTCGAAATTTGAGTTTTAAAATTTAGATACAATAAATAATCTATTATTTTTTTTCATGTATTAAGCATACAAGTTTTAAAAAATAGAATAAAATAAATGATAAATAAGTGAGTAGGTGTCAACCTAGTTGAGACGTGTTTATTTTATTGAACATAGTTCATCTCCTAATCAAAAATAAAATTATCTAGTTTTGATTCAAAAATATAATTTAAACAAATATTAAGTTACAAAATATTCATTATTTCTAAATAAAATTATATATAAAAAAACCCACGAACAGGTCCGCCCAATAAGTTCACGGGTGGGTTACAAGTAACTTACCCTTATCCGAAATCTGATCCGACCCACCTAATAACTCACTTTGATAAGAGCTTAAGTCTACACAATTCTGATCCGAAAAAATATTTGCGGGTACCCGCGGTGGACTATCGACCATATCTATAAAAGAATCACAGTATTACCTTCTAGCAGACCTAGAGGCAGCATCATAACTCGACACAGATAGTCTGGCCGGAGATGCTGCGAACCGAGGCGACCCGATCAGCCGAGAAGGGGAAACACACCGGGAAGGAGACGAAGCCATCATGCGCTTGGCTTCCTCTAGCCACTCGTCAGTTAATCTACTGCTTACACTCTTCCGACTAGACTCAAAATCTTCTCTTTCATCATAGTCATCATCATCCATTAATCCACCTGTCAGGTTATACGCTTTCTTGTCGGAGTTCACTGTCCCGAAGAACATGTCATTCATGAAATCAGTGAGGTCCGGTGCACTCTCTGGCCTGTTGGGTCGCCGGGTTTCTGCTATCTTCTTTTGCAGGTTGACGGATTCTCTGCTTTCGTTTGATAAGTTTCTGCTGAATCTCCTCTCCATGGCTTACGAGGTTACACCCATATGCAGAGAGAGAGAGATTTTGTGTTGGGAAAGGTAGCTTGTTGGCTGAGAACACAAAGGGGTTGAAATATTCTATTATTCTATAGGTGCATTGATAAGGTCAGATGGAGAGACGGGTGGAGGATTTGGCCGGCATTTGGATTTTGGACTTTCTCTGGCGTAATTGCATGTGTACAGAGTCATAGACCTTTTCGAGAAGGTGACTAATAATAAACAAATAAATAATTTCAGACATAAAAATTTGGTATAATTTATTGATCTAATAATGTGATTTCATTAGAATCATTAAATTAACACCAAATTTTAATGTTTGATGAAACCCACAGTCAATCCAAATGTCACAATAAACTAGGTCCAATAACATTCCTCATAAATAATACAACATTAATCCTAAAGTTATTAGACTCGAGTTATTGATTATTATAAAATTTGGTGGAATATGTTATTAATATCTGTTTGAGTTAATGGTATTTTTGGTATTTAAAATATGTATATTTTGTCAAATTAGTTCTTGTTGTATCAATTTTATTAATTTAGTCTCTAAAAGTATTCAATTCATATCATTTTGGTCCCTAATCAGACAATTCATCAAATTTTTTTATGAAAATAACCACGTGTCATTTTTTTTAGATAATATCACGTGCTCAACATATGAACATTCTGTAAAAACCTTAATAATCCATCTATTTAGGAATAAAATGACATGAATTAAATATTTTAAGGGTCAAATTAACAAAAATGATACATTGTGAACTAAATTGATAAAAAATATATATTTTAGGGAGCAAAAGTATTTTTAACCTTATATTTTTACTAGTTGGTATACACTTGTTGCCTTCACACGTGAAAATTTTGTTTAACGAAGTTTTAACATTTGATGAGGATGAATTAGGCACGTGTGCTCGAGCTTGGCATGCGACCACTGCCATTTAATTAGAGAGCTCTAGCAATGATCTAATTTCAAATACAATTTAAATTATAAATTTGAGATACATAATATTTCTCATTCAATTAACCGTGTATAAACAAGCTCAAACTAGTTGTGACGCCTTTGTTAGAAGACGTTGAGTAATGTTCCACTTTTTATGCCGCCTTATTCAAAAAGTAGCTGAGGACCTCCAACAGCACATTTCACCTACCTAAAAGGTGTCATGCCTAGCCATGAACAAGGTGGTCTATCTTCTCCAGTTGCATACAATACTTTGTTATTATGATTCTGACTTAATTATCAGAGAGTCGACTATCGGAGCTCATCGCTCATCCAATTTTTGACTTCCTTTGCAAGAATTCCCCGCCGATTGCCAGATCATCCCTCACTCCTGTGGTGCAGCTTTTGGAATCAACAACATTCTTTTTTAAAGACTACGGAAAATTATCAACCATTTGTACTAAATTTGTGTTTCTGGACAAATTTCTCGACTCTTTTTTCAGTAATTAAGATTGAGCCAGAAATGTTATTTAGTGTCCACTTATGAGTCTTAAGCTGTTTATATTCTCTATTGTTTACCCAAAAACAACAGATAGTTAATAGCCAAAAATAAAATCAAGAAATCAGAAGAAGAGTATAATTGATGTTTCTAGCTTTAGGCAATTCAAGAAAATCTTGAAGTGTTTTAATACTTTTTTGTTTTTGATGAGTCAAGCTTAAATGGTCCAATCCACGTGAAAAGTCCAATCTCAATTGAGGAGCCCAACCTTACAAAAGATCCACCAAGTTTAAGGTGGTCCAAAATCAGTTAAGCTTTCTGTCTAACCACATCATCAAGAAAGAGAGTATCGGAGTCTTATCTGCATCGCCAAAGAAACAGTCAACCCTCACAACCTCTTTGACCGAATCTCGTGGAGAGCCTTGCACGTTGGGAAGAAGTCGGGAGCTCCCCCGAAATAATTGTTTTAGTTGTTGCTATTTGCTCCAACCGGTTAGAAGCCCACTATAAGTTGTAAGTCCTATCAACACTTTGGGGGATCTCAGAAAATCAAGCTTACCTCTTCTCCCTCTCTTGTAATTCTCCGTTCTCCCAACACATTGGAGTTAATAAATTTTCTGGAGACAGCTATTAAAAGTGGACGTAAGTCTTGCCGACTGAACCACTATAAATTACTTGTGTCTCGTAATCTTCTTACTTTAGATACTACATTTATTACTCACACTTTGTGCATCGTCAATTTTGTTTTGGTGGACTTTCCTTAAAATACCAATATGCTCTATGCTAACGTACGATATTCCAGTGACATATGAAATCAAGTAAGCCATGCCAACGTTTAGAGTATCCACATTAAAATAAAGGTACACTAAAGATTATCGAGTCTCCGAATACACTCCATAAAGGCATAGAAAACTTAATAAATTTAAAAGTTTTAGTTTTAACTTCTCCTTAAGTTTAAAATATCCATTGAATTTTTGAAGAGGCATTGAAAAGAATTTGAATGTCTGGCTCATAACATTAGACCACGCAGACTGACAGTTGCCACATGATCAAAGCGAGAAACCTAAAACCGTGCCATCTTTAACCCCAGCTCTATCTCTTGTTTTGGTTTTGTGTCTCATGATGACTCGGATTAGATGGCCCAAGTCCGGCGATCGGCGAGCGGATTAATGGGTTAGTTAGGTACTTGGAGTGAACAATCAAGCCAAAATTCAAAGAAGACACAAGAGATAAGTGGTTCACCCCAGCCGATGGACTGAGGTTACGTCCACTATAATGGAGCCTCTTACTCCTTGAAGGTGTATATTAAACTCTTATAGTTATCGGAGAAATGGGATAGAGGATCTGGTTGAAGATTACAATGGACTGGACAATAGGATTATCCTTTTTGCTAAAACCGAAGATCTTCATAGAGTGATACTGTTCTTTTTATACCAGTCCCTGCTCTAGGATTTTTCAGCGACTCCTCCTCCTGCTTCTCGACTTGGTGGGGACATTTTATTCTCACTCCGCCAGGAGACTATGTTAGCCGGCGCCACTGTGACTACTGTTCCTACGACGATCCGCACCACCACTCCTAGCAGGCGGTTTTGTTTGTCCTTAATTACAGAGGTGGTCCCCTTATCCTTTTGGACGCGTGGCCTGGTGGGATGCATTTCAGGGCTAGGGCTCGGCTTGGGTTGGACCACTGAATCCGACCGGACTTCTCTTATACCTTGGACGAGGTTGTTCCTGTTGGGCCGGGTACTAAGAAAACAGGGCGCTCTAGGCCCACTAGGCTTCTCTTCTGAGGGCGGCCCATGATTGAAAATCCTATCTCAATCAGTGCCCTTTAGGCTTCTCTTAAGGCATGACCAGTATCTTTCTTTCTGGTTTGACACTTCTTGGAAACCGAAAAAAGATACCTTAGGCATTGGACATACCTTTAACAGCTATATTCAAATCCGTGGTCGCTCAGGTCACGAACCGCAAGCAAGACTATTTCGAAGCAAACAGTTGCTGGCCTGTCCACTACGAGATTAGATAGAATGTCCAGTACAGTGTGATATATATCATCATCCCTGCTAGGTATAGGGATGATAAAAGAGAAGAAAATGCTCACCTATTATGAATTAAAAAGATTAAAAAACTGTGTTAGTCAGTCATGTTGATCTTGTTGTGTCAGCCATGTAAACTCAAATAGGACTACTCAGGTAGTAAAACTGTTGGTAGTGGCTCATGTCAACTTGGACATGGTGTTCATTAAATGGGTTGCACATATGGTTTTTGGGTTAATTACAGTACAATCAAGTAGTGTCTGTCTTGAGTTCTTTCACTTAATTAATCAAATAGGTTATGGTAGAGTTGTGGGGAGTTTTTTTATACAAATCCGAAATGTTAAGCATTGTATACACACGCGGAAGCCTAGGATAAAAAATATAACTTATTCACTTTAATTCTAAACATTATTTGACGATATTTCACGTATTTTAGAATCAAAAAATCGTATTTCGTTCAATTGTTCTAGTAGTATGGTATTGGTACACAATAGAAATCAACACTGAATTTTTGCAACACAAAAGTCTTTCAACGTTGGGGCATAGGGACCGATATGATAATTGGTTTAGGTAGTGCGGCTAGCCTACTACGGCCACATGCAGGGATTAGTGTTTGAGACCGCAATCCACAAATTGATGCATGAAACTCACCCTTTACTTGGGAATAGAGAGGGCAAACATAACATGTCACAAAAACGAGGCGATGTTTGAAAACCCTATTGCGAGAGGAATGCCTCAAGAATCGGGCTTTTAGAGAAAAGGCCTTTTGGCGAAACCAAGTTAATTTCGGGCCACATGAGGGAGAGAGAGAGAGAAAAACAAAGTAGGAGATTTTAATGATTAATTAATTATCAAAGATGTCTCATCTATTGGACTGCATTGAGTTTATACAGGCAATCAATATGTGTCATCAACAGACACATCCTATAGAAACATGTCTGTTAACAAACATATATTTTGGGCGGTAAAGGACACTTCCAAAACACATGCCCTTTTGGACACATTCTTTAATTTAGGTCGACCTACCATAGACGTCCCGATTCGAGTCCACGACCCAACCACTATCTAACACAAAATAACACTATATCTCTTGATTACTAACCCTATTTTAAGCACTGCCCATTTTTTCAACGAATTCTCACTTTTTGAATGGGTGTATTTTTTCTTTTATTGTTACGTAGTATCTTCAGGCATAGACATTAATTAGTATATGTATAATTTCATTTGTCTTAGAAATCTTATCATGGGGCACAAGGTAGGAATTTTTCACTCCAAAGCCTCAAGGGACCAAGTCTACACGCTAATCATTAGTGGGTGAGCATTTGTATTTGGATTTATTTATAACAACAAAAGCTTGACCAACAATGATCGTAATGACAAGGTGAATATTTCAATCACACAACATCAAGAACGTTGGCCTCTTAATATGCGTGGAGTGTACGATGGTCTCACCTAATAAGGTTACCAATGTGCCGAAATTCCGAGTATCTTGTAGTATGAAAAGCATATTTCTTTCACACTACTTTGGAACTTAATTACACGATGATTGATCAATCTCATTTGGTTATGTGGAGATTAATGAGTGTGTACGTTAAATATATAGTCTTAATATCTTTATAGAGTCAAATAGAGATGATGGATGAATGAAATGGATAAATCGATACAATTAAGACATTATAGGTGCTTGCGATGGAATGGATATGACTTCCCTTAGTTGGTTTAGATGGCAAAGCCCGTTGCAAAATCCCTCATTTTTTGATCCATTTATTTAGTCATTAGGAAGCCAAAAAACGTGAGCACATAGCACACCCCCTTTATTACTAAGTTGGCCAAACTTTGGCTTCATTTTGATAGGAGTAAGTGCTTGAAGGGTAAAAAAGGTTCTTCATTTCGTGGATCTCCTCGACAGAAGAAATTACTCTAAATGATGACACGTTCTACTTCTTTTGTAAAGAGAGGCGTTAAAATCCTTTCTATTGGGTTGTGTGTGGCAATTGATATGGATTAATAAAAGTAAGCCACTTGAACGAGACCTATTCTCTTGATAGGCAGCGAAGCGGAATAGGAAAGGGACCGAAGTGACTAATAAGTGGCTAAAAAATTCTCTTTGATCTTTTTGATTGATGAAACTCATTTGTAAAATTTATTTATTAAACTTGGTAAATTTTGTGTACTAAATTAATGTGTATGGTTAAATTGGTGAATATGCTCCTAGTTATTGATAGTGTTACATTAATTTAAAGGTACTTGAGCTCTCTACCATGTATCTCTACTTAATTGTCAGCCCAGGTCTTGCTCATGGCAATGTGGATCACGAAAATTTAATTGAAAAAATATAGTTCTACAAAGAGAAAAAAAAAAAGGGCAAAGAAAAAGCTATAGGATAGACTTGCCAATCAATTTGATTTGAAACTTTGATACCATGATTTTTATTTGCCTAGTCTATATCCGACTCTGCTATAAATCAAAAATTTAATCCAAATCTTGATCCAATATTAAAAAGAAAATATTTAATAAATCACATTTAAATTTTGATGAATCCAAATCTAACTGGAGAGACCCATTTCATAAGTAAGCACAAATTAGGTAAAAGGCAAGTCAAACTCAGCTTATGAATTAGGTCCGGTCCGCAGTTCAAGGGAGTCAAGAAGATTAGCACATGTGAAGAGTAATTACCGGAATAGTCACCCTCCTAGATCAAGACTATTTCTAATTATACCTATCGTAATTATCCTCCCTAAAAAGTTAGTAACCTAGTTATCACGCCACTGCCTTAATCAAAACTCCGTTCCTATAAATTATAAGTTCTATCCACATGATAGGATATGACACATCTTTGCACATCTCACACAACTATTTCTCTACATCTAAACGTTACTTTTTCTCTCTCTCTCCCCCACCAACTACTTTAGGACACCTTAATCGAGTCACTCTATATTTATGTGTTGCTTGTGTGAATCTCATATTCATATTTACTGTATTTATTACATATATTAATTACTGAACGGGTGGTGTATAAATCCACTTTTGTGCAGTATCAAATTTCATCTAAGTTCCACCAAATAATTAATTTTATCCTATACAAATTCGGATCGAATCATTTCAAAAACAGATATAAACTAACTTGAATCCTGATGATGCTTTTTCACCGCATATGAACAGGGGGCGTATAAACTGTGATGACCGAGGTGGATCTGAGCTAAATTGCTCTCGTGATTTGCAATTGAATATTCAGGGGAGTCTAGGGGAATGTAAACAGTAAGAAATATAGTGGTTCACCGGCTGTGGAGCTCGGCTAGTCCACTCTTCAATGGAGGCTCTTGCTCCTTTTTCTTTATTGATCACTTGAGTGCTTATTCAACACAATATGAAAGAAATTAGGGTTTTGTCATGGCTCTGTAGCCTCTAGGGTTGCCTCTCGGGTATATGGTCCTCTGCCTTGCAATGAAGGTATGATACAGTATTTATAGTACAATTCTTATCTTCTAAGGGATCTACACCGAGATCTTTGCCTTCATCCATGGAACCCTCCTTAATTTTAGGAGAAAATCTTGATCGGTTGAGATTTCATGCCTTGACTGTAGTGCCCTACCTCTATGGGAACACTCGTTATTAACCAGCTGTCCACTCCTTATTCCTTCTACCATCCTGCGTGGGGTGAGCTCTGGGTGGATCCCCCTGAGCTCCGGATTACCTATCCGACCTCCCATCTGGGTTGACCTCTTGGTCTGAGCTCATACTTGAAAATATTTTTCCTGGTATCATCAGTTGCCCCCCAGCCCTTGACCCAGGAGAGCAGGGGCAAGGGCTGAGCTATTTAAGCCGAGCTGGACCCGCACGTGGTTGGTCTTGAAGCGCACGTGTGTTAACGCCTTTTGACGGTTTTTATTCATCATGCCCTCCTCGATTCTCGTGCACGTTCCAGCTTATACTTCTCAAGCTTTAAATGTTCGAACGGCTATCAGAACCGCCATTTCCACTGTTCAACTTCTGTTCCAAACCCCCGGTTTCCTTCCTCTTTCATTCTCAGATTTTCTGGCCTGTGACTTTCTGCTTTCTCGCTCACGACTCAAGTTTCCTAGGTTCGATTTGACGCTTCGGGTAGTCCCTCTTTTTCGAATCTCCGATTTGGATCGTTGCTCGTTGTTTTAGGTACGTCTCTCTACCCCCCCTTTCTGGCTTTTGCGTTCTGGATCCCTCAAATTCGAGGTGGTTATTGCATTTTTGGGCTCTTCGGTTCTTCTATTTCTGGAATAGGGATTTTTGCTTTTCGCCCCTTCCTCACTTTGTGGATTGGGATTCTATTGTGCGAATTCTTGCTTTCGGTAACTACTGCGCCAGCTTTGGGGTTGTAAGAGAGTGTCTGATACATCCTCCACCTCTTTATCGCTCTTTCGAACTTCCCCATTCTTGTCCAAACATGTCTGCTTCTTCTAGAGCTACTCGTTCCTCTGTCTCCCTTTTAGGGGATAGGTCTGCTGATGAGGATACCGACTTAGGGGATGTAGGTGTAGAAATTGATAACTTTCTTGGTGTCGATGCTGCTGATTCGGCAGCCGTTATTGAGGATCCCCCCTCCACATCATCATCTCTGCCTCCTAAGCCTGACAAAGGCAAGTGCAAGATGGGTGGACTCGGGGTCGTTGACAGCTCTTCTTATCTAGAGGCCGCCTACGAGCATGCCAGGCTCGAGGGTCCTAGCGAAGAGGTGCCTGGTTTAATGAGGGTTTATAAGGCCCGCTATGGTTTTCCTCCCGGGGTTGAGCCCTGGTGTCCAGGTCATTCTGTCTTCTACGTTGAAGAGGTCAAAGATAGGGTCTGTTTCTTCCTTGCGGCATTTGATAACGGCCTTCGATTCCCCCTGCATCCTTTCATTAAAAGTATCTTGCAACATTTCAATGTTTGTCCTTCCCAGCTCTCCCCCAATTTCTACGGGGTCCTGGTCGGACTCCTTGTATATTTTGTAAAACACAATCTTGGGGTCCCCAACCTTTCCCTGCTCACAGAACTCTTCAATGTCAAGCTGGCCTCTTCTAAGGATTTCCTATACATTTCCAAGCGCACTGGCGCTAGGAAGATTATTTCTGACCTCCCTTCCTCGCACAAAAGATGAAAAAAACATTTCCTCTACATTGGGGGTACCAACTGGGAGTTCAATAGTGCTGACAAAACGGATACCCTTGGTATTCCTAGGGGATGGAATGAGCCGGAAAACTTAGGTGAGCCCTTGACCCGAGTTGGCTGGGTTTTAATTTGGAAACGACGAGCTGCTAACCTTGTTTGGTTTGTTCGCTCTTTCTTTAGGTTCCAGACTTGAGCTCGGCCCTCAAGACCATAAGGTATTGGATAAGCTAGGAAAGCTCAGACCTGAGAGATACGCTGACCTCATCGTTTCTCGTCGTTTGGTTGAGTTTGGCCTGAGCCCTCCCCCAGCGACCTTGGCCGTTCCACTTTCCGTCGTGAGAGCTGAAGGTGCAGAAGGTGGTACCTTTTCCTTCTCCTTTCTATTTCCTCTCTAATTTCTTTGCTCTTATCCGGCGAACTTTACTTGGATTTTTCAGGGTCCTCCACCATGAAGTTTTCCCCCCAGGATCTTCAAGCCAAGATTGAAAAGTTGTCGCAGATTGGGAAAGGCAGCAAGCGGAAGGCTCCAGTTGGCACTGAGAGCAGTCTCGCTCCTCGAGCTAAGAGGTCCCAAAAACAGGGGGAGCCACCTTCCCCTTCGGGTGTCAGAGCTCCGACTTCTTCTTCCGATGTTCCTCCAACCGTGTTGATCCCTCCCCATCCAGAGTCTCAGCCGATCTCTGCACAGGGCCCTGCTTCTCCATCCTCCTTTGAGGTCGAAAAAGCCTTGGAGATGGTCTCGCAACTCCAGCCCAGCTTCACCAAGTACAGTTCCTCCGGGAAGACTGTTGAGGAAAGGAGCAGACCTGAGGTGGGGGAGGATGAGGCCTCCTACTTTGACAATGTGGACCTCGCAGGAACAGTCGTTTCTTCCCTTTTTTCAGAGTCTGATGTCCGTAAGGCTGCTTCAATACCCCTTGAGGACTCTATTGCTTCAGCCTTTCAAGGGGTGGCTGCTGTGAGTGCTAGCACTTTCCTTCGATCTTGTCTTCTTTTCGCATCATATCCTCATGAATCTCACAGTAATAATAATAATAATTTTTTTTAATATATATACTTTCAGACGGCTCTTCATGTGAAAGGTCTGCTGCATCAGATTCGTTTTCATGAACTTAGGTCCGGGGCTTTGAAAACCTTTGAGACTAAGGTCGCCGAGCTGACTCGTGAGAACGAGGATCTCCGACTACAGATGCAGAGTCTCAAGGAACAAACGGTGAAGGACGCTTCAGACCTCAAGCACACTTTATCTACTAAGGTTAGGGCTGAGGAAGGAGAGAAGAAAGCTCAGGAAGGGGAGAAGAGAGCTCGAGATGAGCTGCGGATGGTCAAGGAGGAGTTGGAGCTTAGAACAGGGGCTTGGGCCAAGGCCAGCCAAGAGGCTTCCGATGCCAATAACTCTCTCAAGCAGATGGAGCGGGATTATTTGGTCCTCAACGAGGCGAATGGTAAACTCTGTGAGGAGCTCCAGGCGCAAAAAGACTCGGTCAGGCAGAAGGATGTGGAGCTGGCGGAGTTGAAGGATGAAGCCACCACTCAATGGGCTTCTGGGTGGCTAGCTTTTAAGCGCCAAGCTTCCAAGGCCTTTCCCAGTCTGGACTTTAACTTCTCTATCCCAACGGAGGAGGAGTTGGAAGAATCTGGATCGGATGTTGAGGAAGACTCCTTGGTTCTGCCTGCTGGGGATTCAAGCTTGTTGGCGCCCATTCAGCCAGCCATTCCTCAAGTTGCCCCCTTCTCTGCTGACCTCGTGCAGGAGGCGCTTGCGCGAGAAGTGCAAACAGATGGAGTGGGAGTTCCTGGGGCCAATATTTCTGAGAATCCAGCTCCTCCGGCACCTGGTACTTCTTCTGCCGAGCTTCCGGACTCTGTCCCTTCCGCTGAGTCTGAATCCGCCATTTTGCAGGATCTTCTGTCCACCCCTCCTTCGGAAGCCTAGGATTTTGTACTTTTGTTGAAGTTGGTTGATATTTGTGTGTTGAAACATTCTTTCTGTAATTTCCACTCCTGGGGAGGACCTTTTAATTTTGAAATCTGCTTTCGTATTTGCTTGATCTATTTTTAAAATCTGTTTTCGTGTGATCTTGATATATTTCCCTTGCCCCCTTTTGCTTTGAGGGGTGTTGAGCTCTCCTTGAAGTAAAACTTGAGATCTTCCTGGGGCTTCATGGATCTATGAATGAGCTATTAAAGCTATATCATGAGCTATGTGGCTCTGAGAATGAGCTATGTTAACTCTGTCGTAAGCTACATGACTCTAAGAATGAGCTATACTAGCTCTTTCGCGAGCTTCATGGCTCTAAAAATGAGCTATATTAGCTCTGTCATGAGCTTCATGGCTCAAAGAATGAGCTATACTAGTTCCTTCGCGAGCTTCATGACTCTAAGAATGAGCTATATTAGCTCTGTCGTGAGCTACACGGCTCAAAAAATGAGCTATATTAGCTCTGTCGTGAGCTACACGGCTCAAAGAATGAACTATATTAGCTCTATCGTGAGCTACACGGCTCAAAGAATGAGCTATATTAGCTCTGTCGTGAGCTACACGGCTCAAAGAATGAGCTATATTAGCTCTGTCGTGAGCTACATGGCTCAAAGAATGAGCTATACTAGCTCCTTCGCGAGCTTCACGGCTCTAAGAACGTATTATTGCTTGATCAGATATTCGGCTCCTTGCCAAGGAGCTAGGAGTTTTGCCGACATGTTATTCACGCTTCCCTTATACTTTTTGATCGA
>CM042202.1:18937485-18967594 GCA_023539305.1 Ilex asprella
CGGCGTAATTGCCCCCGCTGGATCAAAAACTCTATTTCCCTCTTTAGCTGAATGCAATCATCTGTGTGATGGCCGTGGTCTCTATGAAATTCGCAGTACTTGGTGGGATCCCTCTTCGCCGGATCCGCCTTCATCCGAGGTGGCCATCTGATAAACTTCTCGTTCTGTACCTCATGCAAGACTTGCGATATTGAGGCAGTAAGGGGTGTTGGCTGTCGAAGTGGGTACCTTGGTTGCAGCTCGGGCTGTGGGGGCCCCAGGCGATCTCTCACATTGCCTCTCCTTTTCGGGGAACGGTCTCTATCCCTTCTCGGAGACCTGCCCCGCTCCCTTTCTTTCCTGGGACTTCTTTCCCTATTCTTTTCTTCCTTTCGCTTCTCCTTCCGCGACGAGGAACTCCCTATTTTCGAAAGGAGTGCTTCCTCGCCATTTATGTACTTTTCTGCTTTGGCCAACACCTCGGCCATACTTGCTTAAGGGTTCTTCGATATGGAGAACATCAGGTCTTTCGATTGCACCCCGAGCCCGGCAATGAAGGCGGTTATGGCAAACTTTTCATCAGGGACGTCTACCTTCAAAGATTCTGAGTTGACCTCTGAACGTACGATCTGAGGTTCTCGTTCGATCCTTGCTTTACATTCAGGAGATGGTAGCTCGGCTTCCGGTAGGTTCGAGCCCCTATAAAATGGGACACGAAGGAGATCGAGAGTTCTTTGAAGGATGAAATGGAGGCTGGGGGGAGCCTGTTGAACCACGCTAGGGCTGATCCTTTAAGAGTGATGGCAAATGCCCTGCATCGCACGGGGTCCTGATATCCATGCAACTCCATTTGGTTTTTGTATGTGTTGAGGTGGTCCATAGGATCTTTCGTCCCGTCGAAGGCCTCAATTTGAGGCAGCCTAAACTTGGGGGGGAGTGGAAAATGCAGCACCCCTGTGGTGAAAGGTGACTCTGTCTGCTGTACTAGGGCATCCATAGTGACGGGAGCCTTACTTCTTACAGCCTCCTTCATGTGGCTGAGCTCCTGCCTGATGTCCTCGAAGCGTTGTTCCCAGTATTGTTCTCTTCTTTCCTGCTGGTAGGGGATGAGATCACTCCTTTCCCCTTCATCATTTCGGCTCTGCGCTTCTTCGTTGTGGCCATTCCCGGGTGGCGGTTGCGGGTTTCTTCCCGTGGTTTGGCTATTTTCTCCTCCTTCGATGACCTCCCTGAGTGGGTCGAGGTGATACTGTTTCTGTCGAGGAAGATTATTCGGGCCTGCTTGGGCCGGTTGCCTATTACAGCAAAACGAGGAGCTGCTAAAGCTCCTAAAGCGCCCACAAGAGGCACTGGTTGACAAGGCGGATGGCGTCTAACTCGTTATTAGCCGGCGGTTCCCCTGTGAAGGGGTTGGTTCCTGGATTGTTTTCGGCTTGCGCATTGGTGGCTTTCTGTTGATCTGGCAGGCGCAGCGGATTGGTTTGACCTCTGCTCATATTGCGGGTTGAGACCATCAATCACTGGTTGATCAGCTTATTTGTAAAACGAGAACAGTCGTTTCCACAGACGGCGCCAAACTGATGATGCTTTTTCACCGTATATGAACAGGGGGCGTATAAACTGTGATGACCGAGGTGGATCTGAGCTAAATTGCTCTCGTGATTTGCAATTGAATATTCAGGGGAGTCTAGGGGAATGTAAACAGTAAGAAATATAGTGGTTCACCGGCTGTGGAGCTCGGCTAGTCCACTCTTCAATGGAGGCTCTTGCTCCTTTTTCTTTATTGATCACTTGAGTGCTTATTCAATACAATATGAAAGAAATTAGGGTTTTGTCATGGCTCTGTAGCCTCTAGGGTTGCCTCTCGGGTATATGGTCCTCTGCCTTGCAATGAAGGTATGATACAGTATTTATAGTACAATTCTTATCTTCTAAGGGATCTACACCGAGATCTTTGCCTTCATCCATGGAACCCTCCTTAATTTTAGGAGAAAATCTTGATCGATTGAGATTTCATGCCTTGACTGTAGTGCCCTACCTCTATGGGAACACTCGTTATTAACCAGCTGTCCACTCCTTATTCCTTATACCATCCTGCGTGGGGTGAGCTCTGGGTGGATCCCCCTGAGCTCCGGATTACCTATCCGACCTCCCATCTGGGTTGACCTCTTGGTCTGAGCTCATACTTGTAAATATTTTTCCTGGTATCATCAAATCCAAAATAGCAAAATATTATAAAGGGAGTCAGTTTAGATTATTGAGTAAAAACAATTCGAATCCAGCTAATTGAATTTAAAATTAAATCCAATCTGTTTACAAGTCTAATGTAAGGCCACACAACCTGTAATTTTGGCCAAAGAACACAACTCCCCCACAACTATCTCTGATTATTGATGACTGAATCGCCCAAGAAGGAACACAATCTAGCTACTCTTATCCCCAGCTTATTTTGTTTGCTTTTTGTTCATCCAACCAAAAAAAGTTCTGATATCCAACAACATTCCATTACAGGGTGCGTTGTTTGCAGTAAAATCATTTTTTAGAGGATAAATTTAATAATTAGTCCCCAAACTTTGACTTCGGTTTCAGTTTTGGTTTCAATTTTAATTTAGTCTCTAAACTTTTAATTTAGTCCCTCAATAATCAATTTCGCTTTAGTTAAGTCCTTTCATCAATTTTTACTATTAGATCAAATAGAAACATATGACCTGACAGTAAAAATAGGCAAAAAAATTTGATCAAATCGGACTAATCTCTATTTGATCTGACAGTAAAAATAGTTGAAAAGATTTAATTGAGACGAAATTCATAATTGAGAGACTAAATTATAACAATTGAAATTTAGGGACCAAATTGAAACAAAAAGCAAAGTCCAAGGACTAATTATGTTTTTTACCCTTTTCTAGATAGCCTGATGAAAGATTAAGGGTGAAAATCAGTATTTTTTGTTTTTGCTTTGTTTCATGATGTTCAAGTTTATGTCAATTACTGTCTCAAACTCAATAGTTGATCACCGTGACCTAAAATAGATTAAAACATGTCCCTTAAAGAACAAGTGTGATTAACCCTTAACAAGTGTAAGCAAGTATAAGTAAGAATTGAGCTCAAAACCTTTGTGCTAGCAAATATCAGAATTCATACCCTACTGAACTACCTGAAGGGTTGGTAAAAGTCAATATTCGAATGACAACAATTCAGTGGTAAACAAATTGGTGACGTCATTATTCTAATAATCTATCATTCAACTATTTGGTACAACACAACCAATACACTAAAGAGCAATTTTATTGAGACCTAATTTACTGACCTAATTTGTTGACCTAATTCATTATAACCTTTAAATTGGTTGTGAGAACCATCAAACATTGAAACTTAGTGTTGATTCAATAGTTTTACTGCAACCACATCATTATGTCAGCAAATTAGGTCAGTGTTTTAGGTCCAAATAGTATTACTCTAAACTAAAACAAGAAAAAAAAAAGGAAAAAGAAACTACTTGGTAAAGTATGGAGACTTGGGATTGGTAGAGTGCACAAAATAAAAACTTTGTACATGTAAAGCTTAGTGTAACTAAAATTTTTTCAGACAGCAGAATTTCACATTCCTAAGGGAGTTGGTAACACTGGAATAGCAGCAACATATTCACTTTGTACATGAGCTCTGATCTTTGTTAACTGAGTGGGATTGATTGTCCATTGCAGGAAGGATGAAGGATTTGATTGACAAGCTTCTGTGGTAGTCGTTTCGTTGCCTGCAACAGTAGTCACAACATTCCAGATCAAAAAAACCCACAAATGATTGATGTTAATAGGAGGAAGATTCAAGGAAGCTAACCTGAAAGTGTCTCATATGCAAAATTGGCTCACAACCAACATCTGCAATTAGGTTCCCATTTGGAGTTCGCAAACTGAAACGGCCAGCTTCATAGGCCATTAGGTCGTCCTTATCGTTGGGCAGGTGGTGGGAAACTTTTAGAAGTGAGCTAAGAGAATTCATCTGCACAATGAAGAAGGCACATTTAGAATCCACACTTTCAGGCTTTGAATTTTGAAAGAAATACAACTCGGGAGAGTAAAAGGTTGCCATTTGTGCACAGCAATTTCAGTTGGCGAAACAAACCAAAGGAGGTAGCAATTAGTCATGTTTGGTCAGGTTCCAGTTGCGTAAAACTTGGGCCCTACTGAAGCGAAATATGTTTACAACTGAATTCCCAAAAAGTTAAAAATGAATTCCACCTAATCTGGCTAGCATGCCCATCCAAATCCGTCTCACCAGGGTTTTCACTAAATCTAGGCATGAGCCATTCCCATGGTCATGGCCTTTTTCAAACTTTAGGGAAACAAAATTGTACCCCCTGGGGAATGTAGATCGGTGATAAATCACATTCTTTGTTATATCTATAACTTGTGCAAGCCTGGGACGGCTATTAGTCTTAGGACACCACATTTGCAAATATTAGTAATCAATTTTACAGACCATAAAAGCTGGCGATATCTAAGGCACAGCGATATCATCATAGTAGAAACAAAAAAGACAATGAAGATATTGCATTGCAGTAAAGAATATCCTGACCTTCATGTATGGACATGATGCACATCCGCCATGAATTGAACATCCCTCCCCACTTGCAACGCCAGGTATAACAGGTACTTTCATGAAGTCTCCAACTTCATCCAAACTTAAGCCAAGGGACGAACTCCTTGACGTTCTTGTCACTGAGTCTGTTGACACTGGAAAGACAATCTCAACACTAACTTTTGCGCCATCAGAGGAGGACTTCACAGAGCCTAACAATTGGCGAACTGCAGCAACAATTGAAGTCACCATTCCTGATTCTGTTCCCAACACAAACTGAAGATGGTCATCGACCCTTCTATCCAAAGCCTCCTGTACTCTCTGTTTAATGAAATCTAATATGTTCTGGGTGGAACCCACTACCCCCATTCCTCTTCTCTTTGCTTCCATTGCTAGAGAGAACATTTCACCAGGGACCTCAAAATGAGCTGTTAGGAATGCATCACAATACATTTCATTAATCTTCTCCACAACTTCGTGCCCAAAGAGGTGATGTACAATGCATGTTCCGTCCTGAAGGAGAAAAACAGCAAACAAATTGGAATTCTGAGTGATTTAATGTTGACGATCGATTACATTACTAACCCAAGTTCAGGAAAAACACATAATGGAGGCCACCACAAGGAAAGTTAATGTTTTTTTATGTCATGCAAACACACTATCTTGTTCTCGAAGTGTCAAAAACTAAAATCACCTGATAATAGTGCAGACGAGGCAGCAATGATCTAATCGAGTTTCTATTATGTCCTGGATGTATCTCAGCAATTTCTTTGTCGGTCATCACAGTCATCTGTTGGAACAACTCCACTATGTTTGCACCCATGTAGGTATCAGGGCCATACCATACATTTAAGGGAGGTACTTCAGCAAATGCCTGGGGAAAAAACATGCGGCTTCTTACATCAGTATAACAGGAAAAGGCACGCCAACCTATGTGGGCACTAAATGCCATCTAACATACTAAAGCCACAAATAGCACAAGCATTAGACGATGGAAAATAAAATTTGACAATCACCAACCTGCAGAATAGTTTGCACAACATTGGAAGAAGTACAGGTTATTGTCGGAACAAGTTCATGAGCATAAGCCTTCGTCTCTAGTGAAGTATTTATGTAAACAACATGCAAAGAGGGAGAAGACATAGAAGCAGCCTCCAGATAATCAATATATGCAGGACCAGATGCAGCATCAGCCAAAGAGCAACCAATGCGTTCGTTGGACATCCTGTACACGCCAACCTGTGAATAAAGATATGACCAGCAACAAAAACTAGGAACGGTTACACCCTTATGTAGGACCAACCACAATCAATTCAGAAATGCTTGAAACAAAAGATGGAACATTAATTGAATGGTATTCCTCCTCAGCTTGCTCTTAGCATCCTAATATCCTACACAACGGATCTTCAGAAATCGATGTCATCTGTAAAGTACCAAGCTTATGATGTCTATCCACTGCGTTATAGGACCTTATTCAATTAAAAGTAAAGACCAAGTAGTAACCAGTATCGTAGGCAAATGTGAAGCACAAATATTCTCCGTGAGATTAAACAAACTTGCTCTGATTTTGTTTTAGGAAGAACAGGAGAGGAGAATTCTGTAATTTTATCATGACCTACAATGGTATTTATCCATAACATATGCCTTGTAGCAGTGGCGACATTCAGTCGACCAAAGAGGACAGTGCTACATTCTGTTCTTTTGTATACAAGGATACTCCAAAAAACTACTTTATTCTATGAACTCATTTTATCTGTTTGAGAGCTACAAGACAATTAACTACACAGTTTAGAAATTTAAACAACCGTCCTAGGCGTATAAGCTACAAAGGAGAAGCATTTTATACCAAAATCCACTCGGTCCGTGAAAATGGTGATTAGGAGGATTGGTCTCTCTTTTTTTTTTTTTTGCAAGAAGGCCATCTAGAACAGCATAAGCATTGATAGATAAGCAGCAAACGGTATTAGAAGTAATGAAGTATCATGATATGGCAAAGAGAGTCTGCCTGAACACATAATGCACATCCTCTTAACTCCCTTATTGATTTCCAAAAACAGAAAGGTCCTGGTTTATGACATGGATGGTCAAATACAGGAAACAACGTTCCCAATTAGCATGAACATGCATATTTAAGCAGAACATAAAATTTGCAAGAATTTAATTTAATCTAAAGGTAACAGAGTTTTGTGAGCATATCATTTCTGTAAATTATGACAATGAACAGGTTCCGGGAGTGTTTTTGTTGGTCTGAAATGGTATCCAATTTATTCTCTTGAACATGGATTTGAATGGCCAGACTTGTGTGATTAACAATACGCACAAATTGAGAACCCAAAAAAAAAAAAAAAGGAATATAAAGGTGGCAGTGGGTGTTTACCTCTGTAAATCCAGCCTGATCAAGGATTGCACGCACATTTTCTGACATAAAATCTACACCTAAAACAGTGATGAACTGGCATCCTGCTTTTGCCATCTTAACAGCTGAATCTGCCATAACCAATGAATCAGATATGTGTATGTGAGGCCACAGCTTCTGTGCAGCAGTTAAAACCCCTTGGACCTCAGGGTCCATGTAAAAATGTGCAACAACGCCAATTTTCCTCTCCTTTAGTAGATTGGCAAGCTCTTCAACCTTTAACTCATCGGGGAACAAAAACCTTGCCTGCAATTCAAGTATGACAGAATTTAGGACTTAAAATAAAATTTTACGTGGCCACCTAAAAAAAATGCCACTTATTGTGCCTTCAAACTACTCAATCAAAATGCAACTAAACGCTAACAATTGTAACTATCAAAAGAGATCCAGATTCCACAGACATACTTCTGAATAAATGATTAAATTGTGCTACAGAGAAACAAAAATCTACAAGCTCGTTAGTCCCCAAGATCCACATCTCATCTCTCTTGAAATTATTTCATCTTTCTTCCCCAAATTCAGAATCATTTCTACTATGCACATAATATACAAAATACTCTCAATTTTCAGTACACTCTAACCAGTAATAACTTGGACATTCTGCTGACGCCAAAGCACACAAGCATATACCAAGACTTTATTTTAAATACATCTTGAATCTCATATCCGCAAAACAATTTGAACAATATCCAAATAAATCAAGCACCAGCCATCACTTGGCAAAAATAACGAACATAGAATTGAAAAAGATAACAGCAACAATTACCCACCTGAGCTTGAGCATAGCTTCCCTTGGCATGTATCCCATCAGCAGTGACGACCAACGACGGAAACGGCTCACCGGGTAGCTTCCCCTCTTTTTCTGCCATCAAAGCCTTAGTTTTTTTCTGCATACTAACCAACACATTATGCCAAGTATTCACTCTAGAATTCACCTTCCCATGCAACCCCACAACATTCAAAGCCCCCAAATCGTCCGTGCTCAATCCCAACACTTCCTCCGGCGCCGACCCATCAAGCATCCCAATCAAACAAGCACAAAACCCTTTTGTAATCTCCGAATCGCTATATGCTACAAACCTCATCTTTCCCTCATTATCCATTTTCACATGTAGCCAAACTTGAGCCGTACAACCCATGACTCGGTTTTCAGTGACTTTCAATGATTCATCGAAGGGAGGAAGAAGTGATGCGTAGTGTAATAATCTCTTCACGCGGTCGATGGGTTCTGAGAGATTTTGGAATTCTGTGACGAGGGTTTGGAGCTTCGTTTTCTGAAGATCAGAGGTGGGTGGCGGAAAAGAAGTAACCGCTGAGCATGAGAAGACTGAATTAAGGTTCCGGGATTTGGGTTTGGCAAAAGACTGGGAATTGTGATCTGGGTTTGGTGTTTGCATGCATTTGAGAGGCCTGCGAAAGGAAAAAGCGGAAAGTGAGGGTGTGGATGGTCTAGGGTTCGAGTTTTTGGGGCCCGGGTTAGGGGATTTGTAGACGAAAGAGGAAGATGAAGCCTTCATGGTTATTGTTGCAGCGTCCATAGCCGGAAAGTTGAGTAAGAACCGGCTAGCTGATGATGAACAGACCAGAAACTGTGTGTGTGTGTGTATCAGAAGAGAGAGAGAGAGAGGAGTCCTTGAATTGCGGACTCTGGCGGTCGAGAGAGAGAAAGAGGTGGGTGTCAATGAATATAGCCAAAAAAAAAGGAGGCAGAGGTTGGTTAACACTAGGTGGAAAACGAAAATGAGAAAAAGCTAATCAATAACGCGCGAAAGGAGAAGGAAAAGAGCGGTGGAAAATCTACACTTCAGAAGTGTTGGATTTTCTTCAACTCCTTTTCCCTCCTAGAAAATCATTTCTTTTCCCTACCACTAACCCTTTTTCAAAAAAGGATGCATGAGAACCACCGGTTTCTTTGTGTGTTTAGTGGGGCTAAGATGAAGATTGCAGTCGTGGGCGGCGGACCAATTTCAGTTTGACCAAATTATTGTCCCAACCTTCTACATATAATCTTTCTAAATTACTACAACTAGGCCGATTGCTGGTAACAAATAAATAAGGAGGTGGGGTAGAGTCGTTAGGTTAGACTTAAATTACAATAATATGATTCAATTTTATGATCAAATTTAAAGTTCAAATGACATGACAGCTGACTTGGACTTCTTTTTTTGGTGTCATATTATTTGAGTCCCAATAAAAACTCCAAATAACATGTTGTCATGTCATTTGGACTTTAAAATTGATCCCAAAATTTAGTCAATGTAATATTACTCCTTAAATTAAGATCAACCATCTCTCACCTTTCAAGAAGGTATCTATCCACAGGGAAAAACAATGCAATGGCTTCGAGTAGAGCAAATCCCAAAATTACGGATGATAATGATTGTTGATTTATGTTATATGGAAATTCTCTGATGTCATTTTACACAATTTATGAATTCAATTAATTCGTACTCTTATTTATTTATATACTTACTTATTATTATTTAAATTTTTATTTGAAAAATATTGGCTCAAGCCTAAAAATACATACCAAACTAAAATAATATTTATAAATTTTAATTATTATTTTAAAACTTTGTAATTAATATATATTTAAAAATTAAATTGCTTGTTTTATAGTCGTACATAAAATTTTAATTTTTTTAATATTTTATTTATATTAAACTTTTATGAGTGAATGTGTTATATGTATATAATATGACGCTCTTAAAGCGTGTATAATTTCAAATTTTTTTTAAATGTTGACGTTTTTGTGCTCCCACTTTCACTCTATGTGATTTAGGTCATAATAATTTGAGAAATAGCTCAATCAGTATTAAAAACGAGTTGTAATCTCAAACATCCTGAATTTACATTTTGATAATTTTTTGGGATAAAGTTATGATGAAATACTCTAATATCGACATAGATGATTTATTTTTGATCAAGGAGGAGATTAATCATGATGTGCATAAGTTGACTAGGACACCTTTACTATTGAACAAAAAAAAATAATGTCTCAACTACCAAGTATATGGGGTATAATTTGAATTTAGTATTGATAGGGATGGAATTGTGGGCATTGACCATCATTGTTCAAGAGCCCAATCAGTCTAGCACCACCCACCGAGCCCAAATGAAACACCCACAACCTACCCATGCCGAAAATAGATGGCGCCAAAACCATGGTGCCAAGCCCAACATCACCAAAGGGCTTGCAACCCAACTTGACCCCCAATCCGGTCCAGCCTGACACGAACCCTAAAGCACCACAATGCACCACATGTCCTAGGTACAAGGGAATCAGCTCTGACAACTATGACAATCACATACTAGCTAAGGGATTGGTGTGCATAACCATCCAGAGATCATGGGGACAATGGCGCCGGATGAACAGTAACGTCGGATGGCAGGGGTTACTACATGACAACGATAGAAGACCCCCTAAAACTAGCAAGAAGGAAAAAGAGGCCACTAGAAACCCTAGAGGGGATGACTTGTATAAATAGAACGTTGTTAACCTATCTTAAGGTATCATCTTCCTCAGTGCACCCTCAAGCCCTAAACACAAAAAGTAGAGTTAGAATCATATTCCTTTGTAAGAACTCAGTGTTTGTATCACCATTGTATTCACAAAAGATTGAGATATATACGACCTCAAGGAGCCAGAGACTCCATTACAGTGGACATAACCTTAGGCTTCCGCCTAAGGTGAACCACCTACGTTTTATGCACCTTTAGTCTTCATAGGTTGATCCCTAAATCACCATAAGTCACTAATCACCCCTAGAACATCATCTGCTGGGCTTGGGCTATTATTTTCTAGCACCATCAGTTGGCGTCGTCTGTGAAAAACATTTTCATCGTTTTCCTTTGAATTTTTAGTTTGATGGTTTCAACTCGGAACATGAGTAAATTTTATGCCAATCCCCAAGTTCACCCAAACTTACCTGAGAACTCCCCCGGCCACCAGAGTGGACGCCAAGGATCACCCCCTCAACGGTGAACCTCTCTCTGCTCAACGAACTGGAAGCCTACCATTGAACCATAATAAAATTGGTGAAGTAGATCTATGAGCTAATGGCTTGGATATAGACACATCAGCTTCCTCAGCTCCCACCAGCACGTTAGGAGCCTCATCCACCCTCGATAGAACACGACGCCTCTCCTCAGGAGCGCCAAACTCCGCCTAATGGAGTCACGAAGCTCCACGAGCACAACTATTCTAGAGAGAATTATCGGAGGAGAAGAACCGAAGAACACGACAAAGACGGGGCCCACAATCGGGCCAAAATCGTCTACCGAGAAGACAGACCCCACCCCCCGCCGGATGCCATGGATCACTTATTGGTGCAAAGACTTTGTGAGCTCCAATAAGAGGTGGGTAGCATGAAAGAAGCGGTTAAGGGAAAGGACCCCGATACTATGGACGCCCTACTATCACTTATCCGCCTGAAAGGGGGCTCAATGTCAGCGAAAGAAGATAAGAAAAAGAGGGACCGTAGTCCTAGGAGGGAGAGAAAACACAAGCGATCCCTGAGAAGAGGTCGTTCTCCGAGGGACAGAAATGAGCCTTCTGCTAAGAGGAGAGGCAATGTCTGAGACCACCTGGGACCCCCGCCCCAGGAGCTATAACCCCGATATGCCCCATTGCTGAGGTCCTTCACGAGGTCCAAAACGAGAGATTTGTCCGGTGACCACCTTAAATGAAGTCCGATCCCAGGTGGAGAGAAGCCTCCAAATACTGTGAGTTCCGCAAAGACACCGACTATGAAACAAATGATTGTATCCAGTTTAAGAATGAGATAGAACATTTAATTCAGAGGGGCCACTTTGCGTCAATATGTGGCAAGAGAAGGAAGAACACAGAACAATAAAGGAAGGAATGTCAGAGCAGTCGTTGTGCATCCTCAGCAACACCAACAAGCTTTTGGTGAAATCCAAGTCATCTCGGGAGGTCTTGCAGAAGGGGGTGAGTCCAACTCAATGTGGAAGGAATACGCCAAAAGAGCCAATTTAGAAGATTTTCTCAAAGTTTAGGTCATCCTAAAGGCACCCCGCCGAGAGGTGGAGATCACTTTTTCTGATACAGATCTAGAAAGGTGCTAGCACCCACATGACAACCCCCTTGGTCGTTAAGGCCATTATTACGAACAAGACTGTGCACAGGGTGTTCATTGACAACGGCAGCTTGACTGACATTATCTTTCTGTCCATCTTTGACTAGCTTGGCATAGAAAATTGAGGCTTGAACTAGTAAGAACCCACATTCTGGGCTTCTCGGGTGAGAAAGTCTTACCTATCATTTCAATTCAACTCGTGCTCACCATAGGAGATCAACCATGTAAGGTTACCACCACGGTTCGTTTCCTAGTGATGGATACACCTTCCGCCTATAATGTTCTCCTTGGGAGGCCTTTCCTCAACTCCATCAGAGCCATACCCTAGACGTACCACATGGTAATAAATTTCCCCACTAAAAACGAGGTCGGCATGGCCAAGGGGAACTAGCGCCTAATAAGGAAATGCTACGTGGCTTCAAGGAGACAAAGGGAGGTAGAATCAGTCCAGGTAGAGGATTTAGATATGAGAGATAAGTTAGAGACACAACCCACCCCCATAGAGCAACTGGAGTCTATGCAGATGGATGAAGACCCAGAACATGTGTTCTTTATAAGCTCTATACTTGTAATACCCCACATGCGTATAGTAATATAGTAATGTACTAGTTTAGTAGTTGTTTTATATATAATGATGTAAAAATGAATCACATAGGTTGAAACATTAGAAATAAATATTTGGGAGAGGTAATATGAGGTGTATTGGAATCTTGGAAGTATTCCGGAATAAAACACACTTTACATCAATTTCGGGTAGCAAAATATTTTGGACACCTCTTAGTATTTTGGCCATAAATTTTAATAATTATGTCCAATTGATCTGAAATTTTGACAGTAGATAGTAGACATCTATGGCTACAAAAGTATGTCTCATGAAAATTTTTCAATTCAACCTCAAAATGGGTCAAAACTTCCTTGGAAGCCGGAGGAAAAATCTGTCCGCTGAAGCGTACCGGTACCGAGTACCGGTACCCCGGTTCCAGTAGGTTTTGGGTCTAGGTCACATTTTTTGGCATATAAATACTTTAGGCCGCCTCCTTAGCCGTCCATACACCATTCCAAACCCTAGAAAGCTTAAGAGAGAAAGAGAGGAGGATCAAGAACACATCCATCAAGAGATTTACAACCAAATTAGAAGATCAAACCCTAGGTTTTAAGAACACCCTTCCCCTAACCTTTCATTACACTCTTCCATAGCCCCTCACCCATACATTTAGAACCCAAGGAGGAGTCTAAAGGGGAAAGAAGGGAGAGGAAAGGAGTCTTTGAAGCTTGGGTATTTGGTTAAAGCTCTTAAGCATTGAGGTAGGGGATTTTCTTCCATTCACTTACATTGAGGCTATGATATTATACATGTATGTTTTCACTCTTACTCTTATATATATATGATATGAAATGCATGACTATTGATATCCTTATAATAAATGCCATGTTTTGAACATTTTGATGGTTAGGTAACTATTAAATTTCTCTTTTTTTTTTTTTCATTTTTCAACCTTGGTTTTAAGAAAAACGGATTTTCCTCTATATAGTACCGGTACCGTGTACCGGTACCCCGATTCCAATAGGTTTTGGGTACCGGTACCGGGTACCGGTACCGTTCTGCTTCATTTTCTGAATTTCTTGATTTCTTTGCTCTCGAGCTACCTTCAAACTATCTTTTGAACTCCTTTCATCCTAAGTGGTATGGGAGGGTCTTTCAAAGCCATATTTATCTCCATTCAACTGCAAACACATCAAATTGTGGAATTTGGTAATTCTTTGAAATGGTTGTGAGTTGAGTATATTTTGGTTTCCTCATTTATATGGTTGTTGTGATGGACTTAGATTGCCTTCGAGAGATGCCGTAAAGTGTTAGAGGTTAGTTTATCCCAGTGGGGGTGAGATAGTTTCCTAGCACTTGTAGTGAGTTGTCATTTGGTAATGAAACCACTATCGTTCACTAGAGTTCAAACGAGGGATATTATACTTTTCCTAGGAAGGGACTCGTCACTGCCATTGGGATGGTAGACGCCATTTTCTAAAGTGATTATGATTGTGATTGGTGGACTAGGTACAATCGTTGGATAGATTCATGAGAAGCAATCAACATACATAATACGGGGATGAACCAATATACATGGGATTATGAGTGCGTCGTTCTTACCGGTGCATTGGTATAGGACAATGCATCGAAAGGCGCCCTTCTTAAATGACTTAAAGTTTATATTGTTATTGTTGCGAAATTTATTTTATTCTTTCTCGTTGATTATTGCTACCGATTAAACTTGAAATCTATTTAAAATGTCTTGTTTTCCTTCAAAAAGTTGTATATGATATTTGCGAAATGAGATCGACCGAATTTTAAATGTTTTCTAAACCTTGTTTGGGTTTGGGAGAAATTTTCTACAGAGCTTCGTGCTCACCTCCTACTGCTAACCTTTTTCAGATTATGTACTTAAAGAGGAGTTAGGAGCCGAGGAGGCTGCCCCGTGGGAGACCCCAATTGATGGGAGTGTGGATCCCGAGGTGGACGCATAGAGCGACCCATTTTCTTTTGTACTAGACTAGGATATTCTTTTGTACATTGAGAAGTCTAGTTTATTTTGTATTCCGCTGCAAGATTTACTTTGATATTCTTTTGGAGATGTAAATGTCATTGTTGGGCATATTCTTTTGGATATTATTGTATATGCTTGAATGATGAAGTAAATCCTTTTTGGATATGAAGTTATGTAGTTACTCTCATGATTGTAAATAGTCTTTAGAATGTAATGTCGTCCAAGGGAATATTCGGGGTGTTACAATACTGCTCCAAGACATCAAGGAAAAACTTATTCATTCTTGAAGAAAAACATCGATGTTTTCGTCTAGAAATAAGAGGACATGGAAGGAATAGACCCCGGAGTGATCATACACCAGCTTAGTGTCGATCCAAACAGCACACCAGTGAGACAGAAAATGAGGAGATTCTTACCAGATAGATAGAAAGCTATTATCGAGGAGGTGGCCAAAATGTTATGGGCCAAAGTAATTAGGGAGGTAGATTATCTGACTTGGTTGGATAACGTAGTGCTCGTAAAGAAAGTGAACGGTAAGTGACGATTATGCATTGATTTCACCGACTTAAATCGAGCATGCCCCAAGGACAGTTTCCCTCTTCCACCATCGATCTGATAGTCGACGCCGCAGTCAGCCCTGAGTTTCTCTGCTTTATGGATACCTTCTCAGGATACAATCAGATCCGAATGGATCCAAACGACCAAGAGAAGACTTCGCTTGTCACAGAGCAAGGAATCTACTGTTATCAGGTTATGCCTTTCGGCTTGAAGAACATCAGGGCCACCTATCAGAGGTTGGTCAACATAATGTTCCGTGAGAAACTCGACTCAACTATGGAGGTGTATATAGGCGATATGCTCGTAAAATCCCTCAAGGTTGAATCCTATGTTCAACATCTCGAGGAGGCATTCGAGAATATGTGGCATTATAGAATGAAGTTGAACCTGACAAAGTGTGCATTTGGAGTATCAGCGGGGAAGTTCTTGGGGTTCATAGTCAACAACAGGGGTATCGAGGTAAACCCCGAGAATGCGAAGGCCATCCTGGGGATGAAATCCCCCACTAGCACCCGAGAAATATAACGTCTGACCGGGAGAATAGTGGCGCTCAATCGATTTGTTTCACGCTCCAGTGACAAGTGTCAGCTGTTCTTCAAGGTCTTGAAGCCAGCTTTTCAGTGGGACGAAAAATGCGAAAAGGCCTTCCAGGCCCTTAAATCCTACCTAGCTATGCCACCAGTACTAGTGAGCCCCCCAAAAAGAGAGGTTCTTACCCTTTACCTCGCCGTGTCTGATTTTTCAATCAGCGCCGCCTTGGTAAAAGACAAGGAAAGAGTTTAGCAGCCAGTTTACTTCTATAGCAAAGCCCTCAAAGGAGCAGAGGAAAGATACCCAAAGATGGAGAAATTGGTGCTAACCCTCTTAGTGGCAGCCCGAAGATTGAGACTATACTTCCAGGCACATACCATTGAGGTCCGAACAGATCAGTCGATGAGGCAGGTCCTACACAAGCTAGAAGCCTCTAGATGGTTGGTGAAATGGGCAATGGAGCTTAGCGAATTCGACATCAAGTTCAATCCCAAAACTGCGATCTAGGGACAAGCCTTAACAGATTTTCTCGTTGAGTTTACCTTACCACTTGAAGAGAACATAGAAGATCAAGACTACGTCCCTGATGTGCCCACTTGGAAACTCTATGTGGACGGAGTGTCAAATGCCCAGGGAAACGGGGCTAGCCTCATCCTGACTTTGCTAGAGGGATACGACCTTGAATACGCCTTGAGGTTTGACTTCCCGATGTCCAACAACTAGGCAGAATACGAAACCCTCATAGCCGGCCTGAACCTGAGTTTGTCAATAGACGCACAACAAATCGTGATCCACAAAGACTCGCAGTTAGTGGTCAAGCAAGTCGAAGAAGAATATGTTGCCAAGGACGAGAAGATGACACTTTACGTGACGAAAGTACGCAGCTTATTAAGGAAGTTCATCTTGGCTGAACTAGTTCAAGCATCCCAAGAAGCTAACGCCCAGGCTGATACCCTGGCCAAGCTGGCTACCACCGTCGACCAGGACTAACCAGGACAGACACCCGTCAAAATTTTAGTCGAACCCCGAAAGATGTTTCATTCAAAATTTAAATGAAATTTATAATTAAATTGGATCGGGTAAAAAAAAAAAGAATTTTGGTACTTTGCACCCTGAAAGATGTTTTAATTCCTACTTTACACCCTAAAAGATTATTTTTCTCACTTTGCACCCTGAATGTCATAAATTGATTACAATATGGTCATCGGACTAACATTTGTTTTAAATTCTATTAAAATTTAATGCATATGCCATCTAATAATATGAATGATGAGTTTATATTTTTGTCCAAGAACAACACATGTGAGTGACATGTGCATCAAATTTTAATGGAATTTGAAATTAATGTTAGTCCGAGTGCCACATTGGAACCAATTTATGACATTAAATGTGCAACATAGAAAAAATAATCTTTCAGGGTGTAAAGTTAAAATTGAGACATCTTTCAGAATGCAAAGTGTGAAAAGCCAAAAAAAAAAAAAAATCTTAAACCAGTTTAGTTTTGAGCAGTAATCAGGCTAGTGTCTTAGGTTCTAGAGATTCGACTTGAATCAATAAAATTTGGGTTCAAACTGAATTTCTTTCAAATTAAAAAATCTGGAAATGAAATTCAAGTTTAACTCGAATTAAATCTGAATTTTAATTGAAAGTACGTCATCGAAGAATAAAATTTGATTTCAACCTTCATTTTAGTTCAAGTTCAAATTGGAGTTCATAATTTTGGAAATGTTTGTAGTATCCAATTCGATTTGGGGAGATGCGTTTTTCATCTTTGATTAGTATGGGCGGTCTATTTTTTATGAGCAATGCTATGTATCCCAAATCTCTAACCCAAATCTCCATCCCAAATCAAGGGAGACCATTGGATCAGTGGGTCCCATTTGAAAAAATTAATAGGACCCACTCATCCAATGGTCTCCTTTCATTTGGGATAAAGATTTGGATTAGAGTTTTGGGATACATAACATTTTTCATTTTTTATTTTCTTTGAACTCAATTCAGGGTGAATTCTAAGGGTATCAATTTGACTCATCAATACGAATATAATACAAACACGAAACGACATGATTCTAAAATTGACACAGTTGATATGTACGCATAATAAATGAGTTGTATTAATGATTGACACTTATAACATATCAAATAAATTTACTAATTTTTGGGTATTAACATAAATACGAAACAAATTACAATGACACAACACAAAAATAATGTCATTTGAGTCCCCCGAGATGATACCAATTGACATCCTCTTCGGAGGCCACATTTCTTAGTTTAGTAAAGACTTTTTTTTTTGGTGTACGATAAGTCTAGCCCTGTAAGCCTCTTCAAACGTTCTCAAACCGGCCTCTTTATTATTGTTGTTACGGATGTACGGTATTACGAACTTTATTATTCCACTTTCTGAGTAGCGAATCGAGAGTGCCTCGCTATGTCCCCTTTCCCTTCTTTGATTCTATGGCCGACGTCTTGCAGAGTATCTAGGGAATTCACTCTATGATTTAGACTGACATTACTTTGGATTCAGGCAAAAAGGTCCAACCTCAAAGGAAAGAGAAAAATGGTTCTCTCACTCTATGGATGGCTCTTAGGCCCGGCCTAACCTTGCATGTGGTAGCCAGTGTATAGTCTGTAACCTGGCACATACCTCATACCTCTTTTTGGACATATTCAGCCTGATGGGCTCGCTCAAACGAATAGCCCAATGGGTGAGTCGCTATAAGTTCGCAAAGGCCGTGGGTCACTTGTTCTGCCAGCCTGAAGAGGGTTTACTAGTCAACAAAATGTAGGCCCGGCCTGCGAGTGACCATGGGCAGTTGACCAGAGGGTCAAGTTGGCCCTGGCCTGATCAATCCCTTCGACGCGATAAGAAGAGTAAATCTGATAAAACAACTAAGGGCGTGTTTGGAGAGCAAATGATGGATTGTATTTTAAAGCCAATCTCATCCAAGTCAATACAATGACATCCAGTTGGAGGGATGACAATATCTCCTTATCCCATCCCATCCCATCCTGCATTTGAGTAGACAATAGGTGAAGTGTGGACTCCATGCACCAGACCAATTTAATGAATGTTTAAACGACATTAATTTTTAAATAATTTATGATTATGCTCTTTATGTTTGGATGGGTAAGCCTAAAAATTATTGTGGAAGGGCTTTGTGGTAAAATTACTTACAAATCCCGCTGATTGGAAATCTAATGTAACCTCCGGTTACTACGACCAATTTTTTCAAGGGTTTTTGGTGGTTGATCTAGTTTGAAAAACTTTTTTGTCCAAAATCTAACAAGTGTTTCTTTTGCGTTCTAAAGGACAATTGAAATCATAAACATTAATTTATTATTAATGACATAATTAATGATATATTATAAAATAGACAATGACAATGTCTAACAATAAATAGTGATAATAAAAAATCACCTCTTGGTGTAGAATCATGTCCGAGATGAAAAATATGTATATAGTGAAAAAAAATGTTGGTTTTATTCAGTCTAAATCCTGAATTTGATTCCTATAAGTCGTTTAGTGTCTTCCATATCCATTTCCCTAAATGTGTGTGTGTGTGTGTGTATGTGTGTGTGTGTGTGATGCAGCTGGATACTATTTGATTGTCAGCACATTGTTCACCTCACATGGCAAGACAGCACAGAGATAAATACCTACTTTGTACTCAACTCCCAAGTTCAGCATTTGCTGCAAAATAGTCCACAGGTTACTATAAACCTAAGGAAACTATTCCCCGAGTGTTCCCAAATGTTCTTCACTAAAATCCTTGCATGGTGTCCAAAGCTGTGTCCCTACACCCATGGGCCCTGTTTTGGTCATAGCTGTTGCAATCACTCATCAATAGAAAAGGGTTAGCAGGCCAGGCGGCAGTTTTATCAGTTTATTGCCCATTATTTTCCCTCTCTAAGATCCTTCAAACTGACAGCTTGTAGTTTTTATGCATTCTTCATTAATGTCTTTCTCCTTCTTTATCCTCACTGAACCTTTCAATCTCATCAGAAAATGGTCTCTCTCGCCAATTTCATTAGTGTTTACACTCTCATTCTTCTCATCAAACCCATTTTTTCTCAGCAATTTTATGACAAATCTAACTGCACTACAGCACCACTAGTCCCTGGTTCCAACTACCTTTGCAACTCCGAAAAATTATCATGTGACACCTTCATAGTGTACAGAGCTCAAGAAGGCTATCAGAATCTCTCTTCCATATCCTCTCTATTTGATGCAGACGAATCCATTCTCCGCGATTACAATCAAATGGCAAAAAGTGGTTCATCGACGTTGCAGATTGGCCAAGAGATCATTGTCCCTGTCACTTGCTCATGCCTCAGGGGATTCTCTCAGGCCCTCTACTTGTACAATGTTTCTCAGTCAGATTCCTTGTACACAATTGCTTGCAAAGTGTTTGAAGGTTTGGTGAAGGCGAAAAGTCTATTAGTGCATAACTCCGATTTTGAAGAAAACAGTCCCTATAATGATCTTATTCAAGTGCCTGTACGATGTGCTTGTCCTGAGACTTCTGAGACAGAAAAGGGTATAAAGTTCCTTGTGACATATCCACTTAGGGAGCAAGATCATACAGATTTGATTGCTCGTAAATTTGAAGTGCCCGAAAGAATGATCTGGGATGCTAATAGATTAGACCAATTTACCACAATATTCCCTCAGACTACTATACTCATTCCCACAATGGGTGTTCCTGTCCTGAATTTGGATGTTTCCACTCTCCCTGGAACTCCACCTCTGCGTTCTCGGCCTGCCATTGAAATCATGCCAGTTACAAACTCGAAAAACAGGAATTTCAGTGTGTACCTTGGAGGGGGTGTTGTCGCGGGTATTGTTTTAATAGCTATAACTTGTGCAGTGCTAATAATCACCAGGAAAAGGAGACAACGTCGCAATTTTAAACCTTTGTTTATCATAAATTCGCCATTGGCCAATTTCCCTCCTGATTTTATTGATGGGATGTACAAGTTGAAACACTCATTGATGTCTTTCAGCTTGGAGGAGCTGAGGATTGCAACTGAAAATTTCCGCGAGGCATGCGAGATTGGTACAGCTGTGTATCGAGGTAAGATTGGGGGTTCTTACATGGCAATCGAACAGATGAATTCAAAGGAAGAAGCTCACCATGTCATCAGTATTTTAACAAAGATCAATCATCTAAACATAGTGAAGCTTGAGGGTTGCTGTTATGAAAACACGCCTTATCTTGTGTTTGAGTTGGCTGAGAATGGTAGCTTAAGAGACTGTTTATCAAACTCAAAATTGGCTAGGCAGTTCACATGGACAAAAAGATTGCAGATTGCTTTTGATGTTGCAGAGGGACTTCATTACATACATCACTGCACAAAGCCAATATATGTCCATCGGAACATAAACAGCAAACAAGTGCTTGTAACCAAGGATTGGAGAGCCAAGATTTCTGGGTTTAAATCCACGAAACCTCTGATTTGCAATGAAGAAAAGGGAGAGACTAATTGGAATGAAGCTGGGATAGTAGGTACAAATGGGTACTTGGCACCTGAATATCTTACTTATGGGCAGGCTTCGACCAAGGTGGATGTGTACGCGTTTGGGGTCGTTTTACTTGAGCTTTTATCGGCTAAAGAGGCCATTGCAGAAGGGATTTTCGTGAAGAATTCTCTCAGATTTTTGGCCGATTGTGGGCTTGAAGATTCTTCAGAGTGCTTGGAGAAATTCAAGGGATTCATGGACCCTGTCTTGGAGGGAGATTACCCGTTTGGTGATGCTGTGTGTCTAGCAGTCTTAGCCAAAGGTTGTGTGGTAGAGGACCCTCTTCACAGGCCCACCATGAACGATGTTCTGAAGGCTCTTTCAAGAATTCTCTGATATTTGTGAACACATTTTTTCTTTTTCTTCTGTAAAACTTCAACTTCCAATTAATTTGTATTTTGGGTAATTGTATATACTGGTGTTGTGGGTTATGTTTGTCAAACACAGTGGAAAAATCTCGACATTACTTGCTGGGGCATTTCCTCCAAGGACGCCCTCTTCTATCTGTCATTTGGGAGTTCACTCGCAAGAACTGGCGCACTAAGAGAGATCTTTCGATCATTTTGTTAGATCCAAGACACGTCTTCATCAAGCTCTAGAACAAAGAAGAAATGCACCAAAAAAGAGTAGTTTTTGATTGAGGGATTGATGTTTAGGGTTTTTTGTTGGAGCTATGATTTCCGTCTCTGCAATGGTGATCCAATGCATGTGCTTATTGGGGCAACCCCATCCGACGGTACACAACACAAAGGCATGCATACCATAGCTACTAGAAGATATAGGAAGAGGGGTAACAAATGCAATGGATTGCCAAGTAGTGTTGGGTATTCTCCAATAGGGAAATTCTCATCTCTTCCAATTGACCTTTTGATTGCCAATCTCTTTGTTTCGATGAAAGTCTCCACAATCGCATTCTACCACAACTTGTTTGCAAGCTCAAGCCAAACAATCGACCCTAATAGAAGAAAGCCGCCGTATAGGCTGGAAAACCAAGCCTGGAATCACTTTCGAATTATAGTAATTTTTTGCTACTTCGAACTAAAGTAATTTTTTGGTAGCAAAAAAAATATGAATTACAAGGAAAACTCTAAACCATTGTCGTCCAAATCCACCCAATAAGCACAACCACCACCAATATTTCAGGACAATCCCTTTGGCCATCTCCAAATAAAATGAACTGGGTGAAACCATGTCCCGCTCTTGTGAACACCGATCATAAGTGACAAAAGCTGTTAGAATGCTCATTTTTTGTCCATAAACTCTTCTCGCCGTAATTCCATAATTCTCTCTTGAAGTCGCCCCAACCACCCCTTGACTTCGGGGGGGACCATGTTTGAACTAAACAAGAGTCCAGCTTTCTCCCAAGAGACAGACTGACTACTAGGAGGGAAGGACCCTAGACAATTTTCCTTTGATTTGACCATTATCATCTTCATCCACCTGTGATTCCTTTTTCACTCCTCTCCTTACCTCTTCTTGGGTTTAAGCCAAGCATGCTACTCGTTTGCGAATTGTCATAATGGAGAGATTTTACCTGTTTTCCAAAAAATCCTTGACTTGCTTCAGAGCATTCAGATCAACCGCAACCATAAAAAATCGAAGGTTTTTTTTAAAGGTAAGAGGGTAGAAGATAAAAATAAGCAAAGAAAAGAATTTCATATATCATTGAATCTTGTTCCTCGTACAGACTCAAAATCAGTGGTCAGCAATTGTTAGAAGTTTTGATGGTCAGACGATCCAACCTTAATAACTGGACATGATGCATTTCTACATAAGAGTATCTACAATCCACCACATCCCCCAACCAAAAACACCTTCCTCTGGTCCACGAGTAAGCTTACTGCCCTGCACCAAAAAAGCTTCGGTCATTTGCACAACTCAGGTGAGTGAGATCAAAGCCTTCACTAGCCCAGCAATGCTACGCATCAGCTGACCTAAAAGACATCAGGTGTTTACTTGATCTCAAGATCTTTTGGGATGGTCCCGGGTGAAGAAAGGATGCCTGAGGGCCTCCCGTGCTGTCAACCTTTCTGAAGGGTCATATCTAAGAAGCCCTTGCAAGAGATGTATGAGATCCCCAGCTGAATGGTCTACATGCTGCATGATTAGGTTCTGCAATGAAAAACACAACACAAGCTATAATTGCCATTCCAATCCAAACCAAACCAATATTATACTTGACCAGCCCAGCAGTAATTTAATGATAAATACAAACCTGAAGACGAGGAAGCTTCAGAACAGCTTTTATACTTTCTCTAGAGGTTGCACCTTCAGGCCAGTCCAATTTACCCCTTCTAACATACTTCTCTGAATGCCGGCTGATAAAACAGGCCAAAAGAAATCAAGATTTCAATAACCATTCCCTGGACCATTCAAGTGACACCTAAAAGTGGGGAAAAACTAATTAATAAATCCTATAACAGTACTCACTCTACTCCTTTCAACATTTGCAGGGGCAGTTGACCAAAGACCCTCTCCATCATGGCAAGGTGCTCCAAATTTTCATGCGTTTGAAACAATGCTTCACCCTGTTGGAAGTTTTATAATTTGGGATTAAAACAATTGTTATAACTTATAACATCAAAAGATTCACAATAGTTACCGTGCAAAGCTCCACCAAAATACAACCAACACTCCATATATCACAAGGGTAACTCCAACCAAGTCCTGCAGATAAACAGATAATAAAATAGAAATATATCCTTGAGCCATTCTACATCTGAAAGTGCAACCATAGATAGACAAATGCAGTACAAACCTAGAATAACTTCTGGAGCACGGTAATGCCTTGTAGATACAACGTATGTTTGATCCTGACGGTTGTAAGTTGTACTCCCAAAATCAATTACTTTAATGGCACTTGATTTTGGAACTCTCTTAAAGTAAGAACTATTCTTTGGTGAGCACAATGAAACCTGAAAAGATAGAGATACGAACATAAAAATGTCAAAGCCAGTTTATCACAATAAACAGATACAAGGGCAACATGGTTAGGAGTAGGGCAACAGGTAGAAGAAAATACAGAAAACACTTATGGACCAGTCCATCAGAGACCACATTCCAAAATACATGTCAGATATGTTGCCAAAAAAAACCTTTTCATATCATTTAGGTGCAAGCAATAACATTGTGAGAAGCCTATGGGAAAGTAAACTTAACAATATGCATTCGCTTCATCTTTACCTTGTAGTCTGGCACCTTAACATAATCAGGGGACACAAGGAGTATGTTCTCAGGCTTCAAATCAGTGTGTATGAGGCGCAAATCATGCATGACTGCAATTTGAAGATAATCCAGTATTAACAACAAATAAAATACTACAAATAGAGCCCATTAGGCAGTGTTCATAATTCCATGCAACTGCCTTCAACAACTTTCGATGTCTAATGCACAACGAAACCTCTGTAAAAAATTTCAGTTTTATCTTTCATCTAAATGAGGTCATCTTAAATGAATAAACAGGCAAAACAAATGATAAATAAAAAGTAAATGGTGCAAGTGATTACTACACACATGTTACACATTCCAACAGTTGGCTGCCAATCTCACGAGCAAGATCAATGGGAAAAGAGCGATAATTGTTTTTCCGTAGAAAATCATATAGGCTTGGGCCAAGCTTCTCAAACACCTGTTAAAACCATTTGGGTTTATCCACAAATCTTAACCCCCAAAACTTCTGTGAAATTGGGGAAGTTAATCCATGAAATCATTCATATACTTACAATACAGATATGGTTACGATAGTCAAACCAGTTCCGTATTTGAACACAACTGCAAGGAATAAACCAATTTAACCACCGACACCTTTTGAAATATCACTACACTTCCACAATATCAATAAAAGGGGGCATTAAACAAAGTCATTCTCACCGACTGCCACCTTTATCATGCTTAACAAGCTGTTGCAGCACTTCAACTTCAATAATAGCTGCTTCACGGTACTTCTTAATACCCCGAACAATTTTGATGGCAACCATTTCCTTCCTTTCCTTGTCCCAGCACTCTAGGACTCGACCAAATGTGCCTGGAAACAACAATTGTACACATCAATATAGATTGTCATGCCATAAAACACTTCCTAAGCTATTGAAATAACACTACTTAGTACTTAGTAGTGGCATAAATACCTTCTCCCATTTTGCTGTGAATTTTATCTGCAACAACAAAAACCAAGGCAATAACAATTAGAAACAAACAAAGGTAAAATATTATAAGTTTCAAGACCTACTACGCAACTAATTTTATTTTTAAAATTTAGAGAATCACAATGTTCTCCCTAGAAAGTCAGCTTGATTACAAGTTACAGGAGCCAGAAAAAAAAGGGTCCACATTTAAAAACTTTATATGATTGACAACACCATATCCTTGAAAGATAGTAAGCTGAAGAAACAATGGTGTCCTCGTTAAGTATGAATTACAAATTACTCTACAAATGTGTTGATGGTTGGATAATCAAAAACAAGTGATAAATGTAAGGTTTTTTTTTTTGGTGATGGTAAAGGGTAGTTACAGCGAGAAGTTAAATTATCTCCAACAGCAAACATATAATGCCCATCCTTGTCATCGTCTCGCCATGGGGGAGAACCATTTTGTGCCAGTCCCTTAACAAACAGAGCAGAACTAGTATGGTCAGAGGATGCCCTTGAAGATGCAAAGCTTGTCACATTCCCAACCTCTTGTCCACAAAACAACCCTAGCTGGGCCTACACACAGCCATTCATTCATGTTTCGCTCAATATAAATATAAATTTCTATACCTTTCCGATAACCCTTACCCTTTCAGATTGAGACACAATTCAGAGATTATAAGCAGCAGTATAAGATCTCAACTTAGAAACAAAATATTCCCCAATAACATGTTCACCACATAGAGCACAATAAAGATCTCAACTTAGATAGCAACTAAATCAGAAAGATTATCAACCAGAAAAAGGAACTAAAATATTGAAGGAACCAGCATAGTGAAATACTAATTTCAATCAATATCTAACTTATATACATACCCAAAAGGACCAACAAAAATTAATCGTAGTCAAAATCTTCACTTTCTGAGGACTATTAACAAACTTAACACTATCCATCTAGATGCTGAATAATTCATACAACAGAATACGTAATCGAAGAAATAAAACCAGACGTGGTATGTAAAATGGTAAGTGTTATTTTAAATCTTTTAATCCTCCCAAACTGGAGTGTTAGTGTAAAGGAAAATTGTCTATTAATTATTGCATATCGTGTCAAGAAAAAAATGCAGGAACGATTTGTACAGGGCTGACATATTTTGTTTTGATGGACAAAGATCCATAAAAAATTATATATAATAGTCATCATAAAAATTCAACTCCAAAACCCTCTTGAAGTACTAACAATGCTATAAAACTTAAAAACATCCCAAAAAATTCTACACACATAAATCCTCAAAATCAAAATTATTAGAAATAATATAAATAATCAACAAATCTGATCAGAACAAAGAACATCGTCCAAATCGCCCAGAATAGATCACTCAAATAAATTAAAACAGTTTTTTCATACCTGATCTACACGAATCTAATTTCCCCGGATCTAGCAACACAAAAACAAGAAAACGCCAAAAAAAATTACTAAATCAGAAGATTCAAGAACAAATCTGATACCTTAGGGACCTGAGGAACAACATCCCAGCCCAGCCGCGGTTTCTTTCTCGGTCGCCGGTCCAAATGCCTGTGTGGAAACTCGGTTACACTTTCCGTCTCCATAATCGATAATTTCAGAGAGAGAGAGAGAGAGAGAAGATGAAAGAGATGCCTTGGAGACCACAACCCAATCCCAACCTAATATTGACCTACCATAGCGTAAAGTCGGTTGTGTTGAAATCTGACCGTCCACGTGTCTGGTTTCTAGCCCTTGCGTTTCCTCCAATCCTCTTTCATAATGTTTTCTTGCTCGTGGTCTTTAACTATGGTTAAGTTCGTGGTTTGATTTTAGGGTTAATGGTGCTCGAAAATATTATACTCACGATGCAGAACAAGGAGTGTGTGTAAAGTCCAATGAGGGCATTGTGAATGTTGTGTTAAAAGAGAAACAATTGTTGATATTGGATCAAAGAATAAAATATAAGTGGTTTATCTTAATTGAAGGATTAGGGTTATATCTACTATAATAAAGGGTCTTGCTCATTTGGATTTGTATTGCTCGCAATAAAAGACAATGGTTACAGTAGGTTATTTGACTGGGAGCTTTTTTTTATACTATATATTGCAAAAAAAAAAAGAGTCTGAAACTCCCTTATACAGTACTTTCATATTCTATTTATACACGTGGTTATCTAGGGTTTTCTGTGATTCTTTTCTTTTCTTGGCTGATTATGTAATCCCTTCTTCTTTTGTCCTATAATAGTGTTTGTCACTGTGACGTATGTTGTGCACACGATCCTCAAAGCTATATGCGAACAAATATTCCATTTACCAAAGAGTGTTTGTTCGTTAAGGGCTCCAGAAGCTGTCTTCCTATCCCTTGGACACGTGGCGCAATGGGAGTGACTTGGGATCCATTGCGTACCGAGCTCCAAGTTCTCGAATTGATCTACTCTGTCGAGCTAGATATGATCGAACATACACATACCAATCTAAACGTCATTGGACTCCTTTCCTTGGGTGGATATCTACTCTTATGACAGGATAGACATGCCGTGAATGAGCTGTTTAAACTGTCATGTAACTAGAGGCCCATCGAGTATTTTAGACTTCAAATAGACGACTCAAGTCGAAATCCATTATTATGAAGAACAATGCTAGAGATCCCAAAAACTTGAGATGTCTTGAATGAGTTTGGACTATTAAATTAGTGAGTCGTGTTGAAAAAAATTAATGGGATGGGTTAACAGGTGGCCTTTAATGGAACTTCAAAGTGAGTGAAGATAGGGATGAAAATTAACAATTTTTTGGGAGTCTGATCATGCAAGATTTAATTCTTATGAATCTATTAGTTTCAGAGTGAATAACCTATTTTTGATTAGACCAAGAAAAGAATTATTCGAGGTGTACGTATATTAATCCAAATACCCCCAATCCCAATACCAAAAAAAGGAACAACTCTTGATCCTAATTTTTGATTTGATCATAGTTTTTTAATTGGTTTGTATAGTTGTTAAGTATGAGGATAAATGGATAATAATATAAAATAAAAGAATAAAATATCAAAAATTTATACGTGTCTTACTTTGATTGATAAAAAAATTAAAAAATATGAGGGGAAAAAATAAATTTTTAATACTTACTTGGACCCATAACTTGTCCTCCCTTCTAAAATCGACAAGATGAGATAATATATATATTTTCATGTTTATACTTGATCTAATTTGTTATGGTTTGAGTTTGCCATTTTGTTTAGAAACTATGCAATAATATGTGCCAGGTTTAAGAAAAGAATTTGGGTATCCAAGTAGCTATGGTACCAAAATTTAAATTTTTGGTAGATAAAAGACAGGGTTTAGCCCTCGAGGTTAGAGATCTGAGTTTGAGTCTGTGTTGAGAATGTATTCGAGGGAAGGAGGGGTTGTCTATTATCATCCAAGTGTCATTATTATGCTATTGTTAGTCGTGCATATTAGACATCAAGGACTCAATGATAGGACTAAATATTTACAATAAAAAAAAAAATTTTTTTGATTGATCCTAAAAAAAGATACAACTTCAAGTGCAAGGATACAGATGATAGAGATCCCTTTTCTGTCTGCCTTTAGAATAGAACTAAACATTATATGCTCTTGGCATTAGGAATAGTAAGTCACTGGCATCAACTAGGAGTTGCAACAAGAAGTAGAGGGGTTTTTTTATGGACAGAAATACCATTGGTTTCAGTCATATCCATATCTTCCCAAGCTGCTCCACCAGGCAACGCAAAATCAAAATTGAGCATCAGATTTGCCAATGCAAGTTCATTAACTCTTATAGCAAAAAGAGCACCAGGACAACCCCTCCGACCAGCACCAAATGGAATCAACTCAAAATGTTGCCCTTTATAATCTATAGTACCATTCGAGAACCTCTCCGGCTGGAACTCCTCGGGTTCTTCCCACGACAACGGGTCTCTTCCGATTGCCAAAGCATTGATAATCACAGTTGTGCCGACTGCAATGTCATACCCCATCACTTTGACATCTTGTGTTGATTTTCGAGGAACCAGTAAAGGAACTGGAGGATGTAATCGTAGAGTTTCTTTGATCACTGCTTTCAAATAATGCATTTTCTCTAAATCATCCTCGGTTATATCAGATTTGCCTCTACCTACCTCTCTAACCTCATTCTGCAATTTCTTCATGGATGCTTGGTGTCTTAAGAGCTCTGCCATTGCCCATTCTAGAAGTGTGAATGTTGTGTCGGTTCCAGCAGAAAAAATATCCTACAAAGATGTTCAATAGCAAAATGAAAAAACTAGTCAGATTGTACGAGGCTGAAATGTACGCGTGAATAACTTTTATGTGTATAACTTTTGTACACAAAAATTAATAAAACATATTAGGTATATGTGTATTTGAATTATCAGACTTGATTTTTTATTGCTCATTCTATTATATGAGTATGAAAACTTTGTATGCTTCCAACATTCTTTGTTCTAACTTTTAACTATATAAAAAAAAAGATAAAAAAAATAGTTAAAGTTCTACTCTTTTTTTAGAATTTTGTAATTGAGATTGATTTTTTAGTAATGTTTGAGAAATTAATTTTTTTGAAATTCATTTGATTATGATTTCACTTATAATTTTTTGAATAAAATAAATGTGATTGACAATAAACTAATTACATTGAAACCTTACTATAATTAGGAATTAGTTAGATCACTTGAGATAAGATTTGGTATACTACTCTATAATATATATTATCAAATATATTAAAATTCTAAAAAA
>CM042202.1:19002594-19021516 GCA_023539305.1 Ilex asprella
TAAGCTCTTTGGATATGTGATAATGGATAATACTTGAAAAACACCTATGAGTTTTCCAAGTTATATGGATTTTTGTTGATATATTGCTTTGTACGTGAAGTCAAACACAAGGTGTAAAGGTTAAAGACTAAAAATCAGGGCCGGCTCTAAAGCTTTAACAAAAAAGCAAGGGCTTTAGGCCCCAAATTTTAAGAAGGCCCCAAATTTTTAGGTACATTATTAACCCATAAAAAATTAAAATGTTAAATTTTAAACCCTAAAAAAAAGGCCCCAAAATATTAAGTACAATCAACATTTTTATTGTAATAATTTGGGATCCTGATTCAATTCATAATATTAAAAATTTAAAAATCATAAGTTAAAAAAATAAAAAGTACTCAAAAGTCAACTCATATTTATTCCTACTCTCTCTATGTAAAAATTAGTACAAAACATTAAAAAAAGTTAAAAGTTAAAATATTTTTTTCAGTAACACTAGCACGTTTTTCTTTAGTCTCTCTCATATAATAAATTAAAAAAATTAATTTTTTTAAAAAGTTAATATTAAAAAAATAATAATAATAATTTAGTATTTTCGCTTTAGGCCTCCAATTGCCTTAAGCTACCCCGGCTAAAAATTACACATATTAGTAGTATTCGTAAAAAATTCATATATTTTATTTATTATTGAATATATTTAGTGTGTATTTTACATATATTTTTAAATATCCGATGAATATACAATATTTAATAACGGATGCGTCAACCGTGAATTCATGGATCACAAGTAAATTTCCATGGTGGTCGGTCTGACAACATGATCAATTTGACATCCACAAGCATATATAGTCCTCCAGAAAGTGAAACAGCGTTCAAATATTAGTAAGTATAAGCAAAGTGTTGGAGCAAGAAATAATGGTGTTCCAATGGCATCTCTCAATCTTCTCTCTCCTCTACTTGTTCTTCTTCATTGTCCTCCTTCACAAATGGTTTTTCAACACTCCAAAAACCTAAGAAAACCTACCTCCTTTCCCACCTAAGCTTCCAATTATCGGAAACCTTCACCAGATTAGGTTATTACTTCACCGCTCGCTCCAAGCATTAGCTCAACGTTGTGGCCCACTCATGCTGCTTCACCTTGGCAGTGTGCCAGTGCTCATAGTCTCCTCAGCTGATGCAGCCCACAAAATCATAAAAACCCATGAACTGATATTCTCAAACAGACCCAAATAAAACATTGCAATAGACTTCTCTATGACTCTTAAGGATATAGCATTCGCTCCTTATGGAGAGTATTGGAGGCAGGTGAAAAGCATATCTATGCTCCAACTTTTAAGTAAGAGGAGGGTTCAGTCATTCAAAAACGCAAGAGAAGAAGAAACATCACTTAATGACAGGACTTTAGACGGTTCAGTGACTCCCAGATTGACACGTGGAAACTAAAATAAATAAGTGGTTCATGGAGAAAGTTTTTAATGTTTATATTTGTATCAACCAAATTTGTATTTAAGTGATGTATTCAATATCTAAGCTTCTAAGTATTCAATATCTCTGTCCTCCTAACCCTTCTTCTTTTGGATATTTATTGTATAGTGCACTACAAAAATTAGAGTCTTTTGAAATAAGTTTTTTAGTGCAGCAGTGTTCACCGCCGCTAAAAAAAACGTAAAATTAAGTAGTAATTCTCATATTGCACCATCAATCAAATAAAATAATAATAAAATTTTCATTGAAAACACTTAATATTGAGTGTTATGCAAATAATTGTGTATATAAATAGGATAATATAATAAAAATATTTATTGTAGTAAGAAACGTACATTTAGTTTTGAACAAAATTGCTGCCTTTTCAAACCTACCAAATATAATAACATCGTTTCATATCCGCCAGAGTTTTCGTGTAATGGGAAAGATGCTTGTGGAGATTAATTATATAAATTAAAATAATTTTTTTATATGCTCATAAAATTAAATAATTTTTGCAGCCCTCTCTCTATAGGAATTTGCTATATAATTCATCAACGTTGGGGGAGTGAACCAAGACATGAATGAGGACACAGATCCAGATTCCAGCCGAATTAATATAGTTATTTTCAATCAAATTCGTTATAAAATGATTCAAAATAAAAGACTAATCTCAACTTGTATCGTCAAAGATTAATCGAATCTCAATTTGTACCCTGAAAATTTTAAAATACTAATTTATACCCTAAAAGATATAAATACGTATCAATACGCATATGAGACTAATTGTCATCTATTTTATCATTAAAAAGTTTAGGTTAATTATAAATTGCAACTCTTAAAGTTTAAATATTTCACATTTATGTTTCAAAAAGAATTTCATTAATTAATGCTCGTTAAATGACTCTCAATTGTATCGTGTCATAATATTTTAATGTCGTGTTTTAGTCAATAAAAAATATTTTTAATACAAAAAATATTTTTATGTCCAGTCAATTGTATTGTGTTATATATTTCACATTTAAGACAATTCATATAATATTATTTAAAAGTTAAAAAATAATTATTTTTTGTCTATAATACTCGTTAAATAACTATTTTTTGTGTATAGTTGTTTTATTCATATCTAACTTTAATTTGATCGTACAATTAAAAAATTTGTGCCTATTTTATTCATATATAACTTTAATTTGATCGTACAATCAAAAAATTTGTGCCTTACTATAGATAGAAAATAACTATTTAATGAGTATTGTAGTAAAAAATATATATATTTTATAATTTTTTAAAATTTTGGAAAATATTTTTTATTGAAACAAACACAACGCGAAGATGTAATAATACGATACAATTAAAAGCTATTTAACGAGTATTAATGGATAAAATTCTTTTTGGACATAAATATGAAATATTTTAACTTTGAAGGGCACAATTTATCATTAACCTAAACTTTATTAACTGCAAAATGACCGGAGTTAGCCTTAAGTGCACATCAATATGAATTTATATCTTTCAGAGTATAAATTAATATTTTTAAACGTTGAGGGTGTAAATTAAAATTTGAGTGATATTCCGGGGCACAAATTGAGATTAGCCCCAAAATATAATAGTACAAAAAATTAATATTTTAGAGATCATGCTGACAAAATTAATAAAATAATAACTAAATTGATAAAAAATATATAATTTAGGGACCAAAAATATTATCAATCCTAATATATTTATGCATACGCATGTATGTACAACATTCTTGCAATTGAGTTTGGAAGAGAAAAATAAATCCAAACTAGGAAAAAGTAAAATACATTTTTCTACAATTACAAGTGTTATTTTAAAAGTACTTCAAATACAACAAAGCAATAAAGTATTTAAGATAAGTTTTACTAAACAGTTAGTTTTATCCCCGTATGTAGTTAGTTCACAAATTATTTAATAAAAAATGTTATTTAGATCTAAAAATATGACATAATTTACTGACCTAATGACGTGATTTCATTAAAACTATTAGATTAACACCGAGTTTCAATGTTTAATAGAATTCACAATTAATGTAAAAATCATAGAAAATAACATTGCTCTTATTTAATAGGTTGCACTAAAATAATTCCGGCCCCACATATCTCTTGGTTTTTTTTTTTTTTTGGTCAGTCACATATCTCATGTTTAGATGTACAATTTAGTAGTTAATATTTTGTAAATGTAGGTCGAACTCATCGATCAACGGAACAACTCATGCGTGTTATTATTAAATCCCACTGAGGGTTTGGGATTCAAAGTGGAAAAATGGGGGAAAAAAAAGGTTTAAAATGACAAAAATATCCTCATTACAAATTTGATAGATCAATCTTCTACCACCTCACCATGGGTTCCACTGCTACCAACGCCACCATTTTCTCTCTCGATAGTAACACCACCACCACCACAATTATTATCACCGCCACATCGCGTGACAGAAATGTCTGGGTTAAATTATGAGCATCTCGACTAATCTTCTTTTTCGTTTAATCAATGACGAATTATCTATGTCAAAACTAAAATATTGATTACCAATAAATTTCTCTTGACTTGCCTCAATAGAATGGAAAAAGCTACAGTACCAAATGAGATATCGTATCGAAATTTACAATTATTTAAAATTAAATTACAATTTTTTTGAGGTATAAGTTACCACCTTTAAAATTTATGATCGATTATGATAGATTGTGATTGATATCGAAGTTGTAATTTTTAAAAGTCAAATTACAACTTATAAGGGAGAAGTTACAACTGTTTAGAAGAAGTCCATAATTGATCTTAACCCCCTTGATCAATTGTAACTTCTTCCTTATAAATTATAATTTTGTCATAAAAATAATAAGTGACAGTTCTTACCTCCTTCGGTACAGTAGAGTTTTCCAATAAGAATTATCAAAATTCAATCTCCAAACGTGGACTTACTGTTTTACTTTTAAAACGGACTAAAAAAATGGAGTCGCAACAGCTGTATTGTTACCTAACGGTCCTAACCCAGGATCATATAGCCTGATATTTTCAATCACACATTTCCCACAGTCAAAACACTGCACAAACATACAACAATGTCTTCTCTCTCCACTGGTAGAAACTTTGTTGTTGCACCCCCTTTCATTATCTCAGCTTCATCTTTCTAATCTTCCTCATCAAATGGCTCTTCCTCAACCCAACAAGCAGCAAGAACCTACCACCATCGCCACCAAAGCTTCCGATAATCGGAAACTTCCACCAAAGCTTCCGATAATCAGAAACTTCCACCAACTAGGCTTTCTCCCCCACCGCTCAATCCTAACCCTATCTCAGCACCATCTCATGATCCTCCACCTCGGCACCGTGCCGACCCTCATTATCTCTTCTGCCGATGCAGCCTGCGAAATCATGAAAACCAACGATCTCATCTTCGCAAACCGACCCTAATCACATATCGCCGAAAAGCTTCTCTACAACTTGAAGGATGTGTCCGTGGCACCTTACGGTGAGTATTGGATGCAGTTGAAAAGTGTGAGGGAGTAAATCCGCTCAAAGGATTTCGCCTGACGTGATCCTAGAACCAATAACCTTTACCTCTTTTTCTGCCTGAGCGGAATGTCAGGGGAGGCACCCGCCCCACATTGAAAAAGAGTGGTCTCCTCACCTCCCATATAAGGCTTTGGCCTAATGGAGGTGGTACCTATCAACCATATGAAAAGGCGTCTTATGGTGGATGGGATTTTCTCCCGCCCAAAGGATTTCGACTGATTTGGCCCTAGCACCAGTAGCCTTTACCTCTCTTTCTGCCTGAGCGAAATGTGGGGGGACACACTAGTCTCACATCGAAAGAGAATCGTTTCTCCACCCGCCATATAAGCCTTTGGCCTTATAGAGGTGTTACCTACCAGCCATCTGATTTAGTTGATGGAACATTTAGGGGAGCACAAGATCTCGACACATGTTCTCGACCCCGAGGGTAACATTTATCTCAGGTAAACCCAATTCTCAACCATTCTCCCTCGGCACCAAGGATCCTCATCTTCTGTGACACCACCTGTACTCGGCTCCGATGCCATATTCTCCCCGGGGAAGTCCGTGTATCACGGTACAAAGATAAACCCCGAGCTACGTGTCCTCAGTGCCGAGAGCCCACTTGCGGCTGCAAGCCTCGATTTCAAAATCCGCATGTTTTAAGACTAATGATTGCAGATGTAAACCTCAGCCTGCCTATTTGATCATTGACTTGTCTTCAAAATGAGGTTAGTGGAAAAATCGACCACACTCCATCAAAGAGGGACCGACACGTGACAACGAGTACAAGTTAAGCGGCTGAAACGATAGGTGCGCCCATGCGGCCATATGGCTGTTGATAGGAAGTATTTAATGAAATCCCCAATGATGGGACGTGAATGAAGACCTGGATAAACCGAAAGAATGGAGTATTCAATGCCCTGAAAATCGAGCATTTAATGCATCCGCGCTGAAGGAATGGCATTAATCGCTCGGTGGTCCGAGCAATTGATGATTTGGACATTCCCTACAAAAGGTAAAGGGCACACTGTCCCATCTCTGACAGCTACTTACTACCTAGGCTATAAGTAATAATGAGTCTTAGAAAGTATAAATAGTCTCCAAAACATAACAAATACGGTACGCAATATTAGCCTGATCAGAATAGTGTTTTTCTCTCCCCCTCTCTCTAAAAGAGCTGATTTGATAGTCGCAGGGGACATGTCGGAGAACGCTCCGACTCCTTTCAAACCTTTTTTCCGTGATTCAGGTGCCAAAAGTGACTCTCCGGAATCGATCAATCAATCGACCCCCTGGGACAATTCACCGCCACTCCTTAAGTCACCTTTGGTCTTCTTAACCTATTCAAAGTGGTGAGGACTATCACCGGATTCACGAGCACACTACCAAAGGTGATCCATTACTATCTGACAGGGTCTCAAGGCTGTATCTCTCCTATTCTCCAACACGATCCTCGACTGTTTTGCGTTCACCACGAAAGAGATCTATTCTCACTAACATTGTGCAGAAATTTGCCCGCACAAAAAGCATATGTGTCCTTCTGCTTCTGAGTAACGGAAGGGTTCAGTCCTCCGCTACTCTGAGAGATGAAAAAACATCTTTGATGATAAAGAAGATCGGAGAGTAATCGTCGTCGTCGTCGTCATCACCGGTGGATTTGAGTGAAATGTTCACATCGATTACAAATGATGTGGTATGTAGGGTGGATTTTGGGAGTACAATGGGGAAAGTGGGAAGAGAGTGAGGGTGTTGTTGAGAGAATTGCTGGTGTTATTGGGTAGTTTAAATGTTGGGGATTTTTTTCCGTGGCTTTCATGGGTAAATCGAATTAATGGGTTTGATCCAAAATTGGATAAAGTTGCAAAAGAGATTGATGATTTCTTGGAGGGAGTGCTTCAAGATCGCATGGATCGTCTGGAAATGGAAAGTGGTAGAAAAAAAGTTTATGGAGAAGACAAGGAGGACTTTGTTGATACTTTGCTCAAGATTCAGAAGGAACATGTTACTGGCATTTCCATTGATAGAGATAGCATCAAAGCCATCCTCTTGGTATATGCCTCTCGCTCTCACACACACACTACCAACATTTTTCCTGTTATATTATTGCTCAAACTTAATTTATTATATCAATTAGATTGATAGTGGGTGTTATTCAATTTAATAATTATGAATAATTAATTTAATAAATTAAAATCTTTATCTTGAGGACAAATTTGCTCGGAAATATTCTATGATATCTTCTGTAGATGAACATGATCTGCCTCCACCAAACTTGCTACAACTCCATCTTTTTCCCCTAGCATGTCATGATTTTGAAGGTTTAATGGGTTCTTTTTAGTAGAGGAAGCGATACGTAATTAAACTCTTGATTTGTATATAATTTATAATTTTTAGAATTATTGACAAATGATAGTTTAATTAATGTATTTAATTTGAATTAATTTATTATCATGTTTGTTAAAATTAGACTACAATGAGATAATAGTATTCTAATCTATCCTATGACTTATTTTTGTTGGGTCATGGTTTTCAATTAGCTAAATGCAAGTTTAACAAATAATTTCAAAATAAAGAGTGGAAGGTTAAAATTAAAAAATTATTATTTTTAGACTTTAGCTATATCTACTTATCAAACAGTTTGATTTAATTCAGTATTTAATTTTTAGTGGATACCAAACAATTTGCGAATTAAAAAATTTAACACTAAACACTTAAAATTCTGCATTCAATTTTCAGAATTCAACTTTAACTTTTATCAAACACTACCTAACTTAGTGACCAAATTTAAGTTCAAGTAAGAGTGCTATTTTTCTTCACTATTAATTATAATTCTTTTTCATAATAAAGAAAATCGTTAATCTTTAAATCAATATTTTTTGGCACAATAGATCTCATGCCTTGCTCTTCAATAAATTATGGGGGGAATCTTAATTTGTGTCTTCAAGTTTTTTATTTTTTATTTTTAAATATTAAATTTTTTTTATATTACGAAATGAGTAACGAAACTAACGAAATGTCACATTATAATATTTTTAATAAATTGAGGGTATAATATGAAAATTTTAATTTTTAACAATGTAAAATATAAATTTCTAAATTTTTTAAGCTACAAAATATAATTCACACTAAATTGTAGAAGGTCTTTTCACACTTTATACCTCGAAAGATTTTAAAATTTTTATTTTCTATTCTCCAAAATTAAAATTTTCATATTATTCTCTTTAATGTATTAAATATATTATAATACAGCCCTACTGTTGGCTTCCGTTTTTTTGTCAAAAGCCAAACCATTGACTCGGACCAAAAAACTAACAAAAAATTATAGAATGGTCACATTTCAATATTTTTGATGTATTGTGAGTATAATATAAAAAATTTATTAATCTTTGAAAATAAATTTAATAATTTATCAATTTAATAGTAATGAATAATTAGATTAATAAATTAAATCCAAGTATCATCGCTTTTTGCATAATTCGTGAACCTATTTCTACTAAAATAATAATAATAATACTATTTAGATTTGTTAATTAACTTAGTGACCTAATTTAAGTTCAAATAAGAGTGATATTTGTCTTCACTATTGATTATAATTCTTTTTCATAATAAAGAAAATCATTAATCTTTAAATCAATATTTTGGGAAAAATAGATCTCACATCGCGCTCCTCAATAAATTATGGGGGAAATCTTAATTTGTGTCTACAAAGTTTTTTATTTTTTTAATTTTAAAGAATAATTTTTTTTTTATATTATGAAAGGAGTAACCAAAACTAACGGAATGTCACATTAAAATATTTTTAATAAATTGAGGGTTTAATATGAAAAATCTAATCTTTAAGAATGAAAAATATAAATTTCTAAATTTTTTAAGCTACAAAAAATAATTCACCCTAAATTATAGAAGATCTTTTCACACTTTGTACCCCCGAAAGATTTTAAAATTTTATTTTCTATTCTCAAAAATTAAAATTTTGATATTATTCTCTTTAATGTATTAAAAATATTATTATGCGGCCCCACTGTTAGCTTCTATTTTTTCGTCAAAAGCCAAACTCATTGACCTAGACGAAAAAACTAACAAAAATTTGATAAAAGGGTCACATGTCAATACTTTTGATGTAATGAGAGTATAATATAACAAATTTAATATTTAAAAATACAAAGTGAGAATTTTGAATTCGCTCGTAAAATAAAATGCAATTTGCCCATTAGAGAAAGTGCTACGCCCCATAAGATTAGGATACAAGTATTGTCCTTATTGGAGTCTAAGTGTGTGTTTATTAACCCAAATTCAACACTTAAAATGAATATATTCAACACTTATTAATTATGTCCACTTTATAATCAAAATTTAAACTCTTTTAATATATTAAGTACTTCTTAAAAATAGGCTACAATATTAAGTAGGAGATTCCTTACTTAATTTTGAAAGCTGAAATGCTCAGCAAAATCATCTTTAATGAAATACACACACACATATTGTTAATGGAATTTAATTTATTATTTTTTTAATATTTATTGATTATTTATTAGTTATTATTATTTTTTTCGTCATATGTTATTGTTCACTTATTGTGTCATTCAATTTGTTATTGTTCACTTATTGTGTTATTCATATGTTATTTATTTATTTATTTTGATCAAATATTTGTTAAATTTAGACTCCAATATAATAATAGTGATTAAGATTTATGTTATAGCATATTTTATAAATATTTTCAAATTAAAGTGTGAAAATATAAAATTAAAAAATTAATTTATTTTCATACATCAGTTCTGTGTAGTTATCAAACAGTTTAGTTCAATTCAGTATTTAAATTTCAAAACAATCTACAAATTTTTTATTCAACTTTCAGCTTTCAATTTTATCAAATACCACCTGAGTCTTGAGTTAATCCTTATTTCCACGTGGTTGGAGGAGAGAAGACTTTTGCTTTGTTGTAGAGTCCACAGATGATTCAATAGTATGTTTCCAAAATTCTTTATTTTAACTATAAGAAAAAAAATAGAAAATTATATATTTATTTAGAATTTTGTGATTGAGATTGAAATTTTAATAATGTTTGAGAAATTAATTTTTTTAAGTGAATTCTGAAATTAATTTTATTAGGATTTTAATTATTAAACACACACTATTCCAATTCTCATATAACTCTGTCTTTCTCTATCTCATACGCTGGGCTCTCACACTTTTATCCCATCCCTTATGTAACTCTATCTTTCTTTATATATACACACACGTCAACATCGACTAGTACCTCTACAAAAAAAGATATATTTTAAAGTATAGTGATTAAATATATAAATTGTGTACATGTTGATATTTTTTAGAGGTCATGTTTTTAGAGGAAGTTTTGTTAAATTTTTTTAGAAAATAGTATTTTCAAATTGATTTTGGATTGTGTAACTAAAGAAAATAATAAAAAATAAAGTACTGTTTGAAAATATTTATATTTCATGACTGGTGCTGGAGATTTTTTTAAGTTACTTAGTCCCTTTAGATACGGTTATTTCTAGTACACATATATAAGAATAATGTTATATTTATATATGAGATAAATAATATTAGATTTTTGGAGTTTTTGAAAGTTTTTTGAACATTTTATTAAAAATATAATGATACATATTTTTTTAAGGTTAATATAGTCAATCAGAAAGTTTTATAGAAACTAATATTTTTACATATAAAATTGATAATTAGGGTAAAATAGAGATTCAAACTTTTTTCATATTAAAATATTTTTATTACTGATATAGATAAATATAGATTCAGATAGATATAGAAATAGATACTATTATGGGGGTTGCATGCGCCATAGTTTATGGTAGGTATGTTAGCCTTAGGGATATTAATCAAGGTGACCTTTGCGAGTTTGAGCCAAGCCAAGTATGCAAGCTCATTTTTTTAAACGAGTCTAAAAGAATTATTCAAACTCGGTTTGTTTAGAAAATAAGTTGAATCCGAATAGTTCGACTATTTTACATAAAAACGAATATAACATTACGAGCTCAAGCCGAGGATTTTTAGGCTCATTTATAGAAAAAAATTAAGGCCGATTTGTTTAGACACAAGTCGAGCCAAGCCCGAATAGTTTGACTCGATTATCAGTCCTAATTAGTCTCTATGTGAATATAGTTGAGTGCAAATAGAAAACTACCTTGTCAAATTTTGTTTTTTTTTTTTGAATGATATTATTATTATTATTATTATAGAAAATATCAATCTTAATAGAACATAATGGCATAGCATAACTCGTATAATTGATTCTTATAAATAATTGAGCGTCGGTTCAGTAGAATTGAGTTGGGTTATTGACATAACCACTTGATCAATAAGCATTATTTATTGCTACTCAAAATTCTAGAATAAAGTAAAATATTATTTGAATCTAATTGGTTGTGAGTATTCAGAAATATTAAGATATACGGTCTAATTAATGATAATAATTGATTACATCAAAAAAATCAGGTCAATATTTTGAATTCAAATAGCATTTGTCAAGAATAAAAATTGCTCGAGGTTAGCAATTGTCTTCATAACCTCGACCGTGCCATTAGACCTTAACGTCGTTGGTTCAATCTCGTTGTCCCCACTCTGTAATGATATCAAATAATAAAAAAAACTTGCTCAATTATGTCAAAAGAGTTTAGAGGAAGGTGACGTGATCGGCTGGGTACTTAGTAGTTAAGCCGCGAAAAGCTCAAGATAAACCAATCAAGCTGTATATACATATCTATATAATAAAGTAGCTAGATTGGTTTGTCTTAAGCTTTTCGCGGCTCAGATTGTTTTAATCCAATGGTCCTAATTGGTCTTTCATTCTTTGTATAACTCTAAGACTCCCAAATCTCATATAATTCTCTTTCTCTCTCTCTCATACTATTATCTTTTTTTTTTGTTTCTTCGGTGTTATTTTTTTGTTATTTACTCCATAAAATAAATGAAATTACATATTATAAAATTATTTATTCTATGACATAATGTATTTTGTCATTTGCTTCTTAATTTGTAAATAACACTCAATATAGATAAAAAAAATAGCACATTGATTACAAACACCAAATAACATTCAACACGAAATGAACCTTAGATTGTAAATTAATATATAATTTTATATAAATTGACATTTAATTTTTTTCAATTTATATTAAATTTTGTTGAATTAATATCAAATTAATTTTTATTGTTATCAAATTAATATTAAATTTCATTTAATCAATTTTTGGGGTACTAAATTAAATTGGGAAAACTTCAACTACACCCCCTCTAGTTTACCATATCTTCAAAGACACCCCCTCTAGTTTCTGAATCTTCAATGACACCCCTTATTAAATTAAATTTTTTAACTAGAATGCAAGTTTACTAAATTGCCCATGATATATTTGAGGATAAACTTCAACCACACCCCCTCTAAGTATGTATATCTTCAATGAGACCCTCTCTAAATAAGCATATCTTCAATGAAATCCCCTATATTTTTTATTTTTTTTAAGTATTAAAATTTTTAGTCAATTAAAATTCGATTCAAGTTAATTAAAATTTATTTTTTTATATATTAAAATTTGAGCTAATTAAAAATTATATTTTTTACGTATTAAATTTTGGCTAATTAAAATTCTATTTGAGCCAATTAAAAATTATTTTTAATCGACTAAAGTCAAATTTTAATCAACTCGTATTGAATTTTAATCAGTCAAATTTTAATGCATAAAAATATAAATTTTAATCGACTCAAATTTTAATAAATCGAATTTTAATTGTCACGAATTTTAATAAGTAAAAAAATATAAATTTTAATCGACTCGAAAGTAAATTTTAATTGGCGCTAACAACTAGGGTAGAGTTCAAATCGACTCAAATTTTAATATGTTAAAAATAAATTTTAATAGGCTCAAATTTTAATACGTTAAAAAAATAAAATTTATTCAACTTCAATCGAATTTTAATTGATTCAAATTTTAATATATAGAAAAATAAATTTTAATTGGCTCGAATTTTAATAAAAACTTATGTAAAAAAATTACTTGAGATTTATGTAGGGGCATTTTTGGTATTTTAAATTAATTTTTTTAGTTAGAAATGGTAGTTTAATGGTAAAGGGTGTTAGTGATGTTTAAATACAAACTAGAAGGGGTGTCATTGAAGATTTAAAAATTAGAGGGGGTATCTTTGAAGATATGATAAATTAGAGGGGGTGTGAGTGAAATTTTTCCAATTAAATTTTATTTGATTTTATTAATTTTTTAATTTTTTTGGTACTAAATTTAGAGAAGGGCAATTGTAAAAATAATTAAAAAATTTGGGATGAAATAATCAATTTTCATTAACAACATTGACGGAAGGGAGACAAAGGGGTCTCTATGCAATAAATTCAAACTTCAAGGGGGTCTCTGTGTTATTTATAAAATGTTAAGGCGTGTTCATGTAATATTGTCAAAACTCAGGAAATGTCCATAATTTTTATCCTGTTTTTTAATTAAACATTAAATTATTATTATTATATCTTAAAAACTTCAATATTTATTGGTTAGGAGGGTTTTTTTTGGTAACCAAAAAATATGTGTGTGAGTGTGTTTTTTTGTATATTTATATGTGGGGAGTTGAACATTTAGTGATTAAATTTGTAATGATATTGAGTCATATATGGTTAAATAGTAATAATAGTGATAAATTCATAAATTTATAAATGAGTAAGATTTGATTGATTTTATTTGTCGCTTAAAGATTGTGAATTTAATTGTATTATATTAGTATTTTTTTTTTGCTTGAGGTATTTATTACATGGGGATAGAGTGGATTAAAAATATAGTGGTTGAGTTTATAATTATTACCAGTGAGTGGTAATAAAAGTGATAAATTCGTGAGTCTTATAAATGAGCAATATTTTATTTATTGCTTAAAAATTGTAACTTTCAATGGGATTATGTTAGTATTTTTTTTCCTAGAGGCATTTGTATATATGGTGTTGGTGTCATTAATACGAAGGATATGACCGACAATATATTTTCAGTCATTTTAAATAAAAATTGGTATGAATATTTTTAAGTCATTCCTTTTAAATTTGGGTAATTATTTAAGATTTTTTTTGTTTGTTGTATAGTGTCTTCAGACACGGATAATGACTAGTATACATATATATATCAATTGGTTGGTACCAACGGTGAGGGTGGCGATGGTGTTTCAGTTATTGAAGTGAAGAAGAGATGACATTGATGATACAAATGTCTTTTTGCCTCTGCTGTCTACGGTGTTAGCAGTTCGTTTTAGTCTAATAACATAAGTGAGTGATGTGCATATTTTGAAACGACAAGGGGTGATGTACACAATAACCTAACCACAGGAGGTTAAAAGAATTTTGCCCTATTTTCTTACACATAATATTAGTTATACTAGTTTGTTGGCTAAAAAAGAATTGGTTGTATTTGATATTAACATAATTATTTTGTTAATCGTGTTAGTAGATCGTATATTTTCGGGTCATTATTGAGAAAGATGTAACCCTAACCTGATAATTTCATATGATCTTTGTATAGAGTCAAAAATTATGAATTGCTATACTATAATGATGGGGCTATTTCAATACTGATCTTTTGTTTTACCTTGTGGTTGGCTGTTAAGTACAGATAGTTCATCTTTGTACTGTTATTGTAGGATATATTTTCTGCTGGAATGGGCAATGACAGAGCTCTTAAGACACCCCATCATCATGAAAAAGTCCAGAATGAGGTGAGAGGAATTCTCAATGGCAAAAATAACATAACTGAAGATGATTTAGAGAAAATGCAGTATTTGAAAGCCACGATCAAAGAAACTCTTGTTTTCATCCTCCGATTCTCTTACTGGTTCCTCGAGAGGCCAGTCAAGATGTCAAAGTCATGGGCTATGACATCGCGGCTGGCACAATGGTCGTGACCAACGCCTGGGCAATCGGAAGAGACTCTAAGTTGTGGGATGAACCGGAGAAGTTTTACCCAGAGAGGTTCTTGAACTCCTCCATAGATTTCAAAGGCCATGACTTCCAGTTGATACCATTTGGTGCTGGCAGGAGAGGATGCCCTGGAATTGCTTTTGCAATGGTCACTAATGAGCTTGTGTTAGCAAATCTTATGCAAAAGTTTGATTGGGAATTGTATAATTGGACAAAAGGGAGGACTTGGAAATGACTGAATGACCTGGTGTTACAACCCGTAGGAAGATCCTTCTCCTTGCTGTTGCAACTCCATGTCACTGAACAACCTGTTGTTGTTGCTGTTACTCAAACCCATGACCTCACATCGTAACGATACATCCTGACCATTGTTCTAAAATCCGTCCTAAAATTGTAAAAACTTGTGTCATACTTTTTGTTTGTACAAGTATAGTCTTCTCTTTACTAAAGCATGTCTTTTTTTAGGGTTAATTATTTTTTACCTCTATATGGTTTCGACTAGAAACTCTTTACCTATTTAACGCTTAAAGTTATGCACATTATCCCTTTATTGTTATGTGCCAAAGTGAAATGGTTATTTTATCATTCAAATTAACGGATAGTGTACTCCACGTGTCTAAAACATGTTATGGGTTTTATTTATATTGTTTCCCTCGAAAAGAATAGACTAAGTGCCTAAAATACCTTTTATAAAATAGCAATGCTACAAAATCCAATTGAAACTCAAAAAATTACAACCCAAATGCATATAATCAATTGAATGAGTGGATCCCATCAATTTTTTCAATAGGACCCACTCATCTAAGATATGATATGCATTTGGATTTTAATTTTTTGGTTTCATTTAAGTTATGTAGTATTTTCTTTTATAATATATGGTGTAATATCCAAATCGGTAGGGCATCGGTCCCAAATCAAAAAACATGTAAGAAAAACATAAGTGGTTTTTTGCCCCGGATCAAAACCTCAATTGAGAGAAAAAGAGACTTGACATTTTTGATTAAAAAGTGTTCATTTGTTGTAATGTTCCATTAGTTTTACGGTCAAGAGTAAATCAGATAAAAAATTTAATTTTAGAATGGGGGTTTTATAGTAATTTTTTAGTTCTATTAGCAACATCAATTACTTCACTTTAGTACATAACTATTAGGGAGTAATGTGCATAATTTAAACATCAATTAAGTAAAGTGTTTCTAGCTGAAATCATGGGGGTAAAAAACAATTAACCCTTTTTTTTTATGTACCTCCTATTTTAACACCCGGGGTTCCTTCGTAATTTTGCATTTTTGGATTAAAGAAAGACAGGGTGTCAATATCATCAACTAGAATTATATTCATGACTTTATTTTTATTGGCTCTCACCTTTCACCATTCTTCACTAATCAGTTCTAGTCTTGAGCTTTGCAAATATAAAACTGTCACAGTTAAGAGTTTGGCCTAATCAGTGTTAGGATCTTGTGTTTTTCACCAATTACCTTTGGGAGTGTGAGTATGCCTGAAAAGTTAGAAACAATGCTACAGTGACTTAATTTGAGAACACATGTATCTTATTTATATGCACCATAGTACTCTAATAGGCATGGCGAAGAACAATAGCTGTGATCTTCGTTTATACATTGATCTTTGCCAACTATGAAGAAGATTGTGATAGTCTATAATTTGGACTAGTGTCAGATTCCCAAGGGTAGATAAGCTTTTTTGATCTTTTTTATTTCTATTTTTTTAGATTAGCCTATCTCTGCTATGTCCGCACGTAGACAACTTATATCTCTAGCTTAGCAGCTCTCACGAGAGTCATAAAAAACTTGACATATCTCTGCTCTACTCTTAAGTAGATAGTCTATATCTCCAGCTTAGCGGCTCTCACAAGAGTCATAAAAAATTAGGCCTATCTCTGCTCTGCTCTGCTCTCAAGCTAGCAGCCTATATCACCAGCTTAGCGGCTCGCACAAGCGTCATAAAAAACTTGACCTATCTCTGTCTGTACTCTCATGCAGACAGTCTATATCTCCAGTTTAACGGCTCTCACGAGAGTCGCAAAAAACTTGACCTATCTCTACTTTTCTCTAAAACAGACAACCTATATCTTCAGCTTACTGACCCTCAGGAGAGTCACCAAAAGTTTGGTCTATCTCTGCTTCGCTCTCAAGCAAGCAGTCTATGTCTCTAGCTTAGTGACTCTTTCGTGAGTCGCCAAAAACTAAGTCTATCTCTGCCCTTCTCTAAAGTAGGCAGCCTATATCTCCAGTTTAGCAGCTCTCTCGCAAGTCACCAAAAGTTTGGCCTATCTCTACTCTAGCTTTAAGCAGGTAACTTATGTCTCCAAGTTAGCGGCTCTCACAAGAGTCACCACAAGCTTGGCCTAACTCAGTTTGTGCTTATACGCAAACAACCTCGTTCTCTAGAAGCTCGGCCTCAAGAGTTGTTACTCTCTCATGAGCCAACCTCAATTGCAGCTTGGTGGCCAAGTCTCTCTTCCACTTCGTTGAGTTTGAGTGTTCTCAAAAGTGCGAAAAAGTTGTAGATATATGCAAATTTTCAAAGCCAGAATACAACATGACCAAGCATACAGAAGAGAGGGTTTCACATAACAGCAGGGTATCATAGCAAAGTCCTCTATCTTGGAATCAATGATACCCTCAAGACCCCAAGAGCTAACATCCAAGGGTATCACAAACCTCCAAAGCCTCTCCATAGCTAAAATTCACATCCTACAGCAGAGACACTAAACCATTGCTAGAAGCAGGATAATTATGTGAAGCGCTGAGGGCATGAAACCCCGTCTTCCGAGAACTAGCAGGACCATCAGACCTCAGTTGGGAAGTACTAAAGGCATCAGATCTCACCCCTTCTAGGAAAAAGGGACGTCATCATCCTAGTGACGTAGAGAGCCTTTGTCGTTAATCCATCAACCACAGGATCACCTGTGAAAGAGATAATTTTCATAAACCAAAGACATCATCAATTTGCCTAGATCCTCCATGGGGTCGCCCATGGCACCGCCCGGTCTTATGCCTTCCTTGGTGTTGCCCAAGTTCATACCCATGGTGCCACTCATCAAAGCATCTCCATTTCCACGCGTCGAAGCGTCCATTCTTCTCTTCATCCTCTCTCCAACAATGACGTTACCAAATAGAGGAATAAGCTTCAAAAATGACATGGATGGAAAGCTAAAAAAGTCATCACATGGAACAAGATATTTGTTTTACCAAAAGGAATAAACTCACTCATGCCTTGAACCCCCAATCACTACTAGGGCTTGGGGCATAGAGGCAAATGAAAAGTCCAGATTTAACTAGGCCAAGCTCAATTAATGAGGTAGGCCCAAATCAGCTACAAGGCGAGTCAAGCCCAATTCATGGATTCAACCTAGTCCAAAGTTCAAGGAGTCTAGAAGGATTAGAACACGTGAGAAGCAATTATCGGAATATTCATTCTTGAAAATCTTGACAACATTTAATTGCACTTACCTTTTGTAACTTCTCGAAGATCTAGTACCTTTACCCTCACGTCACCGTCTCAACTAAAACTTTGAGCCTATAAATTGTAAGCTCTCTCTACATAAGAGAATACCTCTCTACACACCTTACACATAACTTTTCTCTCTCCTAACTATTGTATCCCTCTCAAGGCTAACCATAGCTCTCTCTCTCATTCACCTTAATTAATCAATAAAAGGTCCCCCCTCGCCACCATTGTCATTTTCCAGAGTGGAGTAGGTCACCCGAATCAAATCACTATACATCTCCGTGTTGGCTCGATATTTACATTATTGTCATTGATTGCTCTATTAATTGTCAATTATTTATATTGTATCACACATTCGACTGTTAATTTTGCATAAGACCGTTTTGTGCATTATCGAAAGGTATGAATTAAACAAACATATTAATCGAGAGAGTGTGCAGTGAAATTTCAAGTAATATAGGGGGTGACCTTGAAGAAAATATATTTTACAGGGGGTATGAATGAAATTTTTCCAAAAAAAAAAAAGTGAGATATGAATCAAATTAACACAGTAAGCCAATAATACTA
>CM042202.1:19044062-19106066 GCA_023539305.1 Ilex asprella
GTAGAATACCTAACAAATTGTCAACTTGGTAAAGTCTAAAGTGTACAATTTATGAGTTTTTATTAGAACATGATATGAGATACAAAAATATAGAATAAAGTTCTATGTGATGCTTAAACAGTTGCAAATTTAAAGCTACGCAAATTATTTATATATTGTGATGTCAAATTATGCATAAAAATGTTATTTAGATATTTAATAACCATTTTTTTTTAATTTTTTTAGCAAAGTAAATAAACTAGGAAAAAAAAAACATAAACTAGGAATTTTCACAACACAAAACATACCCATACCCCCCAACCTAAATCCAACATTGTCCTCAACTTTAATGGCGCCAAAAACTTGCTTCAACTTTGAAAGTGTAAACCCAAGCGCAGGTTGAACAGAGTAATATATTCTCGAAAAGTCCGAGGTCGATCCCACGAGGAATTGTAACAAAGAAGCAACCACACAAAAACTAACAGCAATTTAAAGGAAAAGATTGAGTTGAGAATTGGTTGATTAAGAACAATTTATTTTGGTATTGAAACAATAAGGAAAATACTAGAGCATCAGGTACTTCCTCTCAACTTCATACAGTAATAATTAAAGACTTGAAAACTTGACTGGAAATAGGAATTAAATGTCGGTTAACCCAATTAACAAATCAAGTGATAAATCCAAAGGTTATAATCAAAAGACTCCCAGGAACCTGAATAATCATTTAATCATATTATTTTATGAAATCATATTAATTTTACCAGCATGGAATAACCAGTGATTTATACGCAGGGAAACTCAAGCAATCGATGTACGTGGCACAACAACTCAGGAGTTTTTACAGCATAAACACTTTGCTAAAATATTAGGAATTAAATTAACACAATAACATAAGTCATTAAGTACATAAGTCAATAAAAATACCGTACTCCGTTGAGAGATTTTTCCCTAGCCCTAGCGGAGCTCTTTAGCCAGACATAATAGAAAAGAATGCAAAAATAAATTAAAAAAATTCGTAGGTCCAAAATTACATATGCAAAAATCCTCAGTATCTATTTATGATCATCTTGGAGAAAAGATCAAATTTCATTAGACTTCTAAATCTGATGCACCAAGTCTTCCACACGCGTCCGGACGCACATCTCATTCCGTCCGGACGCCAACTCCAGAATGTGCAGTCTGCGTTCCTTCAACTTTCTGCCAACTACGTCCGGACGTGCTATCTTCCTCCGTCCGGACGCATGATCCAGTGTGATCTCCCTTTGAGTCATGCTTTATTTCTTCTCATCACTTAGCCCCAATTTTGCACTATAAGCCTGTAAAATAACACAACTCCACTTTAATTCTCACAACATTAATCTTTTAATAAATTAACATTATCATCACACTTTCATACCAAAATGATCAATCTTTCCTCTAATAATTGTAAATATTAGGTCTGAATCAGATAGCTTGTTACCAGCCTTACACTTATACATAGGGGTGTAACTTGGGTTGGGCAACCCGATTTCAACCCAAGCTCAACCCGAAAAAATTAGGACTTAAGCTAGGGTTTTTAATACTTGGGTTGGACTTGGGTCAAAAAATCTCAACCCAAATTGAATTTGGGTCGGGAGCGGGTTGAGGCATCAGGGACCCGAATTCAACCCGAACCCGACAAATTAAAAAAAAATTATATATATATGATGATGCACAAAATCAATTTCCGTGCAAGTTCAACAGTCAAGAAGGTGAATTAGTGCAGTCAATATGAAATAAACAAACAATCAATGATAAAAATAGCAGGCAAATGATCAACACATGAGTTTATAGTGGTTCGATCGTAGCCTACGTCCACTTTGAATGGCAACTGTGGCCGGTGTTCTTTATTAATGATTTATAGTGCTCTCCGTTGAGTTTACTCCGGGGAGTTACAACGCTTTGAGGGAGAGAGAGAGAGAGAGGGAGAGCAATCTCTGCAAATGTGCAAGAGTAAGAGAGGAGGTTCTTGGGAGCCGTGTCCTAGATGTGAAGAGGGCTTACTATTTATAGAGTTAGGGTTTGGAAGTGAGGCGGTGGAGTAAGCAAGGGGTTTCCTATTTTGATAATTTTCATAATGAGGTTGGACCATTTTACATAATTTGGACTATTTGGACTTGACCCATCATTTGTCCCCCAATGCCCTCTGTCCAATAGAACTTGAAAAGGAGGACATTTGATTAAGTTTGATTTTTCGGCTGACCGGCACAACTGGAAAAACTTCGGAAGGCCAAAACGAGTCATCTAGGCTCCAGGGACTAGAGGTGCTCCTTCAGCCTTGGCATCAGGAGCTTGAGGTGCAGCTTGGGATGTTTGGTCATCAAAAATTTGAGGTGCAGCCTAGGATGCTTGGTCCTCAAAAGCTTGAGGTGTAGCTTGGGACGCCTGGTCATCAAAAACTTGAGATGCAGTCTGGGATGTCTGGTCATCAAAAGCTTGAGGTACAGCCTGGGATGCCTAGTCATAAAAAACTTGAGGTGCAGCTTGGGATGTCTGGTCATCAAAAGTTTTAGGTGCAGCTTGGGATGCCTGGTCATCAAAAACTTGAGGTGCAGCCTGGGACGCCTGGTCAACAAAAACTTGAGGTGCAGCCTGGGATGCCTGGTCATCAAAAGCTTGAGGTGCAACCTCGAGCGCTTTAGGGGGATGCCTTGGGCGCTTTGGACGAGCCTCGGGATGCCTTGGGCGAGCATGAGGCTGCCTTGGGAGAATCTGCTTGTGATAAAAATAATGTTATTTCAAACATTAAAATATCTTACATAATTACTTAGAGAGAGAGGTAGGTTGCTTGCGTGAAAGCAAAGACAGAATTTGAGAATTGCTCGTGAGAGAGCTATATCTTTTGAGATCGAGTTTTTGGCGACCCATGAGAGAGTCTTTAAGCTTGAGGTATAGGTTGCCTGTTTGAGAAAAGTGCAGAAATCAAGTTTTTGGTGACTTGCGAGAGAGCAACTAAGCTGGATATTTGGATGTCTGTTTGAGAACAATACATTGGCCAAGCTTTTGACGACCCGCGAGAGAGCCGCTAAGCAGGATATAGGGGTTGCCTGTTTAAGAACAGTGCAGAGGTCGAGCTTTTGGGGGACCCGTGTGAGAGCCGCTAAACTGGATATAGATTGCCTGCTTTAAGAGCAGTGCAGAGACAGGTCAAGGTCTTGGTGATCTGCGAGATGATTCACCTTGCCTAGACCTGGTGATTTCCTCAACATTCATATATTTTTGAGCTTTTGCCAATAGTTCTGGCATGCTATTTGGTGGTCGCTTTATCACTGAGAAGAGGAAGCTTAATGAGCGGAGGCCTCCCAAGAAGGCGATCAGTGTTACTTTGTCATCGGGCTCTTCAACTTGGAGAACCTCCTCGTTAAAACGAGTGAGGTAGCTCCTTAGGCTCTCGTCTCGGTCCTGCTTTATGTTGAGCAAGTGGGTGACAGACTTCTACTAGTGGCGTCCACCAATGAACTGTGTCACAAAGGATCTGCTCAGTTTGGCGAAGGAGCCTATGGAGGCCGAGGTGAGTTTGGCGAACCATTATCGAGCGGATCCCTTCAAGGTGGTTGGGAATGCTCTGCACATGATCTTGTCGGAGACGTTGTGGAGCTGCATTAGAGTTTTGTAAGTCTCCAGATGGTCTAGTGGATCCTTCGTTCCGTCAAAGGTCTCCACAGAGGGCATTTTAAACTTCTGGGATAGAGGGTAGTTTGCTACGTCGGGTTTGAAAGGCGTGTCTGTCCGCCGCACAAGATAGTCTACTATCTCTAATCCTTGCGCCTTCATGACATTGAAGACGTCACCTAGTTGGATTTGCACTTCCTTGATTTTCTCATCCCAAATGTTGGGGCTTCTCTGGAATTATCATGAAAGTGACTCTCATGCTCCATGCTTTGGTTCTCGCCTTCGTCCTCTTGGAGAGGAGGGTCCTCATCATGAGAAGCAGCAGGACGAGGGGGTGGAGGTCCCTCATGATAAGCTCTCCTATGTGGAGCGCCCAGCTCTACGGGCAGCCTAGATGTGGAGCAGTAGTGCGTAGAGATCCTTGACCTCCAGGACGTGGAGTTGCTCCAAGCTGTGCTCCGCCATACTGTGCCCCGCCTAGTCCAACGAGCATGAGTTGCAGAATCTACTGGTTTTGGGCCACTAGTTGTTGCATGGTCTCCAACATTTGTTGAGGATTTGGAGTTGGAGCATCCGACACATGATTGGCAGGTGGAGGAATATCCTCCTCCTCTTGTGGAGGATTGCCTTCATGTTGGTTCTTAGATCTAGTAGTGATCGTCATTGTTTCAGTAAAATGGAGTCATTGTTTCAGTAAAATGGAGTGTTTGGAAGTGAGAATTATGTCGTTTCCCACAGACGGCGCCAAACTGATGATGCACAAAATCGATTTTCATGCAAGTTCAACAGTCAAGAAGGTGAATTGGTGCAGTCAATATGCAATAAACAAACAATCAATGATAGAAATAGCAGGTAAATGATCAACACAGGAGTTTATAATAGTTCGGTCGTGGCCTACGTCCACTTTGAATGACAACTGTGGCCGGTGTTCTTTATTGATGATTTATGGTGCTCTCCGTTGAGTATATTCCGGGTAGCTACAACGCTTTGAAGGAGAGGGAGAGAGAGGGAGAACAATCTCTGCAAATGTGCAAGTGTAGGAGAGGAAGTTCTTGGGAGGCGTGCCCTAGATATGAAGATGGCTTACTATTTATAGAGTTAGGGTTTAGAAGTGAGGCGGTGGAGTAAGCAATGGGTTTCCTATTTTGGTAATTTACAAATATAATAGGTTATCTCCATGTTCGTGTTCCAATTCCTTCGGAGGGGGGCTTCCAACTGGATCAGGCTTGAACTTGGGCTTGATGGATCTTCATATGACTAGGCCCTTCAATTGAGGTTGAGTCATTTTACATAATTTGGACTATTAGGGCTTAACCCATCAATATATATATATATATATATATATATATATAAAACATTAGCACTTTTTTTTTTACTCCATCGTCTTCTGTATCTTGTTGCTTGCTACTCTGTTATACGTGATTAGTGGTGATAGTGTGATATTTTAAGTTTAATATTTTTATAGGTCTAATTTTTTTGTTTTTTGGGATTATGCTTTGAGATCACTAGTTTTTTGGTGTAAAAGCAGATGATTAATAATCGTGCACTGTTATGAATAAAATATATGAATTGTTTTATGAATTTGTAATTATTCTCCCATCTCTCTGTCTCTCTTGCAATGAACCCGAATTTAACTTAAGCCCGCCCGAATTAAACTCGGGCAAGGCTCAGGTTGAGTTTCTCAAACCAAGGTAGGGTTATGGTTAAGATTAGGGATGAAGATTATATATCTATGGTTAAACTAGAGTTGACTGTCTAACCCGCCAACCCTCTCGACTTACACCCCTACTTATATATTAACTCTAACGAGTCCACCATCAATGCTTAGTTCCGTTTGGGAATCCTTATAAATACGTCTTGGGAAAACTTCAATCATATCCCTTCTAGTTTATTATATCTTTAAAGACACCCTCTCTAATTTTTGAATCTTCAATGACACCCCTTATTAGATTAAAATTTTTAACTAGAATATAAATTTATTAAATTACCCATGATATATTTGAGGATAAACTTCAACCACACTCTCTCTAAGTATGTATATCTTCAATGAGACCCCCTATATTTTTTATTTTTTTTAAGTATTAAAATTTCTAGTGAATTAAAATTCGATTCAAGTTAATTAAAATTTTATTTTTTACATATTAAAATTTGAGTCAATTAAAAATTATATTTTTTTACGTATTAAATTTGGACTAATTAAATTTCTATTTGAGCCAATTAAAAATTATTTTTAATCGACAAAAGTCAAATTTTAATTAACTCGTATTGAATTTTAATCAACCAAATTTTAATACATAAAAATATAAATTTTAATCGACTCAAATGTCAATAAATCGAATTTTAATCGACACGAATTTTAATAAGTAAAAAAATATAAATTTTAATCGACTCAAAAGCGAATTTTAGTCGGCGCTAACAACTCGGGTAGAGTTCAAATCGACTCAAATTTTAATATGTAAAAAATAAATTTTAATAGGTTCGAATTTTAATACGTTAAAAAAAATAAAATTTATTCAACTTCAATCGAATTTTAATTGGTTTAAATTTTAATCGGCTCGAATTTTAATAAAATTTTATGTAATAAAATTACTTGAGATTTATGTAGGGGCATTTTTGATATTTTAGATTAATTTTTTTTTGTTAGAAATGGTAGTTTAATGATAGGGGGTGATAGTGATGTTTAAATATAAAATACAAGGGGTGTCATTGAAGATTTAAAAACTAGAGGGGGTGTCTTTGAAGATATGATAAAATAGAGGAGATGTGGCTAAAGTTTTCCCATACGTCTTTCACCGGATCAGATGTGAATCATATCTTATTTGATTTAAGTTTAAATATAATTAACAAAACTAATATTAAAAAAAAATAACTCAATCCAATAAATTCAATTGAGCTGATTTTGAACAAATTATATATGAATTTTACTCAATTTTATCAACTCATCAGTTGCTTTTATCAGATATACTAGGGATAACCCGTGCCTGAAGGCACGGTGCAACTAAAAAAAATCAAAAATTGAATTTGAACGCGAAATAATCAACCAAAAATTTATTTGTCACACACATAAAATTTATTTCAACAAAAAATTCACTTCACTGATCCAATTAAGGGCTCAAAAATTGAAGGAAAAAGAAAAAAACAATAAAGATATACACTGAGAGGAGTTAGACAAATTAGAAATTTTTTGACTAATATACTCAAGAAAAGTCCATACTCAAGAAAAGTTTTCCCCTAATATACTTCAGATGGTGACAAAAGTTTTTGCCTAATTGCCTATTAGAATGGCCATCCCTTTACTAAACACGTTAAGCTTTTTCTTTCCGTTAAGAAATTTCGAGCAAACACATGAAACACAGACACCAATTCCATGGACATACCAAAACAATTAGTTTCATTTTATTTTTATCTCACCAATAAAAATTGATCATAAAAAAATAACTCTTCCATTATTTAGTCTTGCCCATGAAAATAAATTTAGAAATTTACAGGCAAGTGTATGGACATACTGGACAATTAAAAATAGACACACAAAAAAAATATATGTTAAATATAAACCACAATTTCATTGAGAAGTTACCAATAGAGCACTCACTTGAAATCAAGACCACAAAAGGTTACGCTATAAAGAAAGAGAGGCCACCGAAAAAAGCTCATCAAAACATGTGAATGGAACTTGCAATACAAAAATGCAATACCCAAAATTAAAAAAAAAATCAAAGAAAGGACATAAGGTAAACGTAGTGCCAGAGAAGAGTTCTTCAAAAATGCAATACCCAGTACAACAATTAAAAAATGCAATACCCAGTACATGGTCTCAAGAGGTCTATTTTTTTTCCCCTTTGATCTTTTAAATCCTCTGGTTTGTGTGCTTTGTATTAGTTTGCATGATTCTTGATGTCTCTGTTTTGGATGTTACTGTTATCTGAGATGGGTTCTCTGAGTTGCAGGAGGATGACATACTATGCGAGCAAATTCGCATCCATGGAACAGAAAAGTAGAACCTTCTTTTTTTCTGATTGACTATGAATAGTGATTGTCATTTGCTGATAGTTGAAATCAAGCACACACATTGCTAATTTTCATCACCTTCCAAGCATTTTCAATACTCTGATCGGTGTTCTTTGTATTTACTTTTGAGTGCAAGCGAGCTGAGGAGTTCTGCTTGTTGCATCAATGCAAATATCTTTGGATCATCCTTCTTGACAAATCCTTGAATCTTGTCATTGCCATCTATTTTTTGGATACAAAAAGGACAAATTACATTAGCATGGTAAAGGAGGATCAATATTTAGTGCAGACAAAAGTTGTGTGACCCTAAACTGGCTAAGTATTCTCCTGGTGAGTGTTTGTGTAAAAAACAAAGAATGTGTCAATAACCTTTAGGCCATTTAATCGAACAACTTATAGCCAACATTAACAATGCGATTTTGAGAGGGGAAGTGTTACCATTTTGTTCTTAACCTTGTAATAGGAAGTTTTCTCAATGACGGGATAACAATCTGATTTGAATTCAACATTTATAACCTGGAAAAAATGAAAAATTCACATAATTTCTCTATCGATCAACAAAAAAAATTACAGTAGAAACATTAATCAAGAAAGATTGGAAACCAATTAGATCAATGCAAATACCTTGTGTCTCCAGCAAGTTTTCTCACTGTTTTTTTTTTCATCTGAGAGAGAAGAAAGAAATTTTAGTAACACAATACATATAAAAAAGTTCGAGAAACATCACAAATTGCTTCCCTTTGGAAGCATTTGTTATCTGCTCGAACATGTCCAGGGTTGATGGGTGTTTATCATGTTTCATCAAATTATTCCACACACCTATATAGGTTACAAAGCTATATACCTATCAAATGAATAAGAAATGGTCAAATGAATTAATATGTCAATGTAATTAATCTTGCCGCTTCGCTAAGGTTCGGATCCTTTGATATTTCCGTTCACTAACACCATAAGACACACCAAAAATCAATAGTGATAGAAAAACAATAACAATTGTACAATAAAAACCAATAAAAGAATTGGAAGAAGCATATAGAAAGCACACTCAATATGGGTCATTTAACTTCTATATACACTCATTTGTGTCGTTTAGAGTTTCGATGTACCACTAATTCAACCGACCCAACAATCCACTCACATATACTTGCAATTGTGCATCAATATCCAACTCTATGTATTTGTTACTATGTGTGAATGAAAGTCAACATATATGCTACATGCGCCTCCCAATAAAAAAATCTATTCGATCCAAGTAACGGCTTGTTAAACTCAAAGTTGTTAAACTAATAAAAAGAGTTCTTCAAGAACAAAAATCAAATAAAAAAGACCGAGAAGAGGTCTTTGTAGTAAAATTGAATGAAAGTTGTTACCTTCATTGGTTTAATTTGGATGAAGCACTGCAATCATGAAATTCATCAAACACCTAAATGGAAGAAAAAAAAAACAATTCAATAGATTAAGAATGATTAGTACCATTATTAGCTTCAATTTCATTTCAATAAAACAATCATGAAAGTTGTGTTACAGAGCAAGGTTCTAACCAAAGTTAAAGCAAAGAATGATTATTGTGTGTCTGGCTTCCAATCAATTGAGCAATTAAGTTTGTCAAATCTTTTTTGCTAAGCTACAGAAAGATTGATTTCAGGAAAATGAATGGTAAATGAATAAACAAATGAAGTGCTTTGACAGAAATTGAGCAAAAACTCTCTGAGAATTTTTGTCAAACATGTGGTGTCTATGCTAACACATTCAAGCCAAGCCAAAAAAAAGCTTTAGCAATCAACATCACAAAAACATACACCACATGAAACTCATTCACTGATTCCTATATTGAAACAAAATCAAAGAGTTGGAAAAAACAATATACGTAAAAGTAAATTATAAAATAATATCAGTCCAAGGACTAAAACATTAGAGTTCTCTTGTATAAAAACTTAATCAAGTCCAAAGTATAAAGTCAAGTGCATAAACTTTCAAACCAAAACACAGAACAAAAAATAGAGCAGGAAAGAACTTGCAATTGTGCATAAACTATCAGATGAAGAAAGGTTGGATCAGGATCATAGGTATGAAATGATCTATAAAAATGACGATGATAATGAATCAAGGACTAACGTGAACCAGATTTGGACCAGAGTTGATTGTGAGCTTCATTGGATGCATGAGACTTGATCTGGATGATGTAGAAGGTATCGCCTTTTTCACCCAAGTTGTCAATAGCCCATTGCAGAGCCATCTTGCTGCTCTTTACGAAATCCACATTGCCACCCCAACCTTCCTGTCTTTGACCATTCTCTCTCTCCTCTCTCTCTCTCTTCTTGTTCTTGGTTGTATGAAGAACAAAATCGAACTTGGCGTATGAAACTTGAAACCAAAATCAAATACTTAAAAAGGTGTAATCTTTAGGAATGAGAAAAAGACTTACTTATTTCCCTTTATTTACGAAGGTCATGGGCTGAAAATTGTTTCATGCAAAGTTAGCTATAAATCCCACACTTGCGAAAACATTTGGTGACAATTTCCACTACCAAATTTACTCTAAAACGAAGTATTCCAAGCTACATAAGAAGAAACATTTGTGCTCTAACCTCTCTTATAGCAGTCACCTCTGCATGGGCAATTGGATCTGTGTTCCTCAAAACCATGTTCGTCACGGACAACAACAACACCAAACGGACCTCCATCTCCACATTCCACCCCTTTATATGCTTCTTCAACTGCTTTTGTTAAATATTTTTGGTCTCTATCCTGTACAATTGATTCACCGAATGCACACCAAAATTTATCAAAAAATAAAATTGGAAGAAAAGTAATAATATCACCAACAAATATAATTTCATGATCCACCAATATCTGATTCTTGTAGGATCATACAAACAAATAAACACCTACTTACCAAAGTGATGCAAGCATACACATTTCATCTAAATTACCTCATTACAAAATTTACTCATCGAAACATAAGTCACAATTTCGAAGACTCAAAATTGCAATGATGGGACAGAACATACTACATGCTAAAGCTTATACATGCAGAACCAGTACCTTCTTGATGCCCGGCTAGTTTCCACCACTGGGATCATGAAGGCTAAAGAGGAGAAATCAAGTTAGATGAATGAATGTTGTTTTTTAATCTAGCCAACAAACAGAAACATAATATTTCCATTCGACAATTTGGAAATAAGATGGGGATTTAATCAGTCAATTAAGTGCACATATACAATGAACTCGTGTTAATGGTTTGTGTGTTTAATGGAATTTGTCTGTGCCATCAATTGTGTTTTACAAGTCAATCACTTGTCCTACAATTTAAAATATTTTTTATGGTCTTTGTCTTTGGATGGAATTTAAGCAGGTTATATGATTATATCAACATTTTCACAACCACATGAATTTTTCTTCACTTAAGTATTCATCGTGTAGATGTAGCGCTCTCTAAAACATATTTAATGGATAATTCTATGTAATTGTAAAGAAGCAACTAAAAAAAATCCCAGCTAATGAACTCATCTCTCAACACGTAGTTGTTGTGAGATTTCATCTTTTTCCTGTGTTCAAACTTGAATCAACAGCCACGTGAAGGTGAGGAAGAGGGGAGAGGGGAATTGAAAGTGGATGGGCCATCAGACTTCCGTTGGGATACTATACTAACATAAATAATCGTATAGAGAAAGGAAAAAAGTTAGAGAATAAATTGTGTAAATGTACAATGCCAAACTACCCACATGTATCTTCGTTAGCAGCATCATATACCTGACGGAGAAAAACCATATCTATCTATGACAATTTTGATATAGCACTCAAAACAATCCTCACAACGGAAAAGGCAAATTAAAGAAACAAAAAAAAAAAGAACGGGAAAAGTCGTAATTGTTTGATTCCATTAGAAAATGAAAATCCCCACCAAGCAAAACATAAAAATAGTTGGGGGATGGGAGTTGTTGTCACTTGCCATTAGCTTCCTCCATACGACTCAATCGTATGATTTCCGAATCGAATCAAGTCAAAGCAGATCAGACAGATTCTAATGAGTGGGAGAAAAATGAAAGACAAAAATAGTAGAGAAAATGATCCACAAAATGGGAAGCTGAAGATCCACAGAGCGAGAGAGAGAGAGAGTCGTGAGAGAAAGAGAGAGACGTATGGTTGCCGCCTGGCTTGGGAAGGAGAGAGCATGCCTGATTCAAGTCTAAAACCTTAAAAAAAATAAGAAAAACAAAAAGTCAAACCAAATTTCAATAACACGTGGCCTCGTGTCTCGCTTCCCTTACTTATGTAAATATGTGTAGATAATAAGAGGAATCATAGCTTCTCATACATAAATCTGTATAAAAAATAACAAATTATAATGTCCAATATAGTTAGCCCATTTGATGCAGCAGTCCAACTAAGTTGTTACATCTTTGAGAAAATTAAACTACGATTTTTTCAAGAATCTTGAACTTTAGGGAATTTTCGAGGAATACCAGGCTGCAAACTCTGTCAAAGGTCACTGTTTCAGTTGGTTGCTGCAGCTATACTTCTAACTGTTCATTCCAGTCAACAGTTGGTTTCAGCTATACTTCTAGCTGTTTCAGTTGGTTGCTGCAGCCAGAATTCTTCAAAAGCTGGTCTCTTTAGCTGCGACTTTATTGGATTTTGAATTGCGTTAGACTTTTTCACCTATTCAAACAAGCTGCAAGGTCCAATGCAATTATCAAAAGTTTTCCTAACCACATCAGCTGGGGCATTTTAATTTTAGGCAGGATACTTAGTTTATTTTATTTATTTCATTTATTGTACTAAGCATGCATTTTCATGTATCAGCTGGGGCTCTGTTTTATATTATAGATACTTTCATGTATTTAGATTGTATCAAGGATGAAGGCACATACGTCCCCCTAGCTAGGTATAATTTAATATTAAATCAATAAAACTCCCTCGCACCGTCGAGGTTCACTTAAAAAAAATAGAAAATAAGGAATTTAGGAATTAAAAATAGTCACACATTGCCAGAAACTCTAATTAAAGAATTATTTCCTTTTGCTGTTAAATGCTCTCCCACACAAATTAGAAACTCTAATTAAAGAATTATTTCCTTTTGCTATTAAAATTGAGATCCTTTAAATTAGCAATCACAAAAAAATAAGATAATTAGAAACTTTCTAAAGAACATATAACAATTTCACCACTTTATAAAGTCTTTGGATCATGAACAATGCATTCTATCACATTGGTCACTCAACTTCAAAACCAATCAGTTAAATTAACATATGTCCTATCGCATATACATGCATCCTATCACATAGTGCAGAGGCATAACATAAGTGAAACAGACCCATATAGTTAAAAGCATCCTCAGCTGCCCAAGCAAAGAACATCACAGAAATAGAGCCAAATGGTAAACATCCAATACCCTTACCCAGCAACAACCATTGTCCATTCAGGGTGGGAAAAAAAACAACAATAATCAATAGCCGAAAATCCATGAATGAAAGCAACACAATGTAACACTACATTATCAAACACACAAAATATTAAGATTGTAAATACACACAGGAGATAGAGATACACACAACATTACCTCAATAACATCAACAGTAAGGAGCATTAAAATTTTGTCAAATATTTGCACAAACTTCTCTTAGGAATTTAAACAAACACTTGGTGGGCAATTGTGAGGTGGTGTGAGTTTGATGAAGGGGGGTGGGTGTTTTATGGGCAGGTGGAGTAGGTTTACGGTGGAGAGGGGTGGAGCAGGTGGAGTGTTCTGTGTGGGTATGGGTGTGTGTGCGGTTGGGATTCACAGAAGGGGGAGGCTGGGGGTGCTATCTGTATGTGTGTAGAGGGAGAGAACAAGAAGAGAAGACGAATACCTAGGAGAAGAAGACGTGGTGGCTATGGTGGCTCTGCCTCTAGCTTTGCCGATGGAGAGAGACAGAGACCGAGTGTTTGTGTGTTTGGGGAGAAAATTAGGGGGAGGGTCAAGGGATGGGGAAAAGAGAGGAAGGGAGGGGGGAAGTGACTGTGCCATAGAGAGGAAGGACGTTGTCTCTCGCCGGCTGCTCTCTAACAGTGAAGAGACAGAGATGAGAGAAAGGACTTGAGAGAGAAGAGATCTGGGGATGAGCCGTTGGGAGAGAGAGGACATGAGAGAGAAGAGATCTGGGGGTTGGGTTGGGTTGGGTCGGATGTGATGGGGGGTTGGATTTGAATTTGAATGAGATGTATTGTGAGCCTTTGGATGTTGAAGCCTTTGGATGAATGAAGACCGTACGATCAGCTTATTGAAGCCCTGCTCTGTTTTATATTATAGATATATTTGTTTATACACTTATAATTCGAATCCGATCATTAATTAATCGGATCAACTTAATACTTGAATTTAATTTATTAACCTAATTATTCATAAGCACTAGATTGACAACGAGTCTCAATATCTGTTAGGACTCGTAATTAATTTAGTAGTTATGATCGATTAGGTTAACTAGAAAAGTAGATCCAAATAACATTATTAAATTTTTGTACGAGAAATGTTATTTTGACATAAAATATTGAGACTTATACATAATTTAAGTTGACAAATTAAGTCAAAATAATATTACTTTTTTAACAATTTATGAATTAAATGGATAGTTCAAGTTATAACAAACTGTAAATTCAGACGTTTTGAGTTTGAAACTTGTCAACCTTTTAGGATCAAATTATTAAAAATTTATCTATTATGAATATCTTAATTTCAACACAAATGACCTAATATGAATGGCCTATTTTTTATCCGAAAATCAAAAAAGAACCGAATGAGAAAAGAAATTAGTGGAAGTGGGGCGTACCAAAAACCAAAACTTTTAACCATTTTAACCGTTCATAACCCCTCAACTATTCCTATTGATCCCTCGGTCTATAAAAACTAACCGGAAGAGATCCCACAAACCCAACACAGTCTACCAAGTACCAGCACACAGCAATGTCTTCTTTCTCTCCACTGGTAGATATATTCCTGTTGCACCCCCTTTCATTCGCTCTCCTCTCCTTACTCGCCTTAATCTTCCTCATCAAATGGCTCTTCTTAAACCCATCAACCTTTAAGAACTTAAACTTACCACCATCACCTCGAAAGCTTCCGATCATCGGAAACCTCCCCCAACTTGGCTTTCTTCCCCACCGCTCACTCATATCCTTATCCCAACGCCATGGGCCGCTCATGCTCCCCCACCTCGGCACCGTGTCGACCCTCGTCGTCTCATCCGCAGACGCAGCTCGCGAAATCATGAAAACCAACAATATCATCTTACCAAAAAGACCTAAATCACTGTTAATTTTATAAACCCAATTCTTTAATGGGTAATTTTTTGTATTTTATTTTTGGGCTTATGATGTAATATTGAAAAGTTATAGGGTCTTTTGTGTAGTAATTACAAGAGTCCAGAGCATTTGAAAAGTATGTTCATGCCTTGGGGAGGCTTGCTCATGCACGTCTGCATAGAAAGCCGAACCGACAAAGATTGAACACTAAAGTCGGTTTCTTGCTTGGAGGCGGTTGGCAAGGGAATGACCAGATTTAAGGGTTTGTTTGGTTAGCAAGAGAATGGTGGAAAAAAGAAAAAAGATAAAAAACAAGAAAAAATTTTGCGTTTGTTTAGCAGAAAATGAAAGTTTCTCGGGGAAAATTTTTTTTTCGCATGATCAAACTTTCCCACATTTGATGATTTTTTATTTTTCACAAAATTTGCAAGAAATTTTTTTTTCTCGTGAAACTTGTTTATCTGTTGCGTTGTTTACCACTTTGCCCCTATTTTAGCACACCACTACTCTTCTCAGCATTATGGGTAATTCAGACAATTACATAAAATTTCTTATAACTTTCTTGTTTTTCAAACTACAAAATGAAATTTTCTTAAAACTTTCTTACAAAATTTTCATCCTAATCAAACACAAACAAGAAAATATATTTTTTTTCACTTTCTTTTCTTTCACTTCACTTTCTATCACTTTCACTTTCTACCATCTTTTTCTTTCTAACCAAACGGACCCTAAGGGGTTTCGACTAGAAATTAGAGGCATATAAAGGGCAAAGAGTTGCTCCCAAAACAGAGTGTGTTTATGCAGAAAAAATAGAGGGAAAATCAGAGAGAATAAATCTGTGTTGCTGCAAGAGGAAAACACAATAGCTGTCTTCGCAGCTGAAGCTCGGTGAGTTTTGAAAGTTATTTATTTTTTTTGGGTTGTTTTTTGCTGAAAATTCAGATTAGCTTCCTCTTTGTATTGCTTGATATTGTGATCATTCTTGATGAAATATAGAGGTGTTCTTTGAGTGAAATTGGTGTAGCAGATTTTTTTTTTTGCCTCTGTTTTACTTGATTTTGTGTACCTCTGGTGATTTATTTTGGGATCAAAGTCTGGTTATGAAATTTGAGATTTTTTGTTGAACCAAGGATTTGCTATTTGGTTTTTTGTTATGGTCACTATGAGTAATGTGCTTTAACCCCATTTCCCAAATTGGAAAAAGATAATTATGAAAATTGGAGTATTCAAATTAAGGTGGTGTTACAATCACAAAATCTTTGGAAAATTGTTGAGAAAGGTTACAACGAGCCGATTACGGAAAAAGAGCAAGCATTTGATGATGCATAAAAGATGGTGCTTAAGTAATCAAGGAAGACGGATAAGAAGGATTTATTTCCACTTTACCAATGTATTGACGATAACACTTTTGTGAAGATTTCTTCTGTCACCACCTCAAAGCAAGCTTGAAAAATTTTGAAGAATATGCATAGAGCCATTGATAAAACAATTCAGGCTCGCCTTCAAATATTGCTAAGTGAATTTGAAGGATTGGATATGAATGGAGCCGAGTCAATTTCGGAGTATTTTCAAGAACTTTGGTGATTGTGAATCAAATGAGAAGGTATGGAGAAGATATTGATGATATTCGAGTTATAGAAAAAATACTCCGAACTTTAACCTCAAAATTTGAGCATGTTGTTGTTGTTGTAGTTGTTGAGCAATCCATGGATTTCAAGACTACGAGCGTTGATAAATTGATGACGAGATTGGAAATACATGAACAACGTATTCATAAAAGGACTTTAAGTTCTCTTGAACAAGCTCTCCAATCCAAGCTTTCTTTGAAAAACAAAAAAAGAAAATTTCAAGGTAGTACATCTCAAAAAGGAAGAGATAATGGAACACGAGGTAGAGGTTATGATAATCGAGGAAGAGACTACGAAGGTCGTGAATGAGGCTATGCTAATAGAGGTAGGGGAAGAAGAGGCCAATTCACTAATGATGCAAAAAATCAAAATTCATAAGGTTCCAGGGTTAGAAGACGAGAAAGAGCAAGAGATAATTACACCAATTAAGGTTTTGACAAGAAGAATATTGAATGCTTCAATTGTCACAAGTTTGGGCATTATAGCAATGAGTGTTGAGCAAATACAAATAAAAGTGTTGAAGAACATGTGAATTATGCTGAGAAAACAAGTAATGAAGTAGGATCTACTTTGTTATTGGCCTACGGCGGATCCGAGGAAGATAATGACAACGTGTGGTTTCTTGATTTCGGGGCAAGCAACCATATGTGTATCAAGAAGCATATGTTTGTAGAGCTTGATGAAATGGCGCAAGACAATACTTTTGGCGACTCCTCCAACATTCCGGTGAAAAGTAAACGTAAAATTCTTATTAAGCTCAAGAATGACAATCATGAATTTATTTTTGATGTCTATTATGTGCCAGATATAAAGAATAGTATTTTGAGTTTGGAGCAACTTTTAAAAAAAGGTTATGATATTAGCATGAAGAATCTTTATCTTACAATTAAATATGCTTGTGACAATTTGATTGCTAATGTGGAAATATCCAAGAATAGAATGTTTCCTTTGAATATTCAACATAATGATATGAGATGTTTGAATGTTATTATTAAATATGATTCTTGATTATGTCACTTGAGACTTGTACATCTTAATTTTGGTGGCTTGAAGCTTTTATCTAGCAAAAAAATGGTGAAGGGTCAACCCTATATAGACCATCCGAATGAGTTATGTGAAGGGTGCATTCTTGGCAAGCATCACAAATTGAGCTTCTCAAGAAAAGTCAAGTGGAGAGCTTCACGACCCTTAGAGCTTGTGCACACCAATGTTTGTGGTCCTTTGAAGCCTATGTCAAATGATAAGAATCGCTACTTTCTTACTTTTATTGATGATTATAGCTAGAAAACTTGGGTGTATTTTTTAAGAAGAGAGTCCAAAGTGTTTGAAGTTTTTAAAGAGTTCAAGAATCTTATTGAGAAACAAAATGACTATTTTATCAAAAGGTTGAGATTTGATCAAGGTGGTGAATATAGTTCCGATTTATTTGAAAACTATTGTAAGGAGCATGAAATTGTGTATCAATTTACGCCAAGCTACACACCTCAATTGAATGGAGTTGCGAAAAGAAAAAATATGGCTATTCTTGATATGACTAGAAACATGTTGAAAGGAAAGAGATTGTCTAGAGAATTTTGGGCCGAAGGCATAGCATGTGCAATATACTTGTTGAATTGATGTCCAACTAAAAGTGTTCGTTTCAAGACCCTAGAAGAAGTTTGGTGTTTATTCAAGCCTAGTGTAGCTCATCTTAGAGTTTTTGGATGTATTGCTTATGCGAATATTTTCGAAGCAAAGATGACAAATCCTGATGGTAAAGGTAAAAAGTGCATTTTTCGTAGGCATGGTGATAGAACAATGGGGTACAAGTTATACAACCCCGTTACCAAGAAAGTTGGGATTGGAAAGAAAAAATTTTAGCAATTGAAGTGGAACTTAAACTTGAAAAAAAAAGAGTCAAAAGAACCAAGGGAAGTCCAAAGAGAGCCACAAACACCTCCTCATGGATCCCCCTCATCTTTTACAGGTGAATCATCATCATCAACATCATCATCATCATCAGATTCTAGTTCAAATGAAAGATCGAGAAAAATGAGAAGTTTGCAAGCAATTTTATGAATTTTTCGAAAAATATTAAAGGTAACTTGAATTTGTTTTGTTTGTTAATGAATTGTGATCCTTTATGTTTTGAAGAAATGGTTCAAGAAGATAAATGGAGAATAGCAATGGATGAAGAATCCTCAAGGTCATAAAGCAATTGGTGTGAAGTGGGGATATAAAACCACTGCAACAAAAATCATTTTTTGCGACGTTTTCTTTGTGACGAATTAAAATTCGTCGCAAACAGTGTACTATCCGTGACGATTTTATAATTTTGTTACAAATTTTTTGGGCAATTTTTTTTTGTGACGTTTTTTTATGTACATCGCGAAAAAAGTGATTCCCTCTCAATTTTTGTTGGTGCAAGAAATGGCGCGAATTGATAATTTTTTACGACAAAATTTTTGTCACATATTGTTTTAACCCGTCGCAAACATAAATAATCTAAAATTAAAATTAAAATGAAGTCAAAATATATAATTCACGACGTTAAAAGTTTTTGTTGCAAAATATAAATTTTAGTTATTAAAGTAAAAATAAAATAAAAATATTGAGTCACGACGTTTTTTACAAGTTTGTCGAGAATATTATTTATTTTGATAATATTTTTAGCGACGTTTTTCTAAGTTTGTCGCAAAATATAAATTTTTTTTGTATTAAATAAAATTATTATTTGGTGATATTTTTATGTTTGTCGCAGAATTTAAATTTATAATTTTAAATAAAAATTAAAATATTAATTACGACGTTGTATTTTTTGTTGCAGAATATATTTTTTAAAAAACAAAACAACCAAAACGACATCGTTTTTGGGCCCAAAAAAATTCCTTTATACCCAAAACGACTTCGTTTTGAATATTTAAAAACATCAGACCCATTTGTCGTTTTGGCCCTAGCTAGTAGCCCCTTCTTCTTCACCGCTCCGCTTTCCTAAATTCACTTCTCTCTCGATTTTTACTGTGCTGCATTGAGTTCGACCGAGAAGAGTCGCAGCCTTGAGATCAACAGAACGGCTTACTACTACTTAGATTTGTGATTTGTGCAATTTGTTTTAGGTCTTTGCAATTTCTTTGAGCGAAATGTGCAATTTGTTTTAGGTCTTGAGAATTTCGTGTTAATTAGATAGATGAAAATGTAAATGGTACGAGTTTCTTCCGCATGAAACTTAATGTAAACTCCACTTTGTTTGACACTGCTTGTGCTCTGCTCGTGCAACTCTGCTGCTAGGGTTTTTACTCTTTTTCTGTCCTCACTCTGTTTCAAAAAACCGCTACTATGGGGAAGTGCTACCCAACTGTGAGCGAGGAGTACAGAGAAATGCAAGAAGAGGCTGAGTGGCTTCATCGCTGAGAAGAAGTGTGCTCCTCTAATGCTCCGTCTCGCGTGGCACTCTGCTGGTACTTTTGATGTTGGGTCTAAGACCGGAGGTCCGTTTGGAACGATGAGGCACAAGGCTGAACTGGCTCATGGAGCCAACAATGGTCACTCTCTTGTTTAATGTGATTCTTCTAGATGATGGGCTTCTTGGCTTAATATTTTAGTTTGTAAGAATGCATTGTTCTATTTTTTTTGTTGTTTTTTGAGTCTTTGTCAATCTTGAGCTCAAATCTTTGCTTTAAACAACCCAATCTAAGTAGCATATAATTTATCAAGTATTGAACAGGTAGATTTCGAGATGATAATTTTTTGATGTGTGTGTGCTTACGGATTTTCTTGGAGTTTTTCATGTTTATCTGGCATAAGAAATTGAATTATTTGTCTAACATAAGTTTTTCGGGGATTTTAGAGATAGAAAGGCTGGTTTGAAAAGCTAAGTGAAGGGGTGCAGAGAGATGTCTCTCTCATGTGGAGAGAGTTTATAATTTATAGACACAAAATCTTAGTTGAGATGGTGATGTGATGTACGTTATTAGCTTTTCGGGGAGGATAACTACAACTAATCATAAGTACAATTAAAGATTACATTAATTTTTGAGAGTAAATATTCCGATGATTATTCTTTACGTGCTCTAATTTTCTTGAGTTTTTTTGGACCTTAGATTGGGTCGAACTTACGAATTAAGTTTGACCTGCATTTTAGTTGTTTTGGGCTCACTTAATTTATTTGGCCCGACCCAATGAAATCTAGGCTCGTCAGAAACGATTATTGTTTCAGTGTGAGGCAAAGGTCGGTTCCCATTCACTTTCTAGCAAAACGGTCTTGTTACGTCACCTTCAATTGTACCTGCACTGATCATCTTCTGAAAATTGTTCATATTGCAGACCATGCTATTGTTCGTGTGTGTGGTCATGAAAATTTTTGTGCTTATCTTCAAGTTTGTTTGGTTTTTTTTTGGCGGTTTGTTGGTTACAGGATTCTTAAAATTTGTTGCATGTTAGATATAGATACGAGATATATGTACGATACGATACATATACGATAATATTATAAAATTTTAAAAAATAAAATACGAGTACGATCAAGATACATTTGTAAATATATATTTTATATTTTTATTATTATGTAATGACTTGATTGTTATAATTTTTAGTAATTCTTTAACAATAATAAACGATATTAATAAATTTTTATTTTTAAAAAGTTACATATCTTCTCACTATGGTACATCTACAAAGTGAGCGTGATTAATTAAAAAAATAAGAACCAACATTTAATTATATTGTTTGTTTAAAAGTATTTGTTGACAAGATTGTAAAATATTCAACTCATTTAAACTCTTTTGACATATGATAATGAATAATACTTGAAAAATACCCATGTGTTTTTCAAGATATATGATTTTTTGTTGGCATATGTAAAGATTAAAACTCTTATCGAAGAGAATTCATAGACGACAAGTAAATTTCCAGGTGGTTGGTCTGACAAAATGATCAGTTTGACATCCACAAGCATATTTAGTTCACCAGCATTCAAATATTAGTAAGTATAAGCAAAGTGTTGGAGCAAGAAACAATGGTGTTCCAATGGCATCCCTCAATCTTCTCTCTCCTCTCCTTGTTCTTCTTCATTGTCTTCCTTCTCAAATGGTTTTTCAACACTCCAAAAACCCAAGAAAACCTACCTCCTTCCCCACCTAAGCTTCAAATTATCGGAAACTTTCACCAAATTGGGTTATTACCTCACCGCTCGCTCCGAGCAATAGCTCAACGTTATGGCCCACTAATGCTGCTTCACCTCGGCGGTGTGCCAGTGCTCATAGTCTCCTCAGCCGATGCAGCCCACGAAATCATGAAAATCCATAATCTGATATTCTCAAACAGACCCAAATCAAGCTTTGCCAATAGACTTCTCTATGACTCTAAGGACATAGTATTTTCTCCTTATGGAGAGTATTGGAGGCAGGTGAAACGCATATCTGTGCTTCAACTTTTAAGTAACAAGAGGGTTCAGTCATTCAAAAACGTCAGAGAAGAAGAAACAACACTTATGATTCAGAAAATTAGGCAGAACTGTTCTTCTTCTTCTTCAGTTGTGAATTTGAGTGAGATTTTATTATCACTTACAAATGATGTGGTTTGTAGGGTGGCGTTGGGAAGAAAGTACAATGAAGGGGGAGAGGTTATGGAATTGTTCAGGTTTTTTTTGCAATTATTGGGTGTTTTTAATGTTGGAGATTATATCCCATGGCTTGCGTGGGTGAATCGTGTAAATGGTTTGGATGCTAAAGTAGAGAAAGTAGCTAAAGGGCTTGATGAATTTCTGGAGGGTATTATTAAGAACCACATGGAGAGGAAGAAAGGAAAGAATGATGGTGGTGGTGGTGATAGTGTTGAAGAAGTGACAGACTTTGTGGATAGTTTGCTTGAAATTCAGAGAGAAAAAATGACTGGCTTTTCTATTCATAGAGATACCATTAAAGCCCTTATCCTAGTAAGCATAGCTCTCTCTCTCTCTCTCTCTCTCCCTGTGTGTGTAGTTATTTAGTTATTCTCATTGATTTCCAGTGTCTTAGATCACTTATCAACACTGCTTTAGGTGTCGTACAAGTTTGGAGTCTGTTGGTATAACTCAAAGAATCCATGTAGTACTATTGAAAATTGCAACACAATGAGTTAAGTATGAGTATCAACCATTTATTTGAAGTTACTACTTATTCAATGGTTATGATTGATCAAGTTGACAAATCATGTCAACATGTTAAGTCCAAATAATATTTCTCAAATAATTAAAAGTCAATCAAGATCAAGTTACGATTCAAACAGATCAATCATAACTCAGTTGAGCCAAATTATTACTCAAAAATCTTTAAATCGATTCTAATTTCTCTAATGTTAGAAGTATTTCATTCTTGGGAGAAGTAATTTGTGCATGACACTTGTAAATCTATAAAAAAAATTGGATATAAATCATGCAACAGTCCGAAATTAATTTTTCAGGAAATTTATTTCTTTGTAGGATATGTTTGGTGGTGGGATTGATACAACATACACAGTTTTAGAATGGGCAATGACAGAGCTCTTAAGACACCAAGAAACCATGAAGAAATTGCAGAATGAGTTGAGAGAGGTAGCGAGAGGAAAATCAAATATAACCGAGGATGATTTAGAGAAAGTGCACTATTTGAAAGCAGTGATCAAAGAAACTCTGCGATTACATCCTCCAGATCCTTTACTGATTCATCGAGAATCAACAAAAGATGTCAAAGTGATGGACTATGAAATTGCAGCCAACACACGGGTGATTATCAACGCTTGGGCGATTGGAAGAGACCCCTCGTCGTGGGAAGACCCTGAGGAGTTTCAACCCGAGAGGTTCTTGAATGCTTATATAGACTATAAAGGGCAGCACTTTGAGTTGATCCCATTTGGAGCTGGCCGGAGGGGGTGTCCTGGTATTCATTTGGCGGTAAGTGTTTTTGAGCTTGCATTGGCAAAACTGATGCTCAATTTCGATTTTGCCTTGCCTGGTGGAGCACTAGGGGAGGACATGGATATGACTGAAGTTAATGGTCTTTCGGTTCATAAAAAATCTCCTCTACTTGTTGCTGCAACTCCTAGTACTTGCCAGTGACTTACTGGTTCTAATATTTGGCACACTGGTTGCCATTTTGTTTGGAAACTAAAAGAAATAAGTGGTTCCTACAGGAAATTTGTAATGTTTGTATTTGATATTTTACTTTTCTGCCAGGATGTATCAACTAAATTTGCATTTAGGTGATGTATTCAATATCTAAGCTTCTAAGTATTCAATATCTCCATCCTCCTAACCCCTCTTTTTCTGGATATTTGTTGTATAGTGCACTACAAAAATTAGGGCAGCAGTGTTCACAGTCACTAAAAAAAATGTGAAATTAAATAGTAATTCTCATATTGCACCCTCAATCAAATAGAATAGTAGTAATATGCTCTATTTTAAAAAAAATTAAGTATAAAATTTTCATTGAAAACCATTAATGTTGAGTATTATGCTAATAATTATGTATATAAATAGGATAATATAATGAATACAACAAAAATATTTATTAGAGTAAGAAATGTACATTTAGTAAGAAATGTAAATTGCGACCTTTTCAAACCTACCAAATATAATAACATCGTTTCATATCCGACAGAGTTGTCGTATAATGGGAAAGATGCTTGTGAAGATTAATTATAAATATTTTTTTTATATGCTCATGAAATTAAATAATTTTTTCGGCCCTCTTTCTATAGGAATTTGCTATATATTTCAACAACGTTGGGGGAGTGAACCAAGGCATGAATGAGGACCCAGATCCAGATTCCAGCCGAATTAATATAGTTATTTTCAATCAAATTCGTTATAAAATGATTCAAAATATAGGGCCAATGTCAACTTGCACCCCGAAAGATCACTCGAATATTAATGTGTACCCTCAAAGTTTTAAAATATTAATTTACACCTTAAAATATATAAATATGTAACAATGTGCAACTGAGACTAACTGCCATCTATTTTGGCGTTAAAAATGTTTAGGTTAATTTTAAATTGCAACCCTTAAAGTTTAAATATTTAACATTTATATTTTAAAAAGAATTTCCTTCATTTCGTTAAATAACTTTCAATTGTAATGTGTCATAACATTTTCGTGTCGTGTTTAACTTAATAAAAAAAATATTTTTATGTCCAATCAATTGCATTGTATCATATATTTCACATTTACGACAATTCATAAAATATTTTTTACTATTTTTTAAAAATTAAAAAATATCTATTTTTTGTCTATAATACTCGTTAAATAATTATTTTATCTGTACAGTTGTGTTATTCGTATTTAACTTTAATATGATTAGACAATCAAAAGTTTTGTGTTTAACTATAGATAGAAAATAACTATTTAATGAGTATTGAGGAAAAAAATAGGTATTTAAAATTTTGAAAAATATTTTTTATTAAATCGAACACGACACGAAGATGTTATAATACGATACAATTAAGAGTTATTTAACTAGTATTAATGGATGAAATTCTTTTTGGACATAATTATGAAATATTTTAACTTTGAAGGGTACAATTTATAATTAGCCTAAACTTTTTTAACTGCAAAATGGACGGAGTAAGCCTTAGGTGCACATTGATACGAATTTATATCTTTCAGGGAATAAATTTATATTTTTAAACTTTAAGAGTGTAAAATTAAAATTTGAGTGATATTTTGGAGTACAAATTGTGATTAACCCCAAAATATAGTAGTACAAAAAATTAATATTTTAGAGATCAAGTTGACAAAATTAATAAAATGAAAACTAAAATGACAAAAAATATATATTTTGGGGACCAAAAATATTATCAACCCTAATATATTTATGCATACGCATGTATGTACAACATACTTGCAGTTATGTTTGGAAGAGAAAAATAAATCCGAACTAGGAAAAAGTAAAATAGATTTTGCTACAAATACAAGTTTTATTTAAAAAGTACTTCAAATACAACAAAGCAATAAAGTATTTAAGATAAGCTTTACTAAACAGTTTTGATTTAGTATACAGTCCTATTCCCGTATGTAGTTAGTTCACGAATTATTTAATGGAAAATACTATCTAGACCTAAAAATTTGGCATAATTTGTTGACTTAATGACTTAACTTAATTGGAACCATTGGATTAACACCAAGTTATATTGTTTGATGGAGTCCACAGTCAATCTAAAGGTCATAGTTAATTAGGTCAGTAAATTAAGTCCCACTAACATTGCTTTACTTAATATGATGCATAAAAATAATTCTGGCCCCACATATCTCATGTTTAGATGTACAATTTAGATGTTAATATTTTATAAATGTAGGTCCAACTCAACGATCAACTCATGCGTGTTATTATTAAATGCCATTGAGGGTTTGGGATTCAAAGTGGAAAAATGTTAAAAAAAAAAAAGGTTTAAAATGACAAAAATATCCTCATTACAAATTTGATAGATCAATCTTTTACCACCTCACCATGGGTACCATCGCTACCAACGCCACCATTTTTTCTCTCGGTAATAACACCACCACCACAACCACAATCATTGTCACCACCACACCGCGTGACGGTGTCATCACCTTTACCCCGATTTTACTACCATCAAACTATTGTCACCACAATTGTTATAATGGTCTATCATGTATGTAGGTAATATGTGTACCTATATAGTCGCACATATGGCTATAGAGAAATAAGGGTACTTTGGACAAGTAAAAATTAGACTCATCTTCTCATCTTGTGTGAACTATATACATCACATTTGAAATCAACTTGATCTCACCTACCCCAAGGATTGAGATGGATGGATTTTGTTATCCAATCTAATTTTCTTTATCAGTCTTAATTCAATATCTGTATTTAGCTAGACCTCTGATTAGGTCTTTAAATTAGTTTTCTATAACATTATTTCTTTTCCGGTTGTTATTAAGAGTAATGTTATTGATATATAAACTAATGACATTATTTCTTGTTTAATACTTACAATTGCAACAACGCTATTAAACTATGTCACTATCACATTATTACATTAATAAATTAAATTAACTTTTTAGGCCTCAATAATATTACCCTACTACTAATCACCCTTAATTTAAAACCTTTGTGTTTTATCATGTTGTTTCTCTTTGTCTTGTTCTTAGAGTTTTTTAGGGTTGAAAAATAGGTAAAAACACTTTAAATTGCGACACAAGAGTATTTTTTTTAACAATGATTGAGGCGGCAAGACATTAAAACTCCATCAGTCGCACGGTCGCCACAGAAGAACATAAAATCGTGTGTTTATATATTAAGACTACGAGGAATATAATTTAGATAACCTAATTTAATGTAACTGCACAGAAAAACAACTCCATATAAGCCATACACATTTTTTTAATATAATTTGAGAGTTTAATATATTATGACCATTGAATTAATAATGAATTAGGTAAGTGTCAAACGGTGCCTTTATGATATCAGAGATATTTGGGTCAAATAACGCGTATTTCGACTAATTTTCTTTTTTTGTTTAATCAATGACAAACTATCAATACCAAAATTAAAATATTGATGAGTAATTCTATTTAGACCTAAAACACTGACTTAATTTGTTGACATAATGTTGTGTCTATAATAGAATCATTGGATCAACATCAAGTTTCAATGCTTGATGGCCCCCACAACCAATCCAAATGTCATAGTGAATTAAGTCAGTAAATTAGGTCAGTAAATTGGTCCCAATAGCATTGCTCAATATTGATTACCAATAAATTTCTCTTGACTTGCCTTAATAGAATGGGAAAAACTACAATACCGAATGAGGTATCGTATCAAAATTTACAATCTTTTAAAGTTAAGTTATAATTTTTTAAAGTGTAAGTTTCAACCTTTAAAGTTTATGATCGATCATAATAGATTGTGATTGACATCGAAGTTGTAATTTTTAAAAGTCAAGTTACAAGTCATAAAAAAAAAAATTACAACTATTTAAAAAAAGTCCATGATTAATCATAATTCTCTTGATCAAAAAGTTACAACTGTTCAGTTGTAACTTCCTTTTTATAAATTATAATTTTATCATAAAATTAATAAGTGGCAGTACTTACCTCTTTCGGTACAGTAGAGTTTCCCCAATAAAAATTATCAAAATTCAATCTCCAAATGTGCACTTACTGTTTTACTTTTAAAATGCACTAAAAAAGAAGTCGCAATAGCTGTATTGTTACCTAACGGTCCTAACCCAGGAACATATAGCCTTACCTTTTCAATCAAACATTTACCAGTCAAAACACTGCACAAACATACAACAATGTCTTCTCTCTCTCCACTGGTAGAAACTTTGTTCTTGCACCCCCTATCACTCTCTCTTCTCAGCTTCATCTTTCTAATCTTCCTCATCAAATGGCTCTTCCTCAACCCACCAAGCAGCAAGAACCTACCACCATCGCCACCAAAGCTTCCGATAATCGGAAACTTCCACCAACTAGGCTTTCTCCCCCACCGCTCACTCCAACCCCTATCTCAGCGCCATGGGCCTCTCATGCTCCTCCAACTCGGCACCGTGCCGACCCTCATCGTCTCTTCCGCCGATACAGCCCGCGAAATCATGAAAACCAACGATCTCATCTTCGCAAACCGACCCAAATCACACATCGCCGAAAAGCTTCTCTACAACTTGAAGGATGTGTCCGTGGCACCTTACGGTGAGTACTGGAGGCAGTTGAAAAGCATCTGTGTTCTTCAACTTCTGAGTAACAGAAGGGTTCAGTCCTTCGCTGCTCTGAGAGAAGAAGAAACAGCTCTGATGATGAAGAAGATTAGAGAGTTATCCTCCTCCTCCTCGTCATCGACGGTGGATTTGAGTGAAATGTTCACGTCGATTACAAATGATGTGGTCTGTAGGGTGGCTTTTGGGAGGAAGTACAGTGAAGGGGAAAGTGGGAAGAGAGTGAGGGTGTTGTTGAGAGAATTTCTGGTGTTATTGGGTAGTTTGAATGTTGGGGATTTTTTTCCATGGCTTTCATGGATAAATCGAATTAATGGGTTTGATTCAAAATTAGATAAAGTTGCAAAAGAGATTGATGATTTCTTGGAGGGAGTGCTTCAAGATCGCATGGATCGTCTGGAAATGGAGAGTGGTAGAAGAAAAGTTCATGAAGAAGGCAGGGAGGACTTTGTTGATACCTTGCTCAAAATTCAGAAAGAAGATGTTACTGGCATTTCCATTGATAGAGATAGCATCAAAGCCATCCTCTTGGTATAACACTCTCTCTCTCTCTCTTTCACACACACACTACCAGCATTTTTCTTGCTATATATTATTGCTCAAACTTAATTTATTATACTAATTAGATTGATAGCGGGTGTTATTCAATTTAATAATTATGAATAAATAAATTAATAAATTAAATTTTTTATCTTGAGGACAAATTTGCCCCGAAATATTGTATGATGTCTTCTGTAGATGAACATGATCTGTCTCCACCAAACTTGCTACAACACCATCTTTTTCCCCCTAGTATGTCATGATTTTGAAGGTTTAATGGGTTCTTTTTGTAGAGGAAACAATACGTAATTAAACTCTTGATTTGTATATAATTTATAATTTTTAGAATTATTGACAGATGATAGTTTCATTAATGTATTTAATTTGAATTAATTTATTATCATGTTTGCTAAAATTAGACTACAATGAGATAATAAAATTATAATCTATCCTATGCATTATTTTTGTTGGGTGCTAAATGCATGTTTAACAAATAATTTCAAAATAAAGAGTAGAAGGCTAAAATTTGAAAATTATTTATTTTTAGACTCCAGTTTTATGTACTTATCAAACAGTTTGATTTAATTCAGTATTTAGATTTTAATGGATACCAAATATTTATATTTCATGACTGAAGCTCGAGATTTTTTAAGTTACTTAGTGCCTTCAGACACAAGTTATTACTAGTACACATATATAGGAATAATGTTATCTTTGTATATGAGATAAGTAATATTAAATTTATGGTGTTTTTAAAAGTTTTTTGAACATTTTATTAAAAATATAATGATACATAGTTTTTAAGGTTAATATTGACAGTAACACACTCAACAAAAAAAGTAACACCAAACAGTAACACACTCAACAAAAAAATAGTAACATCAACCTGTAACACAAATATTTTTGTTGAGCGTGTCACTGTTTGATGTTACTATTTTTTTTGTTGAGTGTGTCACTGTATTACGTGTGTGTGTGTGTGTGTATGAAATTTTAAAATTCAAATGATACACAAATATTAAAAAGAATCTTGAAAGTTTCACATTCAAGTAGGTATGCACTATTTATGGTAGGGGTAATTATGGAATACATTTTAGAAAGAATTTGAAAAATGTTTTAAAATGTGTACTTATTGACAATTATTTAATGAAAAAAATGACTTAAAAGAGGATAAATTTGAAAATGGTGTTTAAAGCCAAATAAGTTGGGTTATTGACATAACTAATTGATCAATAAGCATCATTTATTGCTACTCAAAATTCAAGAATAATCTTATAACCTCGACCGTGCCATTAGACCGTAACGTCGTTTGTTCAATCTCGTTGTCCCCACTCTGTAGTAATATCAAATAAAAAAAACAAACTTGCTCAATTAAGTCAAAAGAATTTAGAGGAAGGTGACGTCATCGGCTGGGTACCTTGTAGTTATAATACGAGGTTTATTATTGATAAACAATATTCTTAACTCTATCTATAATATGTATATAACCAATTGAATCTAGATTTAGAATTCTTTTTTTATATTTTGTATGTCGATTTTATTTGAATTACAATTGGTGATATATATATATATTTCAATAGGTTGGTACCAACGGTGAGGATGGCGATGGTGTTTTAGTGGTTGAAGTGAAGAAGAGATGACACTGATGATACAAGTGTCTTTTTGTCTCTGCTGTCAACGGTGTTAGCAGTTCGTTTTAGTCTAATAACATAAGGGAGTCATTTGCATATTTTGAAACGACAAAGGGTGATGTGCACAATAACCTAACCACAGGAGGTTAAAAGAATTTTACCCTTTTTCTTCACACAATATTAGTTATACTAGTTTGTTGTCTAAAAAAGAATTTGTTGTATTTGATATTAACCTAATTATTTTGTTAATCGTGTTAATAGATCGTATATTTTCGGGTCATTATTGAGAAAGATGTGACCCTAACCTAATAATTTCATATGATCTTCGTGTGAGTCAAAAATTATGAATTGCTATACTGTAATGATGGGGCTATTTCAATACTGATCTTTTGTTTTACCTCTTGGATGGCTGTTAAGTACAGATAGTTTATCTTTGTACTGTTATTGTAGGATATATTTTCTGCTGGAACTGATACTTCAGCTACAGTTATGGAATGGGCAATGACAGAGCTCTTAAGACACCCCATCATCATGAAAAAAGTCCAGAATGAGGTGAGAGGAATTCTCAATGGCAAAAATAACATAACTGAAGATGATTTAGAGAAAATGCATTATTTGAAAGCAATGATCAAAGAAACTCTTCGTTTCCATCCTCCAATTCCCTTACTGGTTCCTCGAGAGGCCAGTCGAGATGTCAAAATCATGGGCTATGACATCGCGGCTGGCACAATGGTCGTGACCAATGCCTGGGCAATCGGAAGAGACCCTAAGTTGTGGGATGAACCGGAGAAGTTTTACCCAGAGAGGTTCTTGAACTCCTCCATAGATTTCAAAGGCCATGACTTCCAGTTGATACCATTTGGTGCTGGCAGGAGAGGATGCCCTGGAATTGCTTTTGCAATGGTCACTAATGAGCTTGTGTTAGCAAATCTTATGCAAAAGTTTGATTGGGAATTGCATAATGGGACAAAACGGGAGGACTTGGACATGACTGAATGCCCTGGTGTTACAGCCCGTAGGAAGATCCCTCTCCTTGCTGTTGCAACTCCATGTAACTGAACAGCCTGTTGTTGCTGTTACTCAAACCCATGACCTCACATAGTAACGATTCATCCTTACCATTGTTCTAAAATCCGTCCTAAAATTGTAAAAACTTGTGTCATACTTTTTGTTTGTACAAGTATAGTCTTCTCTTTACTAAAGCTTTTTTAGGGTTAATTATTTTTTATTTTTATGTGGTTTCGACTAGAAACACTTTATCTACTTAACGCTTAAAATTATGCACATTATCCCTTTATTGTTATGTATCAAAGTGAAATAATTATTTTTATCATCCAAATTAATGGATAGTGTACTCCACGCGTCCAAAACATGTTATGGCTTTTATTTATATTGTTTCCCTTCAAAAGAATAGTCTAAGTGCCTAAAATACCTTTATAAAATAGTAATGCTATAAAACCCAAAAGAAACTCAAAAAACTACAATTCAAATGCATATCATCCATTGGATGAGTGGATCCCATCAATTTTTTCAATAGGGCCCACATCCAAATAAATAGGGCATCGGTTTCAGATCAAAAAACATGTAAGAAAAACATAAGTAATTTTTTGTCTTGGATCAAAACCTCACTTGAGAGAAAGAAAGACTTGATATTTTTGATTGAAATGTGTTGATTTGTTGTAATGTTCTATTAATTTTATGGTCAATAAATCAAATAAAAAATCTAATTTTAGAACGGGGTTTTTATAGTAATTGTTTAGTTCTATTAACGACATCAATTACTTCACTTTGATACATATCTATTAAGGAGTAATGTGCATAATTTAAACATCAAATAGGTAAAGTGTTTATAGCCGAAATCATTGGGGGTAAAAAACAATTAACCCTTTTTTTTTTATGTACCTCCTATTTTAACACCCGGGGTTACTTCGTAATGTTGCGCTTTCGGATTAAAGAAAGACAGGGTGTCAATATCATCAACTAGAATTATATTCATGACTTTATTTTTATTGGCTCTCACCTTTCACCATTCTTCACTAATCAGTTCTAGTCTTGAGCTTTGCAAATATAAAACAGTCACAGTTAAGAGTTTGGCCTAATCAGTGTTAGGATCTTGTGTTTTTCACCAATTACCTTTGGGAGTGTGAGTATGCCCGAAAAGTTAGGAACAATGCTACAGTGACTTAATTTGAGTAGGCATGTATCTTATTTATATACACCATAGTACTCTAATAGGCATGGCGAAGAACAATAGTTGTGATCTTCGTTTATATATTGATCTTTGCCAGCTATGAAGAAGATTGTGATAGTCTATAATTTGGACCAGTGTCCATATAGTCCCAAGAAAATCTCAGATTCCCAAGGGTAGATAAGCTTTTTTGATCTCCTTTTTTTTATATGTTTTTGGCTTGGCCTATCTCTGCTATATCCGCATGCAGACAACTTATATCTCCAACTTAGCAGCTCTTATTAGAGTCGCCAAAAATTTGGCTTATTTATGCTCTGCTCTTAAGCAAGCAGTCTATATCTCTAACTTAGCGGCTATCACAAGAGTCATAAAAAATTTGGTCTATCTCTGCTCTGCTCTGCTCTGCTCTCAAGCTGGCAGCTTATATCTCCAACTTAGCGGCTTTCACAAGAGTCAGCAAAAGTTTGACTTATCTTTGTCTTTACTCTCATGTATGAAATCTATATCTCCAGTTTAACGGATCTCACGAGAGTCGCCAAAAACTTGACATATCTCTATTTTACTCTCAAGCAGATAACATATATCTCCAGCTTATCGACTCTCACGAGAGTCTTCAAAAGTTTGGTCTATCTTTGCTTTGCTCTCAAACAAGCAGTCTATGTCTCCAGCTTAGTGGCTCTTGCTTCAACTTTAAAAGCGTAAACCTAGGCACAAGTTGAGCAAAGTAATATATTCTTGAAAAGTCCGAGGTCGATCCCACGAGGAATTGCAACAAATAAACAGTCACACAAAAAAACTAACAGTAATTCAAGAGTAAAAAAAATTGAATTGGAAAGTTGTGGATTGAAGAAGATTGGATTTGGTAATTAAAACAATATTAAAAATACTAGAGCATTAGGTACTCTCTCTCAACTTCGTACAACAATAATTAAAGACTCAAAGAATTGACTTGAAATAGGAATTAAATGTCAGTTAACCCAATTAACAAATCAAGTGGTCAATTCGAAAGTTATGATCAAAAGACTACCAGGAACCTGAATAATCATTCAATTATATTATTTTATGAAATCATATTAATTCTACCAGCATAGAATAACCAGTGATTTACACGCAGAGAAACTCAAGTAATCGATGTACGTGGCACAACAACTCAGGAGTTTTTACAGCATAAACACTTTGCTAAAATATTAGGAATTAAATTAACACAATAACATAAATCATTAATTACAAAAGTCAATAAAAATACCGTACTCCGTTGAGAGATTTTTCCCTAACCCTAGCTTAGCCTTCTAGTCGGACATGATAAAAGAATAACAAAATAAAAAGATGGAAAAAGAAAATCCCTCTCTCTAAGATGAGAACCTCTATTTATAATAAAATAAATCCTAGGTATTGGTAGGAGATCTGAGGTTGGCTTGGAAGAAATTTCTTTGTCAAATAGAAGTCTTATTAGGTCAAATCCCGTGCATTAAATCTTTGCCTCGCGGGTACAAAATCTGTCCAGACTTCGAGCTAGAATTTCTCATATTTAGAGGCTGAATCACGAAATTTTCGTGAAATACATTTTTGTAACCATTGGAGTATTCTTTTCAACCCCGCAAAAATCAGGTCAATCGAATATCGGAGTCAAAAGTTTTGACTAAAATACTGAAGACGTGTCAAATCCTTATCTTCTAGAATACTTTCCAAATCCAACTTTAATTGGGTTTTCTTCAAACTTGGACTCTTATAAGGATTGAATTGCTGATTTATCTTCAAGTCTTCTTATCTCAATCTTGACTCTTCAATCCTTATTGATTATGATTCTTCTTCTAGTGATTGCTTCACTTGTATTATCCATTATTACTTTAAATCAATCAATTTACCTGCAAAATAAATCAAACAACTAGAAAAAGTATCAAACTAGAAAATCAAGGAATTTAACTCATTTAATAACAAATAATATGTAATTAACCAATCATTAAATATAATAAATAGCACTTTTGATGGTTAATCAACTCTCTCGTGAGTCGCAAAAAATTGAGTTTATCTCTGTTCTGCTGTAAGGTAGGTAGCCTATATCTTCAGTTTAGCGGCTCTCTCGCAAGTCATCAAAAACTTGGTCTATCTCTACTCTGCCCTTAAGCATGCAATTTATGTCTCCAAGTTAGCGGCTCTCACAAGAGTCGCCATAAGCTTGACCTAACTCAGCATGTGCTTATACACAAATAACCTTGGTCTCTAGAAGCTCAACCTAAAGAGTTGTTGCTCTCTCATGAGCCAACCTCAATTATATCCTGGTGCCCAGGACTCTCTTCCACTTCATTGAGTTTTAGCGTCCTCAAAAGTACGAAAAAAATTGCAGTCATTCGCAAATTTTCAAAGCCAAAATGCAGCATGACCAAGCACACAGAAGATAGGGTTTCACATAACAACAAGGTACCATAGCAAAGTCCTCTATCTCGGAATCGATGATACCCTCAAGACCCCGAGAACTAACATCCAAGGGTGTCATAAACCTCTAAAGCCTCTCCTTAGATAAAATTCACATCCTACAACAGAGACACCAGGCCATTGCTAGAAGCAGAATAATTATGTGAAGCGCTGGGGGCATCAAACCCCGTCTTCCTAGAAATAGCAGGACTGCCAGACCTCAGTTGGGAAATACTAGAGGCATCAGATCTCACCACTTTTAGGAGAAGGGGAAGTCACCATCCTAGTGATGTAGAGAGCCTTTGTCGTAAATCCATCAACCACATGATCACTGTGAAAGAGAGAATTTTCATAAACCAAAAACATCATCAATTTGTCTGGATCCTCCATGGTGTCGCTCGTGGTACCACCCAGTCTTATGCCTTCATTGGTGTTGCCCAAGTTCATACCTATGGTGCCACTCGTCAAAGCATCTCCATTTCCACACATCGAAACGTTCATTCTTCTCTTCATCTTCTCTCCAACAATGGCGTTACCAAATAGAGGAATAAGCTTAAAAAATGACATGGATGGAAAGCTAAAAAAGGCATCACATGGAACAAGATATTTGTTTTACCCAAAGGAAGGAGCTCACTCATGCCCTCATCTCCCAATCACTACCAGGGCTTGGGGCATGGGGGTAAATGACGAGTCTAGATTTAACTAGGTTAGACACAATTAATAAGCTAAGTCCAAATTAGCTACAAGGCGAGTCAAGCCCAATTCATGGATTCAGCCTAGTCCAGAGTTCAAGGAGTCTAAAAGGATTAGAGCACGCGAGGAGCAATTATCAGAATACTCACCCTCGAAGATCAAGACAACTTTTAATTGTACTTATCTTTTATAGCTCCCCGAAGATCTAGTACATTTACCCTCACGTCACCGCCTTAACTAAAGTTTTGTGCCTATAAATTGTAAGTTCTCTCTACATAAGAGGATACCTCTCTACACACTCCACACATAGCTTTTCTCTCTCCTAATTATTGTATCCCTCTCGGAGCTAACCATAGCTCTCTCTCTTGTTCACCTTACTTAAAAGATTCCCCCGTCACCACTGTTGTTTTCCAGAGTAGAGTAAGTCACCCGAACCAAACCACTATGTATCTGCTTGTTGACCCTATATTTACATTATTGTCATTGATTGTTATATTAATTGTCAATTATTTACACTTTATCACATACTCGATTGTTGATTTTGTATAAGACCGTTTTGTGCATCATCGAAGGGTATGAATAAAACAAACATATTGACCGAGAGAGTGTGCAGTGAAATTTCAGGTAATATAAGGGGTGACTTTGAAAAAAACATATGTTATAATCTTTAACTTATTTTAGTGGTGCTAGCTAATGGTGCCCACCCAAGATGCAGTAGTGCCCACCCGTGAAGGCCATGATCCATATGGGAATTGCACGGGTAAAAATCCGTCAATAGTTGAAATATTTTGAGGGTAGCCCCTAGTCTTCGAGCATCATCCAATCCGTGAACTGCAAAACAAAAAGAGGTTAGAAGGACCCCCGGCGTTGAGCCAGGGGAGGTCCCTCCGATGCCTAAGTCAGTATCGCGAACCATAACTGAATTCCCCAGTGTATGCGCTCGAAGAGCCATATAAGAGTGTGTGTCTCAAGTAAAGAGCTGAAGTGTTCATACTTCCGGCCCCCCCTCTTCTTTGGGTCTTCACCCTTATATATAGAGAGAGAATTAGAGTCACTTACCTCATTGTCCAGCCGTTCATGTCAGGAGATAGGCATGACTAGCCTATTAAAAACACTCATTACCTGCAACATATTTATTGCAGTTGGTCCCACTTGTGATATTTGTTAATTCATTTATATTCTTTCCTTGGGAGTGGGGCTAGTGGGTCCTCTTGATAGAAATGTCCCGTCAGGAATCATCTCCTTAATTCTTGAAATTGCAAATATCTTCATTCGATAGCAAATATCTTATTATTTGATTTTTAATCAATTGTGAATATTGTTGGGTGCTTGATTTTGAATGCCTACATTGAGAAAATTCGTTGAGGCTAAATGTTCAAACGACACGATTTTTTTTTTAACAAAAGTCTTATAATTAATTTTTTGTTTTGTTTTAATTTTATACACTATGCTTACCTAATTTTGGCATTTTGTGTTAAGGAAATTTTGAAGTATTAAAAGTAGCATAATAAAAAAATTAAATATATTATCTTACTTTTGTAAATTTCGAGAAAAAAAATTTAAAATCTTATTAAAATGTTTGGTGACAACCAAAAATAATTTTCTGCCTCCGCCGTGCACTGATCATTCTCTGAAGCACTATATATGTTATTGATCTTTGCCAGCTATGAAGAAGATTGTGATAGTCTATAATTTGGACTAGTGCCAAGAAAAATCTCAGATTCACAAGGGTAGATAAGCTTTTTTTTATCTTTTTTTGTTTTTTCTGTTTTTTTGGCTGACACAGATCAACGACTAAACCACAATCTATTCCAATGAAAGATAAAGAGAGAAGGACCACCACCTAACTCGGTGAATGGACTGGGTAATCTTTGATTGCAGAAGGAAAAGATATGGACAATAAGATGATGTAGCTAACCTTGACTTTATTGCAAAAAAAGAAACATTAACCGTCCATTACTAATACTTACTGTCATTTCTTTGAATCTAGTGGTAATTTCATGCTAGTACACTGAAGTGGTGGGCCTGCTGTCGGCTCCGCCACTGTGGGGTAGAGTCAGACACATGAAGCCTATTATGTCTGCACATAGAGAGGTTGTTTCCGCGAAGTCAAAGTCATAATAAAATAACCTTATTATTCCTCTAAACGCTAGTAAATTTAAGAATTTTGTGAAAACAGAGATCAGATAATTTGTCCCATTTTAGTGAACCCAAATTACCTATAATTTTGCCAAATTTATGTTGCATGTCCCTTCTAGAATTCAGTTCATGAAAATTCTAATGTAAGCAGACACTACTTTTCTTAGATTCCGGTCTTCCTGTGCAATCACTATCAATTTTTATTTTTTTATCGGTTGGAAGTGTCTGAGTCAGCTTACGCGTAATTCAACTAATCTTCTCAAAAACAAGTCATTCATACCGGAAAAAAAATATTCATGAGAGATAAAGACTATCAAATCTTTATCATGCCAAAAGATACACTTAATTTAGAGGTCATTTTTCTAGCAGAAATTTCTCTACCTAACCATGGTCAGATGGATGATGCCGTGATGTGTGGTTACATTTCCTCAAGATTGGTCAGATTTCTTTGTCCTCAAGTTCAAAGTCTCGGTAAGTGTGGAAACTCCAAAACAGAGAATTATCAAAGCTCAAAGGACAAGTAGAGAAAGCCTCTCCACGTTGCAAAATTGAATATCCTAAAGAGGGTGCAGAAAGCAAAACTGTTTTGAGCATACAAAAGGATAACCATACAAGAAAGTGGTATCAAAACTAACCTTGCTTGAAGAAACTGCAATGGCACTTCTTCAGTTGCTGCTGAAAGATGGCTTCCTACCCTCTTTAGTCATTGCATCAATTATACTAGTAGTGGTGGTGATGATGTTTCTATTGAAGGAGAAGTCCAGAAAAGGAAAGATCAATCTCCCACCAAGCCCTCCAAAGCTACCGATAATTGGCAATCTCCACCAGCTTGGCAACATGCCACACCTATCTCTCAGCCACCTAGCTGACAAGTATGGTCCCATCATTTACTTGAAGCTTGGTGAGGTTCCAACAGTCGTGGTTTCATCAGCTAAAATGGCAAAGGAAGTGATGAAAACCCATGATCTTGCACTTTCAAGCCGCCCCCAAATCTTCTCTGCCAAACACCTTTTCTATGACTGCACTGATATTGTCTTCTCTCCATATGGTGCTTACTGGCGGCAAATAAGGAAAATTTGCATACTTGAGCTGTTAAGTGCAAAGCGAGTCCAATCCTATAGCTTTGTAAGAGAAGAGGAAGTTGCCCGTCTGGTTCATCGGGTTGCAGAATCGTATCCAGGCACCACTGATCTAACCAAGATGCTTGGATTGTATGCAAATGATGTCCTTTGTCGTATCGCGTTCGGAAGAGACTTCTCGGCAGGAGGCGACTATGATCGGCGTGGATTCCAGAAGATGCTTGAGGAGTATCAAGTGTTGCTCGGAGGATTTAGCATCGGAGATTTCTTCCCTTCAATGGAATTTATACACAACTTCACTGGCATGAAATCAAGACTTCAGAACACCTTCAAACGCTTTGATCAGTTTTTTGATGAAGTAATCAAGGAACATCTCAATCCCCAGGGAGAGAAAGATCACAAGGACCTTGTGGATGTCTTACTTGATATACAGAAAAATGGGTCAATCGAAATGCCTCTCACCATGGACAACATTAAAGCCATCATCTTGGTAAGTGAACAATACTTGTGCACCATGCTCTAAATTACAGGTGTATGGGGGAAAATATGGATATTTATGTATGCATTAATGCATATATACATATTTGTATATATAAGGCTTTTCCTGGGAACTGAGAGAATGGGAAGGAGAGATGGAACCAGTAAGTGGCAACTGGTTCAACGATGCTACCAAAAAAAGCCTTCTATTCTATGTGCTATTAGATCCACTCGTTCCTTCTCCTTTCCTTTCAGTCAAGGTCTAACCTCATATAGCGAATGAAAGGTAATACCTTAGAATAGAAGCGACTATATGCCGTGAGAGCCTATAGTCTTATTTAGCTCAACTGTTTGCATTGGACATCTAACCATATATACTAAGTTGTAATTGTCATGGCAGGACATGTTTGCCGCAGGAACAGATACAACCTTCATAACCTTAGATTGGGGAATGACAGAGCTCATAACGAACCCCAATGTCATGGAAAGAGCACAAGCTGAATTAAGGAGTGTTGTTGGAGAAAGAAGATTTGTGTCAGAGGATGACCTGCTTCAGTTGCACTACATGAAAGCTGTTGTCAAAGAGATCTTCCGACTACATCCTCCTGCACCAGTACTAGTCCCAAGAGAATCCATGGAAGATATAACCATTGATGGGTATGATATTCCTGCACAAACAAGATTTTTCGTCAATGCCTGGGCAATCGGGAGAGACCCAGAATCTTGGGAAAATCCAGAACTATTTGAACCAGAGAGATTCATGGGTAGCAATATAGACTTTAAAGGACAAGATTATGAGCTGATACCTTTTGGTGCTGGTAGAAGAAGCTGCCCTGCTATTACGTTTGGCACAGCAACCGTTGAGCTTGCTCTAGCTCAACTTCTCCTCAGCTTTGATTGGGAGCTTCCCCCTGGTATTGAGGCCAAAGATCTGGATATGACAGAAGTCTTTGGCATAACAATGCATAGGATTTCTCATCTCAGTGTAATTGCCAAACCACACTTTCCATGAGTCCAAGCTTTGCTGTATAAACTCCAGAGCAATAATGTTGATTCCAACAGTCATCTAAACTCAATAATTATTCATCTCTTCGTTTTCGGTTGATAATTTTCTCGAACACAAGAAAAACCAATAAAACAATATTTGTCAAAAAAAAAAAAAGTTGGTATTAATCATATGCCCATTAAGAATGCAAAAACAAGTCGTGCACATTGAAAACTGGTGGTGAGTATGTTCTTGAGCTTTGGAAACAAAATGAAACTGTAAAAGCAACAATACTTTTGTCTTACTCATAAAATGAGTAGCATTCCAGCATCCTTCTGCTTCGTCCAAAGGAAAGCGAAAAAAATGATTGAGAAGCAGCAAAATGGAGTTGGAAGAAAAACTAAATAGGATATGACCTTATGTTGGAAAATACATGTAAAAACATGATCTGGTGCTGTATGCTTGAAGGCAGCCCCACTCAACAGTCATCAAATTCGATAAATCAAAATCTTCACTTTGAATATAGGATTTTACAGCTTATGAAGAAGGAAAAGCTCCATCTTAGAGAGTATAGAGCTTATCGAAAAGATCATTCTTCCTGTGTGACAAACACAATGGCAATGTAATTCTTTCAGATCAATTTTAAGATTCAAGACTTCTGTAAGTCGACACAGCAGCTCCTACATGGTAAATGATTCATGAATACTACCACAACTTGTGCACGAGGAGCCCTGCCTAAATATTTCAGAAAATTCAAAATTAGACAAATGAAATGTCACTCTCTAGATTGGTGCATTACATCAATCATCGAAGAGGCTATCTTCTGATCATTGAATCCCATCCCAGACAATCAAGAAACTACTTTGTCTAATATCGCTTCTACTAGTTTTTTTTTCCCAGCTAGCTGCATAAACCATTTCCTGCCTGGGAGACATCAGTCATTAAATCAAATGGGGGAATTCAAGTTTTGAAATGAGGAACACATAACAAAATAATGCAATTGTAACAACCATGGGATAGATTTGTTCTAGACATGATGGTTCAGCAGTTCACACGACGAGCTCACCATTGGTAGGGTATACATCATTCTAGACAATCAAGAAACGCATGTAGCTGGTGCAATAGGGCCAATCCATTCTTTAGGATGTCAAATTACAACCAACCCACCAAGTAATGAAGAATTTCATTATTTAAATTCATAATAAATCAGAGAAAACTAGAAATCAAACTGAGAGACAAGTATTCCTATCAATAAGCTGGATTCTTGTACATGAAGTTATGTAGCAAATAAAAAACAATCAATGGCCATTAAATCACAGAATAGATTCCTTATGAAGCAGTGAAACTAAATATGCATAGCCCACGCATTACACCTCCTTTTACAAGCATGCACGAGTTTGACAAAAAATAGGTGAGGAAATACCCCCATAATAACCTCAATAGATCATACAGAAATACAACTCAATTGACTCAGCGTGCAAGAAAAAGAGAAATCATGAAAGAGTCATGTATGACAACCACTTCCGAAAACTCGTACTCTGGCTTCCAAAATTGGGATGCTTGGCAAGTCGCAGTTGTCAGGTCTCTAGTGCATGAACTCAAATGGAGAACATCATCTCTTAGATGCTTGGGCTATAAAGAACTTCAGATCTAGCTCTTCTCCCTTAGTGAGCCCTTATATCCTGAAGATAACGACCCACTTGCTGTGCCCCAAGAAACAAAGCATCAGCAACAAGAAAGACTCCAACCTATGACACAAATAATTTGACAAGGGATTATTCTCTGGGTAAAAACCGGATCTAAGGTAAGACAGAAGTTTGGTTCATTCCAAATGGCTGGAAAGAATTACTACCAGACGGGCAGAGAAAACTAATCGGTAACCCCAACCCTCCTTGGCACCTGCAGCTCTTTGTTGGTCAGTCCATCTGACAATAATCAGAGAATGTCAATAAGTGCATTGTCCAATAAAATTTATACTGACATAAATTATGTCGGACATTTGGACAAAAAGTAACATTTATTGGCATGTCTGAATATGCTGCAAGAAGGCATATCCTATTGTGTGATGGGCTGGAGAAACATCGGCGATGGTGAGTGATTCAGCGCTTTCCCCTGTTGGTAGGTGAGTTGGAATTGTGTTATAGCAATACAAGTACAGTGTACAATTCATTCCCCAAAATCAGAGGATCAACCAAATCAAGCTGTTATCCAATCCATAAATATCCATTGGGTTGTTTCCTTGCTTTTCAACACCATCCAGAGAACTTGTGATAGATAGCACTGTTACCATGTCACAACATGCTTCATCATAGCAAGCAGTACATGCACCCTGATGCACTACACTAATAAGCGATAGACAGGGTTTATAAGGTTATACAGATATGTTCATCTTCCAGGAAATATGTACAAAAAAAAAATGCGTAAGTCTGATATAAGTACCCAAGGAACTCTGAAAGCCCACCAATTCCAGCAAACTTAAAAGGCTGAGGACCTTCCCTTTCAACATCCTGCTCCAAATAAGATTTCATTGCCTCTTTAGTCTTAAATAGCAAAAAAAGAAAGGAAAATAACCATAAAAACATTAACATACACGAAAGCAAATTTCAAATTTCTTTCCAAATAAGCTAGTACCTCTTCTTCGGCAGCCTCCAGACCCCCTTGAACCCAAAAAAGGTTTCTATAACCAGCATTGTACAGTAGCTCACAAGCTGCTAGAGATCTTCGACATGAAAATGTGGTTGTGTGAAGCTTGGAAGAGTGAAAAGGTATCCAGAGTCATCAATATTTTACAAATCATATTCAAGTTGAGTTCATCTCCGTTTAAAGTGAAATATTTTCTAAAGTTTACTCAGTTGGAAGAGCACTGGGTCCCATCATAAGCCTCGACAGTCAACTGGCCCAGTTATATTGCAAACACATAATAAAGCTTATATCAATCCTGTTTGCCCAGCAACCATATATTTCACTTTTTTCTCTTTGTGCACTGGCTTACTTATTGAAGTAATGTTGCACTGCAAATGATAACAACTAATTAAGGAAATTATTTTGTCGTCATCATTTCATGCCCTTTAAATAAACAATGCTTAGGTGCTTTGGGACATTAGTAGGTGCCTCTCTGATAAATGCTCCCATAATATATGGAAGAAAAAGAAAAGAAACTATACATTCTAGTGCTTACAAAATACAAAAACTGTTGGTAGTTGCAGAAATTGATATGTAACAAAAAATGAGAACAAAAAACTCCTCAAAAAAATAATACTCCTTGTTTCAATAGAAGGACACTTTCAGGAGTTCCAACTTTTCAAGGAAAATGGCTCCAGTATTATAATTGTGGTAGGAAATTTGAAATGGACCCTACAGCTATTTCAAAATTTTGACATGTGACCTTTTCACCACAAATAGACTTTTCAAATTCTCGCTCCTAGAAAAGGTAGGTTTGGAACATTGTGTAAATAGTGTATTGACTTCTCATGAAGCACTTTTAACATGGGACATCCTTAAAGGAAGACCAATATTTAATATTGAGATGGAGTATTATATCCCAATGCTTTTGTTTTGTTGGTAAAAAATGTAAAGGAAATGGAGAAAGAACCATCTGTAACCAAATGGTACAAAGACCTTAATCCAAACATTGTAACAAGAAGTAAACAAATTATTCACTTGACAATCTAGCATTCGAAATTGAAAAGTTCACCTCAATCCCTTCTGGCATGCCACTATAAGATCAGTATCTTTCGAGAATTTCTCCTCAACTTTTGATAAGAATTTACTGTTGGATAAGGAATCGGTAAGTGGACAATTGGCAATATTATACAGACACATGAAGATCTACAAAACAAAAAGAAGAATAAGAATTCTTTGAGTAACACACTTATCATAGGAGAGTGAAGGCACGCCACTCCACCAACCTCCTACAAGAAAAAGAGGAAAATTGAACAAGAACTCTAAGGGAATTAACTACAATAGAAAAACGATGTTCTTTTAATTTTTAAGAAGTAAATGAAGGTAGCAAACCAATTATGCCTGTTCTGGTAATACACCATATTAAGATTATTGCAACAACTGTCCATTTGAATAACGAGACACAAGATTTATAAAGTGGGAAAGACCATAGAGATTGTGTAGATGGTATGGCTCCATATGCAAATTATGAGAGACTCGAGAGTGTAATACCCATCATGAAATTTGTGGCCTTCCTGGAAAGAGTTCCGGCATCAAATCTACTGTCAACTTCAAAGATTGGAATCCATGTTGACCCTTTAACCCATGCCTTCAAAACAAGAGCTAAAATCATGGTAATGGGAGGATGAATAATATGATGATGGAAGTTGAAACATATATAGTGGACCATTTTCTTTTATTTTATTCCGAAAAGAAAAAAAAATAGGGGGGAAGGGATAAAAAGAAAGTGCTTCCAAACAAATTGGTCAAGATGAAGTATGGTGCTTTAATAAATAGGATCAATGAATCCATAACAATAGTCAAAGTTGAAGCTTTCAACACTACAATAATGGAAAGCTGTGAAGAAATCATCACGTAAACTGGCAAATTATATAAAGAAGCAAGTGGCGTGGGACAAATAACTGTATTATGGGACCAAGTATTCTACTATAACACCGAAAGTATGACATCTCCCTTTTATATTCACAAAAAAAAGGGGGGATTTTACACAGAAAATAGTGTGAAGCAAAAAAAAATCACCTTTTTACGTTCGATAGACGGACGAACATCAAGTAAGGTTTTTCCTGTAAGTTTTATTGCATACCCAGCTTCCCTTGGGGTCAGAACTTTGACTTTCTCATCCCTGACCTATGATAAAATAGATAAAAAAACTCCATCCAGAGAGCTATACATAATTCTTAATGCATCAAGGCAATTGATCATTTAGTTGATATTCACTACAATCTAATCAAGACGCCCAAGTGGTGAATAAAAGGTCAGGCATTCTAGTGCAAGGCATAGACCTGTAAGGATCGTCACACAAAAATGTCACGTACAACACTGACACAATTGTATTTATGTTCATCATATTTAATTTAAGAGACTGTAAAAGAAACAAAAACATCAAAAAAATGCCAATGAACAAGCAGTGATTTTTAGGGCACCTCTTGAGCACTCGGGCTTTGTAGATTGTCAGTCATGATAAATGTCCAGATTACGTGGCAGCGGAACATTGTACCAAAAGGAATATATACACAATTATTCCAACATCATCCATCAGCCTTGCCAATAAGTTTTTAGGGCACACATAAGACCTCAGACTGATCCAGCTTTGACTACACAGACAAACTACAACTATGCTGACTAAAGTTAATAAGTTTATTTGCATTTGACAGTATCACACAACAGGTGATGATTATAGTGAAAAAAGTGAAAAACTAAGGATGTAACCAGTTTTTGAGTGCTCTCTATATCCCTATGATGATATTAAGTGCAGTTCAAATTCCCAACCTATGAAGTCAAAAACTGCTTGAACTTTTACAAACTATCAATTTATAGATTTTTAACCCAACCCTCACACCAACTCAAGCAATCACATATTGGCAACTTAAATCACCAGTCCAAAAACTCTATTTTGAGCTGCCTTAAGATTTAATTTCGTAAAACTGAAAAATCTTTAAATCCTTTGGAATTGCTACTGTAACTTGGGTATCTATGAAATTCGAATTCAATTGATAGCACCGACACGATAAAATTTGACTAGAGCTCCATTTTCGTTGCCCAAAATTGCAACTAAGATTTGGTTCAGCTACTAAAAATCTAACATTTCCTAAGGTCTTATTATCTATACAAGTATTAAAGTTGATTGGAATTCTCAGAACCTACCAGCGTCTCCCATCTCTTTCTAGCTGCAGCCATATCTCTCGTTTGCTTCAACTCATAATCTTCATCAACTGCTTGCATTTTTACCACACTTGCATACTGTACCAAAACAAAAGCAAACCCATCTCACAATTCATGCTTACCTACATATTAACGCGCATTTACACAAATTAAAGATGCCTAAATCACTACAAAATTGAAAAAGATGGAAGATGGAAGATGAACTTACGCCACTGTGGCGAGTCCCAAAAGGGGGTCTGAGTTTCAGATAAGGTGGGGATGGAGAACAGAGGCGATGTCCTGTCCTTAACACCAGTGGCTTGTTGAAAAGTTGTTTCTGAGAATCACAACCCGAGAGAGTGAGAGTGTTCAATGGTGGAAGTCCAAGACCGAGAGCTTCCATTGCTGAATTGCTTATCCACTACTCCCCGCAACGAAAGTATATACACAGCCTGGGTCAGTTTTGTGTTGCCACCTAATAAGTTTACTAATTTCGTAGCAGCAATTTAAAATGTTTTTTTTTTGGACATTAATAATTGGGATAATACAAAATTAATCATACAGCTGAGGATGTAATATGGAAAATATGATAATTGAAGGGATAAAGTAAAAAAAATTATAGTTGAGGAGATATAATTTGCCCTGTATAATATTATACTTAAATGCATTTAAATTACTTTTTTAAAATTATAATTAAATATACTTTTATTTTTTTTGCTTAAAAAAAATAATAAAATGGTATCATATAGTTTGAATTTTTCATGCATTAAACTCGGTCAAACGAATTTTTTTATGTATTTTGACATGAAAGTAATAATTAAATAAGATGCCGTTAAAATTAACATTTTTTAGTTTTTTGCAACTTTTTAAAAAAAATTCTTAACTAGTTTCAAACAAACCGATTATGACTACATAACTTTTTTAAGTATCTCTTTGTCGTGATTTCTTTTTAAAATTAATTTTTTTAAGATTAACTTTTATGGGTGGTGATTTTGGATGACGAGTACACACGACCGTAATCAAAGATAGAAATGACATTTTTATGGTTGGGATGGCCAAAAAAATTATGTAAGGTGAGTTGTCGATGGCCGTAGACATCACTGCTATGAACTTAATTATAAATTTTGCTCTACAACAAACAATGCAGAATGTCATTTTGGAAGGGGATTCAATTAAACTATTGAAATTTGTTAAAAGATTGGAGGTAGAGGCATGGATCATCGATTTTGAATCTACATTGAGAATGAACTTCAAATGTTTGATTCGAAGAAATAGAAATAGAGTAGCTTTTAATTTGATTAAACATGAGAGATTTATTGTCTAGCAAGAGAGAGCTCCGAACTTTGTAATGTCTTTCCTTTTTCATGATATTTCGTATCAATAAAACTATCACAATATTTGAATTTGTGTTTCTGAGATGATACGAAGAACTCTATTTGTGATAGGATTTTAGTTCAAGAAAAAATGTATATGATGGGATTTGAAGGTAAATGTGTACTTTGTTGAGGGACTATATGCTTGCGCTACACACCTAGATCTTAGGTTTTTCACAAGCCAAGAGCCCTCAACAGGGCTGTTCATTGGGTGGCTGCAGTTACACATTTCGATTCTATTGTTGTAAATTGGGTCAGTTGTCCACCATTAGAGTTTAAGGTTTTGTTTTTTTTTTACTGTAATCAAAATTTTCCTACTTGAACGAAGATTACTACCTTCTTGATCCAAAAAAAAAAGTATAGGTGGCGAAATTCTGGTATTTAATTTGAATGTAATTAATACCATTCAATTAGAAAATCTTAAAAAAAATATTTTATTTTTTAATTTAATTAAAAAACTTTTTATTTTATTTTCTAGTTCATGTAAGATTTTATTTTCTAGACGATACACCGAACCACTTCCACTTTCCCCTTACTCTCAAAACATAACGACTCTGTTTTTCTCTCTCTCTCTCTCCAATTTTATTCCTATGCACTGAACACACAACACCCACAATTTTATACCATCTCCACTCCCATTCTTCTCTCCCAATCTCTATCTAACAACTACAATTTATTCTCCTCGATCTAACAATTTCAAATTTTGAGCATAAATCATAAATTAGTAACAAAAAATTGAGAGAAATAGGGATTGGGTTGGTTCACAGTGGTAGCAATAGCGCACTGTTCGGTTTTTGCGGCAAGGTTAAATGGTGTTCACTGATGGTTGTGGGTGTCGGTTTCGAAGCTTAAATACTGTGATTGAAAAGCAGAGATTGTTGATTAAGTCTAGTGTTAGGCTTAGGTTGTGTGTATGAGGGGACTGAGAATTTGAGAGAAAGGGTGACTTCTGGGGATGGGGTTATGCAAAGGAAATGAGGTCGTCGATGCTGTCACGTCTTCGTCGGTATTTTTGGGTCTCGTTGGGAAGGTGTGTGGTGCTAGTTTATGGCTTTGTTTGTGTTGTTAGGTCTCGTGTGGGGTGTGGTTGGGTTAGTTCCGCTGTGGTTGTTGGCAATGTGTACACTGCACAAGAATATAGAGAAACATGTGATTGTTGTGCAAAAGAGAGACCTCTCTCTCACAAACTAGCGAACAACGATGGAGCCCACCACCACGACATCGTCTCCACCCTTCTAACAGCAGGATTTTGTGTTGTCTAGAGAGAAAGAGAAGAGTAGCTGGGTGTTATGTATCGTTTAAAAAGAAAAAGGAAAAGAAAAAGAACTAGGGAGCATTTGACCCATCCACGTTTGCAGTAGTGAGTATAAAGGTGAAATGAATTAAGAAAAGATAACCAAAAGCTTAAAAAAACAAGTAGTTCATTAAGTTTTGGAGTACCTTAGTTTTCTTAAGTAGCTCATAACCTGTCATTCCCGATATACAATAATTTGTGAGTATCAATTTTATCTTGGAACACTGCCAAAACAAAAGAAACAGACAACATCCCCTTAGACATGTACTAGAGGTAAACCAAGCAGTGTTTACAGACATAAAATAGAGGTAACTCATATACAAGAGAAAGTGAAACACGTGAAACTAATGATACAAAACAGAGCAACTAAATCGTTGTAGAAATAAAAACTTTCAAGAAAATTCAATTACAGAACAAGCCAATTCAATTAAGTTATTCAATTCAATAATCTACTCAATTCACAATTCAATAACATAATCAATAATCAACTCAACTCAGTACCCAATTCAATATCACAATCAATAATCAACTCAATAATTAATATTTTCATAGAATTTCAAAATTTCAATAATTTCATACAATTTAAATATTTTTCATTCAATAAATAAAGAGGACTCACCAGAGGTGGTGGATGTGCTGTCAATGGTACAATGGAGGAACAATAGTGGAGATTGGGGGATTTTGGGTGGTGATGGGACAGGTTTCGATGGTGGTGGTGCTTGGATTTGGGGCCATGACGGTTGGGTGGTGTTGGGTGGTTCTAGGTAGTGGTGGGTGGTGGTGGGTAGTGGTGGATGGTGCTTAGATGGTGGTCCTGCGATGGTTCTCTCACCTAGAAACGTTAGGGCAGAGGGGAGGGAAGAATGAAAAAATAAGAGATAGGAAAGAAAAGGGAAAAAAACGAGGGTGAGGTGAACTTAAGCACGTCAGTAGAACTGACATTTTTAATTAAAATTGGACCTCTGGTCAAACTTAAAAACATAAGTTAGACTGACGTTTTTAGACTAAAAACGTCAATCCATTTGACGTCTTTAAATTTAAAAACGTCAAATTAATTGACGTATTTAAAAGAACTTGTGTTTGAGAATTATTTTCATACCAACTATTAATTGAAACTTTTTTTTTCAAAAAAACGTGGGATGGGTCAAAAGGTCAAAACTAGGGGGCAAAAGTGGGTTTGTGTGTGCTATTTGCAATTTCCTATGTGAGAGAGAGGAAACAAATAGCAAAATTTGAGGAGGAAAAAGGAGTCTGTTTGGATATATCCTTAAGAAAAATATTATTTCGACATACTTTGACGATTTAATTTTGGGATTTGATGTATAATTATTAAATTAGTTGTGGGCTCCATCTAACATTAAAACTCACAATTAATCCAATAATTACATTAAAATTACATCATTAAGTCTCCAGATTAAGTCTTCAAATAACGTTCTTATAGCATTGCTCCGACGAGCACTTAAGACTTGTGTTCTAGCAAGGGACAAAGGTTGGGTTCAGTGATGAAAGTCCTCGTCATCAATACTAAGGACGCATTGAAGTAATGTTCTCGAAAAAAGAGCGGTTTTGGGGAAATTGGTTCTGTGATAAAGGATCCCAAAGTTGGTTAAAGGTCCACTACCTATTTAGTTTAATATTCGAAATTTCTCTTCGTGGGCGCTTAGGTTAGCTGATTTTCTGGTCAAGTTTTTCCTCTGCTCTTTCTTTGGTTATATACCAACTCACCTACCTAGATAAGTGGATTCACCTGATTCAGCAGATTCGGCTTCATATGAAGCGTCTACGAATTAAGCAGTGGATCGAGATCTTAGGATCTAGTTACATTCTTAATGTTTTCTAAACTTGGAATAAAAATGTTTGGATATAAAGGTGTTTCGGATAATGACACAATTACTCTTCACAGCAGTCATGTGCATAACATGTGTTAGTTTTCAGTCACTTTTTTTGGAGGGAAGTTAGGAGTAACGACCAAAGACAGCTATTGTGTTAATATGGAGGATAAAATTGATGAAATTACAATTTTATGGATGAAAATGCAACAATTGACAAAACTCAGGGACTAATAGTATAATTTTCCCTATTATATATCTGTACGTCTTCTGCCCTTTGAGTTGAACATACAATCCTCCGAAAGAAAGAACTAACTTCTTATCTCCTTCGCTGACAAACAATGAGTCCTCTGGTTCTCCTTTCCTTTTCCCTTGTGTTTCTGATCTCTTCATGTATATCATTATTGATGAAGAAGAAAAAGAAACAAGAAGAAACCAATAATCTCCCTCCTGGTCCAACCAAGCTCCCTCTCATCGGAAACCTTCATCAGCTTGGTGACTTACCCCACCGATCTCTTCATCGCCTTTCAAACCAATACGGACCTCTCATGTTCTTGCAATTAGGATCAGTACCCACTATAGTAATCTCATCGTCCGATATAGCAAGAGAGGCCTTCAAGACCCACGACTGGGTTTTCTCCGGCCGGCCAGTTTTATACGTGGCTAAGAAGCTCAGCTATGGCTGCCTGAACGTGTCTTTTGCACCATATGGTGAGTACTGGAGAGATCTCAGAAAGATGGTGACTTTGGAGCTATTAAGTGCAAAGAGAGTACAATCATTTGAGGCAATAAGGAACCAAGAGGTGACCCTTTTGGTTGATTCTATAGTTGATTATTGTTCTTCAAGTTCAGTCAATCTGAGTGATTTGATGCTTTCAATGGCGAATAATATGATATGTAGAGTGGCTTTTGGTGGAAAGATTAGTTGTGGAGAAGAAGATGGGAAAATAAATTTTCTTGAGATTTTTGGTGAAACACAGGACTTGTTGGGTGGATTTTATGTTGCTGATTTCTTTCCTTGGATGGCATGGTTGAACAAGTTCAATGGCCTTGAAGAGAGGCTGGAAAAGAATTTTAGAGAGTTGGATAGTTTCTTTGACAAAGTAATAGAGGGTCATCTTGATCCCAACAGGCCTAAATCAGAGCATGAAGATCTTGTTGACGTATTGCTTAGTGTGCAGAAGGAACCAACTCAAGCAATCACTTTTAGTTACGAACATATCAAGGCTGTCCTCACAGTATGTTTCTCTCTCTCTCTCTCTCTGTGTTCCCAATTTTTTTGCACAACTAGAAATTGTGAACCACACTTTTTTGGAGTTATAACTCATGTAATTCAAATCTTAGCTAGATTCAAACAATTACCGGCAGAATACGAGTATCGAGTTAACCCGAGTTTTATTTGATCAAGATATACTCAAATTCAAGATATGTGAGCATATGATTGGGTTCTTGATTCAACCATTAAACAATCCATGCGGATTGGAAACAAATTATTGATACATGCTATTTTTAGAGAATTTTGGATGGGGAAATCAGGAGGGGACCAGTAGGGCCACAACTCTCTGGCCAAGGCTTGATCAGCTAGGTCCCCTCTTATAGAAGGAAATATTTGGTGTAATAGCGTTGTTACTCTTTTGGCTTTTTTTCACCTACTAAAATGACTCTGTTCCCTGCTAAGATCGATTCGAAAGTCGTAATAGTTGAATTTAGCAATGTATACTAAAAAATAGGGTTAATAGTATTTTTAGTCCTTAAAGTAAGTATTTTTTATCAGCTTAGTCGTTATTTTATCAATTTGGTTACTAAAGTATTCAATTCGTATCACTTTGGTTTGGACCTTACAGAGGCAGACCGTCAAATTTTTTTGACGAAAGTGACATGTATTATTTTTTTGGATGATTTGGGCACGTGGCCATTTCATAAAAAAAAAATCTTTGTAATTGGAACATTGCAGGACATATTTATAGCAGGAAGTGATACTTCTTCAGCAACACTGGTATGGATAATGGCAGAACTCATCAGGCACCCATCAGCAATGAGAAAAGCTCAAGAAGAAGTGAGAGAAATTGCCAAGGGAAAAAGGAAGGTTGAAGAAAGTGATCTCTCCAAACTTATGTATCTAAAATTAGTAATCAAAGAAGCACTGAGACTCCACCCACCTGCCCCATTACTTCTTCCAAGAGAAACCCTAGAAAGCTGCATGATTGGAGGATACAAAATACCTGCAAAAACAAGAGTTTTCATCAATGCAAAAGCCATAGGTACTGACCCAAATTGCTGGGAAAATCCAAATGGATTTCAACCTGAGAGATTCTTGAAAAGCTCCATTGATTTCAAAGGACAACACTTTGAATTATTGCCATTTGGGGCAGGTCGAAGAGGGTGTCCTGGTATCAATTTTTCTGTTGTGTTGATTGAGCTAGTACTTGCAAATCTTCTCTACTGTTTTGATTGGGCACTGCCTGAGGGTGTGAGAGTGGAAGATATTAATATGGAAGAAGCTTTGGGGCTTACAATGCACAAGAAAACTCCTCTTTGGCTTAGAGCATCACCTGCAAATGTGTAAGAAGGGTCGCCAAGAGTTGGCTTGTCATACTTCTTGTCGTGGATGATTTGTATTCCGTTCTCAATTTGAACCTGTTTGTGACAGAATACCGTAATGCGTAACCTCATATATTGTTTTTTTTTTGTTTAGTGCTGCTCTTTTTTTTTTTTTTTATCTTGTGCATAACACTTTCCTTATGTGTGTGTGTGACCATAACCATAGGTAGATTTAGTTATTCTAGACCATAACCATACATTATTATCTTAGTCTTTGAGATTCTTCATCTTTTGTTTGAGAAAGTAGTGAGTGATTCTAATCATATATTTATACACAATGGTAACTTAATTTTGACAATGGTAACTAAACTTCTGTGATTCTAACCATATTAGTAAATGTTGGTAATACGACTTCCATTACTATTTTCTATTAAGAGTAATACTAAACTAAAAAAAAATGAGGCAAAAAACAACTATCAAATGTCGTGGTACTACAATAACGATGTTGTTGATCCTATTTTTATTCATTTAAAGTTGAAGATTTACTTGCCATTTCAACTGCCACATCATTCTTCAGAACAAAAGGGTAAGTTTTAGGAGTTAGATAGATGAGATAAAGAGTACACAATCCTTGTTTTTAATGTTGTTGTACTATGGGTACAAATAAAACAATCCTTGTTGTACATGATGGACTCGTTTGGTTGTCGTATTAGAAAATGGATGGATTAGATATGATAATCCAGTCTAATACAATACGGAAGAACAAAAGACAAGATTAAATAGAGTATTAGAATAATACGTAAGTTTATCAAGTGTTTGGTAATACACAATATAAGCGTTGGATAGTAGTTATTTAATCCAATCGGTTGTTTGGTTAGAGAATTATTTCATCGTATTAATGTTGAATTAACAAAAATATCATCAATCAGTGTTTGTTACATTGATGACAATTTGATTTTATCAGTTAAAGAGTTATAATAGTAAATGTGTAGAATAATACGTTTGAGTTGGATTATAATACCACCTCTCTTGGTGGTATTAAAAAACTTCTATAATATAGAGTTATCGTATAAAAAATATACGATAAGTATACAATTAATATATGTTTTTGAAATTAATACGGTATCAAATTTGTTTATTAAACAAAGTATTAACCTCGATTAAATAAAAAATAATACAATCCAATATTTAATATCATTCTAATACGTCTACCAAACGAGTTCCATGTCTCCATCTCACAAAAACCTATGGGCTAGCACCATCCCATAAAGCTTTTAAAACCTGAGACTGGGGGTCGGGCCACGTGGTTTTGGCCCGTTAAGCTCCATTGCAAGTCCATTTAAGCCCTGTTGAATAGGCACAATGGGCTGATTCATCAGTGGATCCATTTTTTCAGCCGAAATAAAAAATAAATAACCTTACATTTTTTTTCTGTGTACTTTTAACCAAATAAGTCTATTTTGGTGTACCCCTTTCCAATTTTCCCAATAAAAAATAAATAACCAATCTAAATAAAACAGAAAAATTCCAAATATTTATTTTTGGGTAACCCTCCAAAGACCCATCAGAGCTACCAAAATGTGTAGGCTACGGGCTGTATGTTTGGTTTGTCTGTTCGGCCCAGTCCGATGCTGACCTTAAATTTGCCCAAATAAACCCTAATGCTTATCATCAAATGGACCGGAATCATTTTTATTCAATTTTACTCATCGGTAAGTCACGTGCTATGCACCCCTCAACTATATACGCATATTGTGGATAAGCTAAAAACGCCGTAAAATTGAATATCAATTAAATGGGGAGGATCTCAATTTCTTATCATAGAAAATAGGAAGCCTTAGAATTATATGCAAGGTCACAAACAATCACTTTTTTTTAAAAAAAGGGTGAATTAGAGCTAAGAACAGCCCTCGCTCAACCCTTCTCAAAAGGAGCTAAATTGTCAGAAAAGAGAAGGGGAGGACTTACACTCGTGTAAACAATCTCTTAAAAATACGTTTTTACAATCCTAGGGAAAGAAATCACAATCCCAAGGAAGGAAATAAAACAAGACTCTTCAACTCATAACTTCTTAAGTGAGTGAAATGACCAATTGTGATGGGGCACTCACTCTAATAAAGGAGTTTCATCCCGCTATTCTTGATGTTAGGAAGGAATGGACTAAGGGATATCTTTCTAGGAGGTATCTTATCATGTCATCCTGTCATTCTTGACTTTAGGAAGAAATGGAGTAAGAGATGCTCTTCTAGGAAGTATCTCATCCCGTCATTCCTGACATTAGGAATGAATGAAGTAAGGGATACCCTTCCATGAAGGAGTTGTATTTTCCATCCCGCCATTCCTAACTTTAGGAAAGAATGGAGTAAGGGATGACCTTGTTCGAATCAATTTATGTGCACATCGACAGATCTTTTTTCTGGTCTGGTCAAAAACAGGTCATCTACGTTGAGATTGAGGAATTCATGAGAGATTAATCTCTAATGGTCTGATCTTAAAGAGTTGTTAAAATTCTTACTCTGAATTTAGACTACTCTAGTGCTCACAAACAATCACTTTTACACAGAATGAAGTTGGGTGAGCTTTCTTTCAACTAAGGACACAAATTCTCCATGCTATGATGTTTGGTAAGCTGCCCCTTCAGACAAAGATTCATTATAGATAGAATCGGACATCTTTTAGGATGGATCGAACATACATGATTTAGCCAATTAGTCGCAAGCCTTATTTGCATGACCGCCCCATTGTTCCGATCTTTATGAACGCCTTCCCCATTATAAGTACCTTTTTCCCTCCCAATTCCAAACCTCTCTCTCTCTCTCTCTTATGGAGGATAAGAAGCAAATACATAGTGTCTGCAAATGTCTCATCAGTACCTTAATCTTTCTGCAATGGTTTGACTGTAGTACTGCAGCAAAAGGGTCCTCAGGAGGAGGAGATGGGAAATGGCAACTTCTTCTGAATAACACAGGAGTGGTGGCCATGCACATTGCCTTAACCCACCACAACACAGTGATAATGTTTGATCAAACCGGAACAGGCCGATCCGGCTACTGGCTCTCTCACCGGAACAACGGAACAAGGTGCAAGAACACCGGCAGTGATTTATCAGATTCATCCTGCTATGCTCACTCCATGGAGTATAATATAATTAGCAACAAAATTAGACCTCTCATGCTTGAAACTGATCCTTGGTGCTCTTCAGGTTCCATCTTGAGCAATGGAACAATCATTCAAACCGGCGGGTATGGCAATGGTTATCGAAAAATCCGATACTTCAAGCCTTGTGATGATAGCAATTGTGATTGGAAGCAATCAAGAACACAGTTATCATATAATCGTTGGTATTCTTCCAATCAAATTCTCCCGGATAATGATAGGGTCATTGTTCTTGGAGGAAGAAGGGCTTTCAATTATGAATTTGTACCTAAATTTTCTCCTAGGGACAGGTCTTTTGATCTTCCATTTTTGCACCAAACCTATGACGGAAAAGGAGAAAATAATCTCTACCCTTTCCTCCACCTTTCCTCAGATGGAAATTTGTTCATTTTCGCAAACCGGGATTCAATTCTTTTCAATTATAAACAAAACAAAGTGGTGAAAAAGTTCCCTCAGATTCCTGGGAATGGATCAAGGAGCTACCCAAGCACCGGTTCGTCGATAATCCTTCCTTTAGACCACAGTGATGGCTTCCAAAAGGTGGAAGTCATGGTGTGTGGAGGTGCAGCTTCAGGAGCTTACACAGCTGCTAAAAATGGCAGATTCTTGGAGGGTTTGAGGTCTTGTGGAAGAATGGTGATCACAGGAGACAAACAAAAGTGGAAAATGGAGGACATGCCGGGTCCTCGGCTCATGAGTGACATGTTGATACTTCCCAATGGTTATATACTGATCATCAATGGTGTCAAAAATGGCTGTGCTGGGTGGAACAATGCAAACAATCCTTCTCTTCAGCCTTACCTCTACAACCCAGAGAAAACAGAAGGCAGAAGATTTTCAGTTCTGAAGGCCACTAAAATACCCAGAATGTACCACTCATCAGCTCTTCTTCTACCTGATGGGAGAGTTTTAGTAGCAGGTCGGTGTTAGAATTTCAATATAAAATAAATAATAATGTTGCATGGATTTAAAAATTAGACTTAAAAATTAAATTTAATGATCATAATCATTGATTTCACTGTGAATCCCAATAATTAATAGTTATGATTATCAAGTCTATTTTTTAAGTATAATTTTTAAGTTCATGTAGCATTGCTCTAAAATTAGAGGCGACAACGGTGTCAGGTCAAACGGGTCAGGTTGGGCCATTTTGAGTTTGTGTCGGGCACTAATCAACCCTAACATAATCTTTTTAATTAATCGTGTTGTGTTGACTTATTTATTTTCGTATCGTGTTTGTGTTGAATCATATAACCTGTGAGTAAAAAATTTAGGCCCTGTTTGGTAACGTTTCCGTTTTTCGTTTTTGAAAAACGAAAAATGGAAACCAAAAACGATTTTTTTTGGGTTTTTGAAAATCACCCCTCGTTTATCAAATGATGACAAAAACGAAAAACATAAACGGTTACCAAACGAGTTTTTTTTCTTGTTTTCTCTAAATATCAAAATAAAAACGAAAAACGAAAAATTTAAACGTTACCAAACGGGGCCTTAATGACCAATTTTATATCTAAAATTTCATTGTCACTTAATCGAATCAATCCTCATACTTTTTTCTATAAATTAAAAATTAACTTAATATATATAATAATAATAATAAGTAAAAATATATTTTTTGTACAAGAATTAAGTCACTATTTGACAAAATATAATAAAAATTGGTATTTTATTCTTATAATGTTACTTAAATGTATTAATCGTATCAATTTCATATTATTTGTGTTTAACACTAACCCAACTCATTTATTATTCGTATTAACGCAATCGTATCATATACAAGTTTGTATTTATAAATAATTAACTCTAACCCTTTCATTTCGTGTCTAATTCGAGTCGCGTTTTTGTTTTTCTGTCAGAAATTACCACCCCTATATAAAATCCTACTTTCTTGGTCAAATTCTTACTAAAAATTTTCAAAACTAATGATATTCCATATTAAGGATATTTTCATTCTTTTGTTTTACCATATTTTTATGTCATAATTTGATAGACCTTTTTTATTACAATGTAATTAGGTTTTGACATATGACTATCATGGTCGCTTGAAAGGCTATGAGGGGAGGTCCAACTTGTATAATTGGTTATCCCTAAACATTCTCAAGCCACTCCATCATTCTTTTTATCATCTCCTATGCCTCTTGCTAGCATTATTATAATATTAAGTTTTCAGACAACTACAATTTGATTTAAGTTCTCCCCTATTCCTATTGATGCAAGAGGTTTTCGTGCGAGCATTGGAATGAATCTTGATGTCCGTGATTAATTCCATTGGTTTGTACTCTATTTTACATATAATCTATAATCGCATAATCGTTCACAATTTAGTTACTATTCATGTATGTATATACACACGATGATATTTTTTTTTTTCAAATAGATTGATATTAATGATTAAACTATTAATTTGGTTAATATTTCTGCAGGTGGTAACCCTAATAGTCGATACACCTTCAATGGCGTTCCCTACCCTACTGAACTGAGATTACAAGCCTTTACTCCAGACCATATGGACTCAAAATTTCATAGCCAAAGGCCACAAAATGTGTCCATATATTACAGCAGTGGAGAGGAAGGTGTTGGCTATGGAGGAGAGTTTGCTGTTCAATTCTGGTCTGACAAGCCGATGGAGGTTGAGTTCAGTGCCTATGCGCCCCCATTTACGACGCATTCGATTTCAATGAATCAGAGGATGCTAAGGCTTAGGTGCAAGAGTATGTTTAGGAGTCAGGATGGTTGGGCGAATGCACTTTTGGAAGCCCCTCCTTCAGCTAATGTTGCACCTGCTGGTTATTACTTGCTCACAGTTGTTAATGGAGGAATTCCTGGCATATCTCAGTGGGTTAGGTTCATACATGCTTGAGGGTTGATCTCTCTCTCTCTCTCTCTCCCCTAATTTTGTTGCACAATATTAGCGATAAATTAGTATTTGTAATGTGGCAATCTATCGTACTTGTAATTCATAATCCATGATAGCGAAAAGGTGTGTTACACTTCTAATGACAATGCGTTACAAATTTAAGGATTTGTGTAATGTTCTCATGCGTCTGCAAATAAATGGTATTTCGAAACATTATCAACTATACCCCAAACAGCAGAAATCGTAGTTGCTACAGCAGGCAGAGAAAACAGTACAACAATGGTCCAGTGCCACACCCTCATCTCCATTCTCGCTGTCTTTCCCTTGACCTGTGTAGTGAGAAAGCAAGCACAAATCAGTCATTTTTTTAGTTCTTTATGTCTGGTTTTTTCTTGAATATTGGGATTTTCTAAGGTAACATAATTTTGGATTCAATTAGATCCAACCATGATTGAATATAACAAAGTTAGCCCCATTATATTAAACCGCAACTTTGACATCATAAAGTTATGACTTGTATCAAATTTTTTCAATTCATTATCGGCTCAGTATCATAAATATTCATTAAATGTTATGTAGCTCAGCAACAGTTTGGAGTGTTACCTTAAGGAAGATCAAACTTGGGAACACGAATGTTAGAGAAACAAGTGTAAATGATCCCAACAAATTTACAAAGTCTCCCATGAAAGGGAAAGCTGCTGTCACCAGTGTATTTGCCGAGAAAAAGAGTGCTCGGAGAGAGAATAGGCGTTTGATGTTTTGCCTTGAATGCATGCTTTCCTCTAGGTTTAGGAACTTGGTATCAAGGGCCTCATGAATTGGTGCAACAAACATCTGGATTTATTTATCACACAAAAGAGAGAGAGTTAAAGCAACTATCTCTACTTGCAATTGTTTCGGCAAATATAGCACATCCAATTTACAAGACCTGTCAAGCCGACATGAAGTTAGCTAATCTAAGTTTAATAGAATCGGGTGAAAAACAAATTGACCCACCAAAATATGTTTAATAAATTATTGACATGAACTCAACATGATACGAGCTTAATTATATATAGCGATAAATGGGTGGGTATAATTAGATCAAATTTTTACAAAACACGATTTAGACGACGACGTACTTAGCACTACATGCACATAAAATATCGCTTGTATAAAAACTCCAGGATGGAAGGTCGGAAGATGCCAAGTTAATGATATACCTAACTTATATGCTAATTAGTGGTATCAATTAGAGAACAAGAAGACAACAAAAGCTGAAGGGAATACATACATGTTGGGAGATTATGGATTGTACAAAGACGGCTGAGTTAACCAGGACCTTGACCCATCTGGGTCCACTCAGTTCTTTGGGGAGGTACTCAGATACGGTTGAACCATAGGCCCAGTACCCCACTATGCTTACTCCATAGTAAACTGCTAGCCCTACACTGTTCTGTGCATACAAAGCTTTCCTCATGTTTTCTACCGCTGGCCTTCTCAAAGTTGACTGCAAATGTAGACAATTCTAAATTACTTAATTGTTTAATGACCAGTTGATATGTTCTTACATGAAGTTTTACCGTAAATCGTAGTTTTAGTTTATTTATGACTATTGATCATCAAAATACTAAATAATAGAATCGATAAAATATGGAAAGCTTTACACATGTTTTTTTTTATTAGTGAAAATAATGTGTACGCGGCACCAAATTAATGGTTCTCTTTGATACTTGAATCCTAATTTTTGAACACTGTAAAGGTGTGTTTACCTGTATTTCTAGTAGCAAGCCGGAGGTGTTGCAGACAATAATGGCCGATATGGCGCCAAAGGCATTGAATACCTTGCTCACATTGCTCCCACTTATCTCATAATCCCTGTTTTTGTTTGATTTCCCTTCAGAAAAATGGAATTTTTTAGTGCAAATGAAGGGATATGTGCTTAAAATCATAAAAACTTCCAACAGAACTTCAACTTAATGCTTGTATTTACTAGGATTAAGATGAAGTTAAAGAAAGAGGCACCATACCTATAATTAATTAAGGTTAAATTACTATCTTAAAAAGATCGGTTATACCTTAATGAGATCAATTTACGATAAAAAAAACACTAATTACAGCTCAACAAGGTTAAGTTACGACTAAAAAGAAGTTAAGATTCAATCCAAATAATCTAATTTTGTCATAAATTCACCGGTCATGACCTCACTAGATTGAGTTAGGCATGAGATCAGAAAATAACTCTTTCCATAATGTAATCTTGCTTGGAAGTATCTTTGATGCCTTGAGATTATGGTTAAAACAAACATGAAGTAGCAATGCATTTCAAGCAAAAGAATTAAAGAATGCCTACCATCTTTCATTAGTACCGCCAGAAGGATGGAGACATAACCGAAGGTAAGAAACATAGAGGCTGCCAACCATTTTCTCATTGCCGACATTGTTGGAACCAAGAATGCGAACAAGAAGTAGGTGGCTCCGGTGACGATGACGAAGAATTGGAGCCTCAAGGGAGAAGAGCTGCACTCCGAATTGATTTCCTGTTTCATTTGTACATTTGGTATCGACTTAGAACAAGCATGTACATCAATGATGTTTATGATCATTCATATGTGTGATTAATAAAAGTGTCAATTTTACCCATTATCGTGAGCTCGATCCAACACATAGTCAGAAATAACACTACTCTTTTTTAACATGAACTCGGGTTAGTGACAGCATGAATAATGACCCTTTTTTTGGTATTATAAGAAATAAATAATTATTTTGTTAGTTTTTATAAACTCAATTCTTGAAGGGTTGTTTGTGTATTTT
>CM042202.1:19116066-19139115 GCA_023539305.1 Ilex asprella
CCATTAAAAACCACGCAACATTATTTCGGGTCGGGTCATCATCCGGATCAACCGCGAAAACTAGACTCCACAAAAGAACCCAACATGGAGGGATGGTAAGAGTATCGGTGCTAATAGTAATAGTAGTGGTGGTAGTGGTAGATGGTGGGTGCTAAAAAGTTGGAGTGTAAAATGGTTTGAGATCAAATTATTTAAGAGTAAACTTATCTATTATAAGAAATATATTAAATTCTTATTAACTAACATTTTCAACATTAATTGTTAGCTTGCTACTTAAAATTTTAGTTAATTTTTAAGAAATATTTAAAACATTAAGTGGTATGAATTTTAGTTATCAAACACACTTAGTTGAATTGAAGTAGCAAGGTTATTCAAAACCTTGGTCTTCAATTAGTTGAGTTGAATTGAAATTGAAATAGCAAGGTTATTCAAAACCTCAACTGAACTAAGTGTGTTTGAAATTGAAGTAGCAAGAAATATTTAAAACCTTGGTCTTCAATTTCCCTTTCTCTCCCTCCCTCAACTAACTTCAATTGAATAACCTTCTTCCTAACCACCATTATCCAAGGTTAGAATTTGCAAGTGATCAAAATGTATGGGCTCTCTCACATACACTCACATGTAAACAGTATATATATGTACACACATATAATAAATTAAAGATTTTCTTTTGTTGTCTTCTTACTAACCGCCATTATCCAATGTTAGAATTTGGAAGTGATCAAAAGGTATTTGCCTCTCTCAAACACATACCCACACGTAAGCAATAAACTAAAGCTATATATATAGAAGGAGAGAAACAAAGCGAAAGAGCACACCTTTTTGGACTTCTTGCACATAAATCTAATGGAAGACTACCGGCGGGGAAGAAGACGACAAAAAAGGAGAAGAAGAAAAATTAAAGGAGGGATAAGGAGAAGGGGGTGACTAACATCCATGTCATTCCTACTCAAATTTGTCCAAGGTTTCATGTAAATTTCTCTATATGATGGCCTCATTTGGTCCAAGGCTGTCAAATTCTGGTGGAGAAGGGTCTAAGAAGAATCAAACCATTGGCAAAGATGACTGTGACTGCCACACCAAACATCAACAATGGCTGTCTCATGGTGCAAGGCAAGGTTGTTTCAACTGGAGTTCCAGAAAATGTTGCCATTTCCCCAGCAACCTCTGGTTCAGCTTTCATTGGAGCTTCTTCGACGACTCCGAGTTCTCGCCATGTTTTTACCATTGGAGTCCTTGAGTAAGCATTTTTCTCCTTTTTGGGTGTTGATCTTCATTGTTGAGCTTTGTGATGCAAGAGAACTTGCACAGAATAGGTATCTGCAGGGATGGTTGGATTTGTCCAGCCAGTCGGAAGTTAGAGAAACCTCACTAATTAGTCTTACACTTTTGAGTTCATAATGAATGAAATCAACCCCGGATGAAGAGAAAATTTCTATCCCCTTTTGCTAAACCATAGTGTGTCATGGATTGTGTAAATTTTGATCTTGATCTTCATGACATCCAAAATTATGTTTTTCTTAATGTGAAGTTGTGATCAAGTAAATCATATAGAAAGATAATTAACCCACATTTAGGCTTATAGCCTCATAGAAAATATTGTAATTTGAGGGCTTAATGTGGTGCTGCTATCTTAATCTGTCAGATTGTAAGAGGAAGCAATCTCTAATCTATATGTTTTTCCCCTAAAACAATTTTCAGAAATAAAAATCTTCCTACATTCATTAACTTGTGTACATTATCAGAAACTGAAGTGTGTATTAACAGGGATTACAAGTTCTTGTGCCTATTCATTGCCAAGATCTGGTGGATGATACCGCGTGTTGGAAAATCAGGCAGTGAAATTCCGATGGAAACTCAGATGCTCCTTTTAGAAGCAAATGAAGAGTCTGCCCTCAGTGATGAGGCCGCTTCTGAACCAGCAGCTGAAAACAAATTCTACATTCTGTTGTTGCCTGTGTTGGATGGACCTTTTAGGACAAGTTTGCAAGGGACTCATTCCAATGAGCTCCAATTCTGTGTCGAAAGTGGTCAGTTTGCTGCTCTTTTTGTTTTATATCAGCATGATAAGTCGAAGTCGAATTTATTTCCTGCAACTCCATTACCATTTTCCTTGATATTTTTAGCTATTTTCCATTGGTTTCAGGTGATCCTGATGTACAAACTTCACAAGCAATGGAAGCGGTATTCATAAACTCAGGGGACAACCCATTTGAACTGATTAAGGATTCTGTCAAGTATGTCTAGTTTTTAACAATATAGAAAACTATTGATTGCCTATTTTTTAAGGACTTGAATATTAATTGTATCAAATCATTTGTTCATGAATCTGACGAGCTGAACAAGGCATTGTCCCGAGCTGTTCATGAACAGACCAGTTTATTTGCAGCTCTAATCAGTTGTTAATTATTACAGAATACTGGAGAAGCACAAAGGTACTTTTAGTCACATTGAAAGCAAGAAGGTAACAACTAATAACAAATATATCAAAACGACTAATTAGATAAGCGATCTGAATCTGTATCCAATTGACAGTATGCTTCAATTGAAATCAGATCCCAGCACATTTGGATTGGTTTGGATGGTGCACCTGGGATGCTTTCTACACTGGAGTCAGTCCCAAAGGAATCGAAGAGGGTCTTCAAAGGTTCATGAAACTTCATGCATATATCAATTTTCGTTTAAGTTGAAGGCGCCTAGAACTCTTTTAACTCATGCTATACGAAAAATTTTCATCCAACTTTACAGTTTATCTGAAGGTGGCTGCTCACCAAAGTTCCTCATCATTGATGATGGATGGCAAGATACAGTAAACGAATTCCACAAGGAAGGCCAACCATTAATCAAAGGAACACAGTAAGGGTTCTCTGTTTATGGGATCTTCTATCTTAGGAAATGATAGCAATGTGCATAGTTTTACTAGTCACTTATTATGATGCTGTTGATCTATAGGTTTGCAACCAGATTGGTTGACATCAAAGAAAACAATAAGTTCAGAGGCTTGGGTTCTGATAATTCATGCACCAATCTTAGACATTTTATTGAACATTTCAAAGAGAAATATGGGTTAAAGTAAGAATTTCCTATGTCCTTGTGAATTTCAATTTTCTTCTGTTGGTAAAGATTTATTAGCTGTAAAATAATTCTAAGTATAGAGGATTATCGCATTATGCAGATATGTCTACATGTGGCATGCTTTAGCTGGTTACTGGGGAGGTCTCCTACCTTCATCTGAAACAATGAAGAAGTACAATCCCAAGCTTGCATACCCGGTGCAGTCCCCCAGTAACATAGGAAATCTTAGAGACATAGTCATGGACAGCTTGGAGAAATATGGAGTTGGGGTTATAGACACTGAAAAAGTCTTTGACTTCTACAATGATCTTCATAGCTACCTTGCAAATAGTGGAGTAGATGGTGTGAAGGTGGATGTCCAAAATTTAATTGCAACTTTAGGTTCTGGATTTGGTGGCCGAGTGTCAATTACTAGGCAGTATCATGAAGCACTTGATGAATCTATTTCGAGGAACTTCAAAGACAATAACTTAATTTGCTGCATGTCTCACAATTCCGATTCAATTTACAGGTTTTGTGCCAACTCTAACCTCCTCTTATCTAAAAGGTATTCCGAATTCAATTTTTATTCCTGATTTTTTTGACATATTGCCAGTTCAAAGAAGAGCGCGACTGCAAGAGCATCAGAGGATTTCATGCCAAATGAACCAACATCTCAGACCTTACATATTGCCTCTGTGGCTTTTAATAGTCTTCTTCTGGGAGAAATCGTGGTGCCCGACTGGGACATGTTCCATGTAATGTTCATTCTCTATACATTTCTTTCCTATTCTCTATAGATTTCTTTCCTATTCTCTATACATTTCTTTTCTATTCTCTATACATTTCTTTCCTATTCTCTATACATTTTCATTTTTTAAGACTCACCTTTGGATGATTCAAGTTGATCAAAAACAATTTAGCCGTTTAGGAACTAATAGATGTGACATTTTTAATGATTCATCGATTTACATAGATTTTGCGCAATGTTGTGGACTTTTGAGAAGAAAAGGGTTGCAGAATGTGAACTGTTCTTTCGTTGTTTTTTTTCAGAGCAATCATACAACTGCTGAGTTCCATGGTGCAGCAAGAGCATTAGGTGGGTGTGCAGTATATGTAAGGTAAGAAATATGCAAGCAATAAGCTTCCAATCTTAGTAAACATGATGAAAATTCTTACAGATTATTTACCATATGCTTGGCAGTGACAAACCAGGCAAACATGATTTCAAAATTCTCCGAAAACTTGTATTGCCAGATGGTTCTATCCTAAGAGCTAGGTATGCTGGCCGACCAACTCGAGATTGTTTATTTAAGGACTCGGTCATGGATGGGAAAAGGTATTTTTACTCGCTCAAAATCTCTTCTGAACTTAAGGAGTCGGCATATACAATTAAGCCGACCCCAGATTGTTGGACAAAACTTTGTTGAGTTGAGTCATTCTGTTTAATTAATCTGCAGTCTGCTGAAAATTTGGAACTTGAACAAGCTAGCTGGAGTTGTGGGTGTTTTCAACTGCCAAGGAGAGGGAAGTTGGCCATTGAAACAAGCTGCTCAAAGCGTCCCAATCTCAACTACTACACTCCCAGCCATATCAGGATGTGTTAGTCCTCTTGATGTGGAGTTTCTTGAAGAGATTGCGGGAGAAAACTGGACTGGAGATTGTGCTGTTTATACATTCACTTCAGGTTATAAACCTTAGTCTGTTATCTTGTTTTCTTCAGGAATTCTGTTTCTCAAACAACTACTCTAGAGTGATTATTCTACTGTTTCCTACCTCAGGATCTCTTTCTAGAGTGCCAAAGAACAAAACCATTGAAGTTTCTTTGGATGTACTAAAATGCGAGATATTTACCATCTCTCCAATCAGGGTTAGTAATGCTCTTTCATACTAGTTCATGTTCATTACAGGTTCGTAAGTTGCTTGAGCACCCTCCTCTTTACCCGAGCATAGGACCGAGTGTGTAGAAGTATAGCCATTAAACAAGATACAGGCAGACTTAGATCTTTCATACTAACTTTTCTGCATTCATCATGCATTAACAGGTTATGAATGAAAATCTGCACTTTGCTCCGATTGGCTTGATTGACATGTACAACTCGGGAGGAGCCATAGAAGATCTGAATTGCAGCACAATGGGTGCTCCAGGGTGCTCAATAAGCATCAGAAGCCGAGGTTGTGGTCGTTTCGGAGCATATTCAAGCACAAAACCAAGGTGTTGTTTGGTAGACATGAAGGAAGAGGACTTTGTCTATAATGGTGAGGATGGATTCTTGACAATAATACTTCAAGGTGAACGCAATTCTAGAGTCATTGACATTGTCTATTGAAAGGGGTGCTTTTTTTTTTTCATTTTGACTTGTACTCCTGTGGGCTGTATCAAGTATATTTGTGATCGTTGAGCAACACCCTGTCTCTTCCTATATGAATAAACAAAAACTCAAGAAATCTTAACATCTTAGCTCAACAAAGTCTTGTCACAACTATTTGGGGTTGGCTAAAGCAAAAAAATTGTAACATTAAATAATAAATACGTTATAATCAGGTTTGAAAAGAAGGCCAAAGCAAAAAAATTGTAACATCCAATAATGAATATACGTTATAATCAAGCTTGAAAAGAAGGTACGATCAAGAAAAACCTTCACTTCATACCATGGGATACGGGGAGAGAGCATAAGAGGTAGTGATCAAATGACCTAATCAATCTATTTTATTATACTTTTACTCTTACTTCGTTAACTCTGTCTTAACTGAGTTAAGTGACCCATTTAAATGGGGCATGCACTCTATAAAGGAAGGAGTTGCCTTTGTCTTGTCCTACGCAACGATAGTTCCATACCTTTAATGAAGGGCACGTGAACAGAGAAAAGTTCGTTGGGGAGCTCTTGGCAAATCAAGGGTTTCACTTCCGATTTTGCTATTTTACTTCCCTGCGCTCTGGTTTAAAATTGGCTAGGCATCTTCCCCAGTCTCGTTAATCGATTCACTTTCACTTACTGTCTCGTTACCACGCTACACTAACTTGAATAGTCAGGGGTTATGAGATATATCGGTCACGGTATCGTGGTATACGCTAAAAGAAAAAGTTGAACATGACCGAGTGATTCAAAACATATCATGGTGTTGCAAAAATATATCGACCGATTCGATAAGGGACTTGAAATTGACTCAAAGACGACTTCGTCAAATCGTGCATGACTCAAGGTTTACACATAATGTGTGACCATATCGCCTCAGGAGATGTCGGGGTTTACTCATATTATCCTGCAATTGGTCAAGTAGTCAAGATCAGTAAAACCTCAAGAGCTCGAGTATCACCAGATATAAGAATTCGGTTGTCAATTAAGTTTTTAAAATTTCTTTGTTTCAATTGAACCCTGAACTGTTTAGTTGTGCCAATTGATCTTTTTTATCTAACTCCGTTAAAGAGTGTCATTTCACGTGACTTTATAGCACAAAAGAGACAAAATGACCATAGGTTTGACATAATTAAAGAGTTCAGAGACTCAATTGACCAAAAAAAATTTAGGAACTTAATTGACACAGATGTCATAGTTTGAGAGTCATATCAGTAATTTACTCCAACTATTTGTGTCACATGATTGACACACTTTGCCACTTTTCATTCTGTACAGAATAAAAAGACAAAATGACTCAATTAACATAATTAAAGAGTTCAAGGGTTCAACTGATCAAAAAAATTTTAGGAACTTAATTGACACAAAGGTCATAGGTTGAGAGTCATATGAGTAATTTACTCCAACCATTTGTGTCACATGATTGACACACTTTGCCACTTTTCGCTAGAAAAATTAACGGAAACAAACAAAAGGGCTCAATTGACACAATTAGAAAGTTTATAAATTTAATTGATACAAAAAAAGTTTAAAGATTTAATTAACACAAAAATCATAGTTTAAGTAGTATATGTGTAGTTTACTCAAGAATTACTATATAGATATGAATGTGAATATTTGTATAAAATTGGTATCTCAAAAATGAAACCATAACACCACCGAGCGTTAGATCAGTTGATGAAGGATTGTTCTAGCTTAACCAAAGTCTCAAGTTCGAGTTTTGAGAATGCAGCTGTGTTCGGTATGGAGAGCTTTGTCGCCCTTGTAATTCTACTCGGCTCAAATCCGAATTAATCGGAGCTCAATATGACTTTCGAATACCACTGAATGGTCTGACAAAAAAAATGAAACCACAACATTGGAGACTAGCTAGGCCTATCCCAGCTTTCACTTGGGCCTCATGGACTCCATCATAACATCTTAGAAGCCCAAATTATCATGCCCATTTTTGACCGTCCGTCCCTTCGTTATTTTGTAGTCTAGTCTAACCCTTTTCCCAAACTTCTACTCTCTTCTCCACTCCACACCTCCTTATCCTCACTCTCCCGTTAGCAAGCTCCCCCTCTTCGCTCTCTGACCTTTCTGTCTCTACATACATACATAAACATACAACAATGTCTTGTTCTACAAAACCAGTATTCAGGCCACTACCTGTGTCAAATAGTTGTTTCATCTCACACCCATCAATCTACACCACCAAAACCTCAAACCCTTATCCGTATCTCTTGATACCGTCCAAACCCACCAAAATTCATATCTCTTGCTCTTACTCTGCATCATTACTTTTTTCTTTCTCTCTCAAAAAGAAAACCCATTTTCCGACTATAGTCACCTATGTTGCCACTCAACAAGGAGAAGACAACAAACTAGTCCTTGAACAAGAGCAAAAGCAAGAAATTCAAGAAGATTTTAGCTGGAAAAGTCAGGAAGTTGATGGAACCGAAGCCCGTTTGACGGATTGGGAAGGTCAAAACGAAGGAGAAGAAGATGAGGGTGTAGAGGCAGTTGGAGACGCCGGAGAGAGTGGTGGTGAAGATGGGTTTGTGGAGGCTGAGGCTGAGACAGAGGAGGAGTATACTGAGCCGCCCGAGGATGCGAAAGTTTTTGTTGGGAATTTGCCGTATGATGTGGACAGTGAGAAGTTAGCCCAGCTTTTTGAGCCGGTGGGTATTGTTGAGATTGCTGAGGTAATGATCATATTTCATTGCTAATTCTTTTTTTGAGGGTTTTGTATCTGGGTAGTGCTGATTGAGGATTTCTTGGACATTTGATTGATAAAATTTGTGCTTTTGGTTTTGTATTTATGTAATTTAATGAGGGTTTTTGATATTTTGGTCTGTGGTGGTTCTGGGTATTGTTTTGTAGGTCATTTACAATAGGGAGACTGATCAGAGTCGTGGGTTTGGGTTTGTGACAATGAGTACTGTTGAAGAAGCTGAGAAGGCTGTGGCAATGTTCCACAATTATGTAAGTGCTTTACTTCCCACTTAACATATGTGTAAATGAATAGGAAAGAAATGTATAGAGAAGGTACATTATTACATGGAACATGTCTTAGTCTGGCACCACAATTTCCCCTTAAAGAAAGAAGACTATTAAAAGCCACTGAGGCAATATTTATGAAATGTTGGTTCATTTTACATGTACATGAAGTCCTCTGGAGCTCTTGCAGTCGCTGTCTTCTTAGAACTGCCAATAAGTAAAAATTCGTGAATGAAATTCGAGTTTGGAAAACCTTTTAGATGCCATAAGATAGACTATAAGTTGACGCCAACCTGTAATTAGTATCTGAATTGTGACACATACAGCATATTAAGTTATTATCTCTGAAGTTCCTTGAAACAGATTCATTAAGTGCTTCATGATACTGGTGATAAAAAAAAAAAAGTGCTTCATGACACTGTCTAGTGATTTAGACTCGACCACCATATCTAGAACTGAAGGTTGCAATTAAATTTTGGGCATCCACACCATCTACTCCACTACTTGCATGGTTGCTATGGAGATCATCATAAAGAGTTCATGAACTTTTTTTGGGGTCTATTAACCCAACTCCATATTTCTCCAAGCTGTCCATGGATATGCCCCCTAAGATTTCCTATGATACTGGGTGACTGCACCCAAGGGTTTTAAAATTGGGTCCATATCTTGGATCGATGGAGGAGGTTAAAGGATCGAGATCGTAGAATTGAATCAAGAATTGTAAGGTTCTACTGACCGAAAAAAGGAGAGAAAAATATATGTAACAACAATACATAAAAATTTTATGACCAAACATAGAACTTGGAGATATGATTGAAATTTGATAAACTACAATTTGAATATTAAAGAGGGTTGAAAATCAAACGCGGGTTATTACTTTGGCGGGGTTATGCAAAAGAGGAATAGGAAAATTGAAGTATTTTGATTTTAACTTTCAAAGAGAGACAGATACAAAGGAGAGATTGGAAAGTTGAAAGCCTGATAAATAATAACTTTGATTGTTTGACATTCAAACAAAAAAACTAGAAAGAATAAAAATGAAAGAATATTTAGTTATGATAACTTTCAACTTTTCAATGAGATAGACGAAAGAAGAAAGGTACTTTATTGTAAACGAAACGAACTTTCTATTGCTTTTTTTATCCATTGGACTTTCCAATAGACTAATAATTATATGAGACATTCACATTTGGATTGTGTGTTTAACTATCAAAACGATAAATATGGATTGAGTTTGCTCAATAACTGAAGGTGCCTAAAAAAACCTAATAACTTGGATCAATCCAATAGCTATTCGGATCAGGATGCTATGATTCTATAAGATTCGGAGATATATTAAGATCTTATGAATTTGAGATTCTACATACAACTTGGATCGATTTTCTTGCACCGATTCATAGGATTTTAAGATTCTAGAATCCAGATCGGGATTTTGATAACCATGACTGCACCGGGTATGCAAGCTTAGGATTGTATTTTCTCATTGTTTCAGACGAAGGTAGGAGACCTCCCAGTAAGCGGCTAATTGCTAAAGCATGCCACATGTAGACATATCTGCATCGTGGGATAATCCTCTATTGCTTAGAATTTTTATACAGTTAATACACCTTTACCAACAGAACAATATGGAAATTTGCCAGACCATCTGAAATAATACTTTAACCCAAATTTCTCCTTGATGAGTTCAATAAACTCTCTAAGATTAGTGCAAGAATTATTTGTACCATAGTCTTTGAACTTATTATTTTTTTTTATGTCCGCCATTCTGGTTGTAAATGTGTGGTTCAGCAGTAGCAACATTGTAAGGGACTAGTAAAACTATTCAAGTTTACCAAATTTCCTAAGATCACATAAATAGGATGCCTTACTGCGTTCCTTTGATTAGCAGTTGACCTTCCTTGTGGAATTCATTCAGTGTCTCTTGCCATCCACCATCAATGATGAGGAATTTAGGTGTCAAAATCATTGTATTATAATAAAATTTACTATGAAGCAGTTTGTATTTTAAGGATTTGAATGTAGAATATGCATACCTTGTAAGTTTGAAGGGGTAGGTATCTTATGCAAAAAAATTCATGTCATAATGCCAGTTTGGCCCCACATCCGTTATCATTGCATGGCTTGGCTTTGTTGTGTGGTAGAGCTTTCTTGCATCAAGTTCTTTGAGAGATGATTCTTTGTTTTGAACAGGATATAGATGGAAGGCTCTTGACAGTAAACAAAGCTGCTCCAAGAGGATCACGTACAGAGCGCTCACCTCGGGTGTTTGAACCTGCTTATCGAATCTATGTTGGTAACTTGCCATGGGATGTGGATAATGCACGCCTTGAGCAGGTTTTCAGTGAACATGGAAAGGTGGTAAATGCTTGTGTTCTTTATGACAGGGAGACTGGTCGATCTAGAGGTTTTGGCTTTGTGACAATGTCGAACGAAGCTGAATTAAATGATGCCATTGCTAACCTTGATGGACAGGTAATACTCTCTCTCTCTCTCTCTCTCTCTCTGTGTTTATGACTATCTGCATTGGGTATTTTGCAGAGTTTGGGTGGCAGGGCCATCAGAGTAAATGTTGCTGAGGAAAGGCCCAGGCGCGGTTCATTTTGACTTGAATGAGATCATATAAGTAGGCTGATGAGCTTTTTTTTTTTATTTTCTTTATGTTTCTTTTGTAATTGATTACAGTTTTCTGTATGAAATTCAGTGCTTTTGGTTCACTCAAAAATGATTGGGTCCAGCAACTCTATGAGGCTTGGATGTACTAGTAACTACATCAAAACATCAAGTACGTTTTTAGAGAAGTGGGGTTTTTTTTTTTTTTGGGTATTGCAAGTACCTAGTAATACGAGAGTTTTGTTTCCTATCAAAAAATAAAATAAAATCCTTCTTCTCTCCAATCATTCTTGATGTTTTGGTGTAGGTACCAGTACATCAAAAGGTCCTAGGGGCCTTTCCAGTCGTTGGGTGTCTGGTAAAGACTGGAAAGGCCACTTTCTTTTATGTCCCTTTCAAATGCAACAAGAATGTTCTGACTTGATACAGTTCTGCAGCATTGTCTGTACAAAAGTAAAAATTTCAAATGTACTAATGAGAAATGTAGTCAATTAGTTATGATGCCGTAGCAGATTCAGGAGCCCCGCAACTGAGATTCTCGGCTAGTCAGTGGAACATAACGAACAGAAGTCTCACTGCGAACACTGATCGTCCCATCCAAATCCTTGTCCACGACCTTTAAGTCCTGGAAGGTCTTCCCAACCGGAATCACCATGCGGCCTCCAGGTTTCAACTGATCTAGAAGAGGTTGTGGGATTTCTGGTGCTGCTGCTCCAACATGAATAGCATCATAAGGTGCAAACTCTGGCCAGCCAAGCCTACCATCTGACACAATTATATAATCATTATATAAATGAATCAGTCATCAGCATATGAATAGCTTGATCATTATCAAAAAAATCCTTCCCAGGATGCATTACAAAAAATACATCAACATAGTTTCAAGAAGAAGATAACTATCGACGGCAGGGAATCATTTGCTCTCTTCCTGGGGTCCATGAGAACTAATATGTAGACTCCGAGCTGACAATGCTAGTGTAAGGGAAGAAAATACTCTTCACTAAGTTAAAAGATATTGAGTTTTCTTGGTCTTTCCTTTTTCGTCCTGAAATACTGAGAAAATAAATTCTCTAAATAAAGGCAACATGCCAAAAAATATTAACCAAATTTCAAGGCAAGACTACATTAGACCCACCCCTGTGGAGAAAACCCCGGATCACACCATAACGATAGGTATCTGCTAAACAAGGGAATAATCAACGAGAGTCAAACCTAGGATGTCCGAGTTTACCCTTCACCCCATGCGAACCCGTGTGGGTATTCAGTCCATAGACTTTGTCCTTGAACCAAATTCATTGCACGTTGAGAATTGTCTTTTGAGTTCTCCATAGACTTGCGCTCATAGAGATTGTATTCTTTTGAGATTGCAGATTTTCACACTTGTCCCAAAAAAAAAAGAAAAAAACATCAAAGAGTTCCGCATAACATACTGTTTTTCGTGGCCCAAAGAAATTAAGCCACGGGAAAAGTCACTTGGCATAGTTATTGCTTTGTATATCATATTTGAACAATCCATTTGTCAAATGACTCAAACCACATAGAAGGTGATCCTCTCAAAATATAAATCATGTAAAGAAAGGCTGTGGTTCATTTTGAAACATACCGCCAACATGCACTTGGAGGGAACCTTCTTGTAGCAAAGGAGCTGCTGCGCTTTTTTGGATATTCTCGATTGAAGTGGTTGACAATTCAGGAATATGTTCCACACCAACAGCATGGCCTTGTGGTCCCACCATAAGTGCAAAGCATGCTGTCAAATACCCTGTCCCTACATAATAGAATAGCCACAAGAAAATAGAAACTATTCAGTCTGCAGTAAAAAAGTTTTCACAAATGTTCAGAAGTTAAGTTTCAGGCCAATACAATAGCATATTTCTTTCAGTGTACAAAACTATGGCTCCACATGCATTTCCCTGAATGCAGGATAATAAACGAATGCAAATGAGGGGATTGGGGGCATAGGGTACAGTACCCCACAAAAATGGATTTCATCACTTTACCAACTTTACCAGCATCCATTAGAATTGCTAAATAGCACTAGAGTCATGGAGACAGTAAATCATGTAAAACTAGGCATTTTTGGCACATATCATAGGAAAACAACTTTAAGGATGTGAATGAAGCCACAAGAAACAATTTTATAAATCCACACCAAGGATCAAAATTTTGTTTCGGTGCATTGTTTTGGTCATCTAGAAATCTGAAACGTTTTGACCAGTTTCAAAAGCAGAATAAAAAAAAATAAAAAATTTAAAAATTATTTTTTCAACACATTAGTCAAAATATACCAAAATATCTTGAAACATTCAGAAATAATTGTGCAAATGCATTGAAATATAACAAAACATTTCGAAACATTATGGAACACCTCGAAATATTAAAATTTTGATTTCATCACTAATTCATTTTGGTCTTCTTGAAAACAAAAATGTTTCGGATGTTTCAACCATTTCGAAACAATATTTTAATCCTTGATCCACACGCAATATATATACGGTCTAAGTTTTTATATACATGAAGCATTCAAAAAGTTGTATGCAGAATGGCAACTATGTAAGTTCTCACAAAGCCTTTCAGCAGAAATCTAGCATCCTAAAGTTTGAAGGCTTTAACAGACACATCATTATCCAACCAATGGGTGATAAATATACCAGAACCAACATCCAAAGCATGCATGCCAGGTTGCAAGTTTTGCTCCAACAACTCGAGGCACATGGCGTGCATATGAGGTGCAGAAATAGTAGCATTGTAACCTATCTGCATTGGGCTGTCAACATAAGGTGGAGTTCCATCAGGTACAAACAAAGCCCTATCTATAGTCTCCATAACTTCCGCTACCTTCTTTGACCTAAACACTCCATAACTCTGCAAATGCTCCACCATTCCTTTGTTTTTATCAATGCCACTGCCAGTCCAGAATCTCTGGGAACAGACATAAAAAAAGAATTGAACTAAGAAATAGCACATAAATGCCTCTCATGACCTATTACAAGGTAGAAAAGAAATTGGAAAGTAAAGTGAAATTAATATTTCGGGGGAAAATGGGGATGAAAGACAGTTGTAAAATTCTAGGTAAAGCCACTACTACGAAAAGTTCAGGGATCTATTCTCCCATCAACAACCTTGCTCATAACTAAAGCCTCTTCTCCAAACGTGATCAAACTGATGGGCATGGAACATAGGCATCCGAACCAGCAATAGCTTTTGCCATATCTCATCACAATTGTTCATAAGACAGAAACTAGATATTCAGACCATACCTTTCCCATTACACATTTCATTATTTTGTAGACAGTAATTCACGGGATCATTACTCAAATTAAGTACTTTCCCACTGATTATGCCTGGTTTATATATTCCTTCTCATATTTTTACATTACTAAACCCAATTTATTCTTATGAATGAATCAACAAATGGGCTAGTTTTTATGAATGAATGAATGAATGGGCTAGTTCTTATGAATAAATGAACATATGGGCTGCAATTTCTAAAACTATATTTTGTCAGATTGAGCCAGGACTAGACTGTAAATAAAACCAAAACTACCCATGCTTGACTTGATAAAGCAATCCTCTTGCAAGTCATGCTTAAAAATACTTAAAAAGTTTCAAGCTCGCAATATGGTTGCATTACGTCTAACAATCCTACAATTGAAATAATACGTAGAAGGACAAACCACCTGCTTCTTGGGCAACAACGACAATTAAAAGTCTCCATTTCGGGTAACTGCATACTAAATAGATGTATAAGTTTGAGCACAACTGAAATTATGCTCTCAGTCACCAACTCACCATATTCACTCATTTCCTCTGACTAAGACAATATTTGTGAACAAAACATCTAAGAAGCCATTAGAAATTGAATTTTTTCCTGATAGACCACATAAATCAATTGTGCAGAAAAACTAATTCATCGATAAGACACTCCAATTGCAAGTTGGAAAGAAATTGAAAACAATCCAACCTAATTCAGCTCTTAAGGATACTATCCAAATCTAATACAGCTCTGATCACAATGAGACCATCACAAATTGAAAACTATCACAGAGTATTTATTTCAATAGAAGTTGATCCCAAATTCGCCAAACATCGAAATTCAAGAAATAATCAAACCATATCACTGTGATTAACCAATTAAATTTATAAAGAGACCAAAAATAATGAAATGAGCACAAATACATAATGGAATAAATAATCTACAGCGTATGGTGTGTGTGTGTGTGTGTGTGTGAGAGAGAGAGAGAGAGAGAGAGAAAGAGAGTACTTCCATCTTGGTGAAGAGAGAGTTCCCCGTGGAGACGCTATAATTTGTCTGACGGCAAAAGGATAAGACGGTGGCCGAGAGAGAGACGAGAGGTGGCAGAAGAAGCTGGCGACGGTGGTGGAAGTGGCTATGCAGAGTGGAGTTTAACAAGTGGTGCCTTAAAGGCGCACAGTAGCGGCAACCATACGCTACCCGCGATAGTGAAATCGGTATTCTCATTCCCAAGACTTCTTTCTCATTCTCCCTCTCTCTCCCCTCCGCAGGATCCAGGCCCAAAACCTCCGTATATTACATATGCAAAACCTTGGGCTTTGGTTTATTACTTGGTCCATGTAATTGGACCCAAAATGATTCAGGCCCATATAGTTGGACCCAAAATGATTCAGACCCATGTACTTGGAGCTTGACATTAGAATGTTAGCAACATTCGTTTGGTGGAACGTGCCCATTGTTAATAATGAAACATTTCCTTTTTCTTTTTTTTTTCTTTTTTTTTTGTTTCAACGGTTAAGGGTGTTCGGACCAACTTATACACACTTCGAATAATCTCCTCTCTGATCTGGTCAAAAACAGATTATCTACGCTAAGACTAGAACATTCATAAAGAATAAATCTTTCACGGTCTGATACCAAGAGGTTACCAAAATTCGAATTCAGGACGTCTGAATTTACGACTTGTTTTTATTACCATTTAAACTACTATTGGAGTTTAATAATGAAACATTTCAAGTCTGATTAAGCGTATGTTTTGTTTATTTACTAAATAACTTTATAAAAACGAATTGAGCTGAACATTAGCATATACTTAAAAATAGAGCCAAACTAGAACAAAAATCTTTACTTGGTCATTAAGTCAAATTTAAGCAAAAATCTAAAGTTGATAATTGAACTTGAATCAAGCCTCACTATAACGAAACTCAAAATCCTCAATCAACGTCCCTATTGTTAAGACAAACATAGCCTAAGGGACCACCATGACAAATTCGTATACACCATAAAAATATAGATTTTTACCTTGAAGTTGTTGAAGTTACCCAAATAAAGTGTGATAAAGGTAAGGTGCGAATTAGATCGTAGCTTTTTGTAAGATAACTCGAGTTTCTTACGAATAAATTCACTAGTGTAATGTATATCATGGTACGTTGTCTCCAAAATACAACAACCCAACAATTCGTTATTTGCTTCTCAAAATTTGTACTAACTTTAAAAACAGAAACTTCTCACACTTTTTTACTTTGCCCAAAAAAATAATATAAGAAAAGTATAATAAAAGAAGAATGAGTTTATTTGAATGAATTTTAGGGAGGGTTTGGATTGACTTCTCCAAACCCTTACAAACTTAAACTCTTCTTTGCAAAGATAGAATTCAACATTCAAACTGATTCATACCTATATTTCGTATACAACACGTATATATGCAGGACCTACGGATATATCATAATTATTAACAACTATTTGTCATCTAAATAATTATTTTATCCTTGATCAATCAAATTCATACACATGTTAAGGGTACAATTATCTTTTGGATCCTTAATCTCTTACCCATCTTCTTAAACCCACCTCTCTCCTAGATTTGACGAAACTCATAATCATAGGTTTAATCTTCGGACCTACTACAAGCCGACCCATTAAATTATTTTCCCCAAATCCTCCCTCACCCCTTTATCAAACGGCCCTAAGAGAACCAAACAGAGAATTGCTTTAGAATGAGATGGTCTGAAGTGCTGGACAAGGTCTCCATCTCTTGATGATCCATCCTTGGAGTTTAAATGCGAAATTGATCTTCAAAAATTTATTTTTTGAAATCTGACACAAAAATTTAATGTAGGTAGTGGTTATGATCGATTCAATAGAAAAGCAGGAATAGTCTGTTTTTTTTTTTTTTTGTTAGAGATTTTTTAGTTGGTACTATAATTGCCCTTTGGGGTGGGTATTGGTGCAATATTACCCACTGATAAATCCCTAACTTTAGGTCTTTTTTAAATTGATTCACTTGTGGAATCAAAGATCACGATCAAAGAAGCAAGTTTTCAATTCAAAAAAATAAAAAAAAATGTTGGAATTGATAAAACTTTTTCGAGCCAAAGTGTGTACCACATGGGAATCTTAGATCTACAAAATTATACATCTTCCATAAAAGAGCCCTATAAAATAAAATTTCAAAACAAAAAAACTTCTTGTATAATTTACATTTCCTCGTTATTGTTGTTACTTGTAATTGACTAGTTGGTTCATCGAAACAATTCCATCTGAGTAATGCTTACAAAACTATATGTACAAATTTTTTTTGAGCAACATTATATGTACAAATTGATAATTTGATTTCTTTGGAGTGAATGATAATAATGTCGGAATTTGAGTTTTTCTAAACAATAATTTTTTTTTCCTTTTTATTAAATATAATTTTATTTTTATTAAATTACTTTAACAAGGTACCTTCCTTTTTTTATTTATCTAAAATGTTCTAACACAAGCTTGCAAGTAAGGTACTTGATTCAATGAAGCTTTATTCCATTTCCATCTCACGCATGCTTATAAATAGCTAGGTTGCTTTCATGGTGGGAAAAACCAGAGAAGAACGACATTGTCCTCCTTCTTGCCCTTTGAAGTTGCAGAAATGGCGACCACTGAACAACCGCCAACTCTAATGCAGCCAATAAGGAAGAGTACTGAGAGACCAATGTTGGTAGGTTTAGGCTCTGCGAGTGCAATGACGGCTCAAATCGAAGCAACCCATTTTCCCGATGGCCGTGAGGTAGATGTTAAACCCATCCTCAGTGTCATTGAAGACATCCTCCGCCTTGCCACGCCTGTATGACTCTCTCTCTCTCTCTCTCTCTCTCTCTCCCTCTGATCATATTTATGCATGCGCCTGGCTTTATTTCTTGAAAGAAGGTATTTAATTCATTCATATCATTTTCCAGGGTAGAAAAAAGACTACTATGATTGCCTCATGCTAGTAGTTTATGAGTAATTATGTGATATTGTGTAAAATATCGAGAATTATGATTAGGAGAATGAGCTTAAATATTAAAGCAAATAAGAAAGTATAAGTTTAGAGTGGTTCGTTCTGTCGAAGAACAGGAGCACTCTTGCTCTTTGGTCGTTTATTGCTTGAGGAAGAAGACGAGTACATTAGGGTTTTATTTAAGGCAGTGTCTTGGATTGCACTGTATACGCAGTACTCATTGCTTTTATTTAAGGCAGTGTCTCGATTTTAAAGTTCTTCTGGTGAATGGGTCCAGCCAGAACAGTGTTTTAGCTTGTTGAACTAAGTAAAACTCGGTTGATCAAAAAAAAACTAAGTAAAACTCGTAAAAACACAAACACATATATAAAGTTGTATCTAACTGGAAAATTGTCACTTTGGTCCCCTCAATTATGTCCCTTATCGCACATTGCCCTTTAATTATTACAATTTTCACATTGCATCCTAGCTACAGTTATGGGATTTGCATTGCCTCCTCAAGTGTCACATTCCTTATATTGCATCTCCAACTATAGTTATTGGTTATTACACTTTCAGATATTGAATACGTGTATTTATAACACGTGGATGTTTTTCGGCCAAAAAATTACGAACGTCTAATTTGGGATAACGTGAAACTAATTCAAAAGGTTGAGGGGCAATGTGAGAAATTCAAAAATTGATGAGACAAAGTAAAACTAGGGTCATAGTTTAGAGGGTCAAAATATAATTTTTTCGATTTAATATGAAATGTATTAAAGTTTTCATAGACACCAATTTGAACTTGAGTTTAAGTTCGAACACAAGTTCGAATCCAATTCAGACAAGGCGTGACAAGTGAGCCAGGCTCGAATTTGGACAAAAATTGAGGTAAGTTTAAACAAGATGTTTTGGAACTTGTTATGATCCCGCTTCGATTTATGGGTTCATGATAGTTCATGTTTTCATTGCATATTAATTTGATTTGCTGATATGCAGGGCACACATGAACACATTGCAACATTGGAGGACAAGGCCACTTTGAAGGGCTCTGATGGCATGTCAGTGCCATTGTCTCTCATCATACAAAGAGTTTCCATCGAGGTTTATACAGACCCTTTCAAGTTTCAAGTTTCAACTTGTGTTGCATTTAAAAACTATACCATCTTGTAACAAAGGTTGGTTTATATGCATATGTATTGGCAGTTATCCAGCAATTGCTCAGGTGCTGATGCTCACGAAATGGCAATGGCGATACTCAAAATTCTTTCAAGCTATTCATGGGCTGCAAAAATGGTGATATCTCTAGCAGCCTTTGCCATAAACCATGGAGAGTTCTGGCTTATCGGTCAGCTTTATGCCACGGACCCCCTTGCTAAGTCAGTAGCTGGCCTTGAGCAATTGCCTGAGATCATAGAGCGTTACAACTCGCAGAAGTCTGGATTGGATGCCATTACCAACCTTATTAAGGTCATGGTGGATGTAACCAAGTCCATGATTGACTTTAAGGAGCTCCCGTCTCAGTATCTGTCACCTGACCAACCACCTTTGTCTACTGCAATGGCTCATTTCCCCTCAGCTGTGTACTGGACTATCCGAAGTATGATGGCGTGTGCAACGCAGATTACAAGCCTTTCAATTATGAGTAATCAGTAAGCCACTGCAATTTGCAAAATCAGCTCACTTCTGATTATATGTGCAGGAGTATGGTAACTGCTTTATTAAATTGATTGCAGGCACATGACCACCGATGCATGGCAACTATCAACCTTGGCCCATACGGTCCAAAACATTCATGAGTACCTCAAGACACAGCTTGCCCTTTGCTATCAACTCATAGGTAAGTCCTTAATCAATACACATTGCTGAAATGGCTACTAACGTAACTAAATTTTGCACGCATTTTCTGGTAAATATGTGGTCATCGAAACATGTTGAACACAGAATGTTTTGCTTAAGCTAATGTTGAAAAGTGGAGAGCCGTGTCAACTAATCAGTCTGATGGATCAGGATTGATAGCATCTTTATGAATCAAATTTCTGGAAATGGTTGTTCATGTAAATCTCGGTAAAAGTTGCTTTGAATTTGTACCCTGAAATTTTTTTCAAGGGCTTAAAAGTGAGTTTCACTATGGGATGCAGCTGAGAAGAAGCACGATGAATATTTTCAAATGCTCATACGCCTGTTTAAAATGTCACACTTGGACAACATTAAGGTCCTCAAGCCATTAATCTACAACAAGGATGATCTACTACCACTCATGGATGGCTCCAGCAAGACAAGGGTTTATTCACATATCCCCCTCTTTGTTTTCTTAACCTCAATTTTGTTGAATGAGAAACAGTTCCCCTGATTCCTATTGAAACTAACAGGTCAAAGTTGATGTACTTCAAAGTAGAAACATCTTGCTGCTTATATCGGACCTTGATCTCTCTCAAGAAGAGATTCAAGTTCTTGCTCATATTTATGGTTCCCGCATAAAGCAAAACATTCAGTATGAAGTGGTGTGGCTCCCAATCACGGACAGGTCAAAGCCTTTGAACACTGAGCACCAGCAAAAATTCGAGAAGCTGCAGTCGATGATGCCATGGTACTCGGTGCATCACCCTTCATTTCTAGAACCAGCAGTTATCAAGTTTGTCAAGGAAGTGTGGAAATTTGCCAAAAAAATGATTCTGGTGCCAATAGATCCACAAGGCAAAGTTGTGTCCCCGAATGCACTCCACATGGTGTGGATATGGGGAAATATGTCCTACCCTTTCACCAGTGTAAGGGAGGAAGCATTGTGGAGGAAAGAGGCTTGGAGACTTAATCTGTTGGTTGATGGCATTGATAGAGACATATTGGGTTGGGTAAGTATTGTTTACAGTTAGATACTCCATTCACTCAGTCTCTGTGCACAATTACAGTTACATGAAAACACAAGCTCATTTATCTTCCAAAACTTTTGTCACTGGTTGTTCAGAGTGAGCTACCTCTACCAATGGCAAAAACGACAGAGACATATTAAGCTTGGAAACTTGTACGGATTGATACTGATCCTATGAATTCTCAATCAAAGAGTTAATACTCCCAAAAGAAAATGAATGAAAATATCATAGAAACTCATGATCCTTACTCTGATTGTTTCACGTATATGGTGGCTGACATAGTACATGTTCTCCCTGAAAGATTATAGCCATTTTCTGTCTTTTGCAGTGGTTTACAGTGAATGATTGTTCTTACTAAAAGCTCATAATGACACTTTTGGATTTCCCAATTACCAGATTGCCCAAGAGAAATTCATTTGCCTATTTGGAGGAGAGGACATTGAATGGATTCGAAGATTTACAACCACAGCAAAAGATGTTGCCAAAGCTGCAGGCATCGGCTTAGAAATGGTTTATGTGGGAAAGAGCAGTGCCAAGGAGCGAGTGCAAAGGGTCAGTGACCAGATCGAAAAAAATCAATTCAGTTCCTGTTTGGCTGATCCCACATTAGTTTGGTACTTTTGGGCTCGATTGGAGAGCATGTTGTACTCAAAGGTGCAATATCGTGAGAATTTTGCAAATGATGAGATAGTGCGCGAGGTAGTGACACTTCTTGGCTATGACGGGAGTGATCAAGGATGGGCTGTGTTCAGCAGAGGAACAGCTGATATAACCAAGGCCAAAGGTGACATATTTTTGACAACCTTAACAAAATTTAAGGAATGGGAGGACAGTGCAAAGCAATATGGTTTTGTGCAAGCACTCCGGGATTACTTTCAACGTCTTCACACCCCACAGCATTGCAACCGCCTTGTCATTCCAGGTATCGATGGAGGCATCCCAGAGACGGTGGTCTGTTCAGACTGTGGCCGTCCAATGGAGAAGTACTTCATGTTTCGCTGTTGCATCGATTGAGAGATATCTCCATGACTGTTTGTTGAATAAATTTTAAGGCTCGAGTGCTTCACTCATTGCTGTGGAGTCTCAAGACTACTAGAGGTGTTGTTAGAATGTGCTTGTGATATATATATATTGAAAGAAAGCTATTCCTAAGTTCTGTTACGTTACTTTATCTTTATTCTTCTCTTGATTTTATTGATAGTATGCTTAATTTTCGAAAGTTCCGTTTGGTATAAAACATGAATTCATCCAATTAGACGCATTGATCACGGTGTTGCATAAAATACGCACGAAATAGTAGAGAGAAAAAGTTTAACATGACAAAATTCAAATCATATTACAGTGTCTGCGTCACACACGGCAATGACTGTTTCAATAACGGTTGCTTGACCTGCAGATTATGCCAATCAGGTCAAACTTTACTGCCACATGGCTGTATCATGACCCAAAGTTATTTGGTAACAGGTGATCCGGGGCAATTAACAGTCAAATTCCATTATTACAGGTTGATAATTTTGTAAGAGTGGCCTATAGTATTAGTTATGTTATTTTAAAATACTAGTTATTATCTGTGCCTGAAAGCACAGAGTAATAAAAAAATAGTTAATAATAAATATATTTGTATTCACATTTAAAATCTAATTACAAATATAGAGAAAAAAGAAACTTAAGCACATGTTATAGTGGGAATGAACAATGGTAATGGTGGTAGTGGCGATGGTGGTGGTGGTAATAGTGATGGTTGTGAGGGTGGTGGTGGGACGATAGGGGTGATGGTTGGATAGTGGTGGTAGTGGTAGGGTGGAGGTGACGGTGGTGGGGGTGGCGATAGTAGTAATAGCGACGATAATGATAATAAAGGATAGTGGCGGTGGAAGTGGTTGTTGTGGCAGAAGTGGTGATGGTGGGGTGACGACAATAGTGATAGAACAGTGGCGATGGGGTGGTGACGGTGGTGATGAT
>CM042202.1:19139515-19156122 GCA_023539305.1 Ilex asprella
TGGGGAGGTGGTGGTAATGATGATGATGGTGGAACAATGGGGTGGGGGTGATAGTGATGGTGGTGGAGTAATTTCAAACACTAATTTTTTTTTAAAGTACTTATGAGAAATTATAAGTATTAAAAACACTTTTAAAAAGTCACATCAAACACACCCTTAAAAACCTATTTTTCATATTAAATTTGGAGTGTTAATATTAGTCGTCGGATTAACTATAAAGTAAAATTGAAAAAGATCTCAACCGTGAATAGCAAAAATTATTTTGTGTATCTTTTAAAATTTGAATTGTATTGTATTTTATTATATAGATATTCAACTTATATTCAATCCATTTAAAATCAAGTATAACTGGTTTGTTATGCAGTTAAATTTGTTCGGTAGATCAATCATGTTTAGCGAGCTCTTGTCTACCCATATATTTAAGGGTTAATAATATTTTTGGTCTTTAAAGTATACACATTTTGTCAGTTTAATCTTTAAAATATCATTTTTTTGTCAATTTGGTCCATAAAATATTTAATTTGTGTTTAAATGATCCTTACATAGTCATAGTCGAACCGTTAAATTTTTACTGGAATGATTACGTGTTGGGCACGTGATACCGTTTAAAAAAATCACATGTAGTCACTTTCGTCAAAAAATTTAATAAATTGTATAATTAGGGACCTAAGTGACATGAGTTAAAACTTTAAGGACGAAATTGACAAAATTAATACAATGAGAACGAAACTGACAAAACAAGTATACTCTAAAGACTAAAAATATTACTAAACCTAGATTTAACGGGTGTTTATTTACTCATTTGTCACCAAAATCCGCTCAAGCTAAACCTAAACAAGCTAATCATGAATTGATTTCATAGTGAGTTTGTTAGGTCGGCTATCAATTCTATAATCATAGATGAAAATATTGGGTGTAACAGTTATACCAAATTATTAATAATACGTGATGTCACCATCTAATAAAAATATAATAAATAAGCAGGTAAATCTCATATATTATAGTAACTACTTTGTCATGTCATTTAATAATCGCCTAAGTAAGCTTCACGATACCCATTTATAAGTTTAATATTGAACGATAACAGTATGTATCAATGATGATGTGGTGTTACTATTACGTCCAACATTGGATCGTAATTTCACAACTTGGCCGAGGACAATTTTGTCAAACAGTTAGTAAACGAGGAGTCTTTTGTTTGATTTTTCAAAAATCCAACCCTTGTGGATTAACGTTTTGACGTTAACAGCAGGGGCCATATGAAAGGAACAAGATTAGGACCAGCCTGTCCTTAGCCGCAGCCAAGTCAATTCCACAGTCAATGCCCAATAGAAATGCTCGACTGAGCAAATATGACAGGTCAATCATGCCAGTAATGCGAATTTTCTGCAAGAAACGATAAAAAAAAAAAAAAAAATTCCAAAACATTTTATAATCGATTATGTCTTTTAAAATTATAACTTATATATCAAAAAAATTATAATTTTTGGTACCGTTATCTCTAGCGATACTGTAAAAGTTTCCGTAACCATATGTTAGTATGAACTTTTTTTTTAGTTAACGGTCAGGGATGTTCGGGCTAATTTATGCGCACTTTTACTAATTTTTTCTTCAGTCAAAGATAAGATATTTACATAAGAACTGAAGTATTTATGAAGGATAAATTCCTAATGCTCTGACTCCAAAAAATTAATAAGATTTAAACTCAAGATATTTAGGTGAGTTTACGGCTCGTATCTATTATCACTTTAACTATTTCTTGAAATTATGAATTTATTAAAAAGTCCATTGTGGGGAAGATTAATCGATCGAACGGTCAAAAATAGATCAAAGACCAGAATAGAGTAGGTTGAACTTGACCAGCTCAAAACATCCTACCGGGTTGACCCGAAGACTTCGGAGAAACTTCCCTGATGCCTTTGATACTACCCTGGTCTAATGAAGACTAAATAAACAGTTCTATATTATAAAATAGATAGATTTCAATAAACTCATTTGATAATTTTAAATAAATTCATTAATCAAATGGTCATCAACATTTATTTTAAAATTATTTATATTATGTCATGCATTTAAGCACGTATTAACCGTAATACAACTATAAAATACTCAGGGTAGTATTGTGCACACCCGATCAAGTAACTAACAGTCAATATAAAATTCATTAGACAAAATGTAAACAGAATTTAAAGAATAATAAAAAATATATTATGTCATTCTCCAAAAACGATACGTTACACCAGCTCCTGAGTGTTTTAGAAAGTGAGAGAGGGGCACGGACTTTAAAAATGTTGGTTAGTTCAAGAAAGAACAAACTTTCCATTGAACATACAAATATATTGATTAGACTTATTTCATATATTCATATTTAATGATGAAAAAATTGACCCAAAGTAAAAAAACCCATTTAGTCCATGTATGACACTTCTAGCTTCTAAATGCATTTCATACCTTTGAGTCATTTACTGACTTAGGCATCGAAGAATCGACCCCCAAAACTACCCTCCAGTTTTTGACTTCTTTTTTAGGTGATCAAAGTCCAACAAACTGACGTGAAAGTCATTCAATTTTTGGCATAAACAATACTAATTTGATTTTTTAAGAAAAAATTAAATTTTTATTTTTAATTTTATTTTAATAAATGACATAATAGAACATAAATTTTAATTATAAAATTTAAAATATTTAATATTCTACTTTTAATTGAAACATTTTTTATTTAAGTATAATATTTTAAACTTAAACGGTCTAAATATTACACACCTCAAATTTCAAATACCTAAATATAATTTACTAACAAATATACTAACGGACATTAATAACATAAATTTATGTGTTAACCTCAGCCTGTTTATAATAGTTTAAATAAAACAATTCTATAAAAACTTTATTTGAAAGACTTTATTTAGAGACCTAATAATGTAGCTTCAATGTAACTATTAGAATATTTGAAAACCTTATTTAGGGGCCTAATTAACGAATTTTTCTTTTTTATATTGTGTTTTCAACACGATAGTAATCATTGATCATCCTATTTTTTTTGGGGGGGGGGGTAAATTTGATCATCCTAATTTTAAAAAACAAAGATAATAATAAAATCAAATTGGCAGAATAAAAAATTCCAAGCTGGCACTTGGAAAAAATATTAGTTTTGCATGGGCCCACAGCCCAACATTTCCACAGCCACCATAGCACGTTGTTCTTCTATAATTCACACACAACCCCTTCAAAGTCCAGCCACCTACCCACGCACCATTCCGCAGACCGTGTCTGCCCCGGCATCCGAGACCCACCGGAAACTGCCGCTAATGGCCGCCATGCCTGGCCAATCCCAGCTCTCTCTCCTCTCTTTCTTCACTCTAATCCTTCTTGTTCATTCAAAGCTAAATCTTGACCCTTCAGATCATGAAGCTCTGTTAATCATTCAAAAAGAGTTGGGCTTCAATGGTCAACACCATGTTCGAAACCCACTATGCAACTTCGCCGGAGTGTTCTGTGAAAGGAGGATTTCCAACAATTCATACACTCTCAAAGTGACTCGTATTGTTCTCAAATCCCGGCAGCTCCGAGGAGTTTTATCCCCGGTAATAGGAAAATTGTCGGAGCTCAAAGAGCTCTCTCTTCCTAACAACCATCTCGTCAACCAAATCCCACCTCAAATAGTTGATTGCCGGAAATTGGAGATTCTAAATCTCCATAAAAACCGATTTTCCGGCGAAGTTCCCTATGACTTATCATCACTAATCCGTCTTCGAGTCGTTGACCTTTCTTCCAACAAGTTTTCCGGGAATCTGAATTTCTTGAAATATTTTCCCAACCTGGAAAAACTCTCACTTGCCGATAATATGTTCGTCGGAAAAGTCCCTCCATCATTGAAATCTTTTCGCAATCTTCGTTTCTTCAACATTTCTGGAAATAGTTTCCTTGAAGGTCCAGTGCCAGTGATGAACAATATCGAGTATTCATCATCAGAGTTGAAGGCAAAGAACACTGTTCCAAAACGTTACATTTTAGCTGAAAATTCATCAAGAAGCAATCAAATTCCAGCAATGGCGCCTTCAGGGAGTTCAAACACTGCTCAAGCTCCTTCACCCACTGCGACGCCACCTAAACATAAGAAGAAGAAGAAGAAGAAGGTAGGCGAATGGATCCTTGGATTCCTAGCCGGAGGATTTGCCGGGACTATTTCCGGGTTGGTGTTTTCAGTGCTTTTCAAGCTACTATTCGTCTTGTTTAAGGGCGTAGAGAAGGAACCGGGTCCAGCAATTTACAGTCCTCTGATCAAGAAAGCCGAGGACTTGGATTTCCTGGAGAAAGAAGATGGATTAGCATCCCTTGAAATCATTGGACGAGGCGGGTGCGGCGAAGTTTACAAGGCAGAGTTACCAGGAAGTAACGGAAAGATGATCGCTATCAAGAAGATAATTCAACCACTCAAGGATGCTGAGGAGTTAACCGATGAAGATAGCAAGCTTATGAACAAGAAAATGCGTCAGATTAAGTCAGAAATTCAAACTGTGGGTCAGATTCGACACCGGAATCTTCTTCCTCTACTAGCCCATGTGCCACGGCCAAACTGCCATTACCTTGTGTATGAATTCATGAAGAATGGCAGCTTACAAGATATACTCCATCAAGTTTCGCTAGGGAACAGAGAACTGGATTGGCTGGCAAGGCACCGGATAGCACTGGGTGTTGCAGCAGGACTTGAGCATCTCCACATGAACAATTCGCCGCGTATAATTCACAGGGATCTCAAACCAGCAAACATTCTTCTTGACGATGACATGGAAGCTCGAATTGCAGATTTTGGACTTGCAAAAACAGTCCCGGATGCTCTGACACACGTCACGACTTCCAACGTGGCTGGAACGGTGGGATACATAGCACCGGAGTATCACCAGACGCTGAAGTTCACAGACAAGTGTGATATATACAGCTTTGGAGTGTTGCTAGGGGTGTTGGTGACGGGCAAGCTTCCATCGGATGACTTTTTCCAGCACACAACAGAGATGAGTTTGGTGAAATGGCTGAGAAATGTGATGACTTCTGAGGATCCAAATAGAGCAATTGACCCAAAGCTGATTGGAAATGGATATGAAGAGCAGATGCTTCTGGTGCTGAAAATTGCTTGCTTTTGCACTCTTGATAATCCAAAAGAGAGGCCTAACAGCAAGGATGTCAGGTGTATGTTGTCTCAGATCCAGAATTAGATATGATGGGAACATTGGATACGTGTTTAAGAATAATGATGTATGTGATTAAGAATTTTCTCTCAAGCATAAAAATTGTACCTCTAAGCTGAAAAAGCATGTGATTCTCTGTACCAAACTGTCCTGTACCCTTATATTTGATGAAAATGGCATTTCCTGATTGATTATCATCTCTTGTGCATAGACTCCTTTCTTAAACTTTGTCTACGGCTAGGCCTCCAACATCATCTTCTTGTAAGGCAGAATAATACATAAAGCGCAGCCCACACCAAGCTCCCACCAGCTATGAACTCCTAATTTGACAGCACTTCCAACAGTTCGCACACAATGATATTGCATGAAAGATCACCGGAGTTTTGCAGATCACTAAGCATAAAGAATCATCAAGCCCAGGTCTGGGATGTTTGCCTAGAGTCAAATGCACACAAACATACTCCGCGCGAGCAGACACTATTTCAGTGAGGCGAATTCATCACCCAGTCATAAGGGAATAACACGACTACTAAGTGAAGGCCTGCACTCAAAAGGCAGAATAAAATATATTCACATTAAATAATTAAAGCCTGAAAAACTTGAGCCAAGAGGCACAAAGGGGGAAAAGAAGTAAAATGCCAACTTCCGAGAAACAATCCCTTTTTGAGAAATATGTAACACTGATATTCCTGATCATCATTACAACTACACATACCATCCGCTGTTCTTTCAGCTTGAGCAGCTTGGTGAGCCACAAATACACATGCCCTAAGAAATTATTACAATTGAGAAATACATACAAGTAGATGCCATGTGACAAATATCCAGCAAGATGTGTAAGGACTCTTCGTCCAATTCAGTTCTCTTGCGGTATTGTTCTACTAGAGATTGTCAGCCTGTTGCTCATAAGATGCAGTTCCATCCTACTCCTATGGACCATTTGATGGGCAAACTCAAAGTGCATGAAGAGACTTTGTTACAGCAGCGATCTTCTTTCCTTGTAAGAAATGTGCAATGTCCTTACAAGCAGCTGCCATGTAATAAATCTGAGGAACAACTAAGGACCAATAAAAATCAAAGAGAAAAACTTCTGAATTCCCACCATGATAAATTGTCTAACATAATTTATAATGAGACATGAATGGATATGCCCCAATCAAGTGTTTATCAAAGTGAAGAGAGAGGTCAGTAAATGAAAATCTCAAGTGTTAAATGACAAATCATGACATATGCTAGCACCTCCTAAAGTGTTTAGGCAAAGATAACTTGATTCCACTGTAGTAAACAATGTTGTCCACTTAGTGTAAGGTTTTGAAAGCATTTTCATGGTCGGCTCCCTCATAAGCTTTTCATCCTCCTGTAAGAGTACACTATTCTGCATTTGAATTAGAATAGGGAAGTCTTGCAAAACATAGCCACAAGTCGAGGACTGGAATTTGGTGCCAGGTCTGGGTCTTCTAACTTACCTAACAAATGTTGCCCCAACAATTTAGAATTCCTTGCAACAAAGGGGCTGTATGGGATCTCTGTCGTTTTTCTGTGAATTTTCAATAGACACAATCACCAAACTACAGTCACTCAGGCTGATTCTGTGCTTCTGACTCTAAAGCTTGCCATGACAAAGCCTCCTGTCACCAGGAATTGGGAAATGCTAAGGAAGTTGCAACAAATCAAGTTTGACATACTTTCGGCATGCATTAATCTTTTTACCTTCTCACAGAATATGGGTTTTGTGTTTTTCAACTTAGTTTTCCCCTCGAATTGCAATTTCTGTGGTATTACACGAGATTTTGAAGTTGTGTAATACAGGTGCCACATGTCACAGGAGATACACAGGACACCAATGAGGCAATGACTTCCATTTGCATGCATACAATCATATGGTGAACAACAGGAAGCAAGTTATTAACAAGCATGATTTCTTTCGTATGGAAAGATTTTACAGACTTCTAAAAAGATCAAAGTCTTCCACAAGACCAGTTGGTAAGCAATAAAATCCATCTTCCACAATACCGGTTGGGGTGCAGTGCCTTCCAGGGGAAAACACTTGGATGAATTAACTATCCTAATAGAGATTCTCAACCAAAATTAAATCACAAAATATTATAGCATTGCAAAATCACTGATTCTAAATAAAAAATCTTAACATGTTAAAAGGAATAAAGAAACTACCTATGTCACAAAAGTCTAACAATTGTAAACCCATCGAGTGACTGATACAACTATTATTGGAGTACCTCAAAAATCTAAAAGCAACTGGGGAAGAATCCTCTCCAGATGAGTTGCTTCTATTTTATTAACACCCTCTGCTTCAGCAATAGTAGCAGCACGTTGAATAGCCTCTACATCAACATTAACGACAATATAAGCTATCAAGAGTTTGAGGTACAATGCAAAAACTAACAAGATCATCAATTTTATTTTCAGCAGGAAAACCTGTGACAAAGACTCTAAGAAGTTCACAGCTCAGCTTTACTGCATTTGCGTTAGCTGCATCAATGTACATAGAAGAAAGAATTACAATAAAAAAGGTGCTTATAAAAATCCCCACTTTAGATACTTATCCTCGTGGCAATGAATAGCAAACCACAAAGTGAAAGGGAAAACACAATTTATTTGGGATCCTACCAATATCTAATAGTGATCTAATACTACCAAAGCATTAAACTTACAGCATGAAGATCTCCATGTAACATATTTAAAATAATAAATGTTAATGAAACTGGCCACTGCGATACAAAACAAAGTAATGGAAGCACGAAATCCTTAACACTTACATGCAGTTGTAGTAAAAGAAACTTAAAAAATATATGGAAATTTTTGTGGAATACAATACATTTGGTGAATGTGAAATTGTGAATCCCACATTATTGAACCATTTATATAAGAAGAGAGCGAAAAACCTAGAAATATCAAAGACATATCATACTTAAAGCTTGCAGACTTTCTAGCATATGAAATCTTTCTGCAAAGTTTTTTATTTTTCGTACCAGAGGTAGGCCGATGTTTCTTAGATGTTCCAGCTCCTACCTGCAAAATCAAATATCTGGAAACCATCAAGCATATGACAACCTCAGCAATAAAGAGAATAGTTGAAATAATGGAGCCCCCCCCCCAAAAAAAAAAAAAAAAAACCTGACATTAAACCATCTCGTGTCCAATATTTGATGCATTCACATAGTGGCTCCTCCCAACCCATTAAGAACCTCTTGACATAAGAACCTCACCAACAGGTGAATAACATTAACATCTGAAATGTAATTTTCAACAGACCATCTAATTGCTAATTGACAATACTCATAAAATGATAAGGTACAATGCCAAACAGATACCAATGCCACAGAAAAGAATATTTCTTTTACAAACTAAGAAGAAAATGATTGACAGCGTAAGGATAGACACCTTTGCCAACTTCCAAAGCGCATTACATAAGTAACAATCAATAGTCAAGCCAATGGACCTGAGGGAGCAAGATCAAAATAACCCTGACAAAGCACTGACATGACATTCAAAATTGAGAGGTCGAATTATGGCTTCAAAATAAAAGACGATGCAATCGGCTTTGAAGAAAGGGCTATTAGATAGACAGAATGATATGATAAGGCTACAATTATAGCAGTGAGTATGAGGTTAACACAAATAAGAGACAAGTGAAGTTCAATTCAATGTGCTTAGATCAGTTTGTTGCCTTCAGCAACACAGTGACACACAGTTTGTTTTGTATGCTGTTTGTGAACAATTTAGCACAAACCATTAAGCTGATATTGAATCAACAATATGTACAAGAAACCGAAGAAATGAAGAGATTAAAAAACATTGTCGATGAAATTGGAGCAGTATGGATTCAGTAGGTTGGTGCAATTGGAGAATAGAGCATGCCATTACCATCCAATATCAATATAAAGGATGGTAAGTTCACAAGACAAACACAAGATGAACCTTATTAAATGAGGAAACTTGGGAATAAAAAACATGCCAGTAAATAAGCCTAGCCTAAATGATGATGGTAGAGAGACAAAGGATAATAATAGAAATGACTCTTATTTACTCCTAAGAAGCTAAGGGAAGCACAAGTTAAGGATAGAGTGAAGAGAAGTAGTCTAACATGGGCTGGTCATTTGCATTGAAGGATAATTGTTGCATCTATATGCAATGAATTGATTTTAGCAAAGACACTACAAGGATAAGTAAAAGGGCAGATGAACAAGGCTCAAACACAACGAAAAGATATAATGGTTTATGGTTTTACAAAGGATTCAGGAAACATACTCCAAGTAATAATAATAAATAGCATCATAATTGCATGAAATTCCAATAATTATGAAAATTAGAAACAGAATGGTGGCGAAGGGGAGTTCCAGTGTTTGAATATCCAAGAAACAAAAAGTTTCCTAATATACACTCCCTTCAAGAATGAGCAACGTTTTGAGGGGGACTTCCACAAAAGTTGTTGGCTAGTTAGGTACCATACCATCATCATGAACCTAAATTTCCTGCTCATCATGCGGAAAATACAAAGTAATCCCAATAGACGAGGGGAAAAAAGTAGAGGATGATCAAATGAAATTTATACTCTGTCTTACCATCATTCACTCCTTTCTATTTCTTCCCTGAAAGGAAAAAACTCCGACAAAAACTGAAATTTAGAAGTGCATTTGGGAAGATAGGGGAATCAAAAATCAGTAACTGCCCTGACATCCAAGGAATTATACACCTTCAATTTATAAAAAAAAAGGATTCTAAAGACTCTCTGTAGTGTAAAAGTAGAGTTACATTAACAGTCTTAACTGTACCAGCCTAACAAACAAACAAATTCATAGTGAACTCAGATTAACCAACAAAATCTTGTTCCAACTAATTGGATTGCCAACAAATACTATTCCGCCGATGAGCTATGTCTAGGGCCACTTCCTCTATTACACCAATGTAACAATGAGAAGCCAAGTATTACAACTAGCAGCCTAAACAATAGTGATTTTTAATAATTTACGCAAAGAGAGTCAAGTTTGCAGTCAGTCACTAATATAATACAATGAAACAACTAAGCCACGTGTAATAGACGGTATTCAATACTAATCAAACAAGAATTTTTTACACTCACATAAATGATACATATACATTCATGTACACATACACTAATGGTGTGTTTGGTTGGGTGAATGGAAAGTGAGAGTGATACACTTTCTATTATTCAACGGAGGAATCCTCCCTTCGCTCCTTTGTCTTTGGTAGGAGGAATGGAAAGTAAAAAAAATTGATTTTTTTGTGTTTGGTTGGATGGAAAAGTGGAAGGATAGAAAAAATATAAATGTATATTTTATCATTATATCTATATATAAAATTAATGCATACATAATATGTAATAAATAAATGTGATATATACATATATTAAAGAATATATAGGTAAATAGTATACATTTCAACACACATAATTAATTTTTTATTCACATTTTCTCTCAATTTTAGAGGAATAAATTTTGGTGAATTGAAAGAAAAGCTAATTCATCCACTTTTTCATCCCTCCTATTTTGCTTCCTTATCAAATATGATGTTTTATCTACCTCTAACTTTTCATCATTTCATTCTCCATCATATCAAATGAAGCATTAAAGAACGCATAAATATGATGTTAGGAAATTTACACGAAATTCTCAAACTTGTGAGAAACAAATTATAAAAAAATCACACGCAAAAAAAAAAAAAACAATCACATGCACAAGACAGTATTTACGTGGTTCGACAATTTGCTTACGTTCACGAAACTGCAACAATTTCGCTATATTCAAGAAGAAGTACAGAGTGTGGCCAGTAGTACATGAAACAAGAACCCTAGTCACCCAAAATATCAGCCCAAGCCTCCACTTCATGGACTAAGCCTCAGCTTCATGGACTAAGCCTCAGAAAAGTTTTCATTAAAAAATCACATAACGTTATTTCAGGTCGGGTCATTATCCGGATCAACACAAACTAGACCCCAAAAAAAAACCCAACATATGATATTTAAACTGGTTGATTGACTTTAATGCAAATTTCATGGCCAGGTCGAGCAACAATTGAGAAAAAAATCATCCTTTTTAAGTGTAATTTCTACATCTAATACAAGTTGAGTTAGCAAATCAAAGATCACAAAAGAGAAACGAAAAATTGCAGAGAAGCAATTGAATTGTACCTCAACCTCCGTAGTCTCGGCGCCTTCGTCTTTCTCACGCTCTGCAGTGAACTCAACACAGTACAATTAAAAAAAATTAACATAGGAAAACCGACAATTTTGAAGATTTTGAAAGAAAATCGAACCGAGAGCTCTTTTGCGCCATACATATTTGAAAATCGCATGAATTAGATCCTGTTAATGCACATAAAACGATACAAAATTCTCAGTTCTATACACGATTCAAACTATTCATAATGCAATGACAAAATGAAGAATCTAAACGTGGAAAATTAGGGTTTTTACCGGATCAAAAGTGTTTTCCATTGAGAGAAACAGCAAACGGGCGACTGTATGTGAAGAAATAAGAAGCCCCTATTTCCAGTAGAGCTCAGTTGTGGCGGTAGAGCGTCAGCCTTGTAAACCGGTGGGCGCTTGCTTGCTGTATCCATGGGTGAATTAAAGACTCATAATAATTTAATTTTTTTAATTTAATTTTTAAATTATATTTGATTATAAAAAATATTTTATATTATATATAATGTTATTTTACATATTTATTTAAATAATGCATTTTATTTGTACTATTGATCTAATTATAATATCAGACGGGGAGTTAGTATTATAAGCTAGTTTTAACTTTTTAACTTTTTAAGTTATAAATTTATTATTTTATCCACTAAATAAATAAAAATTCAAAAATTAACACCAAACAATATTCTTTTAAGGAGTTGTGTAGTGTTGTGTGTTCAAAACACCAAACAATATTAGCTAAACAAACATAGTATTAAATGGCCCCAAGTATTATTTTAGAATACTCCACAATTTTATACCCCGCATTATACGGCGAACGAACACCCTATACATGCATCATCGATAAAAGATAATACATGTCAAATGAGTGTCTGTTATATATCGGCCTTCCTTCTAGCTCGGTGGTTGTTGACCTCAAAATCCAACCACTTGGTTGTGGATTCAAAGGCTGGTAGAGAGATAGAGGAGAAAAAAATGAGTGTCTGTTATATATCTTATTATGGTGTGCACACCACATGACACTTTTACGTATGGTGCTGAACCTTGTTATCTTTAAATCTCTTTCTCTCTCTCTGTCTCACTAAAATTTATTTTCAGTATCATGATTATATCACATCACTAATCTCATGTAATATAACCGTTTAATTATAAACAAACAAGTGGAGAAATTGCTATCGACTTGATCCAATCCAAATGCAACTTCTTTTATATGCCTCCAATGATGAAAGGAATGGTTACTTTGTCTCTTTTCTTGCCGATAGCAATTTAGGTGAGCTAACTTATTGCATTAACAGGAAGGTTCTGGAAGGGTGGTATGAGTACACACGTACATCAGATTTTCTTCTTTGCCTAAGGTTGTAATAGATTACTCCTAAAATGTAGGAATAAAATTAAGTTTTTTAAAATTTTTCATTGAATATCTATTTTAATTGAGTTTAAATATTTTAATTGAGTATTGAATTTTCAGTTACATATTTCTATTTAATTTATTGTGTATTTTAAAGAATAAAAATTAATCATCTTAAAAATAGTTTTAAAGGCTATGTGTGTAAGTTACTAACCTAATGGGTATATAAGTGGCTTTGAGATAGCTTTTGGCCTGCAACGAAATGAACAAGCCAGAAACCTTCCAAGTTCCAATTGCTTATTTCAATTCTTTTATACTTGGTCCACTTTTCTAATTATCATCTATTATTTTATTTTGGACAACTTCGATTCGAATCAGGTTCACCCCTTCCTTCCAGCGGGCATGATCATTGAGGAGGTGCTGTTGTAAGCGTCTGAGTTTGAACTTGGAGTCGCTGATGTTCGTCAGTACCCTCACACGGGGAGATTCAGCTGCTTTAGAATAATGTTCACACGACTCTCGAACTCGCAGACTAACTCTTTCTAATTTATAGTATCTATTTTATTATATTCTAAATTGATTGTTATTTTATATTTATTTACATATTCTTATTAGTTTGTGATCTAAATATTTTTTTTGTTAAGCAAAATTATGTATAATTATACTAATTTCCCCAACATACAACTCTTGAGGTATTCAAAAACCCTATTCATAGTCGCACTCAATCATGACCTCCAACAATATATGAAAAATATACTTGATCGTCAACTTTATTGTTGCGATCATCACCACCATACTGTTATTTTCACTACACAGTCCGAGTTTATCAAATAAAGGAGAAACGATGATAGACCGAGGCCACGAGCGATCAAGAATGGAGTATTGTGTTAGGATGTTCTTTGATCCTTCATTACCTCCAAAATGGCTCTCCAATGATAAAAGCATGAAGAATAAGGTGGACAAGTTCTTTGTAGAGACATATTTCGTGCAGTTGACGAGATACGTAAAAAATGGGGCGAATTACCCATTGATTACATTGAAACCCTCAAAAAAATTCTTTGATTTAAGAAGGACTCAAAGGTGTTTTGAACGATTTTTCAACGACGTCATCCCACTTATGGCTTTACTTACCGAGTGTAATTGATAAGTTGAAATGATAACATTAAACTAATTTTAAATTGTGAGATTATAATGAAGTTTGGGATCGAATTTGAATTTTATAATAAATTTTCATGTGAATTGTATAAATAAAATAATATCTAATCAAATTCGGATCAAAGACTTTAACTAAATCGAATTTTAAACCATTCAGAATCCAATCTATTGTTAAGCCTCCAATCATGAAAGAAGTGACGAATCCATGCACTGGAATTGGACCTGCCTGCAATCACTCAATAGTATCACTTAGCGGTGTTGCATTACTAGGAAGGTTCTACACCCAACTTGGAAGACAAGTATCGTTCACATGTATATATTAATACATGTGAACCAGATTTCCTTGTTTGCCTAGGATTGTAATGGATTCACGTGGTTTTCTAGTTTGATCTAAATGTTTTAGCTTGATTACCCTAAAACTCTTCGCCAGCTTGTTATATATATGAACATGGTACTTAGAAACCCTATTCATTCTATCAATTATTCATGGCTTCCTACACTTCAAGAAGAATATACATGATCGTCAACTTCATTGTTGTGATTATGACCACCATACTCTTCTTCTCGCTTCAAAATCCAATTGCATCAAACAAAGGAGAAACAATAACGGGTCAAAACTACGAGCGATCAAGAATGGAGCACTGTGTTGGCCTCTTCTTTGATCCTCCACCACCTCCAAGATGGCTCTCATATGACGAACGCATGAAGAATAAGGTGGACAAGAATCTTTGTAGAGACATACTTCGTACAATTGGCGAGATACGAAATAAATGGGGCGAATTACCCATTGATTATATTGAAACCCTAAAAAAAGTTCCTCGATTTAAGAAGAATTCAAAGGCTCTAAACGAAATTCTTCTACAAAATCATCCTATTTACGGTTTCACCTACCAAGTGTAATTCAAAGAATTCTATATTTTTTATTTGTCAATGATGATTTCTTCTATAGGGATGTCACTAATCTTACGAAATTTATATAAAGATTTTATAGATCCGATAATAATTTGTAGTTTTGGAATGTTAAATCTGAAATATAGCTGGTTCGTGATGTTTAAGTTTCAAATAAATAGTATTGTTGCGTTTGCGTTATGACGGGTCCTAGTGATTAAGTGAAATAAATAGGATGTCACTCTCATATTGTAATTATATTTGAAACATTGATGTTTTGCTTTGAGGATTTGATATCAACAGTCCCTACAACATTTTGATATCAGTTTTTTTTTTTTTTAATTTCTTAGTCATCAAGTGTTGTATGAATTCACAGACTTAAATAGTTTTCGATATGGTTTTATTAGGATGTGAATCACGTAAATTTTTCTTCAATACACTTTTACTTAATTTTACTTAATAGTACATCACCCACCATGTATGGTTGATTGACCCTGCTTGTAAATAGTTGAGAGGTGTAAATGGTCAAATTTGGACATAATTTCGATTGATTTGAATTAGACCAAACTGTCCAACAAACTTATTTATAACATTTAATATCCGAATTATTTGAAAATATAAAATTCGATCTATAATTTAAATAATTAAACGAGAGCTAAATTTAACAAAAATATATTTCAATTTCAATACGATAATTGGAACTAGAATTAAACTATTTTGAAATTATCAGATCATAGAGTTGCATTACTATTTACTAGGAATGTTCTACAAGTAACTTGGAAGACAAGTTTGGAACACAAGTTTCTATATTAATTACTACACGTGAATCAGATTTCCTTGATTGCTTAGGACTGTAATGGATTTACGCGGTATCCTAGTTTGAACGAAATGTTTTAGCTTAATTACCATAAAACTCTTAGCTAACTCTCTATATATATATGAACATTGTACTTAGAAACCCTATTCATCCTATCAATCATTCATGGCTTCCTACACTCCAAGAAGAATATATATGATCACCAACTTCATTGTCGTGAGCATCACCACCATACTCTTCTTCTCGCTTTACAATCCAACTACATCAAACAAAGGAGAAACGATGACCGGTCAAGACCATGAGCGATCAAGAATGGAGCATTGTGTTGGGCTCTTCTTTGATCCTCCACCACCTCCAAGATGGCTCTCCGATGATGAACGCATGAAGAATAAGATGGACAAAAATCTTTGTAGGGACATGCTTCGTGCGGTTGGCGAGATACGAAATAAATGGGGCGAATTACCTATTGATTATATTGAAGCTCTTAAAAAAGTTTTTCGATTTAAGAAGAATTCAAAGGCTCTAAACGAGTTTTTTCATCGACATCATTCAATTCGTGGTTTCACCTATCAAGTGTAATTCAAACAGCTATATATCGTTTTTTTTTTTAAGTTTGAAACTCGAATTATTCGTGATTCTTGTTTTCTTCGATTTTATAGAGGCAATATTCCTCTAGTTTTGTAATGTTGAATATGAATATTGCTGCGTTTGAGTGATGACAGGTACCAGTGATCAAGCATCCCACTCACATATTACGATTGTTTGTGATATGAAACGTTAATGCTTTGGTTTTGTTCCATAACTATTGCATCAAGATTTTCCTGATCATCAAACATCCAGATACATCCAAACAATGAAGAGGATATAGGACTATGATACCGAAAAATAGATTCTAGTCGGAGATCTGTTTTTTATTTATTTATTACCGTTATTTTGGAAGTAATGAAGTCAACGAAATAACAGAAAATAATTAAAAACTTCTACGTGTTTTGATTAATGAAAAATATAAAATACCATATCAAAAAATAACAT
>CM042202.1:19156132-19178442 GCA_023539305.1 Ilex asprella
AAGTATAATAATTGAACCCCAAAGAAGAAAATAAAAATGGAGGAAAAAATTACACAACTCAAATAAAAACTAAAAGTTATAATTCAAATGTATATCATTTGTGGGATATGAACGTGAGCACAACTGGAGTGCAATGTGATGACCTTCCACGATACCTAGCATCATGATACTGCACAATACAGTGAATAGAGAGTCTTGAAATTGAATATGTGACAATCTATGAAACACTGATACAGATACAAGATATGAGTAAGATATGATACGGATACGACGATACGATAAAATTTAAAAAAATAGGATACGGGTACGACCACGATACGACTATAATAAAATATATTTAATATTTTTATTATTTCAACCAGTTTAATACTTATATATTTTTGTAGTTCTTTATTGCACAATAAAAAAAATTAGTAATTTTTTTTTACTTTTAAGAAAATATATATTGTATCACTATAGTATATTCACAAAGTGAAGTGACTAATTAAAGAAATCAAAACTAATATTTACCTAGTATTTAGAAGCAATTTTTGATAAGGTTATAATATAATAACTTTATTTTATACTGTTTTGATATATAATTATAGAGAATACTTAAGAAACACTCATGTGTCTTTGAAGTAATATGAATTTTTGTTAATGTATTGTGTGGTATGTGAATTCGAAAAGAAATGTTAAAAATTCAACTAAAAAATTATAAATGTTGTTTGATCACAAAATATTCATGAAGTATCTTAATATTTAATTATTATTGAATACGTAAAAGGTGTTGAAACGACAAATTTTGTAAATGAATTTACACAAAATAAGGTCAAGTTATAATAGTCAATTTAATTGACTTTAAGTAAAAAAAAAATATAGTGTTGACTCTCTTCAGTGTGCTTCTTACGTGCACTGCTCTCTGATTCTCAATAGATTTGATGAAGATGATGAATTTGGTGAAGATGTGGGTCTGATTGACGTATTTCTCACTCTTCAAGTGGTGGTGGCTTTGATGACTACAAGAGTTGGATCAATGCATCTCCCACTCTTCAATTTAAGGATGTTTTGGATGAATCTCCTCACCGTTCTTCTTTTTGAATGACTTGAAAATGATTTGAGTTTCTGGAAGAAGGACCTTGGCGGTATGTTCTTCTTTCCGAAGATAAACTTGCAAGGTTTTAAGGCTTTAGTAAACTTTGAGCAGAGCTTCGCCGATCTTCCTTTCTCCTTGACTTCTTCTCCTCTTTTTTCCTCACCCCTTTGGCCTACCCCAAGACTTCTATTTATAATGGTGGGAGTAGTTATCCATATAAGAGTCCTTATTACTCTTATAAGGGCTTTAGGTAGTGAACTACCTATAAATTTGTAAGTTTTATGGAATTTAAATCCAACTCACTTTATCTTTTGAAGGTTTATTTAATTTGGGCCTATGAAATTTAAGTCCTTTTTAATTTAATAAACCTGATTAATTGCATTTGGACTTGTATTATTTAGGCTATGAAATTTAAGTCCAGTTTAATTTAATTTAACAAGTCTTGTTAATTAAAGTTGGGCTTATATTATTTAGGTTATGAAATTTATGTCAAACCCAATTTTATTTATTTAATTGATTTGAGCTCAATTATAGACATTAATTTATTAATTAATTTTTTAATGTCTACAGGTGTATCTGATACATATCCTTAAGTGTCCAACGAATATTGTATCTAATACGAATACGCCAACCTCAATGAAGTATCAATATTTCATAGGTGACAACCATAAAAAAAAAAGGCATTTAACAGATCAAAAGGAAAGGCCAAATCTTTTGTTTGATAAAATTAAAATTAAATTTTAGATTGATAAAATTAAGGTTAATTGGTGTTAATTTGATAAAATTAAATTTTAAATTGATACAATTAAATATTCAATCCGGTTTAAATTCTAAAAATTGAATATTAATTAAATTAAATAAAATTTTGGCTAGATAAAATAAAAAATTAATTTGATATAACTTAATGTCAATTTCGTATTGATTTAATGAAATTGAATACTAGTTTGATTTCAAAAATAACAATTATCAAGATATGCATATTTTGGACTAAGACATATACATATAACACATAAATATTTCACACATCAAAACAACTCAAGTACACTGACCATCGTTTGATCACCCATTTTTGGGGCTTGTTAAATTAGTGAAATTATTTTAATTTGATGAAATTAAATATTAATTTGATGTTAATTTAATAAAATTGAATGTTTATTTAAAAATTTAGTGTTAAGTTGACAGTTTTTTTTTTAATTGAGGAACAAAATGTTAATTTGGTTAAATTGAATGGTAATTTTTTTTATTTAATGAAATAAATCTTAATTTGGTAAAATAAAGTGTTGATTTGATAAAATTAAATATTTATTTAATTAACATTACCATTCCTCTGATTAAACCCATACCCATCGCCGACCATAACCACCGCCACCGCCACCGCCACCGCCACCGCGGCCACATCTCGTCGACGGGGGCTCCGTTGGGCCCAGTGACATCAATGGCCTTGGTCTTTAACCATAAATTCTACCTCTTGGCCTTCATAGAGAGTTCGAAGGCCATCGGATTTGATCTAGGGGGACGAAGAAGGCGAAGGCCTTCTTCGTAGGGTCTCTCGTCGTTGAAGTGGACTACCTTGCCCAATGATCCGGGGTTTTCCTCCTCGAAAGAAACTGTTCTGCCGCCATCGCTAAATTATTTATAGAGATATTCTGCTCGCTCGGCTTTCTTTATCTGTTGCTTTCTCTAATGGTCCTAACTTGTTTGAAAGGTGAGTGGATTAAAGATTTCTGAAATGGTTTCTTTTTTTAGGGTTTTTAATTGATCTTTTCCTGTTAAATTGGATTCTTGGGGTTTCGTTCGCCTTTGTTTCTTTGTCTTCGGTTTTTGTTGTTTGTTTTTGTATGGTTCTCACTTTGCAGCATTTACTTAGTCGAGTATCCGAAAGGTGAAAAATTTTTACAAGAATTTTTTACAATTGTTGTGCATTATAATGTGAGCTACTTGTATATAATGAGGATTTGATTTCGCTGGATTGTCAAATTGTGGCAAAGTGGGAAGAAGTACTTGAGATTTGAAAGGTGTCATTTAATGGAGCTGAATTTTTTTATTCGAAGTTACAATCTGCGTCCAAGTGTTTAGAGAGGATGCTCTAAAGCCCTTTTGTGAAAAGGAATGTGATTGGCGTCAAATGTGATTGGCGTCAAAGTCTCTCTACAGCTCTGTTGTTTTGGTAATTGGCTCTTGTTGTGTTTGGGTGACCTCTTTTTTTTTCCGCTCAAAATACCTCCTAAGTACTTCATGTCATCTGATTTCCATATACATATGAGGGGGTAAGGGAGTATGTGGTTTTGAAAAACATGCATGATTTACTTAATGTTTCTACATGTAAAGTTTTTGTTTGAATGATTTTGTGAAAAGGGGAATGAGTGGGTTTTGAATTATACCTTGTGATTTAGATTTCAAGGAATTTCAAATAAGAAAAGATAATTGGTTTTTGGACTATATCCAATCGTCGGCTGACCATTGGTTAGGATGCCAGTATTAATAGGTCGACTAGTCCTGCCAATCGTTTAGTCGAGTTATTCAAAATTCATATTTTCGGGTTCCTTTTGCCTACTTTTGTGACCAAACATGCCCTAAATAATATTGACCTTTCTTACTCAGCCCTAAAGTATTTAAAGAGTCTCGATGGCATTAACTTGTAGCACTAGTCATGGATGCAGTAAAATCGAACATTTTCATGTAATAAATATCATGAATACTTACAAATCATATTTAGTTATATCACTTGGAGTGGGCAATTTAGCGATCTTGAGCTAAATATGATCGTGCATGACTCATTTCATTCCTATACAAGTGTTGTAGCTCATGCGTGTCATTTCTTACATTGCGTTACGTGCAAACAAAAGTAAACTTGTATATCCTGTGGGGTTTATGTTAGTATACTGATTCAAGTGGATGAAAACTAAATGCTTTGTGTTGTTCTATATATGTGTTTGATTTCAACTGGCTTTACTAATTTGCATGCTTTCTTAATGGTATGGATCAAGTTGATTTTAAAAAAAGAATGAGGTATTGATCAAAAAGTGGTTTTGGGGTACAACCACTAGCACTAGGTAGTATATTAATACGACGGGCATTGTTCCACTAATGGAGACACAAGGTACCGGTGCCGGCGGGTGCACAAGGATAAGAAAAGCGGGGAAGGCTTAAAGCTAAACCCTTAAATGATTTGCTTAGTGTTATGCTTGGTCCATACTTGTTTCATGATGTTTTCTATTTTTATGTATTGTACTCTCACTAAGCCCGTAGTTAGCTCATCTCCCTTATAGATGTTCCTTTTAGATGTTCGAGATACAAAAGGCCCCATCATGTTTTACCTTGGAAGAGAAAGAGTCAGAGAGTGAGGAAAAAGTGTAAATATTGTTAATGTGCATCATATACGAGGGTTTCCAAAATGTTGGTTGTATATGAGCATTTTGCAAGGTACAAATTGTATAAAATGTAGTTTATTTCTTTATAGTTATTATTTACAACTATTGTATGTTATGGATAAGGATGGTAAAATTGTATTCATGCCTTAACTTGGGAAGGTGGGGTTGATCCTTCCGGCATGGGGTGTGATAAAATTGTATTTGATGATTGGTGTGTGTGTGTGCATTTTGGTGTGTTATTGTGTTTGCATTTGTGTTTGTTTAATAGTGTGTTTTGATAAATTAATGTCTGTGTTTTTAGTGTATTAGTGTTTGCATTTTGGTGGATTACCCTCTGTTAACACTACATGTGAATAGATTGTATGTATTTTGGTGAAGTAATGTGTGTTTAGATGTATTAATGTGTTTATTTTGTGGCGTAATAGAGTGTGTGGGAGGGTGTATTAGTGTGTGTAATAGTGTGTTGTGTCTATGTTTTTTTTTATATATTATGTGTGTTTTTGGTGGATGTTTGTTAAGATAGTGTGTGGGTGTATATGTATTTTAATATATTAGTGTGTGTGGTGTATGTATTTCTTTCATGTATTAGATTGTGTGTTAATAGTGTGATTATGCGTGTTTGTTTTAGTGAATGCGTGCGCATGTGTGCGTCTATTTGTTTACTAATTTGTTTTTGTGTGTATGTTTTGGTGTATTTGTGTGTTTATTTGTGTTTTTTGTATTCGTTTGTGTGTTTTTACGTGTACTAGTTAGGGGTGTCAAATGTGTTGGATTAAACGATTACGTGTTGGGTTAAACGGGTGACGGGTGAAAAATATATGAACCCGTACACGACACATTTAATAAACGTGTGAAAAATTTCAACACAAACACGACACGTATAATAAACGGGTAACACGACATGACTCGTTTAATATTAAAAAAATTATATCAACAAATTTTAATACTCTATTTTTTTTACTATTAATTCTACTTGCCTCAAAAAAGAGGAATTTTTAGTCAAATCTCATAAAAATGAGACTTGAAGGCTTTAAAAAAAAAAGACAAGAGGTCATTGTCTTTTATAGGCAATTCAATTCTCCCCATCTCCCCTCATTTATTAATGTGAGTCAAAAACAAAAGCCATTGGTTTGCCTTTGTCTTTGAAGTGCTCCTCATCTCCCCCTTGTCTTTGAATTACTATTTTACTTTTTTTGTTGTATTGATTTCTTTAGTTCTTTTTTTTGTATTGATTTTTTTATTTCTTTGTTTTTCTTACTAATTTTTTAAAATAATTATTAATTTATTATTATATTAATTTTATTTAAACGGGTAAATGTTTGATAAACAATTTGACAGGTCTCACCCGAACACGACCTATTTATTAAATGTGTTTAACGTGTCAATCCGTTTATCACCCAAACCCGTTAAGATATCACACAAACCTGCTTAATTCGTGTCAGTTTCGTGTCGTGTCAGATTTTGACACCCTGGTACTAGTATCTGTGTTTTTATCTATTACCGTTATAAATGTGTTTTTGTCTACTACCGTTATGTATATGTTTTTGTGTATTAGTAGTTTTAATAGGAATGACTAACCTACTACAACTACTCTGTTGCCCCACTTCCTTACAGTATTTTATTTCTTAAATTTTTTTACTATGACTCGATGTTTAATATTACCTGTTGACTGTTGTACTAACTTAAAACCATGGAGAAAAGACAAATTTATTGAAATTTGGGAGGCAACAATCTAAGCCGTTACAGATTTTCCATTAGGTGAGCTTGTAACGATTGTAGATTTTTGCTTGAATATTTATATGTTATTACTATAACTTTATGTGTGCTATTGCTTATTGTGTGTTGTACCTTAAGATGGTGGAGGGAAGACCAAACCATTGAAATCTAGGAGGCTCGTCAAGAAGCAATCTAAGGAGTTGTAGATTTACCTTCAGCCAAGCTTGTGACAGGTATAGATTTTCTTTGAGTAGTGTATGGTATTGATTTTGTGGTATGACTTTTTTAACGTTTTTTGTTCTTCTCTTGTAAAATATTTAGTTATTGTCTTCGATCTCAATCATTTGCTTAAGATTTCTTACAATTCTCGAATTATACAGACACTAATGTTGATGCTTGAAGATCATACACTATGTTGGCTCTAGTTATACGGTTTTTATCAATGGTAATTCAGGTTTAAGTGACGTAATTGTAAACCTACTTTTAAAGAGCATACAAGTTTGTTTCTTGCATGTCTACATGACTATTCCTTTTGGATATCTTTGAGTAGATGAGCTTTCATTTTTAAATATTAATGATTTGTTTTCTTAATAATTGTTGTGATGGTTGAAAGTTTTCACCGCTAGTAGAAAACTTAATTTAATTGTTATATTTTAGATGAATCTTTAAATTTGCAAGTTATGAAAAAAAGACACACACTAATTTACCAAAACTCACACATACTAATACACCAAAATACACAAACCATTCATGTAATGCTTACACACATAGTTAAAACACACACTAATACATCAAAGTATACATCTACACGTACACATGCAAATACGTAAAAAAATACCTACTATTACACAAAAAACATACAATGTTATTACACACATTCAACAAAGCATAAGTGCTCTGCGTATCATTGACATGTCCCAACGAACTTAAATGTGCAATATATGAGTGTTACTTTGATTAGTAATCCATCCCATAAAATTTAAAAAACTCTCTTAATTTTGAACAATGATTGGTTCATGTGTATAAGTGTGTTTGTGTTTCTTTAGTGTATCAATATATAGGTGTGTTTTTTGTGGTATTAGTGTGTGTGAAACGAGCGTGTGTGTTTTTTCGGTGCGTTTTAGCTTGTGTTTTGATAATAGTGTATTTTATTATGTTTTTTTGGTTTGTTTTATTAGTGTTTGTGTTTGTGGTACATTGGTGTGTGTTAACACGGTGTGCTGGTGTGTATTTATATGCTGATTAGTGTGTCTCTGTGTGTGTTAGTGTGTGCATTTTAGTGTGTTATTGTGTTTGTATTTGTGTTTGTTTAATAGTGTATTTTGAAATATTGGTGTTTATGTTTTTGGTCAATTCGTGTGATGAGGATCGTGTAAGAATTAGATAGATATTTTAGATTAATCATGAAAGTAATTTAAATACTTTTAATATTTATCTTATAAGTAATTTATTTTAACTTTTGAGAGTTTATTTGTCATTATTTATTTATTTTAGGGTTTTAATTTTCCTATATAAAGGGATTCATGTAGGAGTTTTATTTACATTAGACTTTGATTATTATTGAATACTGATATTGTTTCTTTCTCAAATTCTTTCTCTTTTCTCATTCTTTTCTTCTTCTCTTTTCATCCATAATTCTTCCATTCCTAGTCTACAAATACGTAAAAAATGTACATACTAATACTTAAAAATACATACAATGTTAATACACACTCAACAAAGTGTAACTACTCTTCGCATCACTAACACGTCATAGCGAACCTAAATGTGCGATATGTGAGTGTTACTTTGATTAATGATCTATCCTGTAAAATTTAATAAACTCTTTTAATTTTAAACAATGATTAGTTTGTGTGTATTTTGTGTATTAGTGTGTCCATGTTTCTTTGGTGTATCAGTGTATGTGTGTGTTTTTAATGTGTGAATAGTGTGTGTTTTTGGTGTATGTTTTAGTTTGTGTTTCTATAATAGTGTATTTTATTGGATTTATTTTTTTGTTTTATTATTGTGTGTGCACGTGTGTGTTTGCGGAACATTTATGTGTGTTGACACAGTGTGAGGGTGTGGATGTATATGCTGATTTCTGTACGTTAGTATGTAAGCATTTTGCTGTGTTATTATTGTGTTTGCATTTGTGTTTGGTTAATAGTGTGGTTTTGTATTTTAATGTCTGTGTTTTTGGTGAATTAGTGTTTTCATTTTGTTGGATTAGCATGTGTTAACACTACACGTGAATGGAGTTTGTGTATTTTGGTGAATTGATGTGTGTGTTTGTGTATGTGTTTAGGTGTATTATTGTGTTTATTTTGTGGTGTATTAGTGTGTATTAATAGTGTGTGTGTAATAGTGTGTTGGTGTCTATGTTTTTTTTTTTTTATTTATTATGTGTTTTTTTTTGGAGTATTAGTGTTTGTTAACATAGGGTATGGGTGTGTATGTATTTTGGTATATTTGTGTGTATTTTTTTCATGAATTAGTGTTAACAGTGTTATTGTGTGTATGTGTTTTAGTAATGGTATGCGCACGTGTGCGTGTGTGTGTGCTAATTTGTTTTTGTGTGTGCATGCTTTTGGCGTGTTAGTGAGCGTGTTAATATAATATGTGTTTTTGTGTTTTTGTGTATTTATGTGTTTATTTGTGTTTCTGTATATTCGTTTGTGTGTTTTTATGTGTACAACTATCTGTGTTTTTGTGTAATACCGTTGTGTATGTATTTTTGAGTATTAGTAGTTATAATAGAAATGACTAAACTACTACAGCTACTCAGTTGCTATACTTGCTTACAATATTTTATTTCTTAATTTTTTTTGCTATGACTCGATGTTTAATATTGCTTATTGAGTATTGTAATACCTTAAAACGATGGAGGAAAAACCAACTTATTTAAATTTGAGAGGTTCATAAAGCAACAATTCAAGCAGTTATAGATTTACCATGAGGTGAGCTTGTAACGGTTGTAGATTTTTGGTTGAATATTTATATACTATTGCTATGACTAAATGTGTGCTATTGCTTATTGTTTCTAGTACCTTATGATGGTGGAGGGAAGACCAATCCATTGTAATTTGGGAGACATATCAAGCAACAATATAAGTAGTTGCAGATTTACCTTTATGCTAGTGGCAAGCTTGTGGCGGGTGAAAATTTTTCTTTGAGTATTGTATGGTATTGATTTTGTGGTATGTAACTCTTTAAGCATTTTTTTTTATCTTTTCTTGTCAAATAATCTATTATTGTTTTCGATCTCAATCATTTACTTAAGATATCTTGCAATTCTCAAATTATATAGACACTGACGTTGAAGCTTGAATATCCATTGTAATTTGGGAGGCTTATCAAGCAGCAATTCAAGTAGTACAGATTTACCTTCAGGTTAGCGGCGAGTTTGTGACGGGTGTAGATTTTTCTTTGAGTATCGTATGTTATTGATTTTGTGCTATGCAACTCTTTTAGCATTTTATTTTCTTCTCTTCTTGTCAAATAATTAATTAGTGTTTTCGATCTCAACCTTTTACTTAAAATTTCTTGTAGTTCTCGAACTATACATGCACTAATGTTGGAGCTTGAAGATCATACACCATGTTGGCTCTAGCTATATGATTTTGTCAATGGTAATTCAAGTTCAAGTGACACAAGTGTACACCTACTTTTGAAGTGCATACACGTTTGTTTCTTTCACATCTACATGACTATTCCTTTTTGATATCTTTGAGTAGATGCTCTAGCTTTCATTTTAAAATATTAATGATGTGTTTTCTTAATAATTATTATGGTTGTTAAAAGTTTTTACTGCTTGTAGAAAATTTAATTTAATTGTTGTATTCTGGTTGAATATTTAAATTTGCAAGTTATGAAAAAAGGACATAGACACACTATATATACCAAAACACATGTACTAATATACTAAAAACACAAACATTCTAATACACCAAAACACACATACACACTAAGACACTAAATCACACATGCAATGCAATACATTGTTAACACACACTAATACATCAAAGTATACATAGACACACGTACACATACAAATACATAAGAAATGCACATATTAATACACAAAAGCACATACAATATTAATACATACACTCAACAATGCGTAAGTGCTCTGTGCATCACTGATACGTCCCATCAAACTTAAATGTTCAATATGTGAGTATTACTTTGATTAGTGATTCATCATGTAAAATTTAATAAACTCTTTTAATTTTGAACAATGATTAATTTGTGTATATTTTGTATTTTAGTGTGTCTATATTTTTTGTCATATCAGTGTATGAGTGTATTTTTTGTAGTATTAGTGTGTGTGAATTGTATGTTTTGGAGTTTTTCTTTTGTTTATGTTTTAGTTTGCGTTTCTATAATAGTGTATTTTATTGTGTTTATTTGTTTGTTTTATTAGTGTGTGTGTTTGTGGTACATTTGTGTGTGTTAACACAGTGTGTGGGTATGCATGTATATGTTGATTACTATGTATGTGTGTGTGATAATGTCTGTGCGTTTTGGTGTGTTATTGTGTTTGCATTTTTATTTGTTTAATAATGTGTTTTGGTATATTAGTGTTAATGTGTTTTGTGGATTAGCGTTTGCATTTTGGTACATTAGCCTATGTTAACACTACATGTGATGGAGTGTTTGTATTTTAGTGAATTAATGTGTGTTTTTGTATGTGTTTAGGTGTATTATTGTTTTTGTTTTTATAGCGTATTTGTGTGTATTAACAGTGTGTGTGGGAGGGTGTATTAGTGTGTTGTGTCTGTGTTTTATTGTTTTTGTGTCTATGTTTTTTTTTTTGGTGTATTTGTGTTTGTTAAAACAATGTGTGAGTGTGTATGTATTTTTAGATATATTAATGTGTGTGGTGTTAGGTGTGTAATTTTTTCATGTATTAGCTTGTGTGTTAACAGTGTGATTATGTGTGTGTTTTAGTGTGATGGCGTGCGCACGTGTTGTGTACTAATTAGTTTTTTTTGTGTGTGCATATTTTTGATGTTTTAGTGTACGCGTTAACACAATGTGTGTTTTGGTATATTTGTATTTTTGTGAATTCGTTTGTATGTTTTTATACTATTATTTGTATTTTTGTGTAATACCGTTGTGTATATGTGTTTTTGTGTATTAGTAGTTGTAATTTAAACGACTAAGCTACTACAACTACTCTGCCGCCATACTTGCTTACAGTATTTTATTTCTTAAATTTTGGTGCTATGACTTGATGTTTAATAGTCTATTGAGTGTTGTAGTACCTTAAAACGATGTAGGAAAGACAAATCTATTAAAATTTGGGAGGCTCATAAAGTAGTGATCCTAGTAGTTACAAGTTTACCATTAGGTGAGCTTGTAATGGTTGTAGATTTTTGCTTGAGTATTATATGCTATTGTTTTATCTCAATGTGTGTATTTATTACTTATATTGTGTGCAGTACCTTAAGAAGATAGAGAGAAGACCAACCCATTGAAATTTGAGAGGCTTGTAAAGCAGAAATTCAAGCGGTTGTTGATTTACCTTCAGTCAAGCTTGGGACAGGTGTAGATTTTTCTTTGAATATTGTATGGTATCTATTTTGTAGTATGATTCTGTTAGCGTTTTCTTTTCTTTTCTTTTTGTAAAATTCTGAATTATTGTCTCCGATCTCAATCATTTGCTTAAGATTTCTTGCAGTTATCAAACTATTGAGACACTAATGTTGAAGCTTGAAGATCCTACACCATGTTGCTCTAGATACAAATGAACGATGACGATTTTTTTCAATGCTAATCTAGGTTCCAAGTGACACAACTGTACACTTACTTTTGAAGAGCATACTTGTTGGTTTCTTGCATGTATACATGACAATTTCTTTTTGCATATCTTTGAGTAGATGTTTTAGTTTTCTGGTGGTTGAAAATTTTCACTGCTGGTAGAAAATTTGATTTAATTGTTGTATTCTAGATTAATCTTTAAATTTACAAGTTATGAAAAAAGGACACACATACACTAATATACCAAAAAACACACACTAATACACCAAAACACATAAACACTAAGACATTAAATGGAGATGATTGAGCTGTTTAGAGTTAAAGTTGTAATTATGTATTAAAATTAAATGGATGTTTTAGGTTTTTTTTTTTAATATTAATGATGTGTTTTCTTAATAATTGTAGTGGTGGTTGAAAGTTTTCACTGCTTGTAGAAAACTTGATTTAATTGTTGTATTCTAGATTAATTTTTAAATTTACAAGTTATGAGAAAAGAACACACATACACTAATATACTAAAAAACACACACTAACACACCAAACATACTAATACACCAAAACACATAAACACTAAGACATTAAATGAAGATGATTGCGCTGTTTAGAGTTAAAGATGTAATTATGTATTAAAATTTCATGGATGTTTAGTTATATGCTTACCTTGTTGTGCAATTTTCAGGATTTTGGTGATTGTTTTTATCTTATTTTAAAGGGGTGCTGATGAAATTTTGGGGAATCAGCTTGGATCCATGTTGAATTTGTTGTTTATTTTTTATGCTTTTATTGACAATGTACATAAACTATGGACGTAGGAAAAGGAAGGGATGGGGGGAAGTGAATGAAAAGTTTCTTAGTTAGTGCCTTATTGTGGCTTTTGAAGATTAGCTGAAATCTTTTATTTTGGATGGATTTTTATTTTAGTTTTGATTAGCAGTAGTGATAATTGTTGAGAAATAGGGGACCCTGAATCTTATACTGGGCTTAAGTTCTCTCAATCTTGATGTTTGCAACATCTGTTGAGCCTTGTTTGGTCACTGGATTGTGAATGCTGATTGTGAAATTGAGTGAAGTCGTGTTTAAGAACTAAATTGACTGGCACAGTATGATGATTCATTCTTAGAGATATGGTATTTGAGTTCAATTGAAGTGTCCAGAGATGCATTGGCTTCGAGGATCTCAACAAGGTCATCCCTTTGGCTCTCTTTATGACCGTAGGATGTCATTCAGAGTAGTGGTTGCTGAGAAAAGTGGATTGAGTGACATAAAGATAAGTAAAACTAAATAAAGGCACTTTCACTGCAGCCACTTAGTTTGTACAAAAGTTTGGGACACCGTTATAGTTGCTGGTGCCACCAGACTTGTGACATTTGACAAACAAAAAGTAAAGTGAGATATTTTCCCTTTTCCTCTGTTTTCATGTTAGTTAAATGATGCCTTAACACAATGATCTACTGGGAGATTAAGTTTGTTTTTGAAAGAGGGGGAAAAATTTTCCCAAGATATCTAGACTTGTTTCAATGGACTTACTTATATAGTCTTGTTGTTTCATTATTACATCGAATCCTTTCTTTCCCTATATTATAGGCTTTATTATAATTGTTGGTCTTGTATATTGTCACAAAGGAAAAGGAAAGAAAGACCAAGGATTTTTGGAAAAGGAATCCTAAAAATAACATCATTTTTGTTACACGATAAAAGATGAACCGTAATGCATTTAATAATAGTCATGCTTTTGAGTAACTTAATTTCACTAGTCCACTGTGTTTGAGATGTCTAAGAGAGACAGTGGAAGAGAGAGACGATTGAGATGGGTAGTTGCATGTGTACGTGCATGAGAGAGATCAAGAGGAAAAAGAGTATTCCCCTGAATATATTGTTATTTTATTAGATATAAAAAATTGGATTTTTTTGGATTTTTAAATAAGTAGTGTAAATTGGGTCTATGGGTCATTTTCTTTTGGGTTACTTTTCAAACACTAAATAAAAATACTTGAGTACACGAGAGGTATACTGTGTTATTCAAAACCGGCCAACACTAATTGCATTTAGCTTTTATGGGGTTATTTTTTATTTATGAAATCAAATCATTGGGAATTTTCTAATAATCTTGAGGCTTGAACTTCTCGGCCCTTCTTGTTCTGTTGGGGCATCAAATGATTAAAAAGATACTTGTTACTAGCAGGACAACATCAAACATCCTATTGCTAAAAGATCCAAATACAGTTATTGAAAAACTCAATACAATACAAATGATCTCCTTGTATTATTGGAAGGTTATGTGTGTGTTCACATTTGGTAAGCGTATGTGTGTCCTCACAACTATATTTATGTTGTTGGTGGTTGAAAACTTTCTGAAAAATCTGGTTAGATAGAATAGAACTTCTATCTTTAGGCAGTCCTTTTGTGATAGGAGACGGATAGGAGGCCTGATCCGAGAAAAGAGGGGAGTGGTCTTGCTCGCCAGATTCCGGTTCCTTTCACTTTCCTGGCCCTATCTACTATACCAGCCAAGCCTTTTCCTATGCTTAGTTTATCTGAAGTTGAATATGAACCAATATGGTGGTTGGTGTTATTGACCTACTCAGTTGGTTGACCGTAGTTTCCAATTGCTTCTATTGTTTCACTGGTTGATTTTTGATCTGGATGGTCTAGTGTCTAGTTTTAACTTTTATATCGAATGATGATATTCGTGAGATTATTGTATATTTTATTTAGGGTCTCAGAATGGAAAGAGAAGGCTAAAAATCTTGAACTGGATATGATGTTGGTTCACAATTCTAGGGTTTTGTGTTGTTCATTCGATGGACCTGTACTGATGATGGATAGGAGGGGGAATGAAGGTTCCATTGTTGCCTTTCGGAGTTATGAGCATTGGAAGTTGGTTTTCTTCCCCCGATTGAAAATGGTGACTGCAATCCCATCTGATTTTCTGGGTAATGATGATACCAAGGGCCTGAGAAGATGATCACTGCTTAGCAGTAGAAGATTACACTAAGAAAGTACCAGCTTCTGCAGCTCAGCTACCTCAGCAGCAACAGTATCCCCAAGCGGATGACTAGGTTGAGGTTTTATTTGGCAGTGGCTAGTAGCTCTAGCTGTCAGGAAGGAAAAAGATGAAGCTGTGGTGGTGGTTTCAATGCAGACTTTGCCGACATCAAGAATTCATTTGGCAACAGTAGATTCTATGGTGCGGGTACCCTGAAGAGGCAGATACTAGAAAACCTTTCAAATGGCATTGTGGCTATGGTGCGCCTTGTGATCATTTCCATGGAGATTGCCATGGTGGTTTTAGTAATGAAGGAGTGGGTTTGTCGAATGGCATCATAATATGGTGTTTCAACTCCGCATTGGAAGTGGTCGTGGAAATGAGATCAAACATGATGGAGGTGGTCGAGGGAACTGTAGAACTCAAACTGATGAGCTCAGATCCATTTCCAAGCCTGTACTCTTTCAATGTAGTGTAAAGGTCTCCAGATACAGTGGGCATAAAGCTCTGGTAAAAACATGTAGATAAATGATAAATCACACCTAATGCAAGTAACCATGAACACACTAATCAATACACCCATATGTTCATGAAAACATACACTTCAAACTAAAGAAATCTAGCTACTAAGATAGTTTCTTAATAACTACTGCACCAGCTTTGCAGCTTATTCATGTTGATATGTAGCTTAGTGCGTAAAAGTATTTTTTTTCGCTCAGGTTCAAAATTTCTAGCCATGATCTTTGCCCTACTTCATGGCAGCTTGATGTTGGAGCCTGACAAGTGAATAGTAAACACTGTGTTCTCCTTTTGCGAGTAACTCACCATGAGAACCCTCTTCTACAATTCTTCCATTGTCGATCACTGAAATTTTATTAGAATTTTGAATTGTGGATAGTCGATGAGCTACAACCACGCATGTCCTATTCGTCATAGTCTTTTCCAGTGCATCTTGTACTAGGTTCTCCGATTTAACGTCTAATGCACTTGTTGCCTCATCCAAAAGTAATATGGCAGGATTTTTCAAAATTGCTCGTGCAAGAGTTAACCTTTGTTTTTGGCCCCCTGATAGCTGCACGCCTCTTTCTCCACAGTAGGTTGCATATCCATCTTTCATTGAACTGCTTTGCAAATAAATATGGATTACTGCCAGGTTTTGACTTAGTTCATTAGCGCGCACACACACAGAGACAGAGATGGACACTAACAAAACACACGAGAGAGAGAGAGAGAGAGAGAGAGAGAGAGAGAGAGAGAGAGACCTTATAAATTCATGGGCATTTGCCAGAGTAGCAGCTTCAATAATCTCAGCTTCGGTTGCATTCTCCTTCGCATATGCAATGTTTTCATGGATTGTTCCGGCAAAAATTGTGGGCTCCTGACTAACCCATGCAATGTGTGACCTTAGAGCTCTCAGATTGTATTTTTTTATGTCAGTCCCATCCACTTCCACTGACCCCTTTGATGGGTCGTAAAATCTCTCAATCAGTCTGATGATTGTTGATTTTCCAGAACCACTTGTGCCCACTAATGCAACAACGTCTCCAGCATCAATCTTTAGGCTTAGACCCATAAGGACTATCTGTTTTGGTCTAGTTGGATAAAAGAAATTGACTTCTTTAAACTCCACATATCCATTTATTTTCACTGGACTGATCCCATCCGGTTTATCTGGGTCCATCTTGCTATTTCTTTTCAAAATTGCGAAGACTGATTGTAATGCATTGGTCCCCTTTGATAAATCCGTAGTCATGCTTCCAGTCTCTGCTATAATTCTCCCTATTGATACCAAGATGAAGAATGTCTGAAAGAGTTGCTTGTATGTGATATTTCCATGATAGAGAAGCCTTCCTCCGTACCAGAAAAGTAATCCTGCATTGGCAGCAGTGAGGAACTGTGAGCTAAATAGTCCCAGACCTGCATACCAAGATTGTTTATGGCTCTCTTTCTTAGGGCCAATCTGTGCATCCTCAAATAGTGCCATAATCTTATCTTGAGAATAAAATGCAGTTATGATTCTTTGGTTGCCAATAGCCTCACTTGCTAATTCGCTACTCTTGTTCTGGGCTTTTAAGATTTTCCTAGACATGCTCCTCATCATTACTGCTCTCACATAGAATGACCCAATGATGAGCGGTTGCATAGCAATAGCAACAAGAGCAAGTTTCCAAGCCAATAATATACCCAAAATAACTGCCAAAGTACCTCCTGTGATGGCCTGTACCAAGAATGCCAAACGATCTGCAACAAGAGTTCTTACCATGGTAGCGTCTATAGATAATCTAGAACAGAGGGCGCCACTGCTATTGTTTTCCTGATCAAACCACTCGATCTCAAATGTCAGGATCTTGGCAAATATTGCTTCTCTGACTTTTTTGGTCAAATTCTCTCCCATTACTCCAAAATTGTAATGTTGAATCACATTGGTGATGAAAGTGGAGACGGAAAAGGCCAAGAAAGTAAAGCAATATATTTTTGTTTGCGACTTAATTTCATCATGATCACCGATAAAATAGACAGATAGAAGTGCACCCATGCAGAAATAGTGCCATGGCTGAATTAATCCATAGCAAATAGCACCAATGCAACCTAACAGAGTTGATTTCCATTCTGATGCAGTCATTTGTATCAGGTACCAGAGGGATGGATGGCTGCATTGCTCTTCTGTCTTGAGGTTAATTATTTTCTCATGACTGGACAGAGAGGGAATTGGGCTGTTCGGTGTTTCTGATATTTGCGCATCTCTGTTTGGGGAAGGAGAGTTATTATTTTCAGTTCTTTTTGATGTCTCTATTTCGTCATTCATGAGTGTCTTCTGTAGCTGCACCATAGCTGAATATGGGCCATGCCTGTTCTGAACAAGTTGCTCATGGGAACCAGACTCTACTACTTGCCCTGACTGGACAACGGCTATCAAATCGGCTCTGCGTAGTGCAGAGAGACGATGTGCAATTATAATGGTGGTACGTCCTAACGAGGCCTGATTCAAAGCGTCCTGGACAGACTTTTCAGACTGCGAGTCCAGTGAACTTGTGGCTTCATCAAGCAACAAAATTTTCGGGTCTCTAAGCAATGCTCTTGCAATGGAAATCCTCTGTTTCTGCCCTCCAGACATCTGAGTTCCCAACTGCCCTACCTGGAAAAACACAAGACAAGCTTTGGTATCTTCTTCATCTTAGTTAGTAGGAGAGCTGTATGGCAAATGTGCTACCATAAGTTTACAACTACCATTGTGTAGATAATAAATCATGCAAATCCTGTGGTGATATATCTTGCTACATAATATTCTATAAAAACATTAGTTAGTTCAAGTACTTACAAGGGTATCATATCCATTTGGTAGCTGTGAAATGAAATCATGTGCATTAGCGGCTTTAGCTGATTGAACAATCTCCTCCTGTGAAGCTTCCTCTTTTCCAAATAGGATATTCTCTTTGATTGAGGTTGCAAAAAGGATTGGCTCTTGGCTAACTAGACCAATTTGACTCCGCATCCATTTCAGCTGAAGACCCTTTATGCTAATTCCATCCAGTAGAATCTCTCCCCCAAGAGGATCATAGAATCTTTCAAGCAAATTGATCACTGTTGACTTACCTGACCCACTAACACCTACCAATCCAACAATTTGACATGCCATTACCTTAAGATTGAACTTTCTCAATACAAAGTTCTCTGGTCTTGATGGGTATGCAAAATCAATGTCTTTGAGCTCCAATTCACCTTTGACATCAGATATGGTTTTGCCCTGTTGATCTGCAGAGTCTATGCTTGGGACACGCTCAATCATTTCGAAAATTGGAGCTGCTGCAGCATTCGCCTCAGCGAAGTACTTCACATTTATTAGAGCACCCCCAAGTGCACTGCAGAATGACAAGAGTAGATATCATCAGCAAAGGTTTGTTCGGATTCTTTGGAGTGAAGTTAGGTGAGAAACGCTTCCCATCACCAGCAATAGTGAATTCTAATATTTTCAAAATATGTGCGAACTGTCCCTCATCACAAATTAAGGTAGCATGTTGCTAATGGTAAAAAAAAGATGGTGATGGTTCCAAAAAAAATTAGAAACGAAAACATATCCCACAAATGGACTACCATAAATATTTAGAATTTCAATTAGAGTTGCATGATGTGATAGGCTTGTGAAATTTATTGATAGTCTTAAATCCTTCTTGGCAGGTATAAGCAGTTTGAATAAAAATATGATCATGATAGTTATTATCATCTATCGGAAGTCTGAGGAAGAGAATTTTGATCTTACAGTCCTCCGTTGACAATGCATACGCCAGCAGTGAAAGCATCCCCACCTTTGACTCCCTTTTCAGTGACCAAGATGCTCCCATACCAGCCCTGAAGTGCCCAAACAGCATAAGTAACTCCAATACTACCAATAGCCATTCCCTTCAACAGTCCTTGCTTTGTCCCATGCTTTAGAGTTGGTCCTAATGCAGCTGAAAAGTTCTTCACAGTCCGCTCCTCCCCAACGTAGGAATAAACAGTCCTGATTGAAGATAATGCCTGCTCTGCTATCCCACCAACAACTGCATAAGCTTCTTGTATCTTTTCTCCTACCACTGTTAAAAGCTTCCCGTATACTAAGCCTGGAATAATAAGCATCAACAATGCAGGGATGGCAATGACAGCCAGTCTCCAACAGAGGTACAAAGCAATCATTTGAGCTGTGATGAAGATTACTAGATTTGTAATGAAGTTTGGAATCTGTGTCATTGCTAGACAGTCAATAAGTTTGAATATTAAGTACCAATTAAAATATTATTCTATTTCAAAATAATCAGTTGACAAACCTTCTCGCTAAGAACCCCTTGTATGACTAATGTGTCAGTTGAAATAGACGAGACCACTTGGGATGTCATGGATGCTCCGTGAATTGTATCAAAAAACCCAACTTCCTGTCGTAGAACAGCTTGCAAATATCTAGTGCGTAATTGAGATGTTTGCCTTTCTGCAGTGCGTGCCCAACAGAATCCTTCTGTTGGAGACCAATACACAAGAGACATTATAAGTGGATTAGGTGTCTAGAGTAAAGGATCACATAGGTCAGCAGTAATGTTTTCAATTGATATGACAGTAAACCCTACTATATGTTTCTCAATCTCTATTATATTGCTTTCTTATTATGTTTCAGATTTTGTCCTGCTTCTGGTTGCCTATTCGTAGATAGTTCATTCCCAAAGGTATGGTAGGTTTAAGGTGGGCTGTAAGAAGTTTTAACTTAGGGTGGAAGTAAGAATAAAAGTGAGTTTTCTAGAGTGCTTCGGATTAGGATTCAGTCTCACTTTTTTTTGTAAAGGAGGGGTTGGCTCAATGGCACCTAAAATGATGGGAAGCATCTGAGCCCATTAAAATTTTAAGGTTGCCGTGCATGTCTATTTTGTGTATGCAGACACACATAGATAAGGCAACCCCCTGTTGTTGGTGTTGGGACTGGCTGAGGAATTTAGAGTGTTTCCAACTGACTCCTCGATTGCAACTTTTACAATTTTTACAATTGATGGGACACCAACTATAAACTAGCTCTGTACATCTCATGTAGATTGTAAATCATTTTCATACAAGCAGTTGGTACATTTCATGTGGCAAGAGCAGAATGTTGATTTTACTTGATGTGGCAGGACCTGAAATGGCAAGGGGAACATGTCTAGTTAAGGGCCAATGGAGCTTCCTCCGTCTTGAGGAATAAATGGAGGGCTGTAAATTGCCAGTGCAAAGTTTTTATCATCCCAGTGTCTCGAACCAGCTGCTCATTAAGCAGCCTCAGGGCAATTCTCAATGAGTTCTCTGGAACACCCCCCGGGGGGTGTGGCAGGGGCCTTGGGGGGGTTGCCTGTTTAACTGGATTATTTTCTCTGGTATAACCTTGGACCCATGTGCTGAGGCCTATTTGTATGATTTACTTATTCAGATACTAAATAATTTTCAGTTCAAAGATATGTAGGAGAAAAATCGAAGTACCTAGAAATGCTCCTGAACCAATGCCAACAGCTACATAGAGCAAAGCCAGTGCATACTGCAAAGTAAATGAAATCAAAGCTGTTTTAGTATGCTTGCACTTAGACATAGATAGTTAAAATGGCAGCTCAAAATTTGATTCTGAATACAAGATTCAGAGGTCAGTTGGTTTTCCTCTTTCTTTCTACTACATGGTGGCTACATATATCCATCTAATATTTGTTCTATTACATTTGGGCACGTACGTAAGTTTAAGATGAAAGTCCTGACTCTTATGTTACATTCAGCAGGGAAAAAATAAAGGAAAAAATAACCGACGAAGATCTTAGTATAGAAAAGCATATATGTATGCTGTAATCTAAGCTTGATGTCTCTTCTTATGTTTGACTAACCTTGTTTATGTCTTCAGGGTTAAGGGGAGAATCAACGCTGGCATAACCATTCATCAACTGACTGATCACTAGCATTATTACAGACATGGACATTCCATCAGCAACACATCCAATCGTCCCCAGCGCCATCAGCAGGATATCCAGCCAGTCCGAGTGTTTCAGAACTGTCCGTAATGACCCACGTGGCCGTCTTGGATTTCCACTTCCCTCAGTTTTGCCCGGCAATCCCCCATTGCTCTCCATTTCTTGGTCGAGCTCCCCCTTTTTCCAGCAATCCTGCTAGTCTTGTTTCCTCTGTAAAAGTTGCTCTCAGAATGCTTTGTATATAAAGAAAGAAAGAAAGACCAGCACCAGCACCAGCATGCCATGTGGATTCCGCTGTCTCATGGGTCAGGAGCTGGCTTAATATATTTGTGTCACTTCTTCAGATTGTTAAAGGTACACTGCATTTCATAGTTTACAATTACAAGTTTAACTACTTTTTCTTGCCTTTGATAGGAAAATTTAACTGCTTAGAATTTGTTTATATATATGTTCACCTCCTCATTTTGCTATCATATCGACATCCATCCATCATACATAGAGCCCTGAAAATGACTTCTTTTGTATGATTGCCTGGTTCCTTTTACAAAATTGGTTGGGTCTATTCCCACCTATTCCTCCACTAATAAAGGAGTAAAACTATAAAAAAATCAGCTTTGCTCACCCATTAAGTGACTTTCTCACCCCATCTTAGTCCTTTATATGGTAAACTTAGTTTCATTATGTTAGTTGTTTTGGGCATCTTATCGATTATTTAGTGTGTTAGTTTTTGAATGTAAAAGAAGTATGATTAAGTAAGAATGGAGACCAAAATGAATACCATCTGAGACCAACTATTTTGTAAGAATGCACAAAATTTAGAATCCAAAAGGAAAAGTAATCATTCATGTAAAGGTGAATATTCTATTTACTTTACCTATCAAGCAAATATAAATAAATATTTGTTAGAAATTCACAAAGATGGAGACTTTAGACAATTTTTTATGAAGTTAAAGAAGAAGCCATAATTTATTTGG
>CM042202.1:19184113-19196776 GCA_023539305.1 Ilex asprella
GATTTTTCTGAAAACACAATTCAGATTGTAAACACAACTGAGATTGTAAACACAATCCTTTTTGTAAACTCTCCAGAGTACCACGGTTGAGCAATAAAATACCCCAGGCCACTGTAGCCGTTCGAAGAGTGGACGTAGGTCATCCGAGACCGAACCACTATAAATCTCTTGTGTTGATTATTATTTACAGTTTTGCCATTTTACTGCCATTGATTGCTCAATAATCACCATTGTGACTGTTGATCTCACACCATACTATTTTGTGCATCATCAGTTGTGATCCATATGTAATAAAGTATGGCTTGTTGCTAGTTATACTAGATTCGTATCTGGTTTAGTTGGGTTCATGCTAAATTATTTTGTATAGAATAAACATGTATAATAAATGCAGCATTTTGTGTTTTTAGCCATTGTACTTTGTATTAAAAAATTATGAGATAATTTATAATTAAATGAAAATAATGATTCTCGACCTACAAAAATAGAGCATGTCATATGTAATAAAGTATGGCATGTTGTGTATAACTAGTGTTTATTAATTATATTTTTGTATAGCATCAACGGGTATACCAAATACAAGGTTGTGTTTTTAGCCATTGTACTTTTGTATTAAAAAATTATGAGGTAATTTATATTTAAATGTAAAATATGTTTCTCGATGTATAAAATAAGAGCCTATCGATATGTCATTTTTATGTAATAAAGTATGGCATGTTGTGTATAATTAGTATTTATTAATTATTTTGTATAGCATCAAAGGGTAATGCAGCATTTTGTGGTTTTTTTTTGGACTAAGACATGCACACATACCATACATAGTCCACACATCAAATGTACTGACCAGGAGAGGAACCTACCAACCAATTCCTCTTAAAGAGGAACTGGAAGTAGGCTACTTATACTCCAGTCTTTGGTGCTGCGTAGACGATGTGGGACAACACGCAATTTTTTTGGACTAAGGCATGCACATATAACACAAATAGTCCACACATCAAGCACAACTCAAGCACACTGACCATTATACTATGTCATTTTGTGGTTTTAGCAATTGTACTTTTGCATTAAAAAATTATGAGATAATTTATATTTCAATGTAAAATATGTTTCTCGAGGCACAAAATTAGAACTTGTCGATACGGTATGTCGTGTGTAACTAATGTTTATTAGTTATTTTGTATAGCATCAACGGGTATACCAAATGCAGCATTTTGTGTTTTTAACAATTGTACTTTTGCATTTGAGTAATTAGGAACTGAGACAAAGTAATTTCACTGGTTGTGTACCTAATACTTAATATTAAGGTTAACAATATTTTTGGATCCTAAGTATGTAGGTTTTGTCAATTTGGTCCCTAAAATACTAATTTTGTTAATTTAATCCTTTAAGTATTCAATTTGTATTCAAATGGTCTCTACATAGACGGATTGTTAACTTTTTGCCAGAATAATCACGTTTTGATCAAATGATAACGTTAGAAAGAATGACACGTAGTTACTTCCGTAAAAAAAACTTAACGAATTGTATAATTAGATACAAAAGTGAGATAAATTGAAACTTTAGGGATTAAATTAATAAAATTTATATAATAAGGATCAAAATGACAAAACCAACATATTTTAGAGATCAAAAGTTTTATTAAACTTTAATATTATTATAGAGAAAATACCAACTTTCAATTGGTTAAGGAAGAAAGATAAAAGGAGTGACATGTTTTCTCCCACCTATTTCTCAATGTAATTGTATGAAGGGTTTTAGGGGTGTCATGAAGCCATGTATTGTCATCTTCATGTCTTATCATTTTGAATTGGCAATGGATTTGAAGAACAAATTGTTTTCTATGGACTCTTATTGAAGGATATATTTGCTGCTGGAACTACTACTTCAGCCACAGTACTTGAATGGGCAATGACAGAGCTCTTAAGACACCCCACGATCATGAAAAAAGTTAAGAATGAAGTAAAGGAGATTCTCAATGTCAAACAAATTATAACTGAAGATGATTTAGGGACAATGCACTATTTAAAAGTAGTGACAAATGAAACACTTCGTTTTCATCCTCCAATTCTATTACTGGTTCCCTGAAAAGCCAGCCGAGATGTCAAAGTCATGGGCTATGTCATTACGGCTGGAACGTCGATCATGACCAAACCCTGGGCAATAGGAGGAGATCCTGAATCGTTGGACGAACCAGACAAGTTTTACCCACAGAGGTTCTTGAACTCCTCCGAGTGGATCCCATTTGGTGTTGGCAGGAGGGGATGCCCTGGAATTGGGTTTGCAATGCCTACCAATGAGCTTGTTTTGGCAAATCTTGTGCAAAAGTTTGATTGGGAATTGCCTAATGGAGGCAAATGGGAGGACTTGGATGTGACTGAATGCCTGGTGTTTCATTCTGCAGAAAGAACCCTCTTCTTGCTTTGCCACTCCATGTTGTTGATGAATCCAATTATATCAAAGAATGAAAATTTTAAATTTGTTTTTAGCAAAAAAAAAGTAATTTTGGCATGAAACAAAAGTATATACTATCACTACACCATAAATTGATGCTTGTAAATCTTGTTGTAAAATAATATATTGGGTTAATATTATTTTTAGTCCCTAAAGTAAGTATTTTTTGTTAGTGTAGTCCTTATTGTATCAGTTTAGCCCATAAAGTATTCAATTTGTGTCACTTTAGCCTCCACATAATCCCTACTTTATTATCAAATTGCTACCTTTTTGTTTGGGGTGGAAGAAATAACAAAACTAAATGAAATTTAAAACTATGGTACATACCCAATGAAAGCACAACTAAATAGAATTCACTACATATTAAAATACAATAGAAAGGATAGCAAAAGCAAAACATAGATAACGTCCTGATCAAAGACAATGGAACCAACCCATAGAGTCTTTAGAATTCAAGATTCAATACCAATGATGGACTTACACTCTAAAAAGAATACATTCTGCGTCAACTTGGAGAGTATGATATACACATCAATAACAGGGGTGTGAAGTTGTAATACATCAATAACATCAATTGAAAGAGTTGGCCACATTCAAGAGACTTATTGAATTGGAAAATAGCTTCAAAGCCTCGAAAAATAGTGGGTGTTAATTTATATTCTTATATTCCTATGAAAATAGCTTCACTGCAATATATTCATGAAAATGGTGTTATACCTCGATAAAGTATGTGAAAAAGGCAATTTGAACCTATGAGTAATACTTTGTATCCTAATTTGTATCACAAATGTGCATCCCAAATTAATGAAAATTATTGGATGAGTGGGTCCCAATAAAAAAGTTGATTAGACTCATTCATCCAATGGTTCTTATTAATTTGTGATGCATATTTGGGATACAAATTTGGAATATGTAGCATTGCTCTCGATCCTATAGTCATCTATGATACTTTAACATTAAAATCCTCCAATCATAAAAGATTTCACACAAAAAAATGCACAAAATTTTGGGGAAAAAACAAATCACAACGCAAATCACAAAAAAAATTGGAAAATGAGTAAATGAAAAGTAAGTAATTGATAAGTGTGTGCACCTGATAAGTCCAACCTCCTACGCCAATTTGTTTGATTCCCTTGAACACAACTAACAGTAACAAATTCCTTCTTCTTATAGAAAAATACTTACTTGGAAGACACAAAACCCATAAGAAAATCTAGATAAATAGAAGGCAGTGCATTTGTGTGCGTGGTCGTGTGTGTGGTAGTAGCAGAAAGAGATGGGGAGATGGAAGACATACCTGGTGGATGAGTGAAGAGAGAGAACAGAAAGGGAGATGCATAGGGCTTAGAGAGAATAGGTAGGGAGAGAGAGGAAGATTTGGGGGAAGATTTTAGGGCATGAATTAGGAGATATCGGCGTCTGGTATGGGAAGACATCACTTACAGAGGAGAGAGAGAGCGTGAGATTTGGTCAGTCAATAATTATGGAAAGTTTTAGGGGTTGATTTAGTGTATAATAAACAGACAATTATATGCTTTGATTGTGGATATTCAAAATATGGAATTTTATGGGTAGAATAAAATTTTTGTGAGCCACTTTGATCTGTTAGATTAAAATTTTTAAATGATCAGATACATTAATAGCTTAAGACAATTTAGAATAACGTCGTTCGTAGGATGATGTATTTTTTGGTCAAGAACAATCTAGATCATTTTTTGTCTCCAAAATTCAAAATCGTTTTATTTTAGTATATAGATTTGGAAGCCGGTACAAATTTTTAGACTTAATTGAGGTAAACTACATTAAGAAAATTTATTTGGTCATAAATACATTTTTCGAAAAAAAAGACTAAAAGATTATTTATTCTCTCTCTCTCTCTCTCACACACACACATTGAAAATATATATTTTTTAAATATGTAAACATTTGATTTAATTATTTCATCTCTCTCCCATATTTTTTTTCTCTCTCACTCTCTCTCCTAATTTTTTCTCACCGTTACTCTTTTTCTCCTTATATCAACATTACAACAACATAATTACATAAATCAGTTACACCAATTAGTTATAATTATCATGTAATACACCAAATAATTATTCATATGTTCTAATAAACTAAACTGATATACTAAATAATTATACTAAATTATAACATCAATCTAGTTTGTCATTCAATTATTTACATAAACTAAAGAGTCACACCATTTAGTATCACAATATGGTTACACTAATTATATACACCAAATTGAGTTTATCATTGCATAAAAGAGTTTACTATTATACCAAATTTGATATATATAATTGGTATAACTATGTCGTGATACTAAATGATTCAAATCTTTGGTTTATATAAACGACTGAATAACAAATTAGGTCGATGTCTGTAATGTTGATATAAAGATAAAGAGTGAAAATAAGGAGAGAGTAACGATGATAAACAATAGAAGAGTGTGTGAGTGAGAGAGAAAATAGGGGAAATAGATGAAAAAAATTAAATCAAATCTTTAATTATTTGAAAAGAAAATAAATTATCAATGAGAGATAGAGAGAAAAAATAGGGAAGAGTTTTTTGGAGAGAAAATAGGGGAGAGAAAGAGTGTCAAAAAATAAAAATTATGCATAATTTAAAGAAGGGTAAGTAAATAAAAAAATTCAAATGTCATTTGAATTTTATACTTAATCACAACATGTTTTATTAAAATTGAACTTAATAAAATAAAATACTTATTCATATATTTCATCTCAAATAAATCTAAAAAAATGTACACACACCCGACAAATCTTATATTATACTGGTCAAAGCTCATAGACACAACCCATGGACAGGCTATGGGCTGAAAAATCATGGGTTGGTCGGGCCACTGCCAAGGCCTAACCCCATGTACATGGGGTTGTAGAAATCGACCTAGGGTTGGTATTCAAATAGATAATTTGGGATTAGCATTAAAATTACTAATGTGTACTTATATCTGATCAAAACACTTCATTAAACGAAGGACAATACTATTAAAAGTGCATCTGATTTGACGCACATCGCAAGACCCACATATTTTTTCTACTCCTATTCTACTATTTTCAAACTTGAGACAAGGTAAAAGTGTGTCATATGTCTATCCAAACCTACACCAAAAACTCAATTGTATGGATTTAAATTGTTCTTACCTTACCAATCCTATCCTAAATAGCACAACTAACTTACCAATCCCCCCTTTCAAGGATTGGGTCGTTGAGGTTCCAATCCACTGCCAATTTGATAAGAAATAGGCTTGGTTGTGAGCCCACTTTTATCCGATCCAACTCAAAGTTTGGACAATTATTAACACATGGCCTCATTGGATCACAACATTTGGTCATTTTGCATCAACTATCAACTATCAATTCATTTCACTTTTATAGCCAGCCTGCTCTTACATCACTTGATTTTATCCCAAACCCAACACAAAAGACTTATCCCACCTTAATGAGTCTACTTCCACAATTCGCTTGGCTCAAGCCTAAAAGTACCACCCAATGGGTTTAGTGGAACCTTGGATAAATTTAATCCAACACTGATTTTATCCTCAAATCAAACACACCCACAATTGGTATCACCTTTATTTTGTTTGGGGGGGGGGGGTAATGGTACATTTAAGACATGTTATGCAATTAACTTATCAAGAATTGTGATAATTTTGACGTTATGAGTTTGAATCTTGATAATCTATTGAGATCAGGTCTTGAAGAATTTGTCCTTCATGAATACCCTAATCCCAACGTGAATGACCGGACTTTGACCGAACTAGAAAAGAGATTAATCGAAGTACGCGTAAGTTGATCTGAACACACCTAACCGTTAAAAAAAATAATAAGAAGAAGAATTATAATGATCGAACTATCTAGCATCAGATACAAGGAGGGTTTCATAGGAATCAAATAGCATAAGGTGATTATAGATAGTCAACTAACTTGGAGACCACGACATGAATTTATTTTTGAGCAAGTAAAAGATTCCTAAGAAGGAGATTTATAAAATTTAATATTGTAGTTATAGGAGTCACTTCTCTGGTAAGCTCCACCACTGAATCTGGATCAGTATGGGGATCAATCTTTGTTGTCACACCGCTTTTATCTTCTTCAAGACAGTAGTGTCTGATCGTAGTAGCATAGCTGTGTGTGGACAATGCGATAGTCAATGAGTTCAGGGTAAGCTCATCTTCGAAAAGCGGTGTGTGAGACATAGGCAATCTTTCGCTTCCAAACAATCACACATGGATATATATATGTGTGTGTGTGTGTGTGTGTGTGTGTGTGTGTATCTATATAATAAAATACAATACAATTCAAATCTCAAAAGATAAACAAAATAACTTTTATTTTTCATAGTTGAGATCTCTTTAAATTTTATTTTAAAGTTAATCAAACGGTTAATATTAACACCTCAAATTTAATTGGGGAAATATATCTCTAAGAGCGTGTTTGGGGTGACTTTTTAAATTTACTTCTATAACTTATAACTACTTATGAATACTTTTAAAAAATAGTATTTGAAATCGCTCCACCACTACCATCCCCACTTCCCCACCACCATCACCACTACCACCGCCGTCGTCACTCTATCACCACCTTTGCCACAACAACTATCACCTCCACTTCCACCGCTGCCGCCACACATCACCATCACCCCCACCACCACCCCCGTCGCCGTCATTGCCCCATTACCATCGCCACTCACCACCGATTGCTATTACCGTCGTTCACCGCCATCACCCACCATAATTTTCATCTCATTTTTATATTTATTACTATTATTATCGTTGCTCACCGTCAACACCCATCACTATCACTATTACTCACCACCACTCATGACCACCCACTGTCACAATCCATTATCTCCCATTATTGCTCACTATCGCCGCCAGTCACTGCCACCTACCTCCATCAAACTTACCACCACCAACCACCACCAATCGTCATCGCCCACCATTGTCGCTACCCATCCCTACTACACCTACCACCACCACCACTATTTATCACAACTCATCGCACTGTCATTCAGAAGAAGCACATGTCGTTGCCCACTATCTCCATCGTCACTGTCCACCACCACAACTCACCACCGTCGTCGCTCCACCATCACCACTGCCAACCACTATCACTGTCACCCACAACCACCACCATCATCACTCATGACTGTCATTATCATTATTGTCACAAAAAATTCACCACCAGCATTACCATTGCCACCCATGACTGCCACCATCACTATGATCGTCGCCACACACCACAACCATCATCTTCTCCCACCACCACTACTACCACCATTACCGTTACAACCGGTACTTAAATTCTTTTTTTTGCTCTATGTTTGTAATTTAATTTTTGGTGTGAATATAAATATATTTATTGTTGATCATTTTTTTTATTATTTTGTGTCTTTAGGCACAAACAATAATAATTATATATATAATGACTATATATGGGCCCCACCAATTTAACAAAATATTTCAGCCAACACCTACGTATCCTTTTGGGTTCGTTTGGTTAGAAGGAAAAAGATGGTAGAAAGTGAAAGTGATAGAAAGTAAAGTGAAAGAAAAGAAAGTGAAAAAAATATATATTTGTTTGTATGTGTTTGATTAGAATGGAAATTTTGTAAGAAAATTTTCAGAAATTTTCATTTTGTAGTTTGGAAAACAAGAAAGTTATAAGAAATTTTATGTAATTGTCTGAATTACTCATAATATTGAGAAGAGTAGTGGTGTGCTAAAATAGGGACAAAGTGGTAAACAATGCAACAGATAAACAAGTTTCACGGGAAAAAAAATTTTCTTGCAAATTTTGTGGGAAATAAAAACCATCAAATGTGGGAAAGTTTGATCATGCGGAATTTTTTTTTTTTCCGAGAAACCTTCGTTTCCTGCTAAACAAACGCCATAATTTTTTCTTTTTTTTTCTCTTTCCCTTTTCTTCTATCATTCTCTTGTTAACCAAACAAACCCTTTAGGATTTCACTACACTATAAAAGAAAAAATTTTGCTACTGTATTTTTAATTTTTATTATTTTAATAGTTTTGTTTTTAATTTTTGTGGTTTATTTTATGATAAAAATTATACCATTTTGTAAGTGATTTATTATTTTTGTGGTTATTTTTATAACTATTATGATAACTATTTTTACCATTTTTTTTAGTATAAAAAAATTATCATTTTTGTGCGTGATTTACTATTTTTGTGTGTTTTTACCATATTTTTGATTATTTTTTATTACTGTTGTGGTAATTATTTTTATTATTTTTTAGGTATTATAATAATAATAAAAATATCAATAAATATGATAAATAGAAATATGATATTGAATTTTTTTTTACCGTAGTCAACTCTATTTTATGCTTGGCTATTGGAAAGTTTCTTGAAATGTGCCATTCTATTGAAAAAGTCAACAGAACACCAATCCATTTCAAAAACTTTTTTTTTGAACTGTTGAAAGTCTAACTCCATAAAAAAATCTTATTCTCTAAAAATACAGTACCTTTTCACGGTTGAACTGCACCTGCAAGGAAGCCATGTCTTTTGCTCAAGATGGGCCAAAATTAATATAATCTCTGTTATTCTTCCATTAATTGATAGTTTAGTGCTTTTAATTCTGACTGTTGAATTTGTTTAGATTTTGACGAATTTTTGAATTCGAAGAAGTTCAATATCTCTGTGTTGGTTTATGCTGTATCTTTAAGAAAAGAATAAAATAATATATTTTTTTATTTAATGCATATCTTTAGTTGTGAATATGAACTCTGATGATGCACAAATTAGGTTTGTATACTATCTGTCAAATGAACAGTAATAAATGCAGTGGTAAAATAGATAGATATAAAAATAAAAGTAAGAACAAGACTTATAGTGGTTTGGTTAACGTGACATACGACTACTTGAATGACTAGGGTCGTCGGGATATTTTATTACCTCAAGTGTGTAGCGAGATTAGGGAGATACAAGCTATGAGAGTTACAGAGATGTGCTCGACTGAGTGTGATGCCCCCCAAGTATTGGCAATACTTACAATTTATAGTCGTCTCATAACAGATTCGAGCGAGTTATTAGTAACTAAGTGACTAATCTGATGGAGCTGGTATCCTCTTCTCAACTGATGAGATAGTTACGGTATTCTCCATAGAATTCGGTCAAAGGATGATGTAAGGCATGACTCTTTCCAAGGCGGTGTGGATGAGTCTCTTAGATGACCCTGCTTACTCCCTTAGCGATGTAGTTTCTCGAACCCTAATGAACTTGACCGCGTGAACCTTTTTGAGTTGGACTTTACTGAATCTCTGTAAGTCAGACTCTTAATTTAAATTAGGCTCACAACATGGGTTGGACCCTTAAACTTGACCCATCAAACTCTATCAGATAACTATTTTCGCGTGTAATATTTGACCCCAAATACAAAATCTTGGCTCCACCACTAGTTGTGGTGCCCATTATTCATTAGATATACATAATATCATTCATTGTTTTCACCTATAACTTCTTATTTAATATCACTCATGGCCCAATTATTATTATAGGTTTCTCTCTCTTGGTCCATTTTCACCCTCTCAATCACTGCTTTGCAATAAGACACACACAGGTGATCATGTGTTGGATTCTTTAATATGCATCAATCTGGCATAAAATCTACGCAACTTTCATTTCAAATAGAAATAAAATGAGAATGATTCCAACATATAGCACATTTTCCACTTCTATTTTATGAGACCTGAAACCTTGGAGGCTTCTCCGTTATTTGTGAAATCATAGGGAATAAAAGTGTAATAAAAATACATAATAGATAGTTTGTGTAATTTGACCTAAACTTGAAAACAAGTAGCACAACCAGATTGAGATCAAATCTATTACTATTAATTAAGGGTGGAACTATTTGCACACTATAAATTTCTGTTCTCACATTATTAAACTTTTAAGGTCATCCTATGTATATGCACCTCACTAATAACTAAGTCAATCCAATTCTATACTCATCCCAATTTATCACCATCTTTATTTTTACGGTTTTTTTCTATATCCCATATCACAAAGTTTATACAAAATATATTCAACAGAATTATCTATAAAAATTGAACAAATAATTATGTATAGACTATGTGATTTGAAGAGAGAGACTTGATGATTTTTTTCTTTTTCTTTTTAAAAAACTTAACTTTAGATACGACCTCCAACGAAAACTCTAAGAGATTTCTTTCTATATATTGTGAAATTATATAAAAAAAATATTTTTCTCTACTAATTCCTTTAATCGGCGATTAAAAAAAGAAGAAAGAGAACTGAATAGTAGAATTTGAGTATTATTCCGACAATGGGATCAGAGAAGATAGAGATCGGACGACGACAACTGAAATAATTTGTATGAAAGAAATTTAGAGTGAAATCCAGTTGATTATATTGTGTGTAAACTCTGAGAGATGAGTATAGAAAGAAATCAAAATATAAAGATTGAGATAAATTTTGTTATTAATGGAGTGAGTACAAAGTGAGGTGAATTTAATTACCAGTGGGATGAATATAAAAATGGTAAACTTAGTAATTTTATAATTTATAGTGTTACGGGTGGAAATGGAGATTTGTTGGGGTGATAATTGCCCCACCCATTAATAAATGGAGAGAGAGGTTTGGTGTCCACTGATTATTACTCATAATTGTCCCACCCATCAAGCATTGTAATTTGATATTGATCCAATAATTTTATTATAATTACATTATTATGTCAACAAATTAAGTCAATATTTTAGGTCTAAATATTATTACCCTATCCAAAATACCATTTTTCGTTCCCCCTCATCACTTCTAACTGTCTCTTTAGTCACACTCAATGGTCTACAACTAATATAGGTTTCTCCCTCTCTCTCTCTCTCAATCTCGACCACGGGTGATCACGTGCTAAATTCTTTAGTATACATTAGTTTGTGGAAAAATTTTATCTACACCTCATCTAAATAGGTCTATCTCCAACAACACCCCTTATTTTTTCTGAAATTTCACTGACCTCCTTTGTCTGTGTTGGTCGGCTGACGGATGTGACGGAAATAGATATTTTACCATTTTACCCATGAATTTTATAAAAATTTACATCTTCACTAATTATTTTTTATTAAACTATATATAAATATATATTCCTATTTCCAAGTATTATGTGCAGTAGAATTTAACTATATATAAATATTATATAGTTTAAGTGTAAGGTGTCATTGATTTTTTTAAATTTTTTTTTAAAAAATAATTTTGATTTTTTATATTATATTTAAGTGTATGATGTCACCTATTTTTTTTAAACAAATCTAAAAAATTATTTTAATTTTTTTCTTGTATTATGTTTAAACGTACGATGTCACAATTTTTTTAACATTATTTTGAATTTTTTTTTATATTATGTTTAAGCGTACTATGTTACTGGTTTTTTTTTTAAAACAATTTCTAAATTTTAAATTTTTTTTTGTATTATGTTTAAGCGTACGGTGTTACCGATTTTTTTTTAACAAAATTATTTTGAATTTTTTCCTTGTATTATGTTTAATGGTACGATGTTACCAATTTTTTTTTAAAAAAATATTTTAAAATTTTTCCTTATATTATGTTTAAGCGTACGGTGTCACCGTTTTTTTTTTTTGAAATTATTTTAAATTTTTTCCTTGTATTATGTTTAAGCGTACGGTGTTACCGGTTTTTTTTAAAAAATTATTTAAAAATTTTTCCTTGTATTATGTTTAAGCGTACGATGTTACCAATTTTTTAAAATTTTTTCCTTGTATTATGTTTAAGGGTACGGTGCCACCATTTTTTTTTATTGTGTCACAGATTTATAACACTAAACTTTTATTTTTTTATTTGAATTTTTTATATTTTTTTTCACCTGTTCATGTTAGGATCAGTGGCTAGGGTTCATTGCCACGTTTTTGCACTTAGGTGATTGAGTTGTTCAGAGAGAAAAAGAGAGAGAGAGAGAGAGGAGGGAACAAGGGTTTCATGTGAAATAAGAAGGGTAAAATTAGCATTTCACAAAAAATTTACCCTGACATTAACGCTTTTCTGATAGTCAGTAACGACCGGTTACGGTAGGGGTGTCTTTGATTTAACAATATAAACCAGAAAGGAGTGCAGTGAAGATTCAGAATGGGGATAGGGTGTCTTTGAATTTATGCCTAACTAGAGGGGATGTTGATGAAATTTTTCCTTAGTTTGTCAAAAA
>CM042202.1:19224183-19244225 GCA_023539305.1 Ilex asprella
AAGTTCGTGGTCATGCTAATTAGATGATAAAAATGTTCATATCAAATTATTGACCCCAAGACAAATGTATTTTTAGGTAACTTTTTTTTAACTAATTTCAAGCAAAAAAATCAAAAACAAAACTATATTGAATTAATATTTTGTAAAAAGTGAAACAAATATGCAACTTAGTTTTCAATAATATACTTATATGTGTGCATATATACCTTGTATACATATCATTAACCTTAGGAAAAGAGAATAAAGTAGGACAGGAAAAGAGCGGGAACAAAAATACAAAACAAACATTTCTTAGGAAAAAAAATATACTTTAAAAACATAATGTGCAAAAAAAAACTTAAAAAGGCGGTCCCAAAACGCATCTAACAAGACACTTCCAATTTATGCTACGAAGATTGGGATGCCCCAAGATTATGTATAGGATTAGAAATGACCACATACGTTTGCATTGATCATTACTAGGCATCGACCGGTTACTTTTGTTTGCACACAATTTGGTGGGGTCTCGTTTTGTTTCATAACTCGTTCTCTTTCTATTCCATCTATATACTTAGCCCCATTATTCCACTTCTTACATAACTTGGTAAGCAAGTGGAACATTACAATGAGACAAGAAATGAAACACTACTAACCTTACACTAGTAGTTTGGTAAACCATCAACAACACAATAAACTTCTTGTTATATGGGAACCTTAGTATTTGTCTTGATTCACCCTCCAAAAGACCAAAAAAGAAAAAGAGAAAAAACTTACATATATGACATACATGTATATATATGTGCATATGTATGTATAGGTATATATAATTCTTACATTATAATACTACGATCCTACAAGATCTGAGATCCATAAGATTCTACGATATAATATTTCTCAAGAGTCTTGGGTCACTTGCCTATGTCCACCTCAGCTCCAGCAGGACAACCACCTCAGCAAACCAAGGCAGCAGAAGCTTCCCATCAAAAGGCCTATGAGTGTTGGAAGGATCCAAGATGACATTGAGAAGCTGGGAGTTAGATAGAGAATTTTCCTTTATGCATATATAGCTCTTACACAGTTAATTTTTGGTCTATAATTTCTTGGACATTACTCTTGCAACTAGGCTTGTCGGCGAATCGGATTTAGATCCGATAATCTGATGAATTTTTATTTTCGTAATTCATATCCGAATTTATTAACAATTCAAAATTTAATCCGATCTGAATAGCTTAATTAACTAAATTTTAACAAATTATACCTAAATTTTCTTAAATAATCACTTTTTTTAATATTGATATAAAAATATATAAATAATTCGGATCAAATCACAATTGGATCGGATATTGTTATATCCAAATTCAAATCCATGAAATATAAAATATTGGTTTCAGATTTAGATTATCGATAAAAAAATTATAAATCCATATTTCCGGCTATTCTAATTCAGATTCGAATCAAAATTCGATTCATTGGTAGATGTACTTGTAACTAGTACATACATATACACATCATGTAATTAGTATTTTCGTGAAGGAATGAAAGATTAATTCCTCATCTTTTTCCTCATTAGTTGCTGTTTTTCTACCTTCCCCTTCATTTTTCTACAACATAGAAAATTCAATATAAACACCACTATCAACACTAATAAATAACAAATTCTAACATTCATTTTCGAGATTTTAGAAAGACTAAAGATTATGCTCCACCTAGTGCAACAGGCAAAGTACACCAGACAAAGCATGTTGTTGACACTAAGTTCACGTCGTGTGTAGTCCTACTCACATGTCACACACCCCTAGCCTCAAACCTATCCACACCCCTTTCACAGGCACGAGCAACTTGTAGTCGATATAAACACAGTGACAGGCTCCAACTACTCTATCTCTTCGAATTCGAGATAGTGATTCCTTTTTTTCGAAAGAGAAGGATGAGAAGCTAATGTCTGTACTCTCAACACTGCTCAGAAATTCAAGAATGCTGCTCTCAGAGTGAATAAGTGTGAGAATGTTGTCCTTGAAGCGGAGAAGACCCTTCATGAAGGGTAAAAGGTCCTCAATAAAACAAAGGAAGAGTTCAGGAAGCTCAGGACGAAACTGAATTCCGAGGGAGGTTTTTGTTTGGAGAAAGCACATAAATCATATTTGTGAGAAATTGCCAAAAGAAGAAGAAATGCTACTACTTAATCATTACTCTTAGCAAGGGCGACCCAGCAGAAAATAAGGACATAATTTACACTTGAGAAATGTGAACCCCGATCAATATTTTAAGAAGATAATAACATTTTTATGATTATTAGATATTTTATACAGAGTTACGGTATGATTTAGTTCAAGTTTTTAGTAGTTTTGGATTCAGACGGAATCAAACAATAAATTGAGTCCAATTGTGAAGTCAACAAGTCTTGGAGAAAGGTGGTGAAAATGGAGGGGAAAAAAAGTGAAAAGAATTTGATAGATATTTCTACATGTAAAGTTATAAGTCATTACTTTTAGACTGTTCTAGAATGATTTGTTATATTTTAGGACTTTCTATAAGATTTTAAATAAACTTATGAAAATATTATTACATTTTAAAGCTTTCTATAAAGTTTTACATAAATTTGTGAAACGGATATTTGGTCGTGAATACTTTTTTTAGAACTTATTTGGTTTTAAATACTACAGTTAGTCTTATAAATTCAAATATAACTTAAGTACTAGATGGATCCAATCCAATAACAAGAAAAATCTGCAAATTCAAAACAAAACTGAGGAGATATTAAAGAAGATGGATCCAGTAATAAGAAAGCTCTGCAAATTCAAAAAAAATTTGAAGAGATGCTGAAAAAGATGGATCCAGAAAGTTCTACAAATTCAAAACAAAACTAATAGATACTGAAGAAGATAGATCCAGTAATAAGAAAGTTCTGCAAATTCAAAACAAAACTGAATATATGCTGAAGAAGATGGATCCAATAATAAGAAAACTCTACAAATTCAAAAGAGATACTGACGAGTCTAAGAACAGAGGACCTCTTTCTTCTTCTTCTTCTTCTTGGGCAATTTTTCACAGACAAAGTCCACGTCGTTTTCCAGAGCAAATAGCCTAGTTCTATTCCGGCTCCGATAAGACCTGCAAGCTAGCCTGACAACATAACTCCATCCGGTGAGCTCCATAAGCTTCGCCACCATTTCGATTAGGGGCTTCATGGTCACTGTAATCACTTTCTCCGACCTCAGCTTGGATGTCATTCTACGGAACTCTCGCTCGGTTTGACGGAGAAGTTTGTGAGCATCCTCAAAGTTCTTCCCAGCTTTTTCAACAGCTTATTGAGATTTCTGAACACTAAGAGAAACATCAATGAATTAATGTTTTGTACAAAAAAATGAAAAGAATTTGAAAGAGATTGGAACTTGTAAAGTTAGAAGTCGTTAGTTTTAGACTGTTCTATAATGATTTGTTATATTTTAGGGATTTTTATAAGACCTTACATAAACTTGTGAATATATTATTACATTTTAAGGCTTTCTATAAAGTTTTACATAAATTTGTGAAACGGATATTTGGTCGTGGATGAACTTATTTGGCTTTAAGTACTATAGCCAGCCTTATAAATTCAAATATAACTTAAATAAATTGTTTTGCAAAATCAAAATATACTACTAGATGGATCCAATCCAATAACAAGAAAGCTCTGCAAATTCAAAACAAAACTGAAGAGATACTGAAGAAGATGGATCCAAAAATAAGAAAGCTCTGCAAATTCAAAACAAAATTGAAGAGATACTGAAGAAGATGGATTCAGGAAGCTCGACAAATTCAAAACAAAACTGAAGAGATACTGAAGAAGATGGATCTAATAATAAGAAAGCTCTGCAAATTCAAAAGACATACTGACGAGTCTAAGAACAGAGAACCTCATTCTCCTCCTTCTTCTTCTTGGGCAATTTTTCACAAACAAAGTCCATGTCGTTATCCAAAGCAAATAGCCTAGTTCTATTCCGGCTCTGGCAAGACCTACAAGCTAGCCTGACAACACCGCTCCATCTGGTGAACTCCATAAGCTTCGCCACCATTTTGATTTGGGGCTTCATAGTCACTGTAATCATTTTCTTTGACCTCAGCTTGGACGTCATTCTGCGAAACTCTCGCTCGGTTTGACGGAGGAGTTTATGAGCATCCTCAAGGTTCTTCCCAACTTTTTCCACGGCTTGAGATTTTCTGAACTCTAAGAGAATAATCAGTAAATTAATATTTTGTAAAAAAAAATAAAAAAAGTGAAAAGAATTTGAACGATATTGCTAGTTGTAAAGTTAGAAGTCGTTATTTTTAAACTGTTCTAGAATGATTTGTTATACTTTAGGACTTTCTACAAGACTTTACATAAACTTGTGAAGATATTACATTTTAAGGCTTTCTATACGGATATTTGTTCGTGAGTACTTTTTTTAGAATTTATTTGGCTTTAAGTACTATAATCTGCCTTATAAATTCAAATATAACTTAATTAAATTGTTTAGCAAAATCAAAATATACTACTAGATGGATCCAACCCAATAACAAGAAAGCTCTGCAAATTCAAAACAAAACTAAAGAGATACTAAAGAAGATGAATCCAGTAATAAGAAAGCTCTGCAAATTCAAAACAAAATTGAAGAGATATTGAAGAAGATGGATCCAGTTGAAGAAAAATATAACCAATATGTGAGGGCAAAAATGGTAATACACAACTTTTGTCAATCAATGTGAGCCAGCAACACTGATAAGGGAGTCAACGTAATTTTAAAAATAATAAGGGGTGCAGTGAAAATTTTAAGAACAATAAGGAGGTCATTGTAATATACCCTGAGTAAAATTTGGGATGATGCAGCTCAACATCTACTATAAAAATACTAGTCATACCTAGTGCCCATAACACGTAAAATTCGAGTGTTCAAAAAATTAATCTTATTATATTAAATAATAAAAATAAATTTTTTTTCTTTGATCATATTATTTAAAATTAATTTTTATCTATTATTTTTAAAAAAAATTGATATTTTTTTTAAATACGTAATCCGACAACTTTTTCAACATATGTACACTGCGTGCATGGACAATGTCTGCAATAAAAGTTATATTAAATTATAAATTAATTAATATTAAATAATTAAACATGTGATAAAAATGAGTGATGTGATTTTTTAAAGAAAAAAAATGTTAGAAATAAAAATTCAAGTTATTAGGTATTTCACCTCCAATTATAATAATTAGTAACCTTTTTATTTTTAAATGGCAGTTCCAAAAAAAAACGTACTTCTATTTCAAAAAAAAAAAAGTATTCGTAAAAACATTTAGAAATGGAAGGAATTTTGAGCAACTTTAAAAGCTTTTTTGTGAGGGAAATTCAAAAAAAAAAAAAAAATTGTGTGGCAAACAAATAAGTAATCATATGTTGGAATATTCTGAATTGATTTGACTCAAAAAAATGTTTATTTCGAATTGTTGGTCCAGTGGGTAAGAATACGATGATTTTCGCTCAATACTTAAGGTCAAGTCTTTATAGCTACGACTTCTCGTTGGGTTAAACCTATTATTCAGTGCTCAAATCACGCGGTGAGATATTAAAATCGACCCCAACATAGGTACGATGAAATCTCTTGGAGATAGTTGTATGGTTATGAGCTATAAAGCACGGATACTTCGAAAATGTCAAAGTATCGGTATCGGATACGTTTTGGATACGGATACTCCTCCGATACGCCCAGATACGTATTGGATACAGCTGAGAAGTATCCTAAAATTAAAAAAATAAATTTGATTTTTGGATACGGCCAGATACGCTTTGGATACGGATGGGATACACTTAGGATACTATTCGGATACGACAGAGTATTACTTGAATTTTTTTAAAAATATAGAGGTACAAAAGCAAATATGTTTGGACCCTTATTTACAAATATATTATAAAACTCTAATTTCTTTTATTCCACAGTCCCCCCGCCCAATCAGTCGATCGTCGACTGATGTCTCTCTCTCTCTCTCACTCACAAAATTTTGAACGATTAATTTTTATTTGGGCATTTTGATTTTCCCCTAAATCTCGCAAAAGGCAAAGAAGGTGAACTGATCTGGGTATGTAGCTTGTAGCTTCTTCTCACCAGCGACAGCAAGGCAGCTTCGTCTCAGGCGACAACTCAGGCATTCATCGAGGTTGTTCAGTACTCAGGCAGACACCACTGCTTCTGTTACTGTCACTCGAAGATGCATAATTTGAGCATTCTGGAAAATTTCAGCAAATTAAATATGGTTGAAATGGGTCTAAGAAAGCCCATTCAATTCAAGCATTGGAGGATCTGGCAATTTGACATTGACAAGGAAAACATATGTTGGATGACATTCTCATTTTGTTTGTTTAATTATTTGATGTTTATGCTGCACATTCCATTAATTGATACAGGCTCTGAAGGTTATTGTGCACATTGCCGGCGATGGTAAATTCTATGCATTCTCATGTTTCTTTTGTTTAAGCATGAACTTGATATTATGTAATATGTATGCGATATAGAATGTATGATTTATAAATGATAGAATGATTAGTTATTATTATATATCTTTGGTAGATATGTGATTGACTTTATAAATCATAATTATTATATTAAATATAATAATAAAATTTTAAAATATATATATATTATGGACGTATCTTAACCGTATTCGTATCCTATTTTTTTGAATTTTGTCGTATTACCATATTTGTATCGTTGTATCCCGTATTACCATATCTGTACCCGTGTTTCATAGGCTATGAGGGACAATTTCTCTAACAAATACGTGGAGTAGTTTATCTTTTTGTTTGGACGAAGTGGAATAGTCTATTTACGTATTCATTTTTTGTAACAAAAAGAAAAAGGAAAAAAAAATGTTGGCATAAGTGTTTGGGTTCATGAATGGAAAATTTTAGCCATGCCCCTTTCTAGTTTATCACATCACATATTTAAAGACACTTCTTCTATTTTTTGAATCTTTACTAATATCTTATGTCAAGTTAAAGGTGTTTATTAGAATGTAATTTTACTAATTTTTTCATGATATATTTTTCATCCACATCCCCTCTAGATAGGTATATCTTCAATGAGACACCATCTATTTTATATTTTTTATGTATTAAAATTCGGACGAATTAAAATTAGATTTGAGTTAATTAAAATTTATTTTTATATATTAAAATTTGAATTGATTAAAAATTATATTTTTTTCAGTATTAAAATTTGAGACGATTAAAATTCTATTCAAGGCTCAAATCAAATTTTAATCAACTCGCATTATATTTTAATCAGCTTTTACTTTTATACATAAAAAATATATAAATTTTAATCGATTCAAATTTTAATGCGTAAAAATATTTTTTTATCAATTTTAATCAAATATTAATAAATAAGAAATATAAATTTTTATCAGCTTGAAGCGAATTTTGATCGGAGTTAACAGCTCAAGTATCAAGTAGAGCTCAAATCAGCTCAAATTTTATGTAAAAAAAAAATATTTTTAATATGCCCGACAATTTTGGTATTTTAGATAATTTATTTTTATTATAAATGGTAGTTTAATGACAAAGGATATTAGTGATGTTTAAATATAAACTAGAAATAGTGTCAATGATTTTTTTATAATAAAAATGTGTCTTTAAAGATATAATAAATTAAAAAAGGTGTGACTAAAATTTTCTCTTTAATAAATGGTGGAATACGTCTCTTGCTTGGTTTAGATTTTTCCTCGTTATTAGCTTTTTTGACATTAAATAAAACAATATTACTCTAATACTATAATAGTGATAGAGTGAAACACGTTCTCTTAACTTAAAAAAAAAATAAAAAAATTTGTAATCTACATCTTCAATAATAGAAAGTTACCGTTACATTTTGCCATTGAACATGGACTTGTTTGTTGTTTTTCGCTACATCGGTGTATGGAATCATTTAGTGTAGTATGAGTCGTTTTAGCATGGAAATTTAATGATTTGGTAAAATGTTAGTAATTACATAATTAAATGAAATTTGGGAAAAAAATTGTAGAGTTTTAGGCATTTGTATAGTATTATCAAATTTTAAAGATTTTATGAAAATTAAATAATTTTTCAGGAAAGTAAACAAAAAAGAGAGTAATTTATACGGTATTTTTAGGAAACTAGAGGTTTTGTTTAAATCTTTTTTAAAAAAATTATTTTTTATTTTTGGGACTTGTAAATGTATTACACGATTAAGTAAAATTAATAAAATCTCTAAAATAGACAATTAGGTGAGAATAGAGGACATATGCTCCCTATTGGGTATTCCATCACAAAGATATTAGAATCTATATGAAAGTGAGAAATAGCAAATCCATCTTGGTATTACCTAGCTTAATAAGGAAAGTAATTAAATTATTATTTTCAACATTAACAATCATGGCATTAACAACAAAATTTGATTGAATTCCTTGTCTCTCACTAGGATGAGAGGGAATGTTGATTTGACTTGAATGTTAGATTTGATCTTTAATCTTACACTAGTTAATGATGAGATGGGAGATTTTTTTTCCATCAATGCTGGCCTAGTTGAGGCTCACCCATACCCAATCCTAATGGACAACCCTTCGATTTGTCTCTAACTCTACAATTCACATGTCTTTCCTAGTCCTTTACTCTTTTTCTTACCTCAACTTAAGTCTTAAGTTCAACCACTTTCGTCGTTGACGAAGACTTGTGCCAATGAATAAGTAACACGGATTAATGGAATGAGGAATCAAGAAAAGGATAGGAGGAGAAGGGAGGGAAATGACCTATCAATCATTCGTGGACATAGAAAAAATTGAGTGTCATGGTTATACCATGTCATCTCTTTGATATGATGTAATCATTCGTCAATAATAAAAGAACAAGTGACAATTAATTTTCACATAATTAAATAACTTTTCATTCATGTAGGGTGTGTTTGGCAAATCATGGGAAGATTGGACTGACTTGGATTTAAATCCCAAACCAGTCCAATGAAATCCCAATGGGCCAGATATGTTAGAGGGATAAAAGAAATGGTGTTATCTAATCTCAAGTTTGGATAGTGCATTATGATGTGGATGGGATATGGACAAATTTTAATTTTTTATTAAATATCTAATACCTTTGACATAAATTGACTATTTTACCCTTGAATCCTATCCAATCCTAACTCCTGTTTGGCTTGAAAATTGTTGGTCATCACATTTTTTTTAAAAAAAAATTTTATCATTGTTGGTTAACAATTTAATATTGTAAAACATTTAAGAATGTTTATATATTCACCAAATACATGTTATTACGCGTTGATTTTATAATACGCTCACAAATTTCTGTCAAAGTATTTTGGAGCAACAGACAACGGATATTAATTGTTGAAAATTCATCACAATTAACAGACTAGTTGTAAAATTAATCTCTCTCACACCACTATACCACAAAACAAATTGATACACCAGGCTCTCCTTAAATAAAAATTAGGTAATTTTCGAACAAATAAAATAATTTGATTAAAGTGACATAATAAAATAAACGAGTTTTATACATATCACATTTTCTATAAAAATTACTGGTTGAAAATAAAAATATATCATACCGAAAATTCTATTTTTAGCACATAGTTAGATCCCAATCTTAAACCACCACCTGATCAAACCCAACTCTTGCAAAGTAAATGTCCTCCGTCTACGCAGTGAGAAAACCAAAACAATAAAGTGTAGAGGAATGATCTAGGAATACAAAAAAAAAAAATCCTTGCAAGGGTTCACAATTTCAAACATTGATGTTTTCTTCACCAAGACTAGACCAAAAAATTTACAGATAACAGAAACAATGAAGACAGAGCACTGAAGAAAGCCCCGAACAACGACCCATGACATTGCTCAAGAACATCATCACAATGAGTCGAATTTGAAGAGGGATAAAAGTTAATTTGTTGAAAGACAAAAAAGAAATGAATTGCAACGGATATTAAAAGAAATTTTTTACTATGTTATTCTACTAAGAATAAAAAACCACCATCAGCCCCATCAATTTAAAAGCTCTCCATATATCCAAATATTAAAATATACAGAAACAAAGATCTCAAAATAGAGACTCTCTCTCTGTGATAACAATATGTTGGGTCAAAATGAGAAGAAAAACAGAGTGCAACCTAGTTTAAAAAATTGGATCAAAAAAAATTATAGATAACGGATGGCTCTTGTCCCCAATTGAAACCAAGAATTTTCAAAAAAAAAAAAACATCCCCTGATTTTTTTCTTGCTAGTACTCAAGAGCAGCAAAGAAAAAGAATTATTTTTCTTTTTTTCTTTTTCTATTGTGCTCCCAAGTGTACTCAAGAGCACAACAGAAAAAGAATTAAACAATGAAATAGTTTTTTATAATGATGTTCACCATTTGCTGCTCACCCATCCCTCAAAAATACCCACATTTGCTAATTTTTCTCTTTTTTTTCCCCTACCATTAAATTGCTAAAAATGGCCTACCCTTCGGTGGGTGCCTAACTGATTGGGGAGACACAGAGGGTAACAAAAATTTTCCTATGGCCATCGTCAAACATGGCCTAGCTGTCGACATTATAAAGATACAAAGAGAGAGAGAGAGATCCTTCACCTAGTGAGCTCCTCGAGTGAGACACAAAGACGCTAAACCGTTGTAACAGATGACACACAAAGACAACCATAATAGACGAAGTAAGGGAGAGAACGGAGGGAGATAGAGAAAAAGAGAGAGAAATACCTTTGGGCATGTGAGGGGGACCAGTTGGCGTTGTTCGCAAGAAAGGGGAACAGTGGGGTGAAATAGAGAGAAAGAGAGATAAAAACTCTAGCTAAAATACTGTATATGGGTGTTTTGGTAATTTCATGGCATATCCTTTTGATGGGCTAAGAAATCCCAAAGTTCAAGTTGGTTAAAAAAATCTAGGTCAGACGAGATATCAGGCCTCAAAACCTATGACTTGATTTTTTAAACTCAACGATTATCCAGTGCAAATTTGAGTTGCCAAATCAAGGATAAGTGGGCCTCCGAATAATTTTAACCCAATCTCCTTTCTTATCCCATCAAATCCGGTGATCCAAACACACCCGTAATGTAATAACTATATTGTGTCTAAGTGGGATTATACTTTTTTATTTGTTTTTTTATCGGATGTTGAAATTATATTGATGATAATGTGCTGTCACCGTTACGCTATTTTCAATCCACCAATCAGCCAAACCAGGAATAGTTTACATTACTATCGTCGAACAGGATTTGCACGGCCCAGCGCCCAAACAGCTTTGCGTTGAAAGCCAAACAATTACTCTAACTCTCCCACTTGAAACACTGAAACAGAGTTTATGTTGGGAAGAGGCGAGATTGAATCGGAAAAGCTAATCGATGGAGAACCAAAACGAAAGCACAAGCGTACGAGTTCTGTGTCGCAAGCTGGTGATCATAAAAGAAGGACTCCAATGGCTAATCGGATCACCATTCCTCCCTCAATTCACCATCGTCTCCACCTTCGGATGCATCCACTCTCTCTCCTCCAATCCTCTCTCTCCAGATTTCTCCAAAGAATCAGGTACTCATTGGTATATTTATCTCTGTGTGTGTGTGGAAAAGATGTATTTGTAATTCAATTGAAATATCTATGGGCAGATGATATGCGGACACTGGTTCCGAAAGGTTTCGAGGTAATTGGAGCTTTGATTGTTGGTAGGTCTTCGAATTCTGAACAAATTGCTAGCGAGGCAATTGAGGCCTCCAAAAAATTGAGGAAATTTCTGTCTGATGACAATGATGGAGGAGATTTTGAAAATAGAGATTTAATAGGAGCTGCGGTGGAGGGGAGCAACGGTGATGTTCGATTTTTTGTGTCGAGGTCGGGGTATTTGGGAATTGAGTGTGTTGGTTCCGTTGTGTATGAGGATCAGCCGGAGAAATATATTTGGGAGAGAGGTTGTTTACTTCGATGTGAGCTTCCGATAAGGTTGCCTTTATATTATCATGCAAACAGTCCTAAAGGTACAATTTTATTTTCTCTTAGTTGTAACTGTCTTTGGTTGTGAGGATGTTCTGACTAGAGTTTCTTGGATGTGAATTTTATTTTGGAGTTTTCTGCCCTTTATTATTAACCATATGCTTTTTCATCGCTGCTTAAATTATATATTTTTTAGAATTTTACTGTGCTGTGTACCGTGCCATTGCCATTGCTAAATGATATGGTTTTACAAGACAATACACGCCCATGCACGATGAAACATATTCTTGAAAATTTTGGTCCATGGGCGTGCAAAAGAAAGGATGAGTCTTTTGCTAGGATTTGAAACTAAGAATACCTGTAATACTTTAATGAATGGCTGATTGGAAATTTTCTTGCGATCGACACACAACCAAAAATGAAGAAACCAAGATAAGTGAGGATGTTAGAAGACAAATTCGGGACTTCTTGTGGTTTAGAACTTTGGAAAATTGGAATACACAATAAATTAGCGGGTGAAGGTCAGCAAAGCTCAGTGGTGATTTTTTTTTTCTGAACATGAGAAGAGGAATGCTTGAAAGATATATTTGTGGGATGTGTAATCAATCGTCGCTGAGAGGTGGATATGAATGTTTGGTGTCATAATGAGCCCCACAATTTGAGGAGTAGGTATATGCATTTGGTATGACAACTTTATGGTTTAAGATATATCTGCCATGAAGAACGTTTTCTATAAACCGAGATAAGAGATAAGCGGGATGAGCTAAGCTAAACATAAAATCGATGTGAAAGGTTACAAGCCGAGGCCAGCTTGCTTGTGTTAAGATTTTCGAGAGTAAGCCAACAAATGTGAGCGCTCCTGCGCTATACGGCTTTTTGGCTGAGCCCTATCTTAGGCTTGCTTCTGTTTCCCCAAAAACCAGTTGCATAACTACATAAGAGACACCATTTTTGTATGCAATAAAAGAGAACGATTCAGTTACTGTCATAGCATTTGTGTCAGTATTGTTTGTATTGCTCAAGTTGCTAATTAAGGATATGGATGTTCTACCAACTGTACTGTGAAATGTGTGGATTTGAGTTCATCAGATACTTTCTAAATTGTGTAGCACAGATGGACACTCGTTCTTGTGTAATGTGTATGAACCATGAAGGCATGAATAAAGTAGGGTTATTGATGGGAATCTTAAGTGCCTGCTCACATGTTAGAAGTGATGCTTACTAATGCCTGAAGACTGTGGACACAGTCATGGTTAGAGCATCTCCGTATCATGAGCTTTGGTGGTCCCTGGAAATTTTGAGTGGGTTATTGTCATTAACTGGCATGTAATATAACTTAGAAGCAACATTTGCATTAGGAATCTGTACTATACCAATCAGATAACAAATTCCATGCAATGCATCATATTACTACTAACTAGTTGTTGTTTATCACATTTTCTGTTTGCGGTTCAAGGTTATGCACGATTCTATCTGATTACTATCAATAAATATTGTTAATTTCAACTGACATCTACTTTTGGCTTGGTAGACATTTGTCCTGTTTATTTTATATTTGCATCTGATTCACTCAGTAACGGATGTTGGCAGTTTCTGGCTATCGGTCAAAATTTCTTCAGATGCTTATCTCCACATATTCATGTTTTTGATTCCTTTAGTACGCATGGTGTTCCTCAGATGCAGAGGATGTCTATTTGCGTGCAACTGAAGCTATCACTGCCAAGTTAAGAGATCCACAAGTCACATATATCATTGAGACTTTAAATGGACCCTCAACTGAAGCACCCCTGCCTGTCATTCTTCGTGGCACAGAATTGGATATCAGCACAGATCTATCAGGTGCCAGGCTATTAAATGGCACTGCTCAAGGATCTGATGCAAAATCCTTACCCTGCTCAAACTTTTGTTTAAGAAGCAAAGATATCCCATCTTTTCTTTCTATTGAGGAGGTAATATCTCAGTGGACTCCATGTGGGTTTTGTCGAGAATTTCACTGGCTTCACTATAGTATATCTTTACTTGCTATCGTTGTACGATTTGCTTATGTTATACTATGACACTTTTCAAGCAATTTTATGACAATCTCTTTTCTTAGAGTGCAGATAAAATCCAAGTAACTGTCCTGCTTAATAAATCAGAAAATTCTTCGAGACATCATGTGCCTACTGCCGAATATTTTCCAGGTACTGAGTCATTGTTGGATAATTGCGGGCTTGTGTCTGATACTCAACAGATTTGGATGATATCCTTAACTGGAAGTGTTAACGCTAGTTAATCTGTTTTATTCCAGCTTTGGAAGAAGCCAAAGGTCTGATTGTAAATTATAACCTTGAAGTGCTTTGTTATGCGGCAAAGGACCTTTCTCTCACATATGCTGTCTTAAAATTGATCATCCCTGGTTTAGCTGACCAGTTGCATGCGATGAAGAGGACAATTTTGCCTAACCTCTTAACACAAAATCCACAGGTAAGACAGCCTGTTTCAAATATTCTGTTGTATAGGATCTTCATGGTAATTTAAATCAGGAATCAGTCTTTAACATATATGGCATGGCGACATGCATAATGATACATGCAGGCTGAAATTTTTTGGACAGCTTAACGGCTGAAGCAATAACTCACATATTACTGAAAGAATAACAGAATTGAAATTATAATACTTGGACTTATTTGGATATGCTTGTGTTTAGATACTAGTAAAAGAATGATCTTAGAATTAACAGGATACTGGATATGGTTTTATTTAAATCTGAATACTCTTATTTGTTCCTGCTTGCTATTTGTGTTCCTTTTTTTTTTTTTGGTGGTCAAGTGCAAGTTGTTGGGCCAAAACTTCAAGCACTCCACATGCTACACTTCAGTTCACCTTAGCACTTTGCCAAGAAACAGATTCATGCTGCACTTGTGCTTTGTGTTTCCCTTTCTTTGTTTTTATTGCTTGCTAGCATTAATATCCTGGGATTCTGTCCATGTGACTGTGACATGCATTTTCTCTGATTCTATTGCTCTAGTGATATTCTCCTTCGAATTTCACAGTAGAAAAATAACACCCAAGCTACGTGTGTTGAGTCAAAATGGAATCCTAGGCTTTTAACAAGGATGGAATGCCATCTCATTACACAAAGGCTATTCTAATCTCATTTCAGTTATGGTAGTATATAGCTCCTATCTTTTTTTACTTTTCCGGTTTTCAAAGTTAATGCTTAGTCCTAGATTTCACAAATGTAAACCAAATAACTAGTATAGGCAAAATTCTAGGATATCCATAAAGTTAACTCGTTCGGCAGTGAAGAAAATAATGGATGGAAAAAATGGAAAACATTGAAAAGTTTAATTTCTTAAAGGGAGTGCTCAGTCCAAATCAATAATGCAATATGAATGCAACTGCTAGGAAAAGAAGAGCACTTCAGGATTCAAATTTTTGCATTTGATACAAGTTCAAACTCTCAAAAGAACTTTCAATAGATTATAGTCCTCTGGAAAAAAAAAGATGCCATGTAATCCAGGCTTTTATTATGACAAATTTATGTTCATGGAGCGCAACGGTAAGTTGACATTGATGTTTACCAACCCCTCATGTATACTTCCTATTGTGTGTTGCGAAGAATATCTTTGAATTGCTCACTCTAAATGGCTATGAAAGTAATAACAAACGTGCTAGGAGTCCAGATGATGAGGTATTTGAGAGAAGTTGGTGAGAAAAACCAAAGAATTTCATGCATCATATATGTCCTCAAAGCAAGAGCAATGATTACTAAACTCGAGACTTGTTTGTTGTGGCCATGAGAAGATGGATATGATGCCATTGTCAATATTGCTTCTTCATAACAATTCAATGAGTTCTGTGCCGTATTTTGTGAATAGTATCTTGTTCTTTTATTGGCATGTGAGTTATTTTAGTATATGAATGTCATATCTAATGGAATTTCAAGTTATTCTCTAAAATATAACATTTGTTTGGCTTCTAAGTTTCTTATATTGATGATCATTTGCAAGTCACTAATATGTATTTTTTTTCCCAGCTACATCCATATCACTTCAGTCCACCGGGGATTTTGCATCCAATAACTGTTATTTATGAACTTAGTTTTGGAGAGGCAGAACTGAAGCAAGGTGAGGATTCATACTTTAGATGGAGGATGTAATATCCCTATGACCATCTAGTTTTTATGATTAGATCATGTTGGACACTGTTGGTCTTCAAATATGTACCCCGAGGGGCTGTTTGTTAAGTATATTAATCACCGAGGTCGGAAGATATATTTTTCTTCTGTTAAGTGATTTTGATGACAAATTATTGATTACCATAAATAAATATCACTTTGAAACGAAATGAATGTTTATGTTAGCTGGGCTTTCCAGCAACTGCATAAAACATTCAGTGGAACTGTGGAAGGCAGTTCGATAATGTGTTCTCAAGTAATTAAAACTTTCCACAGTCTTAATTTCACCAAACAGCATCAAGTGCTATAAATCCTCCTGCCATGACCATGTGCTCTTCTTCGAATAGATTTAATTCAATGTAGCATATTCAAATTATAAGAAAGTCCACTGAGGCCACTTTTGCAAAATTTGTACCCTTTTCTTCTTCGGAAGAAGCTACTATACAATCAAACTGTTGTTTGGATGACTTTGTGAATGATTCATCCATAATTTGAACCGTTCATCATTAGAACAAAAATAGCTTATGAATGGGAATATTGGTTTAGATGTTGGGCAAATGTGTCGATACAATATACTTGAGTGGGAACAAGGAAAAGTCATGTACAATAACTCCCCATACAGAATTGACATTCTCAGAATGCAATATGCTCTAAATTGCAAGTCTAAGAAGAAACATTAAGGGGAATGATTATAGGGCAATATGGAATATATTGACCCTTGTTGCTCAGATTGTTAGAGAACTTTTACCAATGAAAAATCAATTGCAGACCTGTAATTAACTATTTTGACTGTCCTCAGAGCTCGGAATGTCGGGTGGCTCGTGAATAGGGCTGCCCTTTTATGTGCAAATATTTTAGATGACTTTCACCAAACATTAAATAATAGATATGGATATGTATCTAATGTATATCATCTTGGGTTGTCTTTCTGGAGAAACTAAAAGTATTTATAATATGATGTCTTTCGTCCCAAGAAGCAAGTAAAAACAGAATTGATTGACATAATAAATCCGACCTTGGATCTCCTCTTAATGTAATGGATGTTTCTTTATGCAGTTGAAGGTAGAAGATCCATACATTTGAAGCTTGGATTACCTTTTGATCGTCCTCTCCTAAGAATTGCTAATGCCATAAAATTTTCCACAATGAAGAAGAGTGCAAAGAGCAACTTAACTCGAAAAGGTAATCAGTCAATTTCAAATGGGCTAAGTTTTGTGCAGTCAGTCATTGTGTGTGCATGACTGATCTTAGGCTTTAAACTTTTTCCTCATTGCTATGGTGATAGCAGGTTCCCCTTTGCTCAAGGATGTACATCTTGGGATCCCAAGCAGTGGGGGTTAGTGGTTGCTATAGACCTTTTCTCTTTCTTTATTTTGCCCCTTTATTTTTTCGCTGCTTCATAGTTTAATTAGTGCTAAAATCATTATGTTCTCTGCAGTTTCTGGAGGCCTTGTTTCTCTAATTCAAGGTTCCTATGAGTACTATCATTACCTTCAAGATGGGTTTGATGACTCGGTAATGAAACTTCTCCCTCTAAATTATACGTTTTAGATTTATCAGTTCATAATGTTTTTGATGACTGTGTTATACTTCAATTGAGCTTCTTGTGTTCATTTAGAAGTGTACTGAGTTATGCTAATATGTTGTCACTTCAAAGTTTCGTGCCAAAAATGTTTATGAAGGCCAAAAATCTAGTTATGGGAAATTTGGTTTGTTATTTTCTTTTTCCTTCAGTCAGCTTTTAAGCCTTATGAAGTGATATGCAATTACTTGCCAGTAATTTGTGGTTTGGGCTCAAATTTTCCTAAGAATGTGCACTATTATTCTCTTGTTTTGTTTGAAGGTCTCTTTGTATTTTTTTTAAATCCAATTTCCTTTGCACAATATTCGTACTTGTAATTGAAATAGTAGAAAATAATATAGTTGGTGAAAGAAAAGCAAGTTATTGTTAGATGGCTTGAGAATTTTGGCTCTGAAAATCAAGATGCTATTGCAAATGAATATGGTAAGCATGCTGATATCTATTTTTCTACTTTCTTCTGTTATGCTTCAATTGTTAGGGCTGGGGTTGCGCCTATCGCTCTCTACAAACTATTGTTTCATGGTTCAGACTCCAACATTACACCTCCATTGATGTTCCTTCACACAGGTATTGAAATCGCTAGCTACTGTGTAAGGAAAGGTTACCCTTGTATTTAATTACCATCTTATTCTACTTCTCCAGTTGAATACCTCCATCACATAAACAGCTGGATGTCCTGTTATTTGCATTTTTGAGCTCTGTATGGCCGATTGCAAACCTAGTTATATTCTGAAGGCCACAAAATTGTGATTTGACAATTTTTATCTGGTTACTTGGTTGGGTTCACTATTATAGACATGTCTATAAGGAATAACCTTGTCAAAGTAAAGCGATTCCTAGTCCTTATCTGTAGTGTTAGTGTTGACAAAAATGCATGTTTTTTTTTTTCAGGGAAATACAGCAGTGCCTTGTGGACATTGGTGATAAAGACCCTTCCTTTATAGGGTCACGGGAGTGGATTGGTGCCATAGAATTAAGCTTTGTTTTGGACAAACTTCTAGGTGTAAGTACAATATCATTTAGATCTCAACTATAGTTTTGATTGGCAATGTATATAGGTGAAAGTATGAGGTGGAATGCCAAATTTGAACCATACTGGTTCAGTTGTCTGATTGTTTTCAAAGCATATTGAAATCCCTGATAAACTTTCAATTAATGTATAACTTTGCTAATATGATTCAAGTTCTTATAAAGACTTAAATATGGCACTAGCCCAATAAGTCATGACAAATTAATTGTGTTGAACAGGTCAGTTGCAAAGTGATAAACGTGAGATCTGGAGCCGAGCTTCCCGAAAAATGTCGAGAGCTGGTTCTTCATTTTGAGAACCAGGGAACACCTATCATGATTGGTCAGTATGAAGCACTTTTACCCTTACTTCCCATCTCTTTGCTAGTTTGTCTCCTCTTTTGTTAAGGTGGTGTCAATAAAAATATAATAACTGAAGTAAAACAAAATAAGCTGATTAATGATGGGTGGAAGAACATGGAGACGCTTATGACTTTGTTTGTACTTGCAGGTGGTGGTGTTCTTGCATATACCCTTTTGGGAGTCGATTATAATGAGGTATCCGGAGACTGTGCATTTCTCATACTTGATCCTCACTACACGGGTAATGACGAGCTCAAGAAAATTGTGAATGGTGGCTGGTGTGGGTGGAAAAAAGCTATTGATAGCAAGGGAAAACATTTCTTCCTTCCAGATAAGTTCTATAATCTTCTGTTGCCTCAACGGCCTAACATGGTTTAATAGGTAGGGAAACTGGGGGGGGACTAACCACCCGTATAATTTTCTTATTTATTTGAATAGAAAGCAGTGGTTTGTACAAGTTTGAAGGATAAACAGAGTAAAGTGAGCCCATCATTTGGCATGGTAAAGGATTGACTTTTGGTTACTTGTATTCAGGCAATGGAATAGGTTCCCATATCGGTTCAATGATCATGTTCGTTTTAACCAAAATGATATCAGAATGTTTCGAGATATTTAAGAATGTTTAGTAATCACATTTTCAAATATATTTTTATTTCTATTATGTTGTCTTTAAACGTTTTTACTTGGGTTAATTAGAAAGTGTCCTACGGTCTTAAATTCATTCATCCAACGGTCAAGAAATTATCATTTTTTCCTTAATATTTTTCACTCCAAAAAGTCAACGATTACGGCTGATCTTGTAACACATCCTACGGTCTCAAATTCATTCATCAAACAGTCAAAAAATTATAATTTTTTTTCTTCATATTTTTCTCTAAAAAATCAAAGATTACGGTTGATTTTGGAACACATCCTACGGTCTCAAATTCATTCATCCAACGGTCAAGAAATTATAATTTTTTTCCAAAATATTTTCCTCCCAACAGGTCAA
>CM042202.1:19267867-19372141 GCA_023539305.1 Ilex asprella
TATATATATATATAAATTAATTTGTCGAATTCGGGTTGAATTCGGGTTCTCGATACCTCAACCCCAGTCCAGCCCAAATTGAATTTGGGTTAGAAGTTTTTGACCCAAGTTCACCCCAAGTATTAAAAACTCTAACCCAAGTCTTAATTTTTTCGGGTTGGACTCGGGTTTAATTCGGATTGTCCAACCCAAGTTGCACCCCTAGTGAAAATTGAAATACTGAAATGAGTTTAGGGTTACGGTCAGGGATCCAAGCATTTATATATTGCCAAGTTATTTAGGTTAACAATGGGTTACACGGGTCCGTGTCAACCCAATTAAATATATGGTCATTTGAATCACTTTCGAGTTGATCAGTGTTGAACCCAAACACAACTCATTAATATTTTGTGTTGAGGGGTCGTATCATATACAGATTTGTGTAAAAAATAGTCAATCAAAACCTATTTATTTATCGTATTAAAACTTGGCATCCCTACTCATATATAATATGTTCCACATGAATTCACAATAAATAATCCACCAACAAGAAGAACATGAAAAAAATGTGTTAATTATAATCTCAAAAAATAATTTGGATCCCCAACGAACAGAGCTCCTTGAAAGAGCGAGTCTCATTTACTTGTTTTAATGAGGCTCATTGATACAAGGATTCTTGCTCATTTGGAATCTCTAGCAATACTCCTCCCTCAAAACATAGGCCTAACTTCTATTAATTAATCTCTTCAAAACCCAATAGATTAGGCTCATAATAACATAGCACGGCCAAAATGCAATGGACCCACACGGCCTAACAAATCATATACTAGAGGGAACTCTGTTTGAAAGTACACTGTAATATTTCAATATTTCAGGGAGTTTGTGTATAATATTTTAAATATTAGGGGTTTAAGTGATTAAATGACAAATCTTAGGATGCCTGGGTGTAATTCTCCCTTTTATTTTTCCAAATTATGATATTTTTCATATTTATTTTTATTACTTATAATTTATAATCTTAAAAAACACACCAAAATCCTTATACCCAAATTCAATAATTAAACTCTGATGAAATGACCTTATGTGGTTAGGGCTAATAATCGAATTGAGCGTGCGAGTTCGATCAGAATTTGTTGAGCTTATTTTTTAAAGGAGTTTAAAAAATTGTTTAAGTTTGACTTATTTATAAAATGAGTTGAAATCGAATCGAATCCGAGTAACGCGACTACTTTACAAATTAAACAAGCCGAACTTTTTGCTAATTTTTTTTTTCAAGTTCAACTCATTTAGAACACGAGCTGAGCTCAAGTCGAGTTTTATACAAGTTGAATCCGAGCAAAGTCCAAATAACTAGACTCGATTATCAACATTATACGTGGCCAACACATGACGTCGATACAAAAGTATATTTGTTCATAAAAAAATTATGCAATATATACTAAAAAAAATTATTTTGTTTTATTTGATTCGGAGACAAATAAGATAATAGACTCGAAAAAAAAACATATACCCATGGCCAAGTTAGATGAGATTTTGGTGGCAGAACAAATTAAAAGATTCAAATTGAATGACTGAATTGAAAATTGGTTGAAACTTCAAAGATTTGATTGTTGTAATTAGTAGTTTTTTTGTGTGTGTGAGTATAATTACTTAGTTCATGGGTCAAATATAAATTAGGTGCATATTTTAAGAGTACAAATTATAAATTGCCTTTTGTAATAAATGAAAACTTGATTCATGGTTCTCTTGAGGTGTACTTAGAATGCAGGGGGTTTAACCCTTGTCAGAAGTATACACTCTTGTAAATGTAACACATAGTGAGATTAACACAAGAATTTGAAGAGATTCTAACTTCAAAATCCAACCTTATAAATATAATAATAGGTTACGTGATTCAAAAATATTATTGAAATTATAATTATTGAATTTGAACTAGTATTGCTCTGGATTTGAATTTATTGGGTTCGTTTGGTAGATGTATTATCAAGGAATTAAATATTAAATTGTATTATTTTTAATTTAATCGGGCATAATATTTTGTTTGGTAAGTAAATTTGATACCGTATTAATTTAAAAAAAATGTATACTACTCGTATACTTATCGTATATTTTTTTATACGTTAGACATGTATTATGGAGGTATTTTAATACCACAAAAAGATGTTGTATTATAATTCATCTCAAATGTATTATTTTTTATACATTTACCATTATAACCCTCCAACTGATAAAATTAAACATTCATCTGTGCAATAAATATTGATTGAGGGTGTTTTTTGTTAATTTAACATTAATACGATAAAATAATTCTTTAACCAAACAATCATTTGGATTAAATAATTACTATCCAATATTTATGTTGTGCATTATCAAATACTAGATAAAATTACGTATTATTTTAATGTCCTATTTAATATTATTTTTTGTCATTTTGTATTGTATTAGATCAAATTATTTTATCTAATTTATTTATTTTTAATACGACAACCAAACGAGCTCATTGTTAATCACGATGTCATCTAAGTTGGTTTCAATTTCACAAGATTATTTACTATAATAATAACTCCCAAGATTGTGCACACAAAACGTGTGTGAACTTGAACCCCAGTTTGTATGGAAATTTAAACTCAAGTTTAGGCAAGTATTCAATGTCAAGCTTGACAAATAGAAAAAGAGAATTAGGGAAAACAAAGACCTCATATAGCCATGCAAAAAAAAAAAAAGAGAGAGAGAGAGAGAGAAATAGCTTAACAATGGGTAATGCTACACTAATTAAAAAATAGGATTAAAATCATAGACGAAATGATGTGACAATTGACATGAATTGTCTCACACCTCTTAATTATCTTGAATTTATGTAATCATATCTCACATGCACCCCGTCAATTGTGATGAAATAAAACTCATTGGGTTAGCATTGCAAGGCCTGATTGGAGACATCCGATAACATTTTTAACTAGTACACAAAAGATTAGTATATCGCATGCGTAAACAATGCGAACAAATCGAGAAATGGTTAGCATTGTAATGGATGTTACGCTTCTGTAAATCACATTGCTTGTACTCCTGTTCCTCAATTATATATGGTGATTGTATTAAAAGCATGGGGAAAAGGCAATAAAGATTTATTATTTTGGCATTATAATAGAATTTATGAATAAGTGGGATGAAGTTGCCATTTAACCTAGGAAGGCAAAAACTTGATTAGTGATGTTTGAGATTGGTTCTAAACATTTATTAGTATCAATCATAATATTTTATGTTCGATTTCTAACTTTTTTAGATCTTAATCTGACTTTAATTTTGACTCGGACTCTGTCATAATCATTTTTTTTTTAATATTCATGAGTCATGACTTGATCACAATTGAAATGCAACTATTAACTTCTACTAAGTTGTGACTTTCAGTGTGGTACTAACAATTGGGTTGAACTCAGATTTTTGGGTCAGATTATTTGGTTAACATAATCCACACCATTTTTTTTAAAATTAATAACTAATTAAATGGTACCTCGATTCAATTATAAAAAATATTTTTATCAAATATTTTTAGGTTTAATCTAACGCAATTTTTCTTTTTTACTCCAGCTTAGGATCGATTATATAAGAAAAATATACATTAAATATGACAAAGACGAAATTATTCACAAAATAGAGGGTAACTCGATTTAATTCCAAAAAAGTATCTATTCGAATTATTTTAGGTTGAATAACACACAACGTTTCATTTTAACTTCGGCTTAGAATTGAAATATAAGAATAATAATTGATAGTGCTCGAAAATGCTCAGTCCAAGTCCAGAACAATGTTTAATAAGATGGAAGGGGGGAGATAGTGTAAATCTCTAAGTTAACAGAGACAAATGGATGATGAAGTTGAAACAAAAATAATATATAAGTGGTTCACCTTAGCCGATAGACCAAAGTTACATTCACCGTAACATAGACTCTTACTCTTTAAGGTTTCTATTGCTTAAAGAAGAAGATTACAATAGGTTTTCTTTGGCTTAGAGCTAGTGTAAACAATGTCTTGTGCGAGTACAAATTTTTCTCATTTATCTCTTTTTTACAGTGTGTGGGTATTATATATACAAGTAATCATCTAGAGTTTTTGCGATTTTCTTTCTCCCTTGGTTGATTTTGTGGTCTTCTCCTTTTGTCTTATAGTGGTGACCGTTACTCTGGCACAAATCATCTTCATGATCCTTCAATAGAATTTGCATAATATTTCATTTTTCGTGAGTACGAGTTCGTTAGTGACTCTAGAAGTTGTCCCCTTGTCCTCTAGACACTTGGCGTGATGGAGGGGGTTTTGGATCTGGTGAATACCAAGTTCCTTACTCCTAGGCTACTTACTGTTGAGCTTCTCATGACCGAACAGGATTGTGCCAACATAAGCTTTGTTCGACTCCCTTCTTTAGATTACGATCCATTCCTATTGTAGAGGAGATGGGTTGCGAATGGGTCACTTGAACTATCATGTAACCATTGAGCCCATTGAATGCTTTGAGTTTTTTATGGACAGCTAACGCCAAAATCCTATCACTATCAATAATAATGGACATAAAATACGAGACAGGCGAAAGTTATTCACAAAATGATGGGTAATACGCAGAAATAGAGAAAGATTAAAGGACACCACTGCAACAAACACAACTCACCTAATCAGCCTTTTTTTGGAAAAAATATTCATCGCAACTTTTACACTGTGTCAACACACCGACATCATCTCGGATGAAAATTTAAACTCTTACTTAAATTTGAAAAAAAAAAAAAAAGATATAAAATTTAATTTGATATAGGCCCCTAACATAAAAAAAAATATAAATTTAAATAAGAACAAACCTAAATTTAAACGAGAATAAAATATGACCATTGATTTTTTTTAAAAAATATAAATTTCACCATTAAATATTTGAATTAAAAAAAAAAGTTTCTCTTCATTTGCTATGGATGTAAGTCTAACATTAAAAAAATATTTTTGACAATTTTTACAAAAATTTAAATTTGTTTCAAAAAAAGATAAAAGCCGGAGATGCTCTAACAACATGATATAATTGTTCAATAATAATGATAAGATAACAAGTGAGTAAGTAAACCCCACATAATTAAATCACTATCCATCTATATCATGCAATAATTATTCCTGTGCGGTCCACTTGCCCTTTTATTATCCTATATAGTCATGAAATAATTATTCATGTAGGGTTCACTTACTCATTTATTATCACATCATTAGACAATTACACTTTATCGTAACAAATATTTTCTCTTCCTTTAGTCTATCAATTTAGTGAATTTTGTCAAAAATACTTCACTTATATAGAATAATTTTATTATTTATATTGTGTCAAATATCTATATAATAAAATTAATTTTTAAACATTCAAATTTTATATTTATCGTGACTTTATATACGGATTATGACTAGTAACCAAATAACTTAAAAAGACTTTTTTTTTTTTTGGTGCGGAACTTAAGAAGAGTCGAACTCCCGTAGTGTGTTATGGAACGGGTCGTGTCGCCTGCCTCCATGAGCCCTTATCCAGTCCAGAAATAGAGAACTTTCAGTAACAAAACCGAAAATTTAGTCAAGTTTACTGTCTTTTTTACAAGCTCACCCAAAATCCCCCACGCACATCACTGTCCGTTCTTTCACTCTCTCACTTGCCCCCTCCGTTTTCCAATACCTTTTTCACCATTTCCACCTCCTCTGTATAAAGAGACAGAGACCTATAAAAAAAACAGAGCAAGGAAAAACAAATACCAAAATGAGGGTTTAGAGAGAGAAAAACAGAGAATCTCAACTGCTCTCTCTCTCTACAACCCACAATGCTCCCCCATTAAACCTCACAGATCTCACACACGCACATATATAATCGATATAGACATATATTTTCGTGTATGTAGAGAAGCTCATTGATTAATGGCTTCTGCAGCAGAGCAACCAAGTAATATAGAGGTGTTCTCATGGCTGAAAAACCTACCAGTGGCACCAGAGTACCACCCAACCCTAGCTGAGTTCGAAGATCCAATTGGGTACATTTTCAAGATCGAAAAAGAAGCCTCAAACTATGGAATCTGCAAAATCGTTCCACCTGTGCCGGCACCTCCGAAGAAAACCGCAATTTCCAACCTCAACAAGTCCCTCGCGGCACGTTCATCGAACTCCAACCCCAAATCAACCCCCACATTTACTACAAGGCAACAGCAGATTGGGTTTTGCCCGCGCAAACATCGGCCAGTTCAAAAACCTGTGTGGCAGAGCGGTGAGCAATACACTTTAAATGAATTTGAAGCCAAAGCCAAGAGTTTTGAGAGGAATTACTTGAAGAAAGCCGCGAAAAAGGCTTTCTCGGCGTTGGAAATCGAAACCCTTTACTGGAAGGCGACTGTGGATAAACCCTTTTCGGTGGAGTATGCAAATGACATGCCAGGGTCGGCATTTGTGCCTTTGAGTGGGAAGAAGAGTAGGGAAACAGGGGAGGCAGTGACTGTTGGTGAGACTGAGTGGAATATGAGAGGTGTGTCTAGAGCGAAAGGGTCTCTGTTGAGGTTTATGAAGGACGACATTCCTGGAGTGACATCGCCGATGGTGTACATTGCAATGTTGTTTAGCTGGTTCGCTTGGCATGTGGAGGATCATGACTTGCATAGCTTGAATTATTTGCATACAGGGACAGGGAAGACTTGGTATGGTGTGCCGAGGGAGGCGGCCATTGCATTCGAGGAGGTGATCAGGGTTCATGGGTATGGAGGAGAGATTAATCCTCTTGGTGAGTTAAGTGCTACATTGAAGTAGACAATGCTCTACTTAGCCTCCCCTGTTTTGTCCTGTGATATACTCTGTTTTACTGTATGTCAAGAAATTTTGTATGTTACTTTTGTGAGGTGTTATGTAGGATTATATAGCGAATTGTTATTAACCACTACTCTGTACATGAACTCATTGACTTGGGCATAATCCTATTTGAAGGACCTGTACTTGATGAAGTAGATAATTAGTTTAAGAAAGGGTTAGCTCTGTGATTTCCTAGGATGGGCTAGTGAGCATGATAGTCTTAGGAACATTGAGAAATTGGCCGTCCTTGAGTGAACTTTGGGCATTGAAACTTGGAAGATTATATTTCAGACAACAGCCCATGCAACTCACTATAAGTATGGTTAATTAGAAATTCAGGAGAAGTTGTAGGAATTGCTTATATTTGTAGATTTGGTGTAGTTCTTTCATATAAGGATGCTCTTCCCTTTGCTTTCTTATCTAGTAAAAAGGGTAAGTTTTAGAGTTAGAGGATTACTCATATCACACAAAAAAAATTTAATAAAAGAGGATTAGGAGGTTGGGTTACTATAGGAATTGATGTTGTGCTTCGGCCTTCTCAACATTGACAATTGTTTTGTATGGCACTCTGTGGTTTCTCCTCAGAAGCAAGTAGCATTTGGTTTTAGATTGTGAGTTTACTAATCACTTTCTTGTCTAATGTCCTTAACAAGAGGGATCTCGTTTTTCATTGGGCAATTTCTGTGAAACATAGGATACTGAATACGAGCACTTCCAGTCTGCCATAGTCTTCTTCTGTAAATTCTTGTGCGAAATGTTTCTTTGAAGAGTTCAGCATCTTCGCAGTTTTGTGAATTTCACTTCATGCACATGGGTACTATTTTTTTAATGTTTTTTAAAGAAACACATTCAATACTTGTGAAGATTGTGTTCCAAATAAGTATGTTGAGGCTCATTATTTGATGATTTTGTTTTTCATTGTTTATGCAAACGGTCTGAGGCTACTATCGAAGATGTCCTGGACAGGAGTTGCTAAATGGTGTAAAGTAGGTAGATGTAATTACTTATAAACATGTTATTGTATAAAAACAATGCAAGAAATTTATTTGTTAGTGCTGCATGTTAATTTCCATGTCTGGCAAAATACACATTCATTTGACCAATTTGCTATGAAGGCTTCTTTGATTGATTGCTAAGATATTCCTCATTTGGCATGATACACACATCATTTGATTTACAGGTATGCATACGAGTGTAGTACGTACATGTATTTGTATACAGGTATGCATACGAGTGTAGTACGTACATGTATTTTCACCTTGGTGTGTGCGGAGGTGTGCTAGCAAGTCGTATTTGGTCTGAACTTGGGGCACATTCATCCCATCAATGATTTAACCTATCTTTTGGGAAATTATTTTTTCTTTTGGGTAAAAAATACCTTTTTGGAAACTAGTCACCAAACATCTGCCTATTTTTGGAGCCATATCATCTGAATCTATGAATTTTCACATTCTGGGTGTAATGTGGCCAATGGATCGTGTGTGCAGATTCTGTAGGATTGCAATCTGTGGCTCAGAAAATACTGTAGTTGAGAGTTGTGAATTTCGATGAGATTTCTTTTATGTATGGCTTCTCACTTATTTGGGTTGCTGCAGAGGTGTTTTAGAACATCTTGTTTTGTTTTTTTAATAAGAGAGGGGGTCATAGCGCAATGGTAAGTTTGTTCCTTTGTGACTTGGACGTCACTGGTTCGAGTGGTGGAAACAGGCTCTCCGCTTATAACTCTCTTTAGGCCCCGTAGTAGGGGGGAGCCTCGTGCCCTAAGCTGCCCATTTTTTTCGTTTTGTTTTTCTACAAATTGAACTCAATTTTCAAGTTGTGTTTCATTCGCGTTAAATAAACTGAAATACTGAAGTCTTGAGGACTGTGGCTACGAACAAAATTCTGAAAGTCCGAGTACTTCAATTTCCACTGGAATCCCTTTTGTGATGTTAATTTCTGGCATTCCCTTTTAAATAAGTTTCCATTTATTTAGGTTGCTGCAGTGGTGCTTTGATTATCTTGTTTTGTTTTGTTGATAACTGATAGGTTTTTCAAAATGTGTTTCCTATTTGAGATTGTGCTATACCACCAGCTGTTGTAGCTTCATTAGTATTTAATGTAATCTGAAGCTGAGGTCCAGTGCTCAAGTGTTCCTGATAAAGACTTTTCTTTTTTTCTTTTTTCTTTTTTCTTTTTTTTGGGGGGGGGTGTTTAGTTCTTAATCAAATAAAATAAAATAAAAAAGAAAGGGCATCCTAACTGAACTTATGTTAATTTTCTTTCAGTGACTTGTGCTACACTTGGTCAGAAGGTCACGGTAATGTCACCAGAAGTTCTGCTTGGTGCTGGGGTTCCATGCTGCAGGTGAAATTTTGATTTTCATTTTGCTCTCTGGAAATTAATTCTGGTACTCTGAAGTAAATATGGCTTATAATGGCCTCTGTGCCAGTGGCTATTAGCTTGGCTGGTATTTCCTTTCCTGCCACCCTCCGGAGAGGGAGTGGAGGGTTCAAGTGTAGATTGGGACTCAGGTCCGAAATATACATTGCTTCTGCGGTTGGCTTAGAGATCATTGTTGAGAAGATTGTTTCAAAGCTGTAACACCATGATTTGCAGGATTAGTAAACAGGGAACAATTCCTAGTGAAAAAAATGTAAAAATGCACCGCAACTAATGTTATTTGACATTTGTTCCACCAGTCTGATAAAATAAGCTGAAAGGTGCTTATTGATGTGAATCATCTTATTTCTCTGACCATTTCATTTTTGTTAATGCAGGTTGGTGCAAAATGCTGGTGAATTCGTTGTCACTTTTCCTAGAGCCTATCACTCAGGGTTTAGTCATGGTTAATCCATATTTTCAGTTTCCTTTATTTATTTATTTATATATATTGGTATGTTTTCATGATATAGGTACTGCATAATATGTCTTAAGAAATGGTGGTTTAATATCATGCATTTCCTTGTGACATGTAGGATTTAACTGTGGGGAGGCTGCTAATATTGCTACTCCTGGATGGTTGAGGGTTGCTAAAGATGCTGCAATTCGTAGGGCATCAATCAATTGCCCTCCCATGGTTTCCCATTTCCAGTTGCTTTACGATCTTGCACTTTCATTGTGTTCAAGGTTTGTTATCTTGCTATGGTAGATTTCCATGTAGTTCATTACGCCTTCTTGAAGTAGTCTGATTGCAAATACAAAAGCAAAGAATGGAGTTTTTGTTCAGCTATTATCTAAAAATGATGTAGGTTGACAATGAGACTCAACCAGCTTATATACATTGGTAGTAAGGATTGAGAAGCATGTTTGCGAACTCATATTGTACATATTCATGCATAATGTTTTGCTAGTGTTAGACTGTTATATACGTTGCTTGTTCTTGTTTTCTATTTTTGGCGCTTCTTTCTTTATTGTCTTTAATTTGTTGTGTGTAAGTCTCAGCTATTAGATTATGCTTTCATGAGTATAATAAGGTAATATCCTGAGTGAAAATCAATTTGAAATGCAAACACTTCTACCCCACATGCGCAATAGCTGCATTGGTCTATTAGATTTACTTTATTTTGTTTTTAACCTTTTCAATTTCTGATCATTTCCAGGGTACCGAAGAGCATCAGCAAAGAACCTCGGAGTTCTCGACTAAAGGATAAGAAGAAGGGTGATGGAGACAGCTTGGTTAAAGAGCTATTTATTCACGATCTGATGCATAACAATGACCTGCTCCATGTTCTTGGGAAAGGATCTTCAGTTGTGCTTCTTCCCCAAAACTTTGTAGACAATTCTGCTTGCTCAAATCTTCATGTAGGATCTCAGTTAAAAGTAAAACCCAGGTTTTCCCTTGGTTTATGCAGTCCAGATGATGAATTGAACGATGCAAAAGGTTTGCTTTCTGATGATATTTTTCTAGACAGGAAGCAGGGTGCCCAGCATTTGCAAGGTTTCTACTCAACAATGGGAAGATTTTCTTCTTTTTGTGCTGAGAACAGTCTTTCCTTGTTGGGCAGAAGTAATAATGTATTGGGCTCTTTATCTTGTCAGACCCAAAACTTGGACTGTGAAAGAGAAAGGACTGCTTGCTGTGATAGGTTGTCGGATCAGGGACTGTTTTCATGCGTCACTTGTGGGATTTTGTGCTTTGCTTGTGTTGCTATAGTTCAACCAAGTGAGGCAGCCTCAAGATACCTCATGTCAACTGATTGTAGTGTTTTTGGTGATTGTGGGATCAGTAGTGAAGCCTTGACTGCTGTCAGTGGGGATGCAAATGCTTCTGAGCTGGATTCCTGTTCAGGTTTCTTTCGTTTGTTTGTATTTTTTATGGATACTTGCATTCATTCAGGAATCATCTGGTGTTAAGAGTAAAAAACTCATTTTTTATTCTGGAAGTAATATTGTCCCAACTCTATGATGGGAAGTGGCCATGCAACTCTCCCTCTCTCACTGTCTTGAGCTCACTTGCACCCTCATTGTGGGTTCTATTTAATTGCACTTCTTGGATGGCCAATGTAGAGATTCTTTCTTGCATTGTGATACATTCCTGTACTTGACTAATCAAAGCAATAGAGGCTAGATACGAGTTACCAAAAGATGCCAGTGTGCAAGAACTTGAGCATCTTATGACTGGCTCTGAGAACACATTAAGATGCGAGTATTTCTTTATTCTAAATTTGGGTGATGGAGCATTTACATTTTCTAATGCATGCATTCTGACATAAAATTTGAACTTATTTTATTCATTCACTTGCAGGATGGAAGTTGAAAAGAACTCGAGATGGGTTATTCGAAGTCCCAATAGAATCTGCTGACCCAATTCAAACGGTAGATGAAATCATGGGAGTGGTTTTAAATACTGAAGCACAACATGAGAATTCTTCTCTTGGCCTATTGGCTTTGACTTATGATTCGTCTGACTCAGAGGAAGATCTGGTTGAGGCAGACATTCCTAACAATGCCAACAAACTCCAGTCGGGAGAACATCCCCCAGAAAGTAGACTTGAACGTCATAAAACTGGATTGCGTTCTCTTGATTGTTTTAGTGGATCAACTGGCTTTCATGATCTCCCCTTTCCACGGCTAGGTTGTGGAGATGAAATTCCTCCCCCAGTCATTGATCCTTATGGAAAGCAAGTACGCACAGGTGCTAGTTTTAAGGATAAAAGTCATACAGATCCAAGTGTTGACTATTCCAGTGAAGATGAAACCTGTAATATCATTGCAATGGAGGCAAATAGTTTACGTGATAGGTTTAGACATCAAATTAAACTACCTCATGTTGCCCCGAGTTGTTTTGCTCATAAGGCTGAAACAGCAATTAGTAGTGCCATAGTACCAGTCGAGAACATGACAATGTCATTTGCTTCGAGATCTGATGAAGATTCTTCTAGAATGCATGTCTTCTGTCTTCAGCATGCTGTAGAAGTAGAACATCAACTTCGTTCAATTGGCGGATCTCATATCTTGCTCCTTTCTCATTCAGGTATGTTTACTGTAGCTATTACTGAACCTCTGAATGCATAAAGCAAGCTTCTTCCAGCCTTACCTTTTCTTTTTTAAATCTCTATACCATTTCAGAAACCTGGTTTCTATGAGAGTCTATGCACAGGGAAAAGTGAAATGGAGATTGATCGAGGAAGAGAGCTTAATTTAAGAAATGAAGTTATTTTTGAAATGAGATTGATTTTAGAATTTTATTCTTTTTTTAGAATACCCGATCAACGTAGGTATGAGATTACCACTATTGAGCATGGTTTAAGATTCTCACCATCGTTGGGAATTTGATTACCATAGTAATCTTATTCCCGGGTTGGATTACCGAATAGTTGACTATCCAAACATGGTAATCATGAGATTTAGGAATGCGATTGCCATTCCCACCAATCAAGATTACCGCATCCAAATGGGGCCTTACTGTACAGAATATTCAGCTTACAGAGTGTACTAGGATTTGTATCATATCATCCTTGGAAAATGTGGGTGTCATGATTTAAGACGCCCAGGGCACGGCATCCTTTTCTGCCGGGGTAATATGCCATAAGTACATAGAAAAGCATACACATAACCTCACTCCACTCTAGAGGTCTTTGGCTACCACAAGGGTGCTCTCAATGATGTGAAGAACTTTTGTTTCTACGGGTTCAGATTTCTTCTCTGACAAGATGAACTTACATAAGTTTAGGTTATCAAGTAAACCTTGTCTGGTCAAGAGGCTTGAACTTTCTTTTCATTTATTATGATGCATTTCACGTATCATCTGCTGAGGGGAGGCAAGTGACACCATCTGCCAACCACTTTGTTAATGAATATGTTTTTCACTTTTTCTTCTTTCTTTTCTTGGCTTTGGAAAAAAAAGAATATGCATAATCAATGTATATTACTCAGCAGCCTTCTACCCTGGCATCTTTTAAATTCATCTTATAATTGCTTTCCTCTGATCATTCATTAATTTGGTGAAACATCGGCAGATTATCCCAAGCTAGAGGCTGAAGCAAAATTAGTGGCACAAGAACTGGGAACCGACTATGTATGGAGTGATATTGCATTCAGGGAGGCCAGTGAAGAAGATGAAGAGAGGATGCAATCAGCTTTAAATAATGAGGCAGCCATACATGGGAATGGGGATTGGGCTGTAAAGCTAGGCATCAATCTCTACTACAGTGTGAACCTTAGCCGCTCTCATCTCTACAGTAAGCAGATGCCGTATAACTCGATTATATATAATGCCTTTGGACGCAGTTCTCAAGCTAACACCTCAATGGAATCTGAGTTAAGCGTGAAGGGGTCAGGCAAGCATAAAAAGATAGCTGTGGCTGGAAAATGGTGTGGGAAAGTCTGGATGTCAAATCAGGTTCATTTTTTATTAGCAGAAAGGAATCATGAGGAACAAGAACAGGAAAGAAGAATTCCGGCTCAGGCAAAGCCTATGAAGCTGGAGAGAATATCGGAAGGTACTCACTTGACTGAATCAGGCTCTGCAGCTTGCAAGACTGGAAGGAAGAGGAAAAATAGAGTAGAAAGTAGATCAATCATTAAAGCTAAATCACCAAAAACAGAAGATCCTGATAAATCTTCAGATGAGTCACCAGATGATGACTCTCACCAGGAACACAAGAGGATTCTTCGAAACAAGCGAATGAAAAACTACACTCCTCTGACTAGGAGTAGCCGCCAGGGGAATACCAGATCTGTTGACTCGTACGATGAGGATGAGCTGGATGGTGGGCCTAGCACACGCCTAAGGAAAAGAATACCAAAGCCAACTAAAGAGTTGGAATTTAAACGAGTGAGAGCCAAACAAGTTGAGGCCAAGCCAGTTTTGAAGCAGCAGCTGAGTATCAAGAAAGGAAAGAAAGCTCCAGCTGTGAAGGTTCCGGCTGGGAATAACAATAAGAAGACGAGGGGTGAGGAAGGAGAATACCCTTGTGACATGGAGGGGTGTACAATGTGTTTTGGTTCAAAACAAGAGCTTGTACTGCATAAAAGAAACATCTGTCCTGTCAAGGGGTGTGGGAAGAAGTTCTTTTCACACAAGTATCTGGTGCAGCACCGACGTGTTCATGTGGACGACCGCCCCCTGAAATGCCCCTGGAAGGGCTGCAAGATGACATTCAAGTGGGCATGGGCACGGACTGAACACATTAGAGTTCATACAGGTGCGCGCCCTTACATCTGCACTGTGGCCGGTTGTGGCCAGACATTTCGCTTTGTTTCAGATTTCAGTCGTCACAAGCGAAAGACTGGTCACTCCCCAAAGAAGGGCAGATGATGATTCAAAAGGAGGATGTAACTTAGCATGGCTGATGAAACTTGTGATCAACTGACAGAGGTAGGGCTAGACCTTAGGGTTTGAACTTTTCATTGTAATTTTTTTTCGCACATTACAGTTGATGATTCTGTTTTGCCTTGGGTCTTCATTGGGCTCATTCATTTACCTTACCCAGATCTTGGTACAATTGTATCCCAATTGGAATATCAGATGCAAAATTTGCTCTTAAATTGAAATTGCATATGATTGCCATTTCAAGTTTAGAATGTTGTAGGAGAATTATTTGACCCAATCATGTATGGGGCATCACTAAATATTTTCCATCACAAAAAATTATAATGAATGAATTCAGTATAGTACAAGAGTTTGCGCTCTTCATTTAGCCGCCAGCCGGCGAAGGAGTTGGTCTTGACTACCTTGTTCCTCTATCGTCTTTTGCTCATGATGTTAGATCACCACTTGAATAATTGGCACGCACCAAGAAGTCCTTCACTAAATTTCTATTCCATCATCACAATGAAAGCAATATAGGTGCTCGTACCTCTTCTTTCTTTTTTTACGGATGGATATATAAAAATTCAAGAAATCGTTTCCTTCGACCACTTTAAAATTCTCAAGGAATGTTTAGTGTGTTGAAGGTTGGAATTCTCAAGGAAGGTTTAATGTGTAGAAGGCACTGCCCTTCCTGGGCAAGATTAAGTGGAATTCAACATTACTCCTTGAAATTGATCAGTTTTGTTGGATTTGATTTGTACTATTATGTATTTTTGGTTTGGGTGTTTTTTAGCTAAAGCACATAAATGGTATGATGAATCAAGTATTATGTATTTTATATAAAGTAGAGAAAAGAAAAAAGCAAATCAGAATTTTATAATTAGTCCCTGAATTTTGACTTCGCTTTTAATTTAGTCCCTTATTTTTTTATTGTCTCAATTTAGTCCTCAACTATCAATTTTATCTCAATTAAATCATTTCGTCAATTTTTATTGTTAGATCAAATAGAAACATATAATTTTAAATGTAAAAATTGATCAGACCAGACAAGTCTTCATTTGATCTAACGATAAAAACAGACAAAATGATTTAAATGAGATAAAATTTATAGTTAAGGGACTAAATTGAGATAATTGAAAATTCAAAAATCAAATTAAAAATAAAAAATAAAGTTCAAGCACCAAATATAATTTTTACCCAAAAAAAAAAAGTAGAAAATTTATGTAAAAGCCAAAATGCCAAATGTTCAAAATGGTTAAGGTTATGTTCGTGTAAACCATAGAAATAGAACGTGTCCTAAAAAAAAATTGGTCTTATTAGTCCTATAAATGCCAAACGCTACCTCCCACACCAAAAGTATGTTCTGTTGTGGGTCCAGAACTTGAAAATCTACCTTTGGGCTACTTGAAATAGAAAAATGTTATTTGAATTTAATTTTGGGATTTTATTTGAAAACTTAATGACGTGATTTCAATGTAATCATTGAATTAGTTGTGAGTTCTAATGTTAGATGGAACCCGCAACCATTGAATTAGAGTATGTTCTTAATATTCAATACATTTCTCTTTAAGGACGAATTTGTAATGTAATGGTGACAGATTCTTTTTTTGAGACAAATGGAGTATTAGAGTGTGTTTCGGATGTGATTTAAAAGAATAATCGGTAATTATTGACTTATATGGACAAATAATTATTCTTGCTTGTGTGGGGTCTATTTTTTTATTTGTTTACATATTATTAATTGGTGATGCCATTCCATCAACTCCGACATGATACCGTTGCAATGAATATTTTTTTATAAATGAGGTTTGTGGTAAGTATTTTGAGAAGAATACACATTTATTTTAATTTTACTTGTATTTATGTTTATTTTTACTAATTGAAGTAATGCTTTATTAACAAAACAGTAGTGCTTGTAAATGTGTCATGCAGCTCATTTGATATTGTAATGTTATAAATTCGGACATCTTAAAATTTGATAATTTCTTTAAAGTCAAGTTTTTATCTGTAACACCGGGCTCTAATTTAGTAATATTTTACAACTCTATTTACACCGATAACGAATAAATTGAGTTTTCATTAAATATCAGAACCACTAAATTTCTTAAAAATAAATAAATAATCTCTCGATAACATTTTAAATTATAACTAATCAAAAAATCTTTCATTCGTTGGTCAACTTGATCTTCCACTAAACTTAAATTCAAGTTCAACCTTCAACTGAGAGGGTAAATGAGAGTGAACTTGGAAAAGTTCAATAAATAATTTAAAATATAACATACGACGTCAAATAGTAAAGCGATAACTAATCAATTATTTGATAAATAATCGATAACACAAGAATTAACACGATAATTTATGAAGTACAAATATATTGAACATGTCAACAACTCAAACATACAAATATTCAAATCACTCATGACTAAATACTCGGCCAATCTCGACAACATGATATGCATCACTTGATGCATTTTATACAATTATCACAATTAAAACACAACACTGAATATACCTCACTCACAAGTCAAAAAATCTTAAGTATTTCACCAAACCAGTACTTAATAACCTTTTCATTTCAAGTCCAAGTGTCCACAACGCTACAACACCAACAAGTCCTCCTTTTTTTCCTCAGCGTTGCGGTCATACCCTTTGTTTTTTTTTTTTTTTAATTCTCTAAGTCTCCAAATGCAAGACAACACACCAGACACCTATCCATTCTAAGAAATTAACATTTGCCCACTTATTACTTTGTTTATTATTTCTTTCTTTTATATATATATATATATATATTATTTTTATTTGATAAATTTCGGTTTTAATAAAATTTGTAATAATTAAATGTTCCATAATTAAATCCTAACATGCAATTTTACCTCAAGTAGCATTCCTATAATTTCTGAAAATATCGTAAGATTCATAAAATTTTAATTATTTAATCACTTTTTTTAAGTCAAGATTCGGTCATCTCATTATTCCTCATGAATTCGTTAATCTCGGTATGAATGATTTACTTTTGATTGAATCAGAGAGAGAATTAATCAAAGTTAGTGTAAGTTGACTTGGACACTTACTACAATACCTAAAGAAGGAAAAAAAATACCATTAGACATAATATCTATATTTCTTTGAGCTTTTTCTTCTTTGGTTCAAAAAGGGTATGAATAGTACGGATGCAATTTGGGCAGAGCAATTTGAATTCAACCCGAGTCCAACCCGAAAAAAAAAGAATTGGGTTAAAATTTTTAATATTTGGGTTAAAGATGGGCAAAAAAACTCCAACCTGAATTGAATTTGGGCAAACCTCGGGTTAAGGTCTCAGATTAAACCCGAATATACATAAATACATACATATATTTAACTAGGGTTAGTATTTATCTTTACTTTTCAAAATTCAGACTTTCACTTCATTTCAAATTTTCACCCTTGCGTCTCCATCACTCTCAAATCTCTCTTCCACTTGTCATTCGTCTCTTATCTGGTCTTAGACTCTCAACCTCACTTTCTCCTTCGTCTGAGTCTCGTCTCAGACTCTCAACCTCCTTCTCTCACTCATCACTCGTTTGAATCGTATCAGACTCTCAGTCTCTCTTTCTTACTCGTTACTCATCTCACTTTTATCAAACCAAATTAAGTAACTCGAGCTCAACTCAATTTTTAACCTGAAATTAGCTCGAATTAAGTAACCCGAATTCAATCCGAGTCTGTCCAAATTAAATTTAGGCAGTACTCAAGGTTGAGTATCTCAGGTTGAGGTAAAGTTAGAGTTAGGATTAAAGATTATATACCTAGGGTTGGACTAAGGTTGACTTCTCAACCCTCCTAACTCGCTCGAGTTGCACCCCTAATGAATAGTTGATGATATTGCACGATGCACCTCAACAAAAAGAAATCTAATGACCAACCTATAGATCAATATAATGTTTACTAATTATGTGCGATGATTTTTGCATAGTAAATAAATAGACATATCTCTCTTGGTGAATTCGAGATTTACTTGGAAATCAACAATCCCGTGACAAACAGAAGTGAGAAATGGTATAAGGAATATTGATGAACTACTTTTCCAGCAGTCCGTGCGATTCTGACATGTCGAGGTGGATTCTGCCACTCAAAAAAAAGGTTAGAAGGGCGTCAGAGTGTTTTTCAGTGTGACTCCTCCGATGATCAAGTCAGTATGTGAGAAAGGGGAAGGAAAAATATTGTTCTATTGTCTGAATATGATTTGTGTACTTTTGTTTTCAGTTTATGAGAGCTATTTATACTTTTATGGAGGTAATCATTGTGACAGGTAGGCCTTTTGAAGAGGAAGTCTCCTTTGAGGTGGTGCTTAATCCTTGGGTAGAGGGCCTTCTATTTTGCATGGGAGAACTATAAGCATTAAATGCTCAGGCTCCCGAGCCCTTCATGTTCTTCATTTGAGACTCTCTGAGCAAAACACGTTTCAATCATTAAATGCCTTTATGTGATGGCTGCACACGAGTAGGACATCTTTGTCTATTGGGCCCTGGTTTTGTGCTCTGTGTCTCGTGTAACATTGTCATTAGTTATTGATTTATCATTTTTGTCATTTTGACTACTATGGGAAGACAAGTCAATCAGTATTAACCAATCCCCACTCCAAGTAATGATAACCATCAGTCCTCCACCCACGCCTCAAGGTCTAAGAACTGAGAGGACGTGTCTGAAAATGGACCTCGGGAGTGTTGGTCATGCCAAGGACACGTGTCATTTGCAGATGGAGCTGAGGAACCTTTAGCGCCCAGGCGGTGTGTCACAATCTGAGCACTCTAAAGGGGTTAAATGTCGAAGACACGTGACGCTGTCTAAGCGCTCCAAGGATCTTAGTGTTAAGGACACGTGCTACCATCATATGGAGTTGAGGAACCCTAGTGCCGAGGACACATGTACCCATTTAAGCATTCCGAGGTGTCCTGCGTCGAAGACACGCGTTGACTTTCTGTTGATGCCTAAAAAATGTCCCATCACTAACCGTTAGTTAAAATACACAAAAATCGAACAATGCTCGTTTTAAAATGACACTAATAAAAAAGATAGAAATTCATGAACAAATTTATAGATAGAAATAACATTCCAACGATTTTCGATGACTCTCGAGAAAATATACCATGATCCGTTTCTAAGTCGAAATAATGTCATAATGATAGATTTAAAAGAACATTAATGAAGAAGAGATTCAATCACCAATTCAAAGATCATAGTAAGGGTGGAAATTAGAGGTTTCTAACCTGCAAATTCTAGTGGAAACTTGAAGGAAAAAAAGATAAATCTCATAATACTTGTGATTTGTATTTTAAATTTTAAATTATCTTAATTTATTTTTTAAATTATGTAATTTATTTCAATAAATTCCTTTTGTTAAGATTAATAGTTAAATGAGATATATTAGCAATTAATTTTAATGGAATCTGTCTCATTTAGGAATTAATTTTAATGAAATCTTCTCATTTATTGGTTAATCTTAAGGAAAATAGTTGATCGAAATAAATTATATAGTTTAGGGGTAAATTGAAATAATTAAAAGTTCATGGGATAATTTAAAGTAAAGGCATAATTCAAGGGACATTTATGTACAAAAAAAGTTGAACGCACACATTTTCTCTCTCCTCTCCCGATCTCCTCCCTCCGTTATCTAAACTAGGGTCTGAAATGTGGAGCGAAAATGGAACCCTCTGAAGAATCTCAACATCAGTCAATGGGAAACGACCAATCTCACAATAAAAACGATGACAAACAACCAAAAGATGTGATAGCGTTTGGGTTTGAATCGACGTTGCCTTCTGATCCCAATCGCGATCCGAATCTTAATGATGAGGATAAGCTAAACCTAATCGTCGCTACTGAAGAGCTTCAGAATCTATCTCTGAGAGAAGAGCCTGTCAATGAGGAACCTCAGAATTTTGTCTTGGAAAACACCGCCAATGAAGAGAGAGAATTGCAACAGGCTATCAACGAAGGAGAAGATGGGAAAAAGGAAAGAGAAAATGAGGGTTATAGTTCAGTTTTCGGAGAAAATGAAGTGAATAATGGGAAACATTCGGATCACGAAGAGGACGGTGAGAACGAGGGCCAAAATGAGGAAGGTCAGGGTCTAACTTGCGAAAATGCCACCGACGAAGAGAGAGAATCGAAACAGGCCATCAACGAAGAAGAATATGGGAAAAAAGAAAGAGAAACTGAGGGTAAGAGTTCAGCTGTGGAAGAAAATGGAGTGAATAACGAGAAACATCCGGATCACAAAGAAGCTGAGAACGAGGGTCAAGATGAGGACTGGAGTGCTAAAAATGAGTACGACAAGGACGAATATGGCATCGAGAACCATGAATCCAATTGGAGTGAGAATGAGTGGGAGAGAGACGATGTGAATGAGAAGGAAGCGGGTTGGAATGATGGTGGGGCAATGCCTATGCCAATATCCAAGGATGACAAAAATAATTGGAGGAACCAATATCCACTACGACCTGATGCCGAGGACTGTAAATTTTATATGACAACTGGGAACTGTAAGTTCGGATCCTATTGCAAGTTCAATCACCCTGCCAGAAGGAAAAACCCGGTATTGTTTTTGATTTTGTTTTTTAATTCTGGTTTCAATAGAGATTTCATATTTCCTGTGTAGGAATAGGGCGTTTGTAGATGGTAATAGAAGATGATGTTTTATGTTATGTGTCTTTTCTTTGCTGGAAATAATGACGGATTTGGAGGTGTATTTTAGCACTAGTGTTTCTGTTTTTTTTTTTTTTTGAGGTTTTCCCCATCAGGAGCTTGCTTTATGGAGGTAACACCTTGTTTCATGATGTAGTTAGTGACTCTTAATTTTCTGCAGGGTGCTAAGGAGAAAGTGAAACAAAAGGAAGAAAGCCCACAAAGGCCAGAAAGGCCAGGGCAAACTGAATGCAAGGTGATCATCATCATCGATTCTTTATTATCATTATTGTTCTGTGCCTAAATATGTAGTTGTTATTCAATTCATGGAGACTTTAATATATGATCTCATTGCTTGTTGCTAAAACTATGACTATGTATTCTCAGGGCATATTTTTACCGACTAATAGGTTTTTAAGATCTGAGTGTGTTGATCTAGAAAAGTAACTACTGAATATGCCCAAGTTTTCTTTTCAAATAATGCCTTGAGGCGAATCATAGTGATGTACACGTACCTCTTTAATCCTGCATCGAGGCCATAAAACAAATATGTCTGATTAAAGTATACTGCACTTTATATAGTTGGCTTGTTCTTTTCTGGGAGGTTGCTTTGACCCAGTTTTCTGTGTTGGTGTTTCTCAATGTGATTCAAGATACATGCAACCGTTGCATTTTGGATGTATTTTTACTGAAAATGAATTGTTATTGTAAGTTATGTGCTTTGATACATTTAGCATAAAAATTTCGTTTGTCATGATACCGAGTTCTGGAAAATTTACTTGTACTATGTTTCAGAATGCATACAACTACCTTTAAATTCTGATGATCATCGCATCCTTTTTCCCCCCTTCCCCCTCAACCAACTGTTATTAGCTTAGCTTTCACAAATCTAACTGAGTCCATGCTTCTGATTTGGAAGTGTAAAAGTTCAAAACATGGACTGCGTTTAAATTCTGATGATCATCACATCCTTTTTTCCCCCTTCCCCCTCGACCAACTGTTATTAGCTTAGCTTTCACAAATCTAATTAAGTCCATGCTTCTGATTTGGAAGTGTAAAAGTTCAAAACGTGGAAAGACTCCATCTTCACCCACTTTATCTTTGGGATGGATTTGTATCTTTGCCTTGGACACGGCTCGTGTCAAAGTGATCATTGGTGGTGGCGGTGGATAGCCTTACCTCTTTGATCTCTAATGAGCGTAACAAGAATAATGCTTATATTGACGCTTTAATACTTTATCAGAAATTGAGAAGTAAATCCTTTAATTAGGACATTTCTTCCTCCCTCACCTGGAAGAATAACTAGTATCTTTTGAATCATTCTATCCAGAGTCTATTGGTAATGAAATGTCCTTCATGTAGATTATCCATCCTTACATATCTTAAGAAAGGAAAAACTTTCATTACAGTTAAATAAGTTGACTTAACAAAAAGGGATGCTGTAGTGAAATGAGTCTTACTTTAGTCCTGCAGAAATTTTATTGACAGTTATATCCTAGTGTATTAGTTTTAGTCTATGTATTGCAGATAGTTTTGCTAGTCGTGGTGATTATAAGTGAATCACTGGCTATTTTTTCCATAGCAGTGTTCTTCCCTGGGGGCCATCTATTTATTCTTTAGAAAAGTGAAATTTCTGTTATTGTATTCTTCTGAAACAGTCAAAAAATTTATGAAAGTTACCTGTAAGTCAACGCGATGTGCATGGTGAAGTATTGTACTAATGACTCTTCCTCTTGTGTTACAATTTTCCGATTGCCCTCGAGTTGTTTGCAGTATTACTTGACGTCAGGAGGATGCAAGTATGGAAAAGCTTGTAGATACAATCACAATGGTGGAAAAACTTCAGTTGCTCCGATTTTAGAATTTAACTTTCTGGGTCTGCCAATCCGACTGGTATTATACCTTGATTCATTTAAAGAGATTCTTTAATATTTGTGAGTGAATAATATAATATGATTTATCTTTATTCACTATGATCTCTGGATTGTATGAAGTTTCTCTTTACTGAATTTCTTTTGGAGCAGTTATCCAAGATATTCTGACTCGTTTAAATTCAACACAGGGAGAGAAAGAGTGCCCCTATTACATGAGGAATGGCTCCTGCAAGTATGGAACAAACTGCAGGTTTCACCATCCTGATCCTACTGCAGTTGGAGGAGGTGACCCTCCTTCTGGATATGGCAATGATGGATCTTTTTCATTACAAGGTGTTTCTGAATCAACAATGACATCATGGTCTTCCCATAGAATGAATGAGACCACCCCCTACATGCCAGTGATGTTTCCTCCAACCCCAGATCCTGAATGGAGTAGCTATCCGGTAGTTTCTTACTTTCACACCATTTACTTTGATTTATTTATTGCACCTGCAAATCAGATGTTCTTGTTTTCCCTCCTTATTTTGGCCCCTCAATTCTGTTTATGCGTGCAGTGAGTTACTTTATATGATGTTGTACATGTTCTTTTTTTTCCAAAATCTTATTGAGATGTTTGATCTGTGACTAGGTCAAAAAGCTGTTTCATTCTATTTCTTTTATCCATATCTATGGTAATATGTCACGGGAAAGCAAAAGTTTGTCTTTATTTGGTCTTTCACAGTCAATGCCCAAATGTCATTAACTTATTTTATTGACTAATTTATAGTGTTCTTTAGTTTAGATTGGTAACTTTCACTGATTCCCACTCTCCTAAACTCTCTTATGATCTTATCCCACTTAATGCACCCACACGTGAATGCCATCCAATATTGTTCTAGATACCTGCACAGCGGCGCTGTTAGCTATACCAAATTTATCATTTTGGTTGTTTTGGTTTTGGGATGTAACCATAATTCAAAAAAAAATCTACTGTTTCAGTTCCTTGTTAGCATGGTACCTACCCTCTGTGTGTGTGTGTGTGTGTATAAATATATATATATATATCTCACTCACTCACACACATTTATGATCATTTACGTTTTGGGGCCCATCGAAATGCACATTTTGAAGCATCCCTTATGCAAAGCTCTGGGCATATGGCTTGGAGCATCATTAAATTGAAGTCCCTCTATATGTGGGTGACATGCCTCAAGAAGTGCAAGTGTTTGTCCTTAAAAAGGGCACTCGACATTGGAATTGGGACCGAGAGAAACTGGACACTGTAGGCAGGATGGAAGATGTATCATCTTGCTTAATAGAGATACAGTGCCCATACTTCCTTTTTCCTGAAACAAAATCGGCAAAAACCTTCAAAATCTCTTTGCCGGGACATTTCGGTTGCGTCGACTCACGTATGCCCTTATGGCGTCGACCCACGTCTATGCCCTTAACACAGTAATTGAATTCTCCGCAGATTTAAGATTTGTCTTGAATGACAATCTTGGAAAGAAAATAAATGTTTTCAAGCATAAAATGCTGGGTATGACAAGTTTCATTTTCTAATGCTGTTTTTATAGGGGAATCTTTCCAAGTGTCACCTTTTGTGTAGTCCTCCTAAAAGATTCTTATAGATAATATTGTTTAGCTCTTATTATTTCTTACTAAAGTAGCACTTGCGTGTTATTAGGGCATTGTGTTTATTTGGCTCTTCCGTTACTAACTTGTTTCTCCTTTTGGTTTGTTGAGGCCTCCTATCTATACCTGACATCTGCTTTTCATCCTTATTAACTTGTTTTTGTTTTGGATTGTTCAGGCCCCTGTATACCCAATAGCAGAAAGGAGCCTACCTACACCTCCAGCATTTGTGATGAAGAATCCAGCAACTGATACAAACTTCTACCCTCATCAGCAGCAGCAAATGCTAGTCGACGAATATCCTGAAAGACCTGGCCAACCTGAATGCAGTTACTTCTTAAAAACTGGGGACTGTAAATATAGATCCAACTGCAAATTTCACCATCCAAAGAGTCGGATGCCCAAGCCACCCCCTTGCATTCTCAGTGACAAAGGCCTGCCGCTAAGACCTGTGAGTTTATTATTTAATCTGGTCCTTGTTTATTTTCCCCAAGTCATCCTTGAAATTTCATATCCTCAGTGGAGTTTGAATGTGCTTTTCTTAAAATATTATTAATTAAATGGAAATAACAATCGAAGCAAAAGGAATTTCACTTTCCAGATGATCTGTTTGATATCTCATGTTAGGGCATTTGCTTAAAAGATTATAGTCAAGGGTTCCTTCTTTAATCTTTCTATCCACAAAATGTTCCTCATTTGTGTTACATTTCTAAAAGCTTCATTTTATTGTCCATTAAAAAAAAATAGCTTTCAATTGGTGCTCTGTAAGTCTTTTAATTTTTTCTTCTCAATTTAGGATCAGAACATCTGCTCACATTACAGCCGCTATGGCATTTGCAAGTTTGGGCCTGCTTGTAGATTTGATCATCCCGCAAATTATGGCAACTCAAGTTCTTCATTTGAGTCTGAACCCGATCAGCCTCCTTCCTTTGCCAACTCAACAATGTTGGATGGGGCAAGAATGGCTATCTGATGTAGCAGCCTGTGTAAGAATTTTTGCATCGAAGTGTTTAGAACCCATGATACAAAGATTTTGAATTCTTCCTAAGTGCCCCAAGTCCTTTAAGAGGATGGCATGATAATTACCATCTGTACAAAGATTTTGAATTCTTCTTAAGTGCCCCAAGTCCTTTAAGAGGATGGCATGATAATTACCATCTGTCATAAGCGCAAGCAAAATTTGTATATGTAAATTATCTCTATACCAAGTAGTTTTATCAGCTAATATACATAGTTATGTTGGCAGTTTTATTATGATGCATGAATCCTTGTGCCACCAGTTTAGAGCTGCCTATATGAGTATCTCCCAGTTATTTCTTGCACTAGTCAGTCTCAGCTAGCCCACATTTGAGAATTCAGATGTGATCATTCTGATGAATTGTGTTCTAATATGATTGATGGACTAAAGCTTCTAGCATGTTTGATGTGCTTTGGCAAACTTCACCAATCACTTTAGGCCATTCAGGCTAACCCATGATGGTTCACTTGCCAAATTCAGCCTAAACCCCCCCCCCCCCCTGATTAATTGGAACAGGGAAGGAAATAGGTGAACCAGGAGAGAGGAAAACAGAGTGCTTGCCATCATAAATGAGACGCCATTGTTTTCTACTTACGAGCCAATCATAGTTCTTAGTTGTCTTAAAAACAATTGCATTCTGCAGTCACAGTTAACGATTCAGCTCCATTTCAGTATACTTTTCCTTCAATTCCCCGGATAGAAACCACACTTGAGTTTTACCATCAAGAAAATATTCTTGAGGGAATCAACCAGGCCCAGTTGTTTTGGCCAAGGTAGTTGAGTTAAACGGCAGAAGGGTACCTGTACCTAACCTGATTCACTCATATAATTGAGGTCGAAAACTTTATATATATACAAAAAACATGTATATGTATGTATGTATATAGATTGCCCACTGTAAATCAGATTCACTGTAACAGGACCTTAAGGAATCAATTCAGCAAAAACTACAAAGATGAAAAACACAATCTGATCTGAACCCTGAGAAATTCATTTTTGTGTCCATAGCTCCAGGCTTTCCCGTTCTAAAATTATTCTATAAAAAGCATGGGATACAGAGAAAGGGTGCACAAGAAGCCAAAAAAGACAACACAAGAAAAAAAGCAGAACAAAAAGGGTACACCTAATATCTAGATATATATTCCCTCTCCCACCACGGGGATATCTCTAGAGCTTTTATATTCTCCATCAGTTTTCCAGGAAAAAAGACAATGGCCGTTTGAAAGAACTCCTCACCCTGACCAATTAGATCTCTGACTGTGTGTTCAACCACAACAAAACCATTTTCTCTGCATTCATTTTCAGGGGGGAAAATAGTAAGCTCGGAAAATTCAACATGACAATTAGACAGCTCCTAATATAACCACTGCCAACATCTTATCACCCCACATGAGCCACGTTTACAATATGCCATACCTTTGGGGGAAAGTCGTCATTTTGTTTAGAAGTGGCATTGTTCCTTCGGGGTGACTCCATGGTCCCAGCAGTGCCACTGGTCCTCTTCTCATCTCTGGCCTTGTTAAATATGACGGTGAACCCTTCAGCTGAGGCAGGGTTGTTCACATCCCACTCCCCAAATTTTGGCAATGGCCGACCATTACCTGGCTGCAGAAAAGCAAAACATCAACTATGAGAATGTTTTCCTGGTTCTTGCAAGGTAAGATAATATTAGAAGATTGTTTGAAATAGACATTCAATTAACAAGAATTATATTGAAATGACCTCTGCTAAAAACAATGGTCATAATAGGCAGTGAGATAATATCAAGTCAATCACAAACTAGTAGTGGTCAGAGCAATAAGCAATGGAATTTAACACAAAGACAACAGCTTCCATTTCCCTCAAACATCCAATTTCAGCCACAACTCCTCCACCCCCTCCTTTCCTCCCTCCCTTTTTATTATGCCCCATGTCAGTATTTACAGGCATTAAGAGCAGGATTATAAGTGTGAAAATGGATAATCTAACAATATAAATAAATCATATCGACATGCTACAATCAAGTGGCTTGTGGCATCTGGTTTACGAGGCCCGTGTATTATTTCTCAGCATCCTTGTCGACCTTTCTAGGAGAGAGAGCAAAAGAAGACATTGTGCCAATATTGCAATTTTGACAACTCCTCAAAGGGAAAGTTAAAAAATTGCAAAAATATGTTGATGCAATTCCCTGGTCAAAATAAAGCAAGGCTCGAGCAGCAGTTATGTATTACTTCACTCCACTGATTTTTTTGGGGAAAACAGATACGGGAGAATGGAAACTCCACTACTTTTTAAAAATAATTAACAATAATTTCTTCAGATTGCTGCTCCAGATGCTATAACAAGATAAGTTAGTCAAAGCACAGCAGCATGGTTCATGGCTCTGTAGAATATATAGAATATACAGACAAAAGAATCAGAGAGAGAGAGAGTAAGAAAATAGGGCAAAGAACTTAAGTCACCATTCCTCATAGAACAATATATAGGTAGGTATAGGGTTTATACTGTAATGACCCTATTACCCGTCACTACTATACTCATTAACAACACTAATATACTCATTAACACTCCCCCTCAAATTGGACTATATATATCAAATAGTCCTAGCTTGGAACAGATAGAGAAATTTTTTTCTCTGGTAAGAGCCTTGGTAGAGATATCGATCAATGGATTCATAGACCGTACAAAACTCATAGAGACCTCCGTAAACTAAAGTTTTTCACCAACAAAGTGACAATCAACTTCAATATATTTTGTTCGGTCATGAAAAACTGGGTTGAAAGCAATATGAATAACCTGAATATCACAAAATAACCGCATAGGAAATTTCACTGGGAAATCAATCTCATGCAAAAAATTCTTCAACCATACTAATTCACACGTAATCTAAGTCATAGTTCTATATTCAGCCTCAACACTGGTACAAGCCAAGAAACATACAATACCCTATGGTAGACCGTCTATCCGATTGGGAATCAAAACAATCGGCATCAGTAAAACCAGTCACTTGTAAATTTCCATGAGCTTTTATATAACAATCCTTGCCTTGAAGCCTTCTTCAAATATCTCAAAACTCGGATTACTACCTCCAAATTGGGTATTCTTAGAGAATCCATAAACTAACTCGCAACACTAACAACAAATGAAATATGTGGTCGTGTGATAATCAAGTATAATTCAATTTACCAACCAATCTTCTATACCTTTCTAGATGTTCAAATAACTCTCCTTGATCAACAGTCAATTTTGTATTGGATTCCATGGGAGTATCAACTAGTTTTGTACCTATAAGCCTAGTTTCAAGATCAACACATACTTGCGCTGAGACAAGTTAATACCATTCTTTGATCTAACCACCTCAATTCCAAGAAAATAACGTAACTTACCCAGATCTTTAATATGCTACAAAATTTTTTTTTAGACTAGCAACACCTTCAGCATCATTGCAAGTGATAAGAATATCGTCCACATCAACAACTAAAACAATTATGCCAAATTCAGAGTTCTTGCTGAATACAGAGTGATCTACCTGAGATCTTTGAAGCCCAAATTCTAACACTACTTCAGTAAACTTTCTAAATTAAGCCCAAAGTGATTGTTTTAGGCCATATATTACTTTCTTCAATCAGCATACTTGACCACTAGACTCCCCATGAGCAACAAACGCAAGAAGTTGCTCTATATAAACTTCTTCAGTTAACTCACCATGTAAAATGACATTTTTTACATCTAGTTGAAATAAAGGCACGTGGAAATTCACAGAATAACTAGAATAGTCTATCAGCCATTCTCTATTGATTTGAAAATCTAATAGATACAACGTGAATAGTTAATGGTTGGTAAATTTCTTTATGGATTGAAATCAAAACTTGAATCTGTTAGAGCTCAAATTCAAGTCGAGCTTGATGTTGTGCCCACTTGCAATCCAACCTTACACATTCTCCACATCAATGGCATTGCTAACTTGGTCATCCCTCTTTACGAAGTCTTCAGTCGTTAGTTCCGGAGTTAAGTCAGTTATCGTCTTTAGAGTGTGCATTATGTTAGTTTGGCAAACACATTCGCAGTTCTTTTGCACCATGAAGGTGTAAACGTGTCTCTAGTTTATTTGAAGTTGTACACACAGATATTTGGGGTCCAACTCGTGTGTCTTCTTATTTAGGTTTCAAGTATTTTGTTACTTTTGTTGATGATTATTCCAAGATGACCTTGCTTTACTTAATCAAAGATCGTTCTGAATTGCTTTCCATTTTTGAATCTTTTGTTATGGAAATTAAGACTCAATTTGGTATGCCCGTGTGCATTTTATAGTTTGATAATGCAAATGAATGTCTTTCTCACCCATTTCATGACCTTTTTACTGGTATGCTCCATCTTACTTCATGTAGTGGCACTCTTCAACAAAATGGAGTGGCCGAACACAAAAAATGGCCACCTCATTGAGGTTGCGCGTGTTCTCTTGTTTTAACATAAAAGTTCCTAAATTTTTTTGGAGTGACGCAATACTCACCGCATGTTACTTGATTAATCGATTAATCGTAGGTCTTCTTCTGGTTTTAATGGTCAAATTTTATATCAAGTGTTTTTTCCCAATCATCCCTTATTCTCTCTTCCCCATGTGTTTTTGGTTGTGTATCCTTTGTTCATCAATTAAGTCCTTAAGTCCTGGTATAGACAAACTTGATCCCAAATCTATCAAGTGTGTTTTTCTAGGTTACTCTCGTACTCAGAAAGTTTATAGGTGTTATAACCTTACCCTTTGTTGTCATTGTGCCAATGGTACATTTTTTGAATCAGTTCCCTCTCCTCTAAGGCATCAACAGATGTTGGTTTTGATAAAGCCCCACTTTTGTTACCTCTTCCTGTTTTGTCTAACTTGAATTTTTTACTAAGCTAAGAAACCTCCTATTACACAAGTGTACTCATGTCACATGAAGACAACTGTCTCAACATCTCCACCACTCTCTTTGTCGTTTGATGGTCTTGACTCCACTTCATTTGGTTCCCATAACATACCATCTTCGGATATTGATCTTCCAGTTTCAATTTGAAAGGATAAAAGATCATGTACACGACTTACTTGTTCTACTGCTCACCTATCCAACATTTTGTTTCCTATGATGGTTTATCTCCTAATTTTCATTGTTTTATTTTCTATTTGTCACTTATTTCCATTCCTCACATGAAGCTTTTATTGATCTTGGGTGGCAGAAAGCTATAGAAAAGGAGCTCACTACTTGCATCAAAACCAAACTTGGGAACTTGTCTCACTTACTCCATGATAAGATTATTCATTATACTCTGTAAAACAGAATAATACTCTTCAATGGTCTTGTCTCCTTACTCCAAACTAAACAAATTTTGAAATAATTGATAAATTTTGGTAATATTATCTTCCCCCAAGTACAATCATCCAACAACAAGCCATATCTCCTTAGTAGTTTCTAGAGACATGAGATTAATACTAATTCGAGGTTCCATACTATTCCATATCATAGTCATGTGATGTAAATCGGAAAGGATTAGAAATTACAGAATAGAAAGAGAAGAAGAACTAAGAGGGGTGAAAATGGATTATCTCATCCTCGCAAGGAATCGGTGAAGAAACACATAAATCTCCGCAGAGCATACTCAATTCTTATTCATAATCATTCGTTGGGATTACACCATTATTTATAGGCAAAGTCCCCTACTAAAATAAAAACTACTTTCCTACTAAAATACTAAAAGAGTTTCATAATCAAACTCTCAAATTTCTATCCTACTAAAACTCTATAATAATTTCCTAGTTAAACTCTAACTAATACTCCTAACCAAACAAATATTCCTTAACTAATAAAATAATACTAAAACAAATAATAAAATTCAATTCTTCAATTTAAGCTCATCCAATCCCTTTTCGATTTTTATCATCATGACTTGATCATTTTAGACCTTCCACACTTTAAGCTTTGGATCAGATTCACTTGGTTTATCCCTGGTTAGATATTCAGCTTCATTCTTCGCTGTTAAGAAAATTTCCACTGATCGAGACCATGGCACATAGTTGTGGCCATTAAGCTTAATAGAGGTAACCTTGACCTAAGGAACTAGCAGCAGCAGCAGTGGATTTGGCCTCCATAAAGGCAGAAAAAAAACAGTAATAGCACTGTGAAGATTCTGGACTGGACTTGAGTGCAAAAACTACTAAACTGGGACTGAACCCGCCAAGAGTGGTTTAAACCGGGCTGAAAATGAACTGAACCGGCCTGAAAATTGCCTGTACTGGACTAGGATAGACTGAACCAGTTCAAAGGTTGCCTGAACCGGCCTGATCTGGACTTGGGCTGAATCGAATGGCCTGAACTGAGTGGACTGGACTTGGGCTGCACTGAGGAAGTTGGACTTGGACTGAAACAAATGACTGACCTGCGCTGAGCCAGCTCAAATAATGGGCTGCACCATCTAACTCAAATTGAGGCTTACTTGGGCTGAACTGAGTGGGCTGGACTCGGGCTACACTGAATAGGTTGGACTTGGACTGAAACAAATGACTAACCTGGGCTGAGCCGGCTCAAATAATGGGATGGACCATTTAGCTAAAACTGAGGTTTACTCTTTGGCCATGTTTCAATTACTTAACCAACCCAAGCTATGACCCGATCAGACTTGGATCTCCTCATCAATTTCCATAAGGATACTGTAATCATAGTTATTAGTATCGTACGACACGCAATACGTATTGTACAATACATCACGATATACTCGAAAAATGATACGTATAGTGTCCCAATATCGTTTTTGCACCGTATCGTACGATACACGGTACAATATGTATGATAAGATACGATATGTGACAATTCTTTTTTTTTTTGGGTTTTTTTGGGCTGAAATGACATCGTTTTACTTTAGGACTTATTTTTAAATTACTAGTCAGTGAAACAACGTCAATTCAGTGGTTATAGTTTAAAACATTAAAAACAAAAAAATAAAGTCTACAGATTGTTCAACTGAATTCAAAACTCATGATTAATATTAAGGTTGTTCAAATAGTTGATGTTAGAAGTTTGAATTAGAGGTTTTTCATTTTGATATTACTGAACTATGCTAGGAACTTGAATAGTTGGTGGAATATTAATGAAATGCTATATTATTATGAGTCTATGATTTTTTACAAAGGTATATATATATTATTGATAATTATTTAAAAATTAAAATTGCGTGTATCTAACGATATGATACACTATTTTTTGAAAAACGATACACTTTCCAATACGTAATTTGACAACTATGACTGTAACCCTAAACAACTCTATCATCACCTCCAGCCAATTCAAAAAATAACGATTCTAACTTGATGCCACTACTAAATTGCTATGAATTAGTTATCGATTGGTTTTCTCGCAGCTAGGTCTCGAACCTAACTCTAACGGCAACAATGTGCGATCAAGCACCAATAACAATGGCAACAATCACAGGGTATTTCATCAATGAGCCAGCCACAACCATAAAAATATATATTATTCAGTAATCATGAAGGGGTAATCGTCGGATGTTTATTGAAGAGAACCAGTCGCCATTGTCGTCCAACTATTTTATAACCACCAACAGTTTCATGTGTGTATATATAGAGACATCAATTCAATTCGACTAGGATTACCAATTAATTTCACCACCACTTCCCTTGGCAATTTGTGAGTATAGCTTTCTTGTTATATTTCCACAGTCCACGTGCATTGGAAACAGAAGAGGAGGAAGGGGAAGATTTACAAACAAGGACAACATAAAAAAAAACTCGAGCATACAGTAAGGTATCCTTGGATAGTCCCACTCAACCAACTAAATTTGTACATTATATGGTTATTTGCTTACAAAATTTAAATTAGCTATCCTAATAACTTAAAAACATAATTGACGATCAACAAATAGAGGTTAGAAAATGAGTCCTACAGCTGCAATCAATATACTTTGTGAGTCTTTTACCATATAATTACTCTTGCACTCATATTTATGGCAGTGATGGCGTTCACCAATTAACTCATGCCTAAAAAAATGTATATAAGAGAAGGAAAACTAAAAATGCTACAAATGCATAACCCAACTCTCCTTGAACTTGTGCAAAACAGTAACTACAGCATGTACACAAGCTTCATAAAGACTCTCCTAAATTTAACCGCCAAATTGTGAGTGTTGGGCCAAAACACACTCAAAAAAGCTTGAGACAGGAATAAACCCACCAGCTATTGTTTGACATCTCCTGTTGTTTTTTCTATACAAATTTTATTACTCAAAAATTATGATCAACTCTCTAGCAGTTTCCATAAATCATAGAATCAAGAAACATTTGGTGGACATTGTGACTGGTGGTGCAAACAGAGAAGCTTGAATTTGATACGAATAGTGGCAATGGTGTGGTGGATAAGTTGGTGGAGATATAGCATATAATGGTGAAATTACTACGGATATAGGTGGAAGTATGATGTGGCAGCAAATGTAATAGCAATCGCTGTGTGGAGGAACTAGTAATCACGTAATGGAGGAAGGATACTGGAAAAGGGAGGAGGCATAATGAGTGTTTTTTGTCTTCCAAAACAAATGTGAACGGACTACATTTCCCTCTTCCTTTCACTCTTCCTCTTTCCACATTACTCCAAGAATAACTATAAGACCATCTTAAGAAGCATCATGGTGACATTGTCTCTTCAACAGCACAAAGAAGGCACATATTACATTTTCATCCCAGATAATCTCCAGAACACAACACATTTACAAAGAATTGAAGGAGTATTGAACTTCACACGAAACACGAGAGATACACCGATACATCACAAAGAACCTTGATCAATCACCAGATAAACATATCCCACCAATCTCACAAAACCCCACATTCAGACATTCTGAAAAACACAACAAGAAGCACACCCCCATTCTTGCAGAATTTGAAACACCAATAGCCATAACTAGCACAAAAGAAAATCGAACACCCACCCCCTCCAAGGGGGTTAGTCCAAAAAGATGGAAAAATCATCAGAGAAAGCCAAAGAATCCAAACATAAAACAAAACTACACCTCCCACCCATAAACGCCTAAAAGTCCCAACATGAAATATAACAATAGCCTCCCATATGTCCAGCTTTTATCATATCCTTAATCAAAATGAAAAACAACAAAATAATGTCTAAACAATCATCTACATCCTTATTAATGTTATTACCTTTACAAAATAGGACAAAGACGCATAAACCATAGAAATGTATTGGACATTAATAAACAACCGAATACAAAATTAAACCCAAACAAGCCTTTTTCCCATAATTATACCGAAAAAACACGCATAATCCATTGAAATCTATTGAACGTTAATAAACCCAAAACAAACATTTGTGCAATCTAATCCATAATTTCCATTTCTGATACATCGTACATAATATCAAACGAACATATATACACAAAACCCAAAGAGGAAAGATACGATGTAGCAAAATGAGATTAGACGGTGGAGGAATTACGTACCGTTGCCATGTATGGAAGATCGCAGGAGCTCCTTACGCCAAAAATTGGAGAGAGGGAGAGGGGAAAATAATTATAATTAATTAAGAAAATGGAAATGGAGGCATGGGTTGTTGTAGTTTTTATATACGGTGGGTGACACACGTCGTCTACGCGCATTCCAAGTAGGTTATTTCTACTCAATAAATATTTATTCTAATTTTATTTAATTTTTAATTATTAAAATAATAATTTAACCCTTTTTATTATTCACCGTCTTTATATTCTACCATTACTAATTAAACTCATTACATACTATACACGCCTTTTTAATAAATAAATTCATTTTATATTTTTTCACAACTAAGAATTTAATGTTCGTTATCTCTTCTCATACACTATACACATAACAACTTTTCAATATAAATTTTTATAATAAGAAACACGTTAATATTATTTTTTGGTTTAATTTTCCGTCTCCTGTTATTTTGTTTGTATTTTCATAATTCTGTCAAATTTTATAATTTTTTTATTTAAGATTTATTATATGTATGTATTCAAAATTAGTTATTACTAGTTTGCAACAAAAAGGAAAAACGAAACACTGAACATTCTATTCTTTTAATCCAATTTGTATCCATTCAAAAAGAAACTAATATTGCCGATGACACTCTATAGCAACACAAAATTGGCTCCTCTTGTTAATTTAATGAATGCTCTTTTGACACAAGCTAATTTATTGGACATCAAATACATGATTCAAAGGACTTCAGCAATTAAGAAAAAGAAAAAGAATCTAAAAATAATAAAATGTTTGAGATAAATAAACTGTCAAGGAGTGGAACAAGCAACGGGAGTTCAAATCCCATAGACTACATAAAATTCATATTTAATCAATGCACGTAATATACAAATATTATTGTGTACATCCACGTTTTGCATTACAGAGTGATCGAAATCTTCACATCATTACTAATAGCACAAATGTGCAGATATTGCATGAGTTCATGGTGCCAATAACAATTCAAAGTCTGATATAACTTAAATCTCTTCCTTGAGGGGGAAGACAAGGGTGTTGTTGGGTTAGATGTCTTAAGAGACAAAAAGGGTAGGAGATTTTAAAGGTAGACAATAGACAACCATACTCTCGGGAAACGCATTCCCCGTGATCTTCTAACGTAATATTGTAAAAAAATAACAAGATTCAGAGGGTAAAAAGACGGTAACTGAAACAATCTATCGTATGCTCAGTTATCCAGCAGATGCTGTTGTATGCCTGCTTCTTATAGATGGTTACCCTCTTCCACTCTTTCTTTCCTGCAAGACTACCATTGCCATCAAGTGAAATTGAACCATTTGAACTCTGGCTTTGCAATTAAGTCAACACACACAAACTTAACTACGCAGCATGGTGTCGGATGCTAAGTTTCTATGGATTCCTTAGTCCTTACCTAGGCCAACCCCAAAGCCATAATGTCTCAAAATGAGGAGGCCATTGAGGAACTCTTTTTTATTCCTTTGTCTAGAATTACGTATAGAACTCGATTTCATCTCTCCCTTGTTACGAACAAAAAAGGTGGGGCTTCACCCCAGTTTTACACACCCTTCGTTTTACAAATCCATGTTGATTCTAAACTTAAAATCAAGCCTCATTTAAGAAAGCAAACAAATTCATAAACCCCACCGATTGCTCATAGCCTCACACGACCAAGTATAGGTCTTCTGCATTTTCGTAAATCACCTATACATGTACCTGCGATGTTGATCCCAGCCAGAGGAAAAATAAAATTACAAGAAGAGCTATGATACAAGACTGAAAAAATTGCAGCTCGACAGGTTGAAATTGCCTTCCCCCAAAACAGAAGAGGATTAGGCCTCAACATTAGCTTTGTTCCCAGCAAGGATAAGGGATATCTCCAGTCCACGGCTGAACGCTTGGTTAAACAGTAGACGGGATTGGAAGGTGGAAACAAACGGGAACCATGCCAGTACTACTATTGGGCAAAATATGATTATGCCCATCCCAGCATCATACATTCTGGCAAACTCCCGTACTGAATCCCACAAGCCTAAACTCCTCACGATCCTCTTCCAGGTGACTGCTAACTGTGGCATCAGATAACGAAAAGGCCAAGGTATTAGATAGGAACAGAATCACGCAAACAAATAAAATAAGCAAAAGAAAAACATAAAAAAAAAAAGAAAGAAAAAAAATGTAAGCAGAAGTTTGATAAAACAATCTCATCCCCTTGTGACACTTCATGTAATTCTATGGTCTTTTGCAAGGTAATTACAGACAATTGACAAGATGGACATACAACATTTTCTGTTCCCACAACAGGTAAAATCAGGCCAAAAAAGTAAGAAGAAAAAAAATCATAAAATTATATTTAATTAAATTGATGCGAGAAACATTTTGATAGTGAGTATATCAGATCTTCACAATATCCCCTAGTCTGCATGAGTAGCGGGTCGCATAGCGACTGAAACTGCAAGTATTAGAATTGTAAGTCCAATAAACTGATACAATAAATATGCAACATATACTGCACCATATTTAAGAGATAAAAGATGGTCCTTCTTAAGTTGGTAATCCCCACACTTCAGAATGTAGAAGCATGAGAATCTCCTAATTATGAACAAGTTCTTTGCGCCTGTTTCCCAACTATCGACAAGTAGTCCTTGATGTCACCCCAGAAAAAGTCTTCATAAACAAATTCTCTTCTTTCTTACAAGTCAAAGAAATGATTGCCTAAGGATTTATGGAAAAAACAACGGTAAGACATCTATGCTATAATGCTATTAACTTACACATAGAATGGCCCATCCAGTAGGAATAAATGCAAGGATGCTTGCAAACAAGTCAGGAATTGTTAAGTCGGTAAAGATAACAACAAGGCAAACGGCAGCAACAAGTCCCAAGGCAGCAACTCCTTGAATGAATCGTATCATTAGCTGGAAGCTGGTGGATTTTTTGGGGCTAAATGTGAATGTCTGCCAGGGCATAGAAGATCGAGCATAGAAAAGCAAATTAATAGTGAAAATAAGCAACGCCACAAAGGAAAGAAAGGAAAAAAATCTTGAACAAAAACTAATACAAACCTTGAATATCAACACTATTCCGACTAATACAACCCAAGAGAAGCCATAGATCTACACAAAAAAAACATATCATCAACAGAATAAACATAAAATTCAACACACATGAAATTGTGTATACAACATGAAGAAAATAACTTGATGATATTCTTTATCCTGGGGAGGAAAAAAAAGAAAAGAAAAACTAAGGGTGTTGGAAATCTCAAAATCATTGGGTAGCTGCTTTCAATAATAAGAGGTTACAACAAAAATTCCAATATTAGCTCGTCCACCATATAGATTATGCATCAAAGAATTTCCCATGACATTTTAATTCAAATCTTCAGTATCTATTTAACAGATATACATTAAGAAATCACAAAAGGGCTTATATAAAAGCACCAAGTGTATCAGATAAAGCTTATAGAATGATTAATTAAACTTGTTAGTCTAGTGTGTTAAGCAAAAGGTCTACATTAAGAAAAATAAAACAAGATCATAATTGAGTTGCTGTATCCAACTATCAGACTCCATATAAGCAGTTTATTCCCCCAGACAAAGAAACAGGTCACTAGCTGTTTCTTTCTCTCCTTGTTCAGACACAATGTGTGTTAGTTCTAGTTTAAGTAAAAAGGAGAATATACCAAGTTAAAAAAGCAGACTAAAGGAAAAGTAAATACCGCTAGAGAGGTGTCATTTCCAGTAAGATGAAGTTTGTATACAATGCCATACTGAAATAGGAAAAACCTCAGACTTAGGATTGTCTCAAGTATTCGGCCTCTCAATGTTTGGATATGCATCTGAAAAATGAAGACAATAACCTTTTAGAGGAAGAGGTGGGAAAGAGTAAGCAATGAGTAAAAAAAATTCACTGCCAAAACAAGTAACTTCCACGACTGTCAAGCATAAGCAGGGGCAACCCAACAAATGGGGGGCATAGGTGGAGATATTAGATGAATATGACTAAATAATTATTTAAAATTAATATATATTCATTTTTCTTATTCTGAGATATAAAAATAATAGTTCAGTTTTAATTCAGTTATTCATGCATTAAAATTAATTTTCAAAAAACGAATGTCGGAAGGAATTTTGAATAGTGAGTTACTCCTACGCACTATGTTTTCTAATCATTTTGTGTGCTTCTTGTGTTAAAAAATAGTTGAGCAAAAAATCCAATCTACATAACAAAGACCTCGAACTTAAGTTAGGAAAAAATTATAATTTTTTAAAAATTAGATAATGGATAGTTTATTAGTCAATCGATTTTGATTCTAATGCACTAAAAGTTTTGTGAGGATACACCGACTCTGCAAAACAAAAGTAATATCAGTGCAGTCATTCAGTCATGCTGTGATAGAATTTGCTTGACACATATCCACTACATTTGTAATCATGTATACTTTGGATTTGTACTATATACATTTCATGTTCAATAAATTTGTGTTGTGTTTAGTCGAGTTCATATTCACCTGTTTATTTGAGGGGTCTAATAAGTCCACTCATTTATTACCCGCATGTACTAAAGCTATAGTCAAACTTATTAATCTGTGTCGATTTCTGTTGGCATTACCAGCTTGTATTCAAAATTACCTAGTCTAGTTAAAATTGGGGGCCTAATTTTTTTTACAGAATCAAAAATAAAATAAAATTAGGGGCCTTAAATTTTTCTATCCATTTTGGGGCCTTAGTTGCCAATGCCTAGGGTTGCCCCTAAGCGCACAAGTATTAGGTCCTGAGAAGAATTTGAAATTGCGCATATAAAACCAATACTTTTGATGATGAGAAAGAACGAAAAAATAACTTTCACATGAAACCATTAAAAAAATTGTGTCCCAGTCCTAGTGAAACGTCATGTACACAAATTTGCTCCCTTATCATTGTTTAAAAAAAGAAAAAGGAGAAACCAAAGTTTTCTGAAATGGTCTGGCTCTTATAGCATGCCACTCATCCTCCTAGAGAAACGAATAAGAGCAAAATATTGTTCCAACTAAGAGGAGGCAGAGTGCTGTCAAATGTAACACACAACTTGGTAGAAAAGGAACTTGAATATTTGAGGGAGTGAAGAATATTTAAATACACATATATATAAGCATGCAAAAATCATGGATACAGTCTCTCCACATGAAGTATGAAAGCTTACTACTGGCCCTCCACGGAGCCCGCAAATGCACTAAGTTACCCTTAATATAATATGCATCAAGAATTATCGCATTGGAACAGAATTGGGAAACAAAATGTAGAAACAGATACATATAATAGCATTGAAAAAAATACGGAATTCATTTATCGAGCATTAGCATACCTGTTCTTCATCCCACCAAGATTCCCAACTACTCTCTCCCTTTATCCCAACTCCACCTTTATACATAAGCCAACTGGTCCAATCATCAAAATCCTCCACAGTCCTATTCATACCAGGGTACGGTGAAATACATGTACCAGTGACAGAAAAGAAACAAGATTTGCAGAGAAAACAAATACTGCCATAAAAGATTGGAGATAGTCAACTAGCAAAAACAAATCCAACAACATAAAACTTACTTTTGCCACTCAAAACCTGAAGGGTTAAAGATGTAAGGAGCAAAAAGCCATGAAATGACAAGGAACCAACTGCTAAGGGTTAGCAGAACATAAGAAACGGCACCTCCCTCTGTGTAACCGTATGCAATATAGACTATTAGTAGTAGTGCTACTTCCAGCCTGCCAAAAAAATAAGGTTTGAGATCTTCATCAAATATGTATCTTTCATAAAATCCAACCCCAAACATTAGCAAAGTCTCAAGTCCGAGCAAATATCACTCACGCCTTGACAAAATGACTTCTTGAGTAAAGCCTGTAATTGTCAGCAAATTTGATGTGACGGACAACAAAGCCTCTACCAGTTGCTCGGTACTGTAGTGATATTCTAAAGCGCATTAGTCCCCAAACAGAAAAAAAAAATTATAAGCTTCGTCATTGCATAGACCAGAAAACATTTAGATACCTTTGCGCCTCCATGGAGGATAGTGCGTCCAAAATAATGAGTTCTTGTTCCTAGCGAGAATGTGAAAAATACAGAACACAGCTGAAGCTGCATTGTAATAAAACTGAAAACAGCCTGCAAACATGCAATAATAAATATGATAAAAATGGGTCAAGAAAAAAGCATAATATAAGCAACCATAAGCCACAAACCCCCCGAGCTTAGAATTTAAGTATTTCACACTTGTAGGCAAAGAATCTCAGCATGACTAATATGATCAAATGTACCAACCTTCAGTAATCCCATTTCAAGTACAAAGCCCACTATCATTGGCACTGCCGTGAAAACTCCAATTTGGACCAAGAATTGAGCATTTAGCGCTGTATTCAATGAAGTGTTACCCGTAATTTTAGCTGCCTCTGAAATTCCTTGATCCAGTCCAGAGAAAGCCTGAAAGATTTAAAAGGTTGATATCTGAGGAATTGCCTTAAGTGGAGCATTGAAGAAAAGCACAATCCTGGAGAGGTCATAGACACACCACTCTCTCTCCCCCCCCCCCCTCCAAAAAAATAAAAAAATAACACCACCACCACCACCAACCAATTCCCAAAAAAAGTACCAGCCACAGGGAAAGAGGGGGGGGGGGGGGTAAAAGGAAGCTTTACATGGATACAAAATTAGGCATTTAAGATGCACTACAGTTGGTTCTGCTTTCTTATTATGATACTAACATGATAAGTGACAAGAGTGAAATACTCCATTCTAAACTTGTCAACTATTACTCAGGCAAAAGTAGCCAATTGACCAGGATCAGGAAGGGAAATGCCAAATGCTCACGCACAAAAATTATTAACTAAAAAATAGCTGTGAGAATCTAACTACCCTGAATCATAGGATCATCAGTGATTAAATACTTAAAAGGCCCATACTATTTGTTTATTCTTTTTAACTATGCAATTTGATACTTTGAAATAATATTTTCTTCCTCGAAGGCATAACATTCTACCTCTTTGATTTTACTTTTGAACGTTTTACTAGTGTCTTACCATTATAATTGGTACTCTATACTTCTAATAGAAGTCCCTTAACCAAGAAAATTTTTTGGTTTTCCTTTTTATCCTCCAACGGTAATTTAAAGTTACTATTAATCACCACTTTTATTTTTCATTTTTTTCGCTGATTAATTTTATAAACTCACTTTTGTAATAGTAATTGTAATTGCAATTATAATAACAATAATAAAAATAATTTCAAAGTTCAAAAAGAGACCACTATCATTTACAGTAACAATAGCATTAATATTCACATGTCCATGCAAAACACGCAAATAATATACAAGCCGTCAAAGAGTTCATTGCATGTGAACGGCTGCAAGAAGTCATTGGGTGGCTTGCCACGTTGGGGTTTTGTGGAATGGGTGTTCTATTCTTGTTTTTTCCCCCTCAAAAAAAAAAAAATTTCTGTACAAAGCTAGCGTCGTGAAATATCAAATGTCTCTATCTATGAAGCTTTTAAATTACCTTATTACCTTTAAGAAATACATATAAAGAACATATAGAAAACCACGACATTCCTCTTTCAATAAAATACACAGCACCCTTCAAAAACACTATTAATACAATATTACTCTCGAATGCTCCAAAACCCTTCCATGTATATCCTTTCCTTGTAATCAAGGAGTCCAACTATTTTATCTTTTCTTTTCTTCTCTTTTCAGATTAGTTAACAACTTTCTCTCACACAAAAATTTCCACAGCCTTTCAAATGGCTCAAATAAAAGAAATCAAGAAGTCCATTATATTGAAAACTAACTCAAGCCTTGGCCTAAAATATGGTCATACATCCTTCAATCATTGAAATAAATGGGTTGAAAAGGGATGGGTTTGCTTTGGGTTAGCCCAACACAACGTGCACCTTATGTTGAGATCTCATTCAACATCAAAATCTTAATTCTGGATTGGAATACCAATATATATTAAGAATTAATTAGTTAAATTTCGGAAAAAAGAGGAAAACATGTTAAAATTTAAAAGTTGAAAAAAAAAAAACATCTTCCTACCTGGTCTTAAAGAGTAGACTATGCATGTGACTATCTCAAGATATACAAATTTAAGTGCCTACCTAACAAATATGATATATATCTTCTAGCATAAAAAAATTCTAAATCTGAAATATTCCTAATTGCATCACTTCCTTTTCCTTAGGACAAACAATGTGGCCATTTGGCAACCCACATTAAAGGCAATCCTATATAAACTAATTATTTGCAATAACAAACTAGATTTAGATTCTTTTAATTAAAATTTGTCATTTTTGTCAAGTTCATTTTTTTTGGGAATGTATTTTTTTCAAGTTCATTTATCTGTCTCTCTCTATATTTTTTTTATGAACACCACTTATCCATAAAAAAATTTTTATTTCTAATTTTATACTTGGTCAATTATATCTACTACATCATTTGCTCCTATCTTTGATATTAAGTTGATCAATATATTAACTTATGTTTATTAATTATTATTGGATTGTTGTAGTGACTATAGACACACAACATGTACACATAACTTAGGTTAGCCCCTTTGATATTAAGTTGATGAGTACATTAACTTATGTTTATTAATTATTATTGGATTATTGTCGTGACTATAGACACACAACATGTACACATAACTTAGGTTAGCCCGTCTCTTCTACCAACTATCTCTTTTTCTCCATCCATGCCATGATCCCTCCCTCAAATTGCTTAATCTTTCGTCGTCTCTTTTTCTCCATCCACCTTGGCTTGCTTGAAAGAGTTTTCAATAAAGCCAATTCTCGTTTCTTGGTTCCATTCCATCTACTGAGGCAAGGCTACCACATGTATTATTGTGGACAAATTCTGTCCACATACACTTTTATTTGCTTTTTGTTGTTATTTGCATACAAGACAAATAATAACTTAAGTTCAAAACCAATTACCGAAGATTTGGAAAGCTAAGGTGCATTTGAAAGTGCAAGTATGTGCATGAGTAATTGTTCAAGGTAAGATAAAATAGTTAAATACTCTTGATGTGGTCCAAAGAAGGAGGTCTTATACTAGTGTTTGCCCTTAATGATGCGTCATATGTAGAGAAAATTGTAAAAGTGTGGACTATTTATTCTTCCATTATCATATCGCTTTATTTTTATAGAATAAATTGGGAGAGTTGGTAAGGAATTGTTGGATAGCCCGACAATCTACTTCATCCATGTTTAGCTTGGATTTCAATGATTTATGTGGAGGGAGAAGGGTGAGGGTTGTACTCTTTGGCAATGTGTTTTCCTAGGCATTGTTTAGATTATTGGTTAGCAAGAAATTCAAGGATCTTTGAAAATAAAAGGAAGTGGAGTGAGGGATTGTGGGATCGTGCATATTTCGTAACTTTATTTTGGGATTTGGTCACAAAGGACTTTGAGAGTGTCCCTTTTTTTAGTATTAAAGTGAGTTGGAATGCATCGTGTAAAAGCTAGTGCAAACTCTTGGAAGTTGTGTTGTTGTGTACTCTTAGATTGTAAGTTTTATCCTTAATCAATATTATAAAGTCTATCCTAAAAATCCCTTGCCTTTGATCTTCCTAGTAGTCTTAAAGAAAATTTCTTATTGCAAATTTTATCCTTGACAATTTAACGTGTATTTCAACATATATCCTATAAATTTTAGACCTTTTCTCAAAATGATCCACGTGCAAGGATCAAAATTTTATTCTGGTGCATTGTTTCAGTCACCTAGGAAACGGAAACGTTTCGACGTGTTTCGGAAATATTTCAACAAATTTTTGGAAACAGAAATAAAATTTTTTTAAAAAATTAAGAATTATATTTCCAAAACATTGATTGAATTATACCTAAGTATCTTGAAATATCTTAAAATATTCTGAAATAATTGTGCAACTAAATTGAAACATTACAAAACACCACGAAACACCTCGAAATATTAGAATTTTGAATTCATTACTGATTTGTTTCAGTCTCCTTGAAAACAGAAACGTTTTAGACGTTTCAACCATTTCGAAATGAAATTTTGATCCTTATCCACATGTACATCAACTAGTGCCAATAAATGGTTGCAAAATTTATATTGTTGAACAATATGTTAAACTTCACAATGTGATTGGAAACAACTTTGCGCAAATGCACAAATTAGAAGCCTCAAATTTTAATTTTTTTAGAAACTTTAATTTAGTAAATTAGTGAACACATTCTTAAATTCTCTTTTTCATCAAAGAACATTTATCCTAGCTAGAAACCTTATGGAAACATATACTTCCTAAGACCGTCAAAAAAAAAATTGGCAGCCGGAGTGGGAGAGGTGAAGATGGGAAGAGGAAGTGGTCAAAATGTGTAAGATATCTAAGGCTCAATTCTGTAGTTTTCTGAAAGATACACAAGTTGGAAAATATAGAGGTGTCAATATACTGCTCAACTCTGTGGCTCTAGAACAAACTAAAACATATTAACTCATGGCAGTCCTATAAACAAAATTATCTCATGGTGGATGCAAGATCAGTTGGAAGTCTGATCAGTGTGATTTGATGTGACAAGCATACATATATCTTATTTTGCAAGGTCAACTCCCCAAATATGTCAAGCCTACCTAGGCAGTTTAACAACATTGATGCCATAGATTGTTTATAACAAAAATTATTTTGATGTACCATATGGAAGAGGATCATATACCCCAAGTGACAAAATGACAAGTCAAAAAACAAGAAACAAGGAGAGACATTCCATACAAAGTAGCAATAAGTCAAAATTAAAGCATTCCACATTACCAGATAAGCTCTTCCGTATAAGAAAATGTATACCGTAAGAACCGTCATCTGCATTTAAAAATCTCATTAGAAATTCCACACAATAGCTCTACCCAAAAGAAATCAAATTCATTTGAGAAAAGGGAACAAGTTAAAGGGAAAAAAAAAAAAAAAGATGCCATACCATTGTGCAAACATAGTAACCAACAGTGGTGAAGTAGAAAGAGAGCATCCTAAAGAAGTCAAGAAGTTGTCCAAGCCTGTATACATCCCTGCTCAGAACTTGCTCCCCATTTCCTCCAGCCACTTTACCTTCGAATAGAGCAATTTGGTTCAACCCAACATCTCTTCCCTTTCCAACCTGCATCAAGGAATAGGCTATCAAGACATCAACAAGAAGATGCATGCTTCACCAGAAACACACGTGTAACCATAACTAACCTGAATGTATTCGTGGTGTGTAATGTTACCCTGCCTTAATGTGGAATTGAACCCTGCAGCAGTTTAATATATCTCAGTGACTAGAAGAATCTACTTTCTCAGATATATCCTCTAAATATATCGGTATTCTTTAATATTTTTCTCTATGTATTATTGATACAATGGTTGTCTTATGGAAATAGAGTTCAAAATGGGCACTTCTCTATTTTAAATAAATTCTCAAAAAAGAAAAAAACCACTAAAGTTTACATGTAACTATATAAAAACACAGTTGTTGGATAAGCCTGTTAGGTGCAATATCAAGTAGGAAATTTCGGACACACATCCCACACAATTACCTAGGTGCCAAGTGTTTGACATGGGTGCTGCTTAATGTGTTAAAGAGAAGCCAATGGAGAAAAACCTATTGAAATGTGTGCAAATCACAGTCACACTTCACATAGTCCCAAAAACCAAAGACAATATATTCAGAGAACCCTAGGACAGCACAGTATTTCAAAGCAAGTGCAACTAGAACTAGAAAAAACCCTGATAATTATATCAAGGTCTTGTTTGAATATGATTATAGAGGAAGGATACTGTGTAGGCAGCATTCTCCTACATGTTTATTATTCTATAATTGGTGATTGCAATATATGTTGTCCATCCCATAAGATCTAAAACATATAGTTAAACCCCACATTCATCTAAAGGCTTAAGTCATTAGAGACCGTGTAACTTAAGTATATAACTATATATATGCTTCAACATGCTCTTGCGTGTGCAGGCTAGAATATGAGCTAAATATGCAAGACCTTCAGCTCTAATGTGGACTCAAAGTTAGGCATTGGATGATTGGCAGCCCAAGCAAGACCTTCTGCTCTAAATATGCAAGATCACCTGCTCAGATTACCCGGTCTGTTTGTCTGTCTATTTCACTTTTTTAGTTTAGTTTGTTAGCCCACGTGCGAGTCCGGGTCACATGTAAGAGGGTGTGAAGAGAGCTTTCTCACATCGAAAAATTAAATAGACTCAAGGTTGATATATATACTTGATGAGCTAGTTCACCAGCTGCCAATTGATTTTGGGTTGGATGCTCTAACATGGAATATCAATACTTTGTTTGAGAATTGAGACAGATCACTAGATTTCAATGGGTTAAAGAAGGTGATTGCAATACTAAGTTTTTCCAATAAATGGCAAAGGTAGGACGAAAAAGTGTCATTAGACAACTAGAAACTGAGTCGTGTGAACAAATAATTTGTTGATTACCAAGAAAATTAATTCTACAAAGCTATATAAACTGAGTATGTTTCTTTTAGGCCAACTATTGAAGGTGTTGATTGGAATCTATATCGCATGAGAGATAGAGAGAGCTGGCTTGAGAGACCATTTGATGATGAGGAGGAGAAGATTAGAAGAGTTGTGCTTGACAGGGATAAGGAAAAGGCCCAGCTCCTAATGGTTTCACTATGGTTTAACATACGAATAATTGGTAGACTACTGAGGGTGATAACATAAGTAATAGTTTTTTATCTATGCTAATGGAGATGTGGGGAGAAGTATTAGTTCTTTATTATATTGGTCACTAAGAAAAAATGCTCAATTATAGTCAAGGATTATAGCCCTATTAGCTTTGGTGACTAGTCCGCATAAAACTATTATTAAAGTGTTGTCTAGAAGACTTAAAATGCTTTGGGCGACAAGGTAACTATAAATTAGAGTTCTTTCATTCAAGGAAGATAAATTTTAGATACAACTCTAGTAGCGAATGAAGTGGTGGAGGATGATCGGAGAAGAGAGAACAAAGGAGTTGTGTTTAAATTGGATTTTTCAAAAAAAGTGTGTGATCAGGTTAATTGAAATTTTGTGAATGTAGTGTTAAAAAAAAGGGTTTTGCAAAGAGATGGAGAAAGTGGATACTCTCATGTTTTAAAATTAGGGTAAATTGCACAACTGGTTCTTGAGGTTTGGCACTCGTCGTATTTTGGTCCTTAAAGTTATATTTTCGTCAATTTTGTCCCCAAAGTTCAAACATTGAGCCCATGCTATCCTTAGATCTAACTGTCATTAGAAAAAATGGAAAAAAATACCATGTGCCCATCACGTGCAGATTTTTAGGGGCATTTCTGGTATTTTACAAACACAACAAAGGAAAAAGTGCATTTACCACCCCCTGTTCGTCATCCTCACCCTCCTCAACCCCCAAAAGACTAACAGCATCCAACGGCGGCCACCATACCCTCAAAAACCCCTCATGGAAATTGGTGGCCAGCACCAACGACCACCCTTCCAACAAGACCTTTTTCCTCCAGAAATCCCCCAAAAAATCAGAGTCTCTCTCTCTCTCACTCAATGTAAGAATCCACCACTGCTATCCATCATACACAATACTCTCCATTTCTACCATTCATCATTTAAACAACTCATTTTTTCTCTATCTTGGACTCTCATTGTCAGACACAAAAAATATAACCAACCCTTGCCCACAACCATTTACTAGTATCCTTATAATCACTGATGCCCACAATCATTAGTAAACCATAAGCACCTCCAAAACTCATTGGAACAAAGCAAACAGTGGGTCTTTGCCACCATTGCGAACCAAACAAAAACACATTTACTCAGTTTGTTAATAAGTTTGTTGGCTATGTTTACAATTTGAAATTGTGTAATTGGGGGAAAATTTTTGGAAGAGGTATAAGATTGGATGGCACTGCTGCCACAAGTGGTGTTAGGTTTTGTACAACAAGTTCTACAATTGCAAATGGGGGTGGTAGATTTAGTTGCAGGTTTTGGTGAAGAGTTATTGGGTTTAATTTTTGGTGTATTTTATCTAATGGGAGAAAGATAGACGCGGAGTTGAGTGGTACTACTGTCGCCGAGTGCACCGACTAATTATTTTGGACCTCCATCGACATCAAAGCTCTAGTTTATCACACCGTCCTGGAATTGCGCACCATTCAAATTCCACTGTCACGTCCCCAAAGCAAAATTGGTTTTGAATTTCTCTCTAACTTTGTTTCTCCCTATGAAATTCTTTGATTTTTTTCTCTGGAATTTCTGTGGTTACTAAATATTTTGTATTTGTAGCATCTTCATGGAGGTGGTCATGATGGATTGCAGGCGTGTGTGGTGGAGCCTTACAATTGACAGAGAAGGAGGGAGAAGTGGTTGGGTACCTGATTCAGCTGCCTTGTGGTGGTGGAGGAGAATGGATTTTTCGCGGTAGAGTGGTAATCTAGGAAGCACGGATACTTCCCACGGGGTGCCGTGGCAGTATCGGACACGACTACGAACAGGACACGGCCAGACACGTGTCCGAAATGGTTAGAAGTGTCTTGAATAGTGAACTCAGTTGGACACGATCAGGACACGACCAAGATTTTTTTTATTAAAAAAACAACTTTTAACTATTAAAAATTTATTTTTTTAATATATTTTTTGTTATGTAACTGATATACTATGAATGTTAATAGATGCAATGATGTTTGATGAAAATAGTGAATATTTAATTTGATCTATTTCAATTTTAATCAAAAAAATAATATTTGTTAAATCTTATTATTATTATTGTTATAATATATACTTTATTTTTAATATATTACAACTATATTATTATTTTAAAAAATATATTATATTATTTTAATAGTCAAATCCTTGCCGTACCCGTGTCTCATATTTTTTAACTGTCGTATCCCCGTATCCGTATCCGTATGTGGTAATGAAGGTTGTGATAGGAGTTGCTGTGGCAGATGTAAGGTGACTTTTTGTGGTTAGGGTAAGGGAAAAATCAGGGAGAAATGGGTTGGTTTTTTTCTTTACAGTTTTGCCCTTTGTTGTGTTTGTAAAATACCAGAAATGCCCTAAAAAACTGCACGTGATGGACACATGGTATTTTCCGTCATTTTTTATAATGACAATTAGTGCCAAGGAGCACATGGGTTCAATGTATGATCTATAGGGGTGAAATTTACGAAATTAAAATTTTACAGACAAAGTGTCAAGATTGGCACACCTCAGGGACCATTTATGCAATTTATTCTTAAAATTAATATGCCCAAAAGTGGAGTTATAATTATTAATTTGGAGGATGAGGTTGTCAAAAATTTTACTTTAGATACAGGTTATGTTGTACACGGAGTAAACTGAGATCATTGTCCTTTTGAAAACCAGTTATCGAGAGGATGAGCAAAAGATTGGTTGGTCAAAAAAAGGTCACCTAGAGGAAGGATCACCTTCCTAAAAGCTTGTTTGCCTAGCATTGTCTTATATTAATGGTCTTGTTTAGAATCCTTATAGATGTTGCTAAAAAATTGGAGAAGATAATAAAGAATTTTCTCTGAGAGATAATAAGCGGGACAATTTACTAAATTAAGAGGCAGTTTGTAAGCCCACAGATGAAGCGGGTTCAAGACTCGGTGATTTAGTGTCTAAAAATATTTCTGTGGTAGGTAAATAGTTATAGAAACTTCCATTACAAGCAAACTTCTTTTTTGCATAAGATAATTAGGATAAAGATTGGTCTCCAGAAGAATGGGTACGATAAATAAACAGGGCATAATGTATCCCAGTTGAGTCCTTGGCAGTTCTATTCACAGGTTTATCCTTTTATCTTCCTTAGGCTCATTATAAAGTTGGAAAGGATCTAAAGTTATATATTGGGAGGGTATTCATCATTTCATAACATTTTTCTTGATTTTTGTTGTGTATCCTCCCTATATATTCCTTTCTTGTTTTGAAGGCGAACACCTATTCTTCAGATTTTAATTTCTTTAAACTTCTCTATGATCGAGAACTTCCAGATTTAGCTTCTTCACTTGACACTATCCATAATTTTTATCCTTATTCTTCTCATGATTACAGAATTTAGATAGTGGATAAATCTACTATTTTCTTTAGTTGATCTTTTAAGTTGCTGTTAGCTCCCAAAAGTTACATAGCCAAATCTATTTGGAAAGCTAACATTCCCCAAAAAATCGAGGCATTTGTTTGGCCTATTAATAGGGACGACGACGAGGAAGGCTTTTGTTTGGTCTATTGTCCTTAACAAAGTGAACACTAACGATTTGTTGCATGTGAGGAAGCCCTATAAAAGATTGAGCCCTGATATTTGTCCTACTTATTTGAGCAATAGGGTTTATGAAATAATTTATTCAATGTGACAAGTTAGGATTGTGTTTGCCCTACAGTGCAGGAGGAGCTATTGCAGATTAAATTATGGATTTTAGGAAGAAAAAAGAACCAAAAGCACTCTAGAATTGTGCATTGATGGCACTTCTTTGGTGTCTTTGGATAGAAGGAAATACAAGGATTTGCAAGAATTAAATTAGTATGAGAAAGAATTGTGTTCATAGCTTCACTTTGGACCAAAGCCACGGGAAGTTTTAAACTTTAAAGGGTTGCCTTTGTCGTACCTTCAACAGAACTGAAAGGCGGATCTTCCTTTAATTTTTTCTCTTTTCATTTAGTGTATTCTCTTTCATATGGTTTGTTTTTGCTTATCTTCAAGGACATCTTGTCCTAGACATTATATTTTGTTCTTACTTTCCTTCTATAATAAAACTGTACTTTATTAAAAAAACATTTTTTTAGTAGGACAGTAAAATAAATTCTTCTCACTTATTGCTAGTCACAAACATAGTAAAATGTAGAAGACTACGCATTATCTACAACAAAGAATGGCAGCCATATCCAAAGGGACTCTTCAATGAAAACTTTGTACAAAATATTTGATTATTCCTCGTAAAAATTTGAATCTCATCAAGAGGACAGTCAGTTTAGATGGAACGAGAATACAGCATGACAAAAAGTGTAATTCATTTCTCAAGAGTCCAATAGAAATTGATAGTGTAATCTTCATTTGGTAGTTCACAAATTTAATTATCAGCAATGTAAGTGGGAGAAAATGATGCACACACATAGGGAAAAAGAGCGAAAAGAAGTTCATTTCTTTCCCTCGTATTGAGCCTGGAAAAGAAGAGAGGGCATTTTCTAACTGGGGTTTCCAGAGTGGGATTTCAATCTAAATGTATGATAAAGAGGTTTCCTGAAGAATTCTACACTCTGAAACAAGAATTTTGGTCATACTGAATGACAACAATAGAATTAACTTGTTATAATGCTAGAGTCAAAAACATCTAATAATGGTAGATACGTGAACTTTCAAAGCCATGCACAATGTATAAAGTATTGGTTGTGGAACAGGCTGACTAATCATTCAGTGAACCTGAATAAAATCCACACATGGAGCAAGAAAGAAAAAATGATAAAAAAAAAATAAAACAATGTTATCCAAATGGAATAAGCAATAACAATAATACAAAGAAATATAAATAAAAAGATCCTGCAGGCTTACCTGCATATATATCTTCACTAATATTGATAACACGAGATGACTTGCTAATGCCACCTCGAGAAATGTGAAATACTCGGTCGAAGACATCCGGATGTCCGTAGTGCATACGGATTCTGCAAGGTTTTATTTAATGAAATCAGATACTGTCCAAAAAACTTTTCCCCACTTGATTATTTGCTAAGTTATCTTAGTAGTTATTACTACTACCATCACCACCACTATTACTACCATTACCATAAATGTAATTGTTATTCTGTTTGATTTTCGGAAGCAGAGACAAATAGGGAAAACTATGCAAAATCATGCAATGAATAAAATCATACAAAGTCGCACAATCAGCAGACTTGGGTGAACAAATGAAATGGAATGAATTGAACAAAAAGGGAAGAAGAGTGTTAAATCTGTTAATTGGACAGGTGCATATGCATACAGAGCTCTTATACAACTTTGTTGTACTTTCCAGGAGTATAATCAAGGCAGTTGATCACCCAATGAACTTTGTATCATGATCTGGATGTCGCAAGCATCAGGAAACTAAAATTATCCAAATAAAATTAGAAAGCATCTATCTAACTTCGCTTCTTGCTTGGAAAGCATCAGAGAAGAAAAGCAAGTATTATTACAGCAAAACATTTTAGAAAAGAATTTTGTTTGAAGGCACTTAAAAGAGGCATGATGGAATCGGCCCATAAAATAAAGACATAAAGAAATCTCATTTTCTCATAACATCATATACTCCTTAGAGATTTGTATAGAGATAAATTGGCCACCCATTTAAGACCATCCTACGCAGAAACACATTGGCTACAGCACAAAAGCATAGAATCAGGGCCAGCAATTTATATAGCACACTCAGGATCTTCACATATTTGCCTGGTCTCCATGAACAAAAAGAAAACCAAATGTAAACAAGGAAGATATTTCCTTCCAACCAAAAGGGAAAGAAGCCCTATGCAATAGCCGCCACAAGATCCATGAAACGCTCTTAGATTTGGCCCACCCCTCTTGGCCAACGCAGTTCCTCCAAAATCAGCCAATCAGGGAATTTAATACATGACAAGCCATTTACCAAAAGACAATACATGACAAGCTACTGATCTAGAAAAATTTTACAACTAGCCAACAAAAAACAGTAAGTTAACAGAATATTTGTGAACCTAATCACATTGATCATACGACTCAACTTCTTCGAGATAATTTGACTATATTGAACATAACTCACTTGAGAGGTTTTGCCAAAACACGTTGGCCCAATGTCACAAAACTAGTCTCTTGATTGGACATAAACCAGGCTAAGGAAGAAACACTGCATAAAACATCCATCAAAGAAATGCGTAAGAGAACATCATGGCAAAAAATCAAGATAGCATTTGGAGAGACAAAAACCAGACACCAGACCTTCCCGTAAACACGTGTTCTCTTACACCAAGAATAGTCGGAGGTCGAAGGCCATGATTTCCTCGAAATTCATCAAGAAGATTTCTCATTTTCATTGCCTCCTCTAGGTAGTTATCCTGCATCACACGCCAAGGACATTCAATCTAAGCAATGGATATCATTATACAAACAAATTTTAACAAAGCCTCAAAAAAACCAAACATTAATTTGCAGTTGGAACCATGTTACTAGTTTCTGATGAAAATATTACTACGACATAAGTAACTCTAATATTTTTCAATTCAAGTTTTTACAGAGGATAAAAATAGAATCCATAATGTCATATCAATTCATATAAAAAGAACCAGATAAGAGCAGTAATATGCCAAAAAATACAAATGCATAGTCTAAAACAGTCGAGGTTTGTGCATTACCATACCAGTGAGTTAGTGACAGATTAAGAGCATATTACTACGTTCTTGACTTCTTGCAAAAGATGAAAATGGCCAACAGATCAAAGGCCCAAAAAAAAAATATCATACATATGATCCAAAATGTGGCAAATCACACACTACAAAGAATAGAAGTACAAAGTAACCAGAAAATTTAAATCAAGCAAATTATTAGTGGTACCTATTGAATGCACGCAGAACATGCAATCCCTAAAAAACTCTAACAGAGGATCAAAACATTTTTGTTTCTAAGTAGACCGAAACAAATCAGTAATGGAATAGAAATTCCAATACTTTAAGGTGTTTTAGGATGTTTCGAGATATTTCGGCATGTTTTTACCAATATTTCAGAATATTTCGAGGTGTTTCAAGATGTTAATAAATATTTTGGCCAATATTTCAGAATGTGTTGGAATAAATTCCCCAATTTTTTATCCATTCTATTGTGTTTCCGAAACGTTTCCAAAACATTTTTATTTCTTGGGTGACATACAATGCATCGAAACAAAATTTTGATCCTTGCCAACATATAGTCCACAAGATCAATATTTAAGCATTAGAACATAGGATACATTGTGTAAACATTTCTAGAGACCAAGGGTCCACCCCAAAATTACAAGGGATTTACCAAGTGGAAGAAAGACCTAGGTTTTGGCCTCTCCACCGCTCCCCCAATTTATATCACCTTATAAGAAAAAGTCCCTAATAGTGCAACCGAATTATCTATCGGTACAACTCAGGGAACCACTATACAAGACCAGTTTAGATCTATCTAGCCATAGTGTCATATCCACCCCCAGATCACCAATATAATTTAAAGTAAAATCCCAATAAACCACATCAAAATTCACCCGCCTAAATCTCTATGATTCAAAAGACAATAATGAAAATCTTGTATAAAGTTCTCACAATTTTTTGATAGCTAGTTAAACAAATATCCACTTTTAACTAAAAAAATCCACCAATTTCGCTCCACTGATTATCATGAACCGTGTATCGTAAGATACTTTCAATTTTAAAAGTATATCAATTAGTTTTGTGCATTTATACCCATAGACATTATATAGTGCCTAAAACAATATAAATCTAATTTCAACTCACTTATCCAAAAAAAAAATATCGTAATAACATCTCAACTCAAATTACAACCTAATTTAAATAGACTTCAAGATCTAAGACTAACTATAACAATTCAACTATTCAAGTTTACAACCAAATTCAATAACATCATAAAAAAAAAATTTGGATAAGAATCTATTCCAAAATTTATAGGCTTATAACATCTAAAACAATTTATTCTTATAATCCTTTGAACTTCATTTACATCTCAAATGCCAATTTAAATTAATGGGCAAGTTTATCATTGTGATTGAATGCTAGCAAGTCTCCACTTCCTCTATCCACATGAACAGTTTGTATGCTTGGAATTACGGCTTCATCTATTTACAATCGATACAAATATGGCAAAATAAGTTCTAGGATTAAAAAAAAAGGTTTCTGAAACGTTATTTCACGCTTTAGAGAAAAAAACAAATATTGTGCATATCGCATGATTCCCGTGTTACAACATAACTACAATACAACTCAAGTAGTTTTTTCACGCATTGCCTAAACATACGATTAGGGGTGGCAATTTCTGGCATAACACGAAAATACGACTCGAACTCGAAATGAAATTAGTTTGTTAGAGTTAATCATTTCTCAACACAAATCTGTAAATGACACAACCCGCTAACACAAATAATAAATGGGTTAAATTAGTGTCAAACACGAACAACACAAAATTAACAAGATTAACACGTTTAACTAATATTAAAGAAATAAAATATTAATTATTTGTTATTATTTATTAAGTATTGACATAATTATTGTATAAAAGAGACATTTTTACCCATTATTATTGTTTTCTTTATTAACATAATTTTTAATTTATAGAAATAGTATGAACATGGATTCAATTAATTGATAATATAATCTTAAACTTAAATCTTAGCATTAAGTTCTTTATTTAAGGTTTATATAAGTCAACACGAACTCGACATGAAAATAAATATGTCAATCGACTCGATTAGTTAAATAGGTTGGGCCAAGATTGACTAGTGCTTGATAATGACATGACACGAATCCAACACGACACAAATGTCACCCCTATATACCATCATAACAATTATTTTGAAAGTCATATGGTCCTTGACTCCTCGTTCATCGGATTGAAATTCCAATTGCAAACCTTTTCCTTCCTTGATGATTTCCCTATCTTTATTTCGCAGTTTCTCTTTCCATCTCTCTCTCTAAACTAAAGTTTGGAATGGGACGATTGATCTTCTTTAGGAAATATGGTTCATTATTTCTTTTGTTTTGGACAATTGTCCTTTTTTTGGTGAAGGGGGCTATTATGTTTTTGTCAAATAATAAAATATAGTATTGTTTTTCGTAGTTCTTTTTTCTATTGTTTTGGATGATTAGCTTATTTTGGTCAATAAACTATCATATTTATGCTTAATGTTACAATAGTAAATGAGACATTGTATTGTATAGTTTTTCGGTCTGATTGTATGGTTTAATTTTAATGCATCAACAAAGTAACTTATCTATTGCATTAAATTAATTTCTATTAGTTTACCTAATATGGCTCAAATATGTTATGAAATGCTTTCATTGAACATCTGATAAATATTTTTGGGAGAACGATTCCATTTCATTTTCAATATATTTAATGTGCTAGATGATGTATTTGGCCTAGAAGGATTTTGTTGTTTACATTTTTTAAAATTTTCTATAATTCTTTAGAATTTTTTGGGCCTTCTATCTTGTATTTTTTTAGCATTGCCCAATATCGTGTCGTGACACCACGGCCGATGTATATCATAATGTATTTTCCGAATTGATGATCAATATTGTCACCTTGAACCATGACAACAACTAATTCCAAGATCTATGGACTTTGCCAAACAAGACAAATTATCCTTACTATGTTAACACTTGCAACAATAATCATCGGTCTTGAATACAAATACCTTTCACTCTCAGCTATTGGAAGAAACTTCCTCTCCATTTCAAATAGAAGGTAGGTATTCAAAACTTCTAATAACCAGTTCCTTCAGATGAAGGGCACTGCCATCATTCTCTGCTCTATCTAGCACAAACAAGATTAACCGATTAAGGAAGGTATACAACAGTGTCCCCCTTACCCCCACATGCTTTGGCACAAAGAACCCACAACACTAAACAAGGCGAAGTTACACTACGAGCTTATTCAGCAAGATTCGTGCCTTCGCAAAATGATCAAACACCATGTCAAGATATACAACCTCTATATAATAATTTAAGGCAAATCAAATAGTCACTTCATACACTTCGGCAAAAAACGCCAGATCAAATATAAGTCTGCAATAATCAATTTAAATCATGATGGATATATTTAAACCACTGTGCCATGTAAATAAAAATGATAAATGACTCGCCTGATTCATGTCGATGGTTTGAACAGCTTCCCCTCGAGTGAAGACTATAGCATGGTTTTGGTTTTCAGGCTTCCCTTCTCCCAGTTTTGGATCTCCAGGAAGTTTAATGGAATATATTTCCTACATTAGATGAAAATCAGATAAAAGCTGAAAAGAAAAATATTTACAAACTCAAGGAAAGCCTAATTCCAAAATCATGTTAAAAGCAATAGAATACTAATAATTTCGATGGAGAGAGAGAGAGAGAGAGACCAGAAGCAACAATTAAACCCATAATGGGGTAAAATTCAACGCGTGCTGGAAACAATCAGAAGATTCATTCTAACATGTTCTGAAATGAAGTCCAACAACAAATCTATGCATAGTACAATTTTTTTTTCTTATCCACCGAAAAGAGCAAAAATTGTTCACAACTATTGACAACCAATGTCTTTTCAGTTGTGTTGAAGAACCAACAAAGAAGTGTCACAAAACTCATTAGTAACCACGTCCCAAAGAAGTGCCAATAACTGGACTCTATCCCATAACAATCCTTTTCCTCCTCCTTTCTTTCAAATATTCTATGGTTCCTCTCCATCCAAATCATCCAATAATAGACAAATTCCCACATTTCTTTAAGTTGAAGCTTTTTTACCATTTCCAAAACCATAAAACGCATCAGCAAAAGAGAAGCTCAATTACAAGGTGTAACTCATGCCAAATCCGCCTCCCACATATGATTATGCCACAAGAAAATAGTTACGGGAAAATGGAGGAATAAAAGATCAATACTTTCAAAACTTTGCTTGAACAGAACACACCAATGAAGAATAAATTTGTATTATGTATAGAAACTCCAATCAATAATAGAATTCAAGCATTACAAGCCTATGAATTCTTATAAACAATGAACAAAACTGAATTGCCTTAAATTACATTGGTTTTGCACACTATAACACTCTTAAAAGACACCCATAAATGGGTTAAATGACACACTTACCAGATCATAACAAGAAAAGGGTTAAAATACAAAGCAAACAGACATAGAACCACCTAATTTGTAACGCTGTATGATTTCCATCAACACTGAAGACTTACTAATACCAGAAAAACAACCAAAGAAATAACACTCCAAATGGTTCAGGACAAAATTAGATATTCTAATAACCTCGTTAGGGAAAAAAATAGATAAAATTTATAGCAATAAAACAAAAACATTCATTACAGGTTGCCAACAATAAACTAGCATAATCAAATAAGCTGAAGTTAGTAACTACAAAGAAAAGAAAATACTGGAAGAAGATGATTTCTACAACACAGATGTTGATGCCTGATTGGATGCAAAATATTCAGAATGATAAACCCTAATGATATATCTAGCAAATAAATAAAAACAGGACAGTCATTCTGACCCAGTGCCTGAACTAGAAATGCTGCCCCAAACAGTCTCTCCCTTGGAACACCTCTTCTTTGAGAAAACTCAATGAATGCATTTACAACTTAAAGAATTTTTTTTTTTTTAAATTCCAAAATCACCTCCTTATTTCAAGTTTAATTTCCTATGCACTACGCATTCTGACGTATATCCATTATAAAAAAGACAAAGTAAGACGGTCTTTTGAGATTTTGAAGGAGTGCGCAGGTGGCAGAATTTGAATGAGATTATATGCACTTACTACACTGCTAGTCATATGAAATGAAAATTTTGTTTATTGTTTCTTCATCACTAATCCACACAAGTCATTGACTGTTTCCAAGAATCAGAGGTCAATAATCTACTTTATTGCCACTATAGCGCAATATCATATGAATATCAAAAACAGCAATGGACGAATAGCAACCTACACATTTTAGTTTGCTTTTTGTTTTAAGTGATCGCAAAGTTGCTCTGGGAAAAAAGATAAAGAACATGTTCTGAGACAGACAAGAAATGAAAAACAAAGATTAAGAGTGATAAAAGAATTTTGGTGAACCTGATCCTTCCCATGGACATCGGCTTTAACAAGCTTTGAATAAAATTCCTTCGCAACGTTCCCATCTGCCGCACCACTCTCTTCCACATGAATGAAAGCAACTCGAAGTGCTTCATTCCTAATAACAAGTTAAATCTGAAAGCTGTCAGCTGTCAAGCAGTAACAAGAAGTGATCAATCAAATACCACAATTACATGTATGCGTACTATAGAATTTCATAACCAAGATTCTGAACCCAAAATTATAAATCTCCTCTTCATTATTCTGCAGTTACACATGTTAAGGCTCAATGACAACGCAAAGAATTATAAACAGAGACAGTCAATGAGCTGGCAACAATAATGCCACCGTCTCCATAACTATTGCCTACATTTTAGCTCCCTCCTCCCTTCAGTCGGAAAAAACTCCACTAACAACTTCATGAAAATTGCCTTTTCTCAACAACATCCCCCCCTCATCAAATAAGCAACCCACCCTCCCCCGCTCAAAAAAAAAACACAACATCCTATACAAATAAAGGAACACACAGAAATATGCTTTGATTCTTAGTTGTCATTAAACGGAAACAATTTCCTGAGCTACAATATCTAATGCTCAAGCCTTAAGTTAAGAAACCCAAGAATGTGCCCCCCACAGCCAACCATTATGGAAGCCAATTTTCTTCGTAACTTGACAATAAAGAAACGAAGACCCTGCGGGATATTAGACCAACTACTGACTTTTCTTTTCGCACTTATTACTCCACCACTCTTTGAAAGACACAAAAGAATCAACAATTATTTAACCAAATTTTGATACACTGAGGAGTTGGAACCGAAATTGAACAGAATAATAAGATATGACTTGCAATTGAGAATAAGAAAAAAGAATTATTGTTAATCAGACCTTTGCAACAAAAGAGCAATATCAGCTGCCTCAGGCCGTTTCTGTTGTTTTTGTTGGCCATATATTTGGCATGAAACCACATAAGTAAACTTTAAATCAGCTTGAGCCCTGGCTTCATGTGACAACTCAAAACCTTGAGTGGTGAGGCAATTCATTTGAGAATACTCATCCTCTGTCGGTGAAAAAGATAAAACAACATCATGACCCACATTGCTTCCACTAAAATAAACATAAGAGGCCACAAAAATCCCCAAAAGATAATACCTCCCAATGATCTCCTTTCCAGATGACTTTGTAGCATTAATGCCCTTCTATAATACATCATCCCACGTACTGCATACCCCGTTATTAAAACACTAAGCGGTGATACATCAAGGAAACCCTAAAAGCCTTTCAAATTTACCATAAAATACATAATCCTATTTGAAAAACAGAGAATCAATAATGGGTGAATCTAACCAGTCCTAGCTAGAGTTTGGCCTCGATAAGATGCCCAAAACCGGAGCTCCAACGAATCGGTAGGGTTTTCTTGAAGTTCAACTTCCCCAGCATCAGGTCGACCGATTCGTTCCAAAAGATTTGCCCATTCATCTAAAGTCAGCAAAAAAAATGCAAAAGAAAGGTAATGTAAGATTTCAAAAACTAGACCATTGTAAGGAAATGAGAAAGGACCTCTCAGAAGTTAATGAGGGAAAGAAAAATCTCACCCTCATACTGATCTTTCCAGCGCCAGAAAAGTATCCAAGGACAATTATCAAGTTATTGAATTGACTGATGCCAAATGAATGAACTTAATTTATACTACATAAACACTAATCACAACATACACGTAAATATCCTGAAGCAGACATAAGTTTTTACTCAGAGGCTTCACATTTGCAATTATCCTGGTTAAGCACAATGTTAAGTTAGATTCTAATTCGATACAAATATACAATAACCTAAAAGTTTGTCCCGTGACTTTTTCTAGATAATTTTTTTGATTTCTGTGGGGAAGCATAGGCAAGTCCATGCATATTGAGCATCAAAGCATATCTTTTTAAAAACACAACTGTACATTATGCAGCATCAGCTAATAATGAATTTTAGTAAGGTGTGGCCATAACACCTAATTACACATTGCATCATTCACATATCTTGGAAACAGAAGAAACAGTATTACCAATGAGCAGCTAGATGTGAATAAAGATATGAACAATTAAAACGTGCCAAAGACATGTTTTACCACTCGAATCTACCAAATTCATGTTCTAGTATGACCTAATGCAACCCCAATAAATATAAAAACTAAAAAAAAAAGGAGGCAGTGATCCGATTTGTTCCTGCATTCACAAACAAGCTGTGTGTCATTCTAACAGTAGTGAGGTAGACGTACATCAAGTTTACCAGAAAGGGACTTATTTATAACCCATATTTCCATAAAAAAAGGTCAAAACCAAACCAAACAAAAAAAGGTACAGAGGGGCACATACCAGTGAATCACCAAACTGTTTAGTATGATTAAACAAGTCCAATACACAAGGTGTAGTGGGAGAATAAAAGAAGAAAGGAGCAAGGAAAAACTTAAACTTTGGTAAAGCATCATGCTCAAACAAGCAGCAACAATGAAACGACAAAGAGAGACAACTGTAAATATGTTATTGCAAAGCAGCAACAAGAAGTAACAATGGACAAAAAATCAATGTTACAGAAGGCAACTAGCCTAGCTGGTAAAGTTTTTAGGCAACTGTCCTTGGATCAAACACCGCATTCATAAGAGTTCGTGGTTATAGGTAAGGAAGGATTAACCCACACCATGAATCTCAGCAATTGGATCTCTCCCCCACCCCAACCATCAAAAAGGAGATAATTTACCACTAAATTCCATAGCACTTACACATAATACACCTGTTCCAGAACAAATCATAGTAACTGCACAAACATGGACTCTTAGGGGAATCGTATGTTAGTAATAAACTTTCAGACTAAAAACATTCGAGGGAATAGTATGTGTATCATGAGAAAGTTATGACAAATCACAAAAATACTTCTACTTCGAATTAGCCTGATATACACAAGGGAACAAATACATGAATTCAAACTTTTAAATTCTTACTTGCAAAAGATCAAGTCATTCTGAATTTTTTTAAAAAAACCTGTATAGGTATCACTTGCAATGAAGCTCCCTTTTGATTGAATCAAGAAGTTCCAAAGTACAAAAATGAAAGATAAAACTTTAAAGATATGCAGAAAGGGAACGCAAATGATATGAGACAGTTGCTGATTGCCATTGGCATTGGCATGCATCTACAACAAAATAGGATCTACAATACGAAAAATTAAGTTGGAAATCACTACATATAACAGCCAAAATATTAGGTTGAACAAATTTTATCTGTATTCATGTAACTTTAACAAACAACTGATGGTCTCAGGAATACTAAGGCTTAATGTTATTCTGGACAAAGATGGAAAACAGTATAAAATAAGAAGACCAAACAATTCCAAAAGAAAAAAACCTGGAAAAATCTTTTGCAGATAGAAAATAATAGATATTCCATCTTCATTTTCAGCCACCAACTCGGAGGAACTATAAAGTACAGTCTCGCTGTAGTATGGAGTGAAGACACTATTCTCAAACAAAACCAAACAAAGAAAGACAAAATATTTTAGAAAAAATAAACGAAAAGTCACGTCCCAGGGAAAATGCAATAACATATACCTGAATGGCATCATTTCAAAAACTGGCCTTGCTGGAGGCATGTCCATAAATAACGAATTTGAGAAAAACTCTAATCTTCTTCTCGCTTCAAGATTCTTTGGAATATTTGCTGCAGAATCCTTCACAGTCAGAAGTAGGTGCAACCGTTTCACCTGCTCCTTCTGTGCCCAAAAAGAACACAAAAATTATAGCAGCTCTAGCTATATAAAATACGTACGAAAAAGATAACACAGATGCTTACAATTTCAGGATCTTTAGGCCATTCGATACTAGAAAATAGGCGCCCTTCATTTCTTGCTCGTGCCAATATATTCCAGGTATCAAGCTGCTCTCTGGGGATCAATGTATTTTTGTATATTTATGTTAACCATTTAAATTTTAGATGAAAAAGGTAAACAGGCAATACATAATCTTGAAAGCAGTAATGTCTAGCCAATTGCATACCTCAAATCTGATGACAGCAGATAGTGTGTAACAACCTCATACAGCTCATATGTGGCTTTGGCAGCACCTTTTGCAAGTTCAGGATTATCCCGCATCTATAACATTTATGTAGTGAAAATGGACCAAAGAACATGAATGAATCTATGAACTAAATTTAACACTTCAAAGAAACTACTTCTTGAACTAGGAGTAAATAAAGAATCAGTAAAAGATAGAGATACATCATACAGCCTAAAAGTATCTAAGCAAAAAGCCTTCATTTTCTCGACCATTAAAACAATATAAGGAATTCCCTTGGTTCCACATTCTCATTTTCTTCTTATGGGGGTTGAAACTTCAATTTTTTTGGCTTTCAACGGTTGGAAACCAGGGTGTTGGTATATTTTCTGCCTTTGCTTAATTTTGCCTGTTTGGATGCAACGGTTAATTATAAGAGAGTTTGGTCACCCAATTCTTCTGGAAATTTCTCTTGTAGTTCCTACTTTCATCAATTGGTTGATGTTCCTAGTGATTCATTCTTTAATCCTCACAAGATGATTTTGAAGGCTAGAGTGCTTATAAAGGTACATGTGTTTGTGTGGATGATTGTTCATGGTAAGGTAAACACTTGTGATTTGTTGCAAAAGTGAAGAAAAGGACTTGAAGCCTTTATAAGTGGGTAGCATAAATTCTTTGAACGGTCGGTGGTGTAAGAGGTAACCACTGAACAAAACAATTCAAAACAACTGGATGCTACTTGCATCATTACAATTTTTAATGTGTACAAACATGAAGATGCAAAATATTGCAATTGAAAGATAATCGCAAGTAGGTAAAGTACTCCCAAATATTTACCCGGGCCGGCACAACCACATTCTCCTCGTACTGCTATGACACCAAATTTTATAAATGATTCACGCAAGGGGATGTTTCTTAGTTCTTCCAAATATTTCCATATATTGAACCCATAACTCCATCTTGTTAACCAAAAGTTCAACAAATTCGGAATCTTTTTCTTCTTTTTGCATTATTAACATCATCCATGATTCATTCTATTAATAGGAATCTAGGAAGCACGGTTAATTCGATTAAACATCCACTGTTTTAATTAAATATCACTAAATCCATTAACATTCATAATCCATAAATTACATAAAAAAAAAACAAAAAACCAAAATAAAGAAATCCTACACCCCTGTAAATAGTTAACAATCGTGAGATTTAAAAAAAAAAAGGCCTAGTCATATCTTGATCATATAGTGTCCTTGTCCAATTGAATAGTTAATTCACTATTGAGGATACTTTTAGCCGTGTCTGTCGCGTGTTCGACACTCCCAACAACCCCTCTCCAACAAGTATTTGTGCTTCTAAGATAGGGATTAAGTAAATTTGTGCTAAATTGCAGAAGTCTTTAAGAAAAATAATTATTTTTTAAGCCCAACTAGAACCGAAATCACTGCAACATTGAACTGCATTGCACTATTATTTCTGGAAAAAATTGAAAACGTCATTTATGACCACATGAGGTCAAATACCATTTTTTCCTTCTTTCTTTAACATGGTTCAAAGTTTCGGCCGATACCGATATGAGTTGGCCGAGTCGTATCCGTCTCGGCACCTTCGAAGACGAGACCGTTACACGATACTTATAAATTCCGAGTCTCGCACAACTCGGCCGGATCGTCCAAGTTGTATCCTAGTTAATTCTGAGTCGCCGAAATATCGTTGACAAATTGGCCGATACGGTTCCACGACGCTATGATATAACCTGAATTTCTCATCATGTTCAACATTTTCTTTTAAGTCGTATCGTTTGATACCACGCCGCGACCGATGTGTCTCAGAGCTTTCCAAGTTGATGATCGATACCGCGAGCTTGAACCATTTTCTTTAAGGGTCAAGGCATCAATCTAAAGCTCCAAGCAACTTAATGAAAAGACATTATAATTGAAAAAAAATGGACAAGATATCAGCATAGAAGCACTAATATAGGTCAAACATATCACCAAGCTTATATGTAACAGAAGTTTACCAGGAGCCCAGTCAATGCGGTAAATTTTTGAAGAACCGCTGGAAGCTTCTTAAGAGTTAAGGTTATTACAAGTGAATTCTCCAATATACTACTGTTGATCTCACGAAAAATCCTTTCAACCCTGTCAAAGAGGAAGTTATGCATTCAGGATAGAAGGGATTTTTGCCCCATGGGGGAACCTCCCTGAGACCTACAAAGTGTCTTTATCAAATGGAACAAATAAAAACTAACTGAGAAGACAGAGCCCAGTTCATGCAGCACAAGTTTAAACATAACCATACCAAAGTCTCCCTTCTCCATCAACCAAGGAATGCAAAATTTTTTCAGCGCTATGGTAGCACTCCTGAACAGCATATGCCATATACTCATCCCTGCATATTCTACTCCAAAGATCTGATTGTGTATCTTTGCAATCCAGAGCTAAATCAATCGCCAACAAGATCTGCACAGAAAATGAAGTTTTAAACAGAAATAAGATGCGACCAACTACAAATTTTGTTGGCAATCAAGTTAGCCAGGTACAGTATAGCCGGTTGCACCTTACTGCTGAGAAGAAACAATGGCCATTGAACTAATCTCAGGCTTCCAGCATTGCTAGGCATAGAAAGCAAGTCCATCTCCCTGAAGGAACAGATTCATGCACAGATCCATGAAATAAATAGATAGTAACATCAAACGAAGCAGAAAAGACAATGAAAGAAGATCCAAGTTTTCATAACCAAGTAGCATTCTTCGTCCGTATACCTATTGCTAATGTAATCTTCCTCTCTCAAGCTTTTGATTATCTCATTCCAAAATGGTGAAAAGATGGCTGCATATGTCTTGTTGGTATCTTGGGAACTCTGCTAACCATAAATATATTCATTCAAAAAGATCCAAGCCTACAAAAGACAGGAAGCACTGCAGAAGAAAAATACATAGACACCAGAACACAAATATTTGCAGCACACGGGCTTCTTTCTAGGGGGAAAGGAGCAAATTACAATCACCTCCATGAAGAAATACTAGAACCAAGATAAAAAAGGAAAATCTAATGAACCATAGGGCTCATACAGATATCTTAAGACCCTTGCATATGCACAAAACAATTCAAGCTTCCGAACAAACACAGCTGTATGAACAAGAACATTTTGTCACTTAAAATGCCCCAAGTTAAAGAGTTATGGATAGCCCCCATACATAAGGCAAAAAACTGGTGTACATGAACATGACAGTCGACTAGTAGAGTAACCTGAAATAAAGATCATTATGAAATGAGAGGTGCACCATAAAATTATATTGCAAAAATTCAGAAGCAGATAAAACTACTTGTCACGGGATCCCAAGCTACATCAAAGATCACCACATGTTTAACTACTGAATGTCACCCCTCAAGTTTACCTCTATAATATTTGTAGCTGAAAGTATAAAAGGGAGTCTTTTAAGATGGTTTGATGAAATGCAACAAATACCAAGCACATTCATGTCTACTGCTATCAATAAACTGTCAACATAAACATTGAATCTAAAATATCAGACATGTCAAGATATATACTGTAGCAAGGTTGATACTCTATTACTCTCCATACAGAACACAAGAAGCCAATAAAAATTAAAAGACATTACCCACCTGAGATGATTGTCTGTTAAAAGGTATCCTGTAAGAGCGCAGCAACAAACAAGTCACTCAAATGTAAAAATAAAGAAAGCAAAAGCATATAAATAATTAAACCATCATAAACCAACTCGACACTGTTGACAATTTTTAATTGCAGATAAATTATTTGAATTTCACAAGAAAGTCAACATCAACACAACACACAGCAGAAAAATAGAAGTCGAATTATCGGTAAAACCGGATATTCCAGCCTCTGCTCACAAGTCTCACACACCAAACATCTTGCTCAAACAAAGCAAGTGTACATAACAGTTCGTGACTTCTATTCATGAACTGGATTGCCATAGATAACTAGACTGTAGGTTCCAATATCTATGAGAGTCCGGTGGCGGTATGAGAATCAAACAGACTTTAGAGCAGTGTATCAGAACCGGACCGGTCATCGAACTAGTAAGGGGACTGGGTCCCTGGAGCTATTGTTCGTTGCCGGAGTGGTCGCCTCCTTGAAGTTTCTGTTCATCGCTGGAGTGGTCGCCTCCCTAGAGCTGCTGTTTGTCGCCGGAGTGGTCGCCTCGCCTGAGAGTGGCCACTGTACTAAGGTGCAAAGTGTAAATGGTCTGTGAATGGGATTTGATTTAGAGCAAAATGGCCTAAAAAGATGATTTTTTTTAATGAAATTTCAACCTTCCGGTTTGAACAAACCGTTCGGTTCACAAGTTTGGTCTAAAACCAGCCGGTTTTCTGGTTCTCAACCAATTTGAGTCCTTATACGGTCTAACTAAAGAACTGGACCGTTTTAGGTCCCAATTGAGGTTGAACGGTTCGCTCCGGTTCTGATAACATTGCTTTAAAGTGAATGGAGCACCAAAAGGAAGATAAACTCACAACATATTCACACCGTGAGTATATCAACCCAATAAAACGATGGCAAACTATATATATGGCCTCAACTAAGAGAACCTCACTCTATGCATAAGATCGCCATGAAAACATCATTAGTTTTGGATCGATCAATGTAGGGGACATAAAAGAGCTTCAACACTCTTGAAGAGTATTGCAATAGACAAACTTCATCACTTCTTAGCATTTGGTCCACATGCTAATTCACAAAACAAAAAGGCAAAATGAGAAACAACAAACTCTAGCCACTCTATTATATCAATGAGTTCAAACCACAAAGTAATGACATTAAGAGCCTGAAGATATAATAAAATTTACTAGTTGATATTTAAGTAGCCTGTCCAAAATCCAATATTCGGTGGCAAGTTGCATGAATCGAGCATGTGCAATTATGGTGATAAAAATTGTAAGAAAGGAAAGAGATCCAAATGCTTTGGAGGCATACACTTATTGAGCTGCTGTGGGTGATTTGGGCAGAGGGAGATGCATGCCTTAGATATGTTTCTTGGGCTAAAAAAATTGGATTGTGCTGTCCGTCCTTCTACTTGATTATTTATGCTTGAAAAGTCAATTGTTTTTTATCAAAAGATTGCAATCTCCAGCATCAAACAAAAGGTGGCAAGACACACATCCTATAAATCAATTTTAATTATTTAAAACCAGATCCCCACCTACTTTTCTCAATAAAACGACAGAAACCTATCAACAAGATTTTCATAGACTAATTCCATATTAATACTATTATCACACTCGTTAGATTCCTCTAAAGTCAAATTGTTTTCATTACAGACACAAACAAGCACCAAGTTCATATACACATGGAACTAAGATCTGGCAGAGAGCAATTGGAGATTTACTACCAAACTCGACCAAGCCACGTCTAACTACACAGGGTAAACAAACCCCAATCATATACTATTTTCAGTTTCCAAAACCCATTCAGAGAGAAAAGAATGCATACTTATAACAAAATAGCTACCAGTAATTTGACCAACCGGAGCTGTATAAGACACACAATATTTCATTTAGCTCCTAGCATTACAAATAGGTACAATTATTACATAGATTTTAGATCACGTGAATTGACACACCACTTATTTGTTCCGTTCTTCCATTACGATCCAGAGCCAATATCTATGAGCAAACAAAAAGACAGTTACCTTTTTGTCTGTGATGAGACAAGATTCTTGACAAAAGCTTCTGGAAAACTCTCAAAGCGTTTATGCAACATTTCAATTGAACGTATCTGCCGAAAATAGATAACTTTAAGTGATCAGACTGCCATGAGTCTTGGAAGTGAATGGAGAATATGATCTCTGACTTGGGTGCAGAGCCTATGCATGCCTAAAACAGATCACTGAAAAGGCTGAATATTCACATGAAAATCCATAATTCAATATGGTAATACCTCTCCTAACCGAGCCCTTGCACCAGTTACACCACCAACAACCGCAGATAAGATAGTGTAAAATATGTGAATGTCCATGAGATATATCTGAAGAATAGAAAAGGAAAGAGAAAAGATCAGCATTCCCCTAGTCAAGTAACCTTCTCAACTTGACAAGATTTTGTCCCAGTTGGCTGCATGAATCTTGTTTCAAGTAGTTCATGGGCAGATATTGAAAGAAATTAGGGGAGATAAAAATGCAAGTACCCAGATAATGTGCCACGACCATGAATTATCGAACACTTGGCCCAAATTTTGTCAAGTGGAGAGAGGTGAAAAAGTAGGCAGCACAGATTAGGTGTCATAAAATAACACCTATCCAGAAGTGCCATAGTACTCCAATAAGTGACCGGATTAAGATTTTTTGTGGTGAAAATAGAACCTAGTCAGAACAAGGTACAACTGATATCTTGGACATCGACTGTCATTTTCATGCCAGCAATTGTTTCCCTAATACATTATTTTCAAACAATCATCTATTATCACAATTGGGGATTCATAATCCTACACTGATATAAGCGACACATATCAGAAATGTTTACCAACTTGACCTTGATGAATTTTGTCTGACAAAAAAACTGCGTTAATGGCATTTCTAAAGTTGGGGTACACAGACTACACAAAAACCGAATCACTATAACATGAATGCTAAGAAGCTAATGGATAAAGGACAACACTTACAGCCACAACAGGAGCCCAAAGGCTAACTATGGTCAGGATGTTATTATTGTCTGCAAAAGAAAGCATAAACATACATCAGCAACAAATACCTATACTTTGTCACTGTAACAAATTACCAACAGTAAACAGAGAAGAAGCTTAATGCAAACAGCTCTTACATGCAAGCTAAACTATTTTCAGAAAAATAAAACGTCACTATCATCCATCCCAAGTGACATCCGTATACTGCAATTTAAAGCCACCATCTATTGGAACATTCATACTTGAAAGTACTACCAAAAGATCCTCACATTGGGCTTTCTAAAATGCATTAGACAAATCAAATTTCAGCTAGCATAGCACTATGCCAAAGTCAACAGCCCTACAACCAAGATCTCAGACATTTTCTTTTCCAAAGAAGGCAAGACATGTGAATCCTTTAGGGTATAGCAGTCATTGATAATCAATGGAAAATGTACACCACACACTAAATCTATTTAGAAATCCGCATGCCATGCCATTAAATATGACAAGAGAATCTAAGAGATGAAAAATAAATAAATATAGTTGCAATCATAACTTTTTTAAGTAGGATGGATCCTAGGAAGGTGTAACATGCTAATATAGGTATTATAAACATAAGCACCACACTTATTATAAAAACATATAAAAAAAAATTTCTAAAATATGTGATGAGTTACAACAGGTCTTTGTTAAAGAAAAGCCACAAGAACATATACCAAATTTGTCATAGATCTCCTTCAAAGGGCTCCCATCCCCCTCTTACATTAAGTGAAAAAAAATTTAAAAAAAAACCCCACAAAATTATGTTACTATATAATAATTTGCTGGCGAAAAGAAGCAGCATTCTTTTCCATCTCTCCTTCCTGGTCAACCAAAGAAATGGAAGGTGAGCCAGCCTACCTTCCCTCCGTTTACTTCTACACCTACTTTATCTTTTCTCTTTTTGGGTGTGCAGGAGGCAGGAGGCAGGAGTACTAGTAACTTCTACAACTTTATTTGAATAAAGTTGGATGTTTTGTAGCATTATATCGTTGCATTATGGACAAATGATAAGAATGCCACTGAAAGGATATATGATGTGTTAGGAGTGCATATGATATGAGACCTTATATGCCTTATTTATTATAAGAACAAAAATTGGGCTAAAAAATAACTGGGCTTACTCTTTGAGATCAAATCATGCCATGAGTATGGCAGTGCTGGAAGGTTTGCAATAGTATTGGTGGGACCCACCAGGGGTCGAATCTGCAAAAGTAATGAGAAGAATGGGTGTGTCATAAACCATGGGCCTCCAACTACATGTGACCAAAAAACCCCAAAAAAAATAACAATACAAATAATTGAACTAAGGTAAAGGCTTTATGCCTTACCATGAGAAAGTAGGCAAATGTGAATTTGCACCCAAAGATCACCAACCAGTAGAACAAATACCTGTGAGAGTTGAAAGAGAGATGAAGTTTTTAACTTTAAGATACTAAAGGTAATAAGGCACTGTTTGTTGCAAAGACTGCTTCAAGATTAAAAAAAAATGAAGTCAGGAGACTATCAAAGTTCCAGCCAGATGCAAGAATTAGAGAACGTTTAGTTTTGAAGTCACAATGTAAGTTGTACTGTAGAAATATGAGTGGTTTGTCTATTTTTTATAAGTAAAAACCCCATCCAAAAGCACCAAAGGGGGAACACAAACGCTGTCTGGATGATGCATCCAAAAGAAGCAAGAAAAAAATTCCCAAACTATGCTATCCAACAGAAATTCCACACAAAAAAAAGAGTCTGCCAACACAACGAATCATTGTTAATACACAAGGGGCTTCGTTTGTTTAGCATGAAAACACTAGAAAGTGCAGGAAAATGAAATAAAAAATTCATGTGTTTGATGAGCTAGACGCTATAATTTCTCGAGAAAGTATTTTTTCCCTCAACTACCAAGATTTTCCTGCTAACATCCACTTTGGTTTCCGGGGAAAAAAATTTACTTTGAGAGTAGCCTTTTTTCCTGTTTTGCCATTTTCCCCATTTGAGCGAATTTCTCGAGAAAGTCTTTTTTCCCTCACCTACCAGATTTTCCTGCAAACGTCCACTTTGGTTTCCGGGAAAAAAAATTTACTTTGAGAGTTGCCTTTTTTCCTGTTTTGCCTACTTACCATTTTCCCCATTTGAACAATAGAAAAAAGAGAGAAAGATAATGGCGTTATCTTATCATAAGAGAGGCATACTGGGATTACATTCTTGCCTTCATCTTCTCCAACTCTCACTCTCTTTCGAATAATGCGGTTAGCATACATTAGATAATTTTGTCACACAAAAAAATAAACAAATTAGAAATTTTAATGTCAAATTATTGGGTTTTAAGTGCTCAGAATACAATTAATAGCCCTTATTGATGTGTAAGACTGATATGATAAGGATAATTTAATTTTACTGCTTACATAAATTTTTCTATAGTTTTTTAACAAAAAATTTCATCATAATCAAATGCATACAAAAAAATATATTTTATTTTTCCCATCCTTTCTTTCACTTCACTTTCTACTACTTTCATTTTCCATCATAAATTTCTTTCTAACCGAACAGAGTCAAGGAGAGAACGCTTGACCTCAATTATCTGATCACACGCCTGACCTCTATTTAAAGGACCTCATAGCCGTCTCTCTTACCAGCCATCTAAAAGATATGATGAAAATTGAAACGCTGCCATTTGTCGGAGACAAATAGAGGACAATGCCATCAGCCATGATACTGGCTTTGATATCTTTTAGGCTAAATCCTTGCCACCATACAACTTCCTCACTCAACTATAGAAAGCGTTTAACAAACTACCAAGTTGCATTATATCAACTATTTTTGTATACATTTTTTTGAGCTTTGGCTGTTTGCTTGTTCAGTCAAAATCAATGAAAATAAGGAACACTCAATTGTAGAACGGTTGCTTGTGCATATTTCAGAAAGTTCTCTGAATGATCCATTAAATCCGTATTACCTTCCTTCATATCATATACAAGAGATTTACCAATAAAACATGCAACAAAAGCAGGAGGATTAATAATTCTTAGCAGTAAAGGACGGAAAACACTGAGCTTCAAAATGTAGATAGGAAGTAATACTAGAACAGCTACATTCTCCTAACATAAAAACAAAGTTAAAATGACAGGATACAATGGACCAGAGAGGTGCAAAAGAATTTCTTATGATGAAGAAATCAAACACCAGATATATTCTTGACCACAAATTCTAGACCCCAAAGAAAAAACAATATTCCCAAAAGAAAAAGTCATCAGAATACCCACATAGAGTAAATACTTCAACAATGAAAACAAATATGTCATTAAACCAAGTATCAGAGAAATAATGAACAACAAACATGATATACCCAGTTTCCAAAAGAACGACAACAAACCTTATATAATCACTGGTCCTTTCATAAAGACCACGGCCTACAAAGTATCGCTCCTGTATATAGCCAGAAATTTTTTTGAACACGAAGGTTAAAAGAACCAGCATTGTTTAAACAAAATTGCCTAAAAAGCTTACTGCAGCTTCTATACCTGATAAATCCACTTGAAAAATTGAAAGAATGACTGATCAGACACTTGAGACAAAGCATGACATGCGGGCAACTTCAGCAAAATTGCAAAAACTAGGCGTAAAGCAGCATAAACACCCAACACAATTATATAAATCCGGAAATAGAATGAATCTGAGGTACTTCTATTCCTTTCTTGCAAAACTTTCCTGCAAAATTTCATTTTCATACCATGTGAGCTACTAACATTAACAATCATCAAGTGTCAGTACACTGCCAAAGCATGTTTAACAAAAGAACCATAAGCTTACACGTAGACATATGTCACAAAAAGAGAGGTCAAGCAACCCCAGAAAAACCTAATAACCAGCCTTGATATGGCCATGGCTCTCGCAGAGGAGTAAGCTCCAAACATAAGGAGGACGTCCAGACAGCCTAGATAAGCATCAATGTGAACTAATGAAGAAATGGAGAGAAAGGAAAAGGAAAAGGCAAATATATTTGAGTACTACGACAAAAGGACATGGTAAAAATAAGAACGTACTTTCCAAGAAGTTCATAATTGCAAAAGTTGGACCAATGCTGAGAATTGTTATAAATGTATTGCGATTAATCTTCCCATCATTAAAGGCTATAATTGTCAACACCTGGAGTCAAAAAAAAATTGAAAAAAAAAAAAAACAAGAACAAAAACTCAAGAGAACAACCTGCATCCAAGATATGATAAGGTAGCATTTAGCAAAACAAAATTTACCTGGAACATTACAATTAAAAAAATCCACATGCGATGAAAACTTCGGTACAAGTGAAGAAATGTCCGATGCTCAACGAATGTGCTTTTCCCAGTCTGCCAGTTCAGATATTATCAAAATTAGAAGAGGAGAGTAGAACTCAAACAAAGAGATAGGATCAACTTGTAATAGATAAAAACTAACACAAATTCGAAATTGGTAAGTAACCCCCATCATGTCTAAACAACAGAAGAAATTTAATATATTTGAACAATCTGGAATAGATCCTACCGACAGATTGGTGTAATCCTTCATTATTTTCCAGAAGAGTGGACAGAACTCAGAAGTTAGTATGAAACTTGGGAGATTTCCAACTAGACTAATATCGCAGGTCCTCGCACAACATAGAATGTTTAACTAGACTAACCAGACTTTTGAAAATTTAATAGAATGACACGAGCGAAATCAACAATGCAAAATGGCCACTGAGAAACCAACAAAACTAGGAATTAATAAAAAGCATTACACTTATATAACAGTCTTCTGAGTAAGAGTAATTGCCTAAGAGAATTTGAACTTTCGGAATAGAAATCCCAAAATGGTGGATGCTACAAAAAGGCATATAAATAGATGCCCATCTAAAAAAGAGGAAGAAGGAAGAAGAAGAAAGTTTTCCAGGTTCCAAAGCTGTAACTTGATAGAAAGTATCATACTAATATAACATTCTTCTAAGTAAGCGCCTAAGGAATTTTGAAATTTAAGAGTAGAATTCCCAAAACCACAAAAGAAGAAGACGAAAGTATAAGAGACTTGTCCTGGAACCTACCTGAGTTTGACCAACCCCTCCTCCACCCTTTTTCCTAGTTAGTTTATATGTCACAGGGCCTGATTATGTACCATAGAGTAGTTCCCACAAAGTGGTTCCTTTAGAGTCATCTGACATTTCAGGGGCAGATCCAACAAGACCGACTTTTTCACTTATTATACGGAAATCTGATCATCTTGCAATAGTTTTTTTTTTAGATAGAAGAAGAATTTTATTATAGCATGGAAGGAGAAAACCGGATCCCCAATAGTTTGAAACAACTTAACAGCAATGGTTATCTAGAAAATCACAAACATATTCACAACAAAAATACGGAGCACACTCAGATCAGCTTTTAGTTTTTTAAGATCCAAGTCCAGACGACTTATATACCATACAAACAAGAAAACCCAATATCAATAATTGCATTGGAAACATTAAAAGAAAATGACAGACAAACAGAGCTACATTTGATAATTAACTCCAGAAAACTGATAGACACTGGAATACACCAAACATAGAAATTTTTTGTCAAACACCACCATGATAAATAACCAACCCTTTTGGACTTTTTAGGCTTCAACAGAAACGACGAATCCTTTTTCATGGGCCAGCTCAACTCAAAGCATGCAGGTGACCTACAATAACAATAGAGATGAGATCACAAAATATAGTTCTACAACTTGCGAGCACTATCAAAATCAAAATTAGTATTTTGCAACAAGACAAACCAAAAATATTCATTAAAATCATCATAGTTCCGCCATGCTGAGTGTGCAGCCTTCCCATTAGTGTTTCTAGCAGCTTCCTGCAGAAAACAAGAAGAGACTAAACATGCCTCAAACATCAGCGTAAAAAAGAAAAATAGACTACAATGAGCATTCTTCTACGCAGATGGGCCGCTACCCAAAAAATAACATACTATAGAAATTATTGAAAATGAGATTTCAGAATGAAAAGCTAGTGCCTATCACTATTTATATGAACTATCACTATAAAGGGCAAGTACGAGAGCCAAAATGAAAAGCAAGTGGCTTATCACTATATGTATGCAAAAGTGGAAAGCTGGCAGAGTGACACAGGTGTATGACAAATGGTTCGACCGATCACAAGACAATCAGTTTCTTATCAAAAACATTGCTTGCAGAAAACATATTTGTAAAATATATTTCAAAATGTGGATTCCCAAAGAAGAAAAAAAAACAACTTTCTGCTAGAACCCTCTTTCATTTATCGTTACATTCCAGCATTGGCTTAGCTTCTTAAAGATTGACTAACAAAGGACTTCAATGGATATTCAAGGTCTTAAGTTTTCTTTTGACTTATGAATCACCAGGAAACAGCTGTATCACACTTTGGGAGAACAAGCTTTCCATATTGCAAACTCATTATGAGTTAAGACCCCTTTTACACTTATGTCAACTTTGAGCAGATCACTGGCAGCAAGGAGATCCAACAAATCACTAGTGGCCAGTATTTACAGGAGAAAATAAATAATACCACTCTGATGTAATACAGCCAATAAGTCAAGTTTTGAAACCAAATGAATTATTTACTATGACACTGTTTAGTGAACAAAATATGAGCAAGCTCCAGACATAGTACAAATACTGTACACATCAGAAGCAATATTCCAACAAACTACAAATTCAGGAAGAAGAGCCCGGATACAAGGTCGTGAAACACCGAAACCTAGAACAAGAATAGACCTACAAGTAGGGGTGTTCACCCTACCCTACGGGTAGAAAATGTAGTCTTCCGTCTTCCTACCCGATACTTTGTAAAAGAATTTTTTTTGGCCTACCCTACCCGATCAAGTCTGGTAAACACTTGTATAACTACTAATTTTTGGATTATTTTAACAATTTAATTAAATAACATGCACCAATTTAACAACACAATAAATCAGTAACACTAAAACCTAAAACAATTACAATAAAACACAAGAAAGCATGAACATCAATCCATCATAATTGTTATACAAATACAATAAAAATTATTTTAAGTTTAAACCATATGAAACATATTAAAATCATAATTGTTCCAATAAATCACTAGTTCACCACAAATCATGTAACCTACACATAAAAAAGTCCATATTTTAGCAACTCAAACATCCACAACAATAACAATGTTATAATATAAATTATACCACACAAATACTCTTATAATTACTAAAAAAAATATAAAAAATTAAATATATTTTTTACGGATAAGAATGCAAAAATTTATGGGTATTCTGCATTCCTACCCGATTTTTGCGGCTAGCCGTTCAGTAGTGTTGGGTAGGATAGGAAATTGCAGTCAATCAGAAATTTACACACCCCTACCTACAAGTCCTTAACTTCAAATTAAGATGGAGAACTCGGAGCAATTTGTACATCGTTTTTCAGATTCTTTTATTCATTCTCTCATTCAAAACACTAAAGAAAAGAGAAGCCAAAAAAACAGCTTTATGGGCTAGCTTTGCGTGTTCCCACATCAAAAAAAAAAAAAGGCTCAACAACCATATGATCTTCAAGGCATTCATAATTTGATTTATTTAAGGAAGAAGAAAAGATATTGTGCTTTTGTTCATACTGCTTTAATTTAGAAAACTAATCTGAATAATTCAACATTGTCAACCTTTATATAACAACAGCTACACAAAATTCACCCAATAAGCATAGCCAGCAATGTTTTCCAAGTCTCCATTGAAAGATAAATGACAACAAAGCAGTGTCAAATTTGAGCTGCATTCTTGGCCAAGGAGTCAAGACTTTACATTGGCTGCTCCATGCTTCTTTTAGAAGCATGTAAAAGATATCATAATTGATCATAATTTTTCTCTAGGATAGTAGAATAGAATTGCAAATGTCATTAAATGTGTGATCTAACAGCTACGCTAAAATCTGCATATGTTGTGCACTCAGTGGTGTATGGTGCATGTGGCAATGTTGTAGCTGCTTTGGCTTCCTAATTTTAGCAAATCAAAAATAAGATTAAATAAATTGAATCCAAGAGTACACAAATATCTGAAATGCAATAAATTCAACATTTCAAGCATAATTTTGAAACGAATAAGTATTATAAGTTGAGTCCTAATTACACAGACAGGAATGAATATATAAAGATTCACTGACCTCTGATATTGTATTGTATATCGGACAAATGATTTGCTCAAGGTAGGACACTGAACCATTTTCACAAATACAACTAGGAGCTTGATTAGCTTCTCCATGGTCCAATATTGCATCTAACTCTCTTGCCATCTGGGGAAAAAATATTTAATTAAACCATTCATTGTAACTTAAGATTCAAACAACATACATATTTATCCAAAAATTGTTGCATGCTTCAAATGCATGGAAGTTTGGGAATGGATGTTTCAATTTCAAAAGATTACAAATTCCCACTTGTTGATTTTATTTTAGCAGTTTCATTATTGCATAAATTGTATCAACTACTCACACTGGCCATGAGGAATATATGTGGTAATCAGCAAGTAGGAATATATATAAGGTTTCAGGACATCTGAAATATTAATATGGTAATCAGCAAGTATTGAGCTTATGTGAGGCCGTGAGGAATATATATATGTTTATCTGAGACTACAGGCTTTGTCACATGGACACAATTTATTCAATCATACAGTGCTACCGCTGATGAAAACAGTTAGGGATCTAAAGCTGATGTTGGTAGAAAGAGATACAGTAATTTTTGTACAGCAAACAGATTTCTGATAAATAGTTCCAACTAGGTCAAGAAACACTGAACTTTGGGGGATCACTCAGAATCATGACCAACAAACTAACAAAGAGAAAATAGCCGTACAAACTCCATAAGGGAAGGGTTGAGAGTTAATAATGAGGGGTGACTTGATAGCGTGAGATAGCAGATCAAACATCGGACATATCAACCAAAAGTGAAAAAAAAGCTTACATGGTGAAATATATAGCAAATGCATTCTGGAAGAAACCGGACATTTGCAGCTTCACCCCAAATGAGGAAGTACAGCGAAACCAAAAAAAGCTTCCTGTCCCTATTGATTGCTTCTAAACTGTATGAAACAAATTTGAGGCTAATTAGAAGCAGGTGAACTAGCTAAAATTTCAAAATGGCAGCAGGCTGCAGAAGTGACCTGTTCCACACTAGGCGTATCCGTAAATATCTACACCATTTGATGTAGTTATCCAGGACCTTCAAGAAAACCTCTGTAATAGCTTTTTCATCTATTTTCTGTCAAAAGAAAAACATGAAGGCTCATCAGTCTCCTTGACTAACAAAAAAATACCAGTTGTGTCTTAATACAAACACAGCCCAATGCATAGCCATGCCTAACCAGAAACTACAAATGACTTAAAAACCAGCAGAGAACCACCGAAAGAAATGTAACGATGCAGTTTATGTAAAACAATTAAGACGTTCAAACAAGCAATAGCAACCATATTTGTCTCATTCAAATACAGTCAATAAAAAATTACTTGCTATCCTTTCATGCCAATTGATAACTCGGAAAAGTGTCACTGGAATCTATTCCATCCTCATATTTATTCATATATACCTAAGGAAAAATTAGATGACAACGTATAAACTAAACAATGAAGAAATCTGTCATCTACACTCTAGTATTCCATCGTGAAAAAAAAATAGGTACAAGAGGCAACGCATAGAAATCCTCTACAAGAAAAGATTAGACTACCCCTAATGATAAACAACCATAAATATAAATAAAATCTTCACACCTTCAAAGGAAAATTTTCTGAAACATATCCCAAAAGCTTCCCTCAAAATTTCTTAAGTTTCATCGTGGTTTTGGAAACTTATAGAAATTTTTGAAAAAAATATCATCCTGAAGCCAAGATGCTGCTGCATATCTATTCATGTTCATGTTGAGTTGAAAATGGTATATTTCTAATAAATTGGAAAAAAGATATACGATCCCCAATCAACACCAAAAGTTCAGCACAAGAAAACTGAACTTTGAATAATTTTTTCAATCAAGTAAAGTTGATCTTTAATATAATAGAGGAAAACAACAAAGTCAAAACAATTTAGAAAATTAAAATCCATTGTTTCGTAAGAACTGCATGGCTTACGGGATCGGCTTCAACAGGTATACCAAGTCGGGATTGTGCATTTGCTATGGTAAGAACAACATTCTCACGCTGGTTCCTTATGTTGTCTTTCTGCAAGAGAAATACAAAGTGATTAACCACAAAAACACATTACGAAAGAATAATTAGTTAATATAAAAGATGGAAATGCAACTAAACTGGAAAAGGCAGGGACAGCAAATGATTGACCAAGATTGAACAGTTTAATAACTGAACAGTTAAACCTACTGCTTTTGCTCGCAATGATGCGTTATGTGTAGATGTGAAATTGAGAGTGTTGATCACCTTTTATTGCATTGCACTTTGGCATGAACGTTTTGGAACAAGATTTTTTATCTTGTGGGTTTTTCTTGGGTTGCTCCAAGGATTATGGCCTCCATGATCTGCATGGACAATGTCGGATTGAAGGGAATAGTAGATGGAAGACTATTTGGAATAGGGCTCTCTTTACTACCTTGGGTGATTTGGAAGGAAAGGAATGCAGGGCTTTAGGATAAAAATGAAGAACTTGAGGACTTATGGGATAGAATTCATTTTTTGGCATCTTTTTGGGGCTCAATTTCCAAGGATTTTGAAGATATTCATCTCTTTGTATTAAGGCAAGCAAAAAGGCATCGTGTGGCTTGTAGTTTGTTATTGCCTTATGTTTCCTTTGTCTGTTTCTGTGGTGGACTTCTTGTCCGCAATTGCTTTGTTTTTATTGTAAAAATTCTAATTAGCAATAAAATTGTGTTTCTTATCCGCCCGCCCCCTAGGGGGGTGTGGTGAGGATCCTTTAGAATGCACTTTTCTTGTAGGGAGCCATCTATGAAGCATGGATACTTTGTTGAGGTCGGCGTATCCGTATCGGATACGATACTCATCGGATACTCGAGGATACATATCGGATACACCTCCTACGTATCCGATAATAATTAAATATTAGGATACTTCATGGATACTTTTGTGTTCAAGCAATATATATAATTTTTGAGTTGAATTTTTAACATTTCCTTTCGAATTCACATACCATACAATACATTTACAAACTAATTGGTCTTTGGTCCAATAGTACTCCTTACTTTGTGAAGGTTATGCCTTCTTCAGATCAAGGGTTCAAACCCCCTTCCCCCTCCCCAAAAAAAAAATAATAATTCAAAAAAAAAATATACAATACATTTACAAAAATTCATACTACTTCAAAGGCACATGAGTATTTTTTAAGTATTATCTACAATTACACGTCAAAAGAGCATTAAAAAATAATCTATTACATTATAGTCTTAGCAAAAATTATTTCTAAATAAACTGACTCGGTAAATATTAGCTTTGATTCCTTTAATTAATCATTTCACTTTGTAAATATACCATAGTAATACAACATATATTTTCTTCAAACTAAAAAAAATTACTAATTTTCCTTATTGTGTTAAAAAACTACCAAAATATGTAAGTATTATGCTGATTGAAAATAATAAAAATATTAAATATATTTTATTATAGTCGTATCTTGACCGTACACGTATCTTTCTTTTTTAAATTTTGTCGTATTGCTGTATTCGTATCGTATCATATCCCATATCCGTATCCGTGCTTCCTAGGGAGCCATAGATATCACTAGGCATGAAAAAAAAAACAGAAAATACCAAGAGAAAAGGTATATGCCCCACGGTTTCTAAAAAGAGAGCCAAACGAATAATTCACTGCACGAGAGGCCCTCTTGTGGATAAAAACCAGTTTCCCTGCCTCTCATAGGTTTCTGGCCTTGAAAGAGATTCAAGGTATGCCTCTCATGTTAGATAAATTGGCATTGCTTGTAGTGTGTGTTTGAAATTTGAAAACATACATGTATATTTGCGTACTAATATCAAATCTCTTTCTGACTTTCTCCAACTTTTTATTGGCAAAGGTAAAATTTAATTGAGTGCAAGGTGGAAATGAAAACAAGGGACAAGGGGAGCTTCCAAACACAAAAAAACAACCGCAATAAGGAAAAAACATAGAAACAATAATAGAGATATAAGGCCCGAGTAAAACATATATGAGACGATCAACATATTATGAAACGATCAACAAGCAAATTACAGTATAATCATCCTACAGAATTAAACCCTCAACACTTGTGTGTCCAACAGGCATAAAGCATTTAAAAAGACAAAGGGGGTATGGAAACATAAAATGACGTTATACCTGAAAACCAAACACATATTCCAGAAGATCAAACATGTCCATGTTCCGCTGTCCAGATATCTCAAAAGGAGTAGGAAGCCTAGGGAACTGTTCAGTATATCTAATTGCAGATATAGCACCTCTAACCTACACAAATTAGTTAACGGTAAAAAAAGTGAGAAATCAAAACTCTTGGGCTCACCATTCCTAAAGAGTGCAGCCAAAATATTGGTAAGGTTCCATAGGAATAACGAATTGGCACCAAAACATCAACATACCACACTAGTATATATTTATAGCATTTGTGAATCTATATCTGTAAGTATTGTACATAGACCATTAGAATTACTCAGAACACTAGGTAGAGGTGAGATTCAGCTCCACAATAAAAGAACACAGGTGACAAACAATGTGATTCACAGTCACATATCATTTCAAATTTTGATCTTACTTCTGGGAAAAATCCAATGGCATTAGTAAGTGAGGATGCTTCCAACGGGACAATATTGTATGGTGTGAGCTCTCCTGCTAATGGAGCGTCTGACTTCTTGATCTTTCTCAACTGAAACAAACCACCAAAATGAACACCAAAAAAGGTTACATTAATTATGGGTTTAACTCTTTGAAAAGTCAAAAAAGAATGCTCAGAAAAGTCAACTTCACAGTTCCAACATATCAAATTTTAAGCACTTGGGACCTAAATTATTGAGAGCTAAGTGTGCAAAAAAACTTGGGAGCACACTTTAGTTCTTCATATTGCTTGTGTTAGATCTACCAGAAAGTCATGTCCATTTAAGTACGTGTCTGCAAGTGGAAAGGGAGATCCACGGGGAGAGAGAGAGAGTACCTCCTCCATTATAAGCTGTCCCACACCATCAGGAGCCACATCTTTGCTTAATGCCTCCATAACCTCAACCAAGGCCGTCAAGGTAGCAATTACCTTTCTCGTTTCCAAATATCTACGTTCCAAACTGAAGAAAAAACAATTCACAAGTGAAACAATTGAGTTTTGTATTATAAAGCAATGACCTAATAAGATGACTAAAAAGAATGAATACATAACAAGACATAGAACTAATTTACTTTGGCACCAAGCATATTTATAGCAAGACTACAACTGAAAACTTTTAAAATGTTTTACCATAAGCAATAATTAGATTTAACCTAGTGTTGTGAAAAGCAAACCTAGGCGAGAAGCGAAGCGAAGCAAGCCTTGGTCGCTTAAACAACCAAGGAAAGCAAGCCTAAGCCATAAAGCGAAGAAGTGAGAGTCAGGCAAGAAAAGCGAACACCTGACTCCAATTTTAGTAGAGATGATGTTATATATGTATATGTATAAAATAAATGGATTTATTCCTCTGATAGTATCATATGATAATCAGTCTTCTCTTCCTATGATCAGATGATGTTGAATGTTCTGTTTTGTGATAAATGCTTTTTTTAATCAATTTGCTTAGTTCATCAATTTGCTATACGCTCTATTTGATTAATCAATTTGTGAGTACTCTGTTTAGTGGTGATATTAATCAATCATGGTGGGAGTCCAACCTACATTTGCTAACTTTCCATTTAAATGATGTGATTATGTCAATCGATTATTTTTAGAATGCGATAATATTCAATATTTAATATCTTGTCTATTTAAAATATGTAGATGTTTATTATTTTAGTTGCATTTAAATATTTTGTATTTGTAAAATTAAAACTTGAATATTTAGGAGTAATCAAAGTTTTAAACTAAAATAATTTTTTATTTTTTATATTGTTCGCTTTGCGTTCACTTAGCTTCTCGCCTAGGCCCTCAAAAGACTTGGTTCACTTCAATTCGCTTTACGCCTTAAATAACACTAATTTAACCAATGAAGAATAAATATTACAGAAAAATAGATGGGCACAATATATGGAATTGCCAAACAAGAAATGCATGAGAAAAGCACAGGCTTCTCCCAGGAACTCAATAGCAAAGAAAGAACTTACAAGAGAAAACCATCTTAATTTTTCCTTCTTCGCCAATACAGCAAAGGCAACAACAAATACCATGGGGACATAACCTATAACAAACATGTTTGACATCCATATCTAATAATTTGCAAATTGAGTGCTCAATTTTTTATTTTTTCTAGACATCAGATTTCTTCTTCACCAACCTAATGTGATCATTTTTTTTTTAACATTAACCAATGCAAAAGGGCAAACACTCATTGAACGAGTTAGCTTTGTAAAGAGTCAATAGTTGACTAGAATAGAAGCATACAATCCTCCGCCCATTCATATAGATGCAATTTATGGAATTAACCATGGCTTCAAGAATGTTATAAATCTTCTAAAGCCAGTTCACGCTAACTAGTCTGAAAGCATCACATTTAGTTCTTTGGCAAGATAAAGCAACCCACATGCCAAGTTCCTGAGATGTAGTTGATTTTAATGTACACTCATTACACAGTCCATTGGAACACGGCACATGAAAGGAATCAGGTATAAGCAATCAATAGGATCACAAGGTAATAAAACCAACACATAAATAGGCCATACTCTCCCATATTAGCACTAAAAGTCCCAGATTCCCGCAATCTTTGTTCCTCTCTTTGGATGTCATCCACTCTGTGTCGTCTCTTATACTGTTGATAAAATTCCCACAAGCGTTCAGCATCACGATTACGATCTATTTGAGCCCCATCCCTTTTGGCAAGTTTTTGCTGCGTTAAATAGTCAAACCACGAAAGCTTAAAACTTGAGTAATGAGTATTCTATGATCATGCAGCAGCATATCTAACAGAACAATAAAATCTATCCCCAGCATGAAGTAACTGCATTTAAAATGGCAGTATCACAATTGATTCATTTTGATTATCTGGGAGTCAAAAAGATATTAATGATTGTATTCCTTGGCTTCCGCTTTTCCTTTGCGCAGACGTTGCATATACTTGGCTTGCACCCATTTTAGTTGTTTGCTTCTATCTATCATTTAAAGTAAAATAACATAAAATATGGTACCTTAATCACAGACATCAAGCCAGTCTTAAACTGAAGAACACCCCTACCATCGCTGCTAGGGTCCAAATTTTGTGCCATTGTATAAGCCTGCTCGCACACTGATATATCCAAACAAAATTCGTTCAGACATGAAATCAATTTTATCTATGCTAAACTTCTTAAATAATCAAATCCAGCCAACACGCAATGTCCTTCAAGAAATATACTTCATAAAAAGAGGCATTTTCCAACATCTATGGAAAAAATATTAACTGCAATATCTGACCGCATTGGATACCTTATGAAAGAACGTCACATGTTAAAAATAATTTGTTATAAGATAGTTTGTTAGAGCTAAAGGAGTCTTTTTCCAGCATGTTGATGCAATTTTATATTTTCAGCACAAACTACACATTCTTGTCAAACATGGCTACATCAAAAGGTTACCTAATCTAGTCTACATTAAACGAAGATGCTGAAGAGCATATGAAGGTGCTATGAAATGTTGCATAGTAATCAATTAATTCTTTTTTGTAGTGCATTGTCTTACTAATCATAAAATAAAATATAGGAACATATCATGTGGGAGAACATCAAATATTTCATCATCTTACTAGTCCATGAATTTTTTTTTTCCAATTTCTCAATACCCAAAAAAAATTCATTCCTGAAAAGTCAAAAAGAGTAAAAACCTTATACGAGGAAATATATGAAGTCCCTATGTACCAGAATTAATAACCCCCTCCCCCCAAAGAATCAATCCATGATTCCAAAGGAGAACCCAAATTCTAATCCCTAAAAAAAGGGGGGAGCAAATATTAACTAGCTTTCCAGCATAGGAATGGAGCCTCTAAACCTCTCCTTTGCCTCCCACTCCATAAACACCGCATCAAGTAAAGAAAAGACATCATCCACATACTCCTGGCCAGTGTTTTGAAAAGCGCACCTAGGTGCTCGCCTAGGCGAGAAGCGAGGCAAAGCGAAGACAGCTCGCCTTAAGCACACCAGGCAAAGCGAAGATGGCTGAAGCGAGAAAAAAGCGAGCGCTTTTCGCTTAAGTGAAAGGCGAAAAAGCGAATGCCTTAGTAATGTAAAGCGATTTTTTTTTATTTTTTACTGTGCCCCGTTGGATTGTGGCAAGTGAAAAAAAAATTATAAGACGACAATAAACCCAATTACCCCCTTATCCCATAAATATAAAACTCAACCCTAATTTTCAGACCAAACTATCGCTGCTGCTCCTGCTTCCCCGAAGATCGCTGCTGTTGATCTTCCTAGTCGATCACTGCTGCTGCTCCTCCTTCCCAGATGATCGATAGTGCTGACCTTCCCAATCGATCACTGTTGTTGCTGCTCCTTCCCAGACGATCACTGTTGTTGCTGCTGCTCCTTCCCAGACGACCACTGCTGCTGCTCCAGGTTTGTCTCCTCTTTTTCGTTTCTCTTCTGTATCTTTTCTTCCTCTCTACTTCTTCTTCTTTCTGATTCTGATTCTTTTTTTTTTTGCTTCTGTATTTTTTTTCCTCCTTCTTTCTGTTGCTTTTTCTTCTTGCTGCTTCTTCTTCGTTTTTTTTTCTGCTTTTTTTTGTTTTTTTCTGCTTCTTCTTCTTTCTGCTACTTCTTTTTTTTTCCTTTTTCTGGTGCTGCTGCTCCTTCCCAAATATTCTGATTGGTTCTGTATTTTTTTTCTCCTTCTTCTTTGATAATGAATGTTGTTGTTTCTTTAATGTTTATATAGCTGATTTTAATGCTGCTGCTTCTTCTGAATGCTGTAATGCATAGTGCTGTTTTTTGCTAAATGCTGAATTCTATAATGTTGTTTTTTGCTGAATGCTGTAATGCTGATTTTTGTTGAATGTTGTAATGCTGATTTTTGCTGAATGCTGTAATGCATAATGTTGATTTTTGTCTTCTGAATGCTGTGATGCATAGCGCTGAATTCTGATTTTGCTGAATTCTGAATTTGCTAAATCTTGATCTATAAAATTATAACTTAGATGTTTAGAATTAATTAAACTAAAATATTTAATTTTTTTTAACTGTTCGCTTTGCTTCAGTAAAGCGCTTCGCTTCGCTTCTCGCTACTCGCCTAGGTGTTAGGAGTCTTGGTCACTTCGGCTCGCTTTACGCCTTAAATAACACTGCTCCTGACCTTACCCTGGGCACCATTGCCACTTAAGCACTGCATCAATCCTTTTACAATGCCCAACGTCAACCGGGACACATGAAAAAACAAGCAAAGGACACATATTCCAATGACACCATAACTTGCTTCTGCATACTATTTTCTTTATTTACAATACTGCCAATTGCATTAATTCATATAGCTCAAGCTCATCACCGGCAAAATAAGAATGAACAACTCGGTAACTACCACAGAAAACCAAGAGCAACTAACAACAAATCCTATTCAAAATAGTTGACGATCATCGTTTCTTATCAAGAAATAAATAAATCATTGACTAAATCCACCGCTCACAACTCCTCATGTTCTTCAAAGTATATATAATATATAGGGATAAACTAAAACAATGCCGAAACTTAGGAAAGTATCTTGTGAAGAATCAAGTGAAAGCTTTTGTAATTTACAAAAAACATGGTAAACCCATAAACTTAAAGTTACAAAACAAGTGAGTAACTTTGTTCAGCTTTCTTGAGTTTCCTGGAGTGAAAATAAACATCATAATTATACAAACACAAAAGTGCTTCTCGTTCGAATGGACTCAGAATCGCAAGGCATTCAGCTCAAAAACTCAATCCGCTTGATCAGGATATTCCTACTTACATTTTTATTTTCCATGAGTTAAATATCTCACTATATTTCTTTTTTTAAGTTCTCTAACATCACACTCATGAGTACGCATATGAATTCAACACCATACTACTTCGTACATAAAGCATATGCCAATTTGTAATTGTATGCACGATTATAGTGGTGTCAATTTGACCTATCAACACAAACACAATACAAGTCCGACACAACTTTAAAATTGACACGATTAATAAATACACAGAATAAATGGATTAGATTAATGTTTGATGCTTATAACACATTAAATAAAAAAAATCATGTGTATTGACACGAACACGAACACAAATTACAATGACACAACACAAAAATAGTGACACGTGAATGAGCATATGCGTGTGAATTTTAAAGTTCCGTATCATTGTTGTCGACTCCCTTCAATGTCGAGCTCATGTAATTAGTGAATGTGAACTCATATCCTATCATACAATAGTTTCTGGTCCTTTTGAACTCCAAAGTCCTAACAACCTCTCTACCAGAAAATTTTATATAACATAAACTAATTAAGCAGAGGCCATGTTTGTCTTAATGCACAAAACTATTTGTAAGCGACTAAGCCTACATAATCATATTTATCGGAGAAATCATTCACATCAAATTCATTAAAAGTACGTTAAAAAAAATAGCCTCAAAATTCTTATACTTGCAAAAAATGAAGAATATGCTGTATGTTTCGCATCTAAGTACACAACTTATATTTGTTCACAGACAAGTACAAGCAAGTAGCGTTGGCGAATCATTGAACATCAAATTCTTTAAATACAAAAACGTAAAATCAAAACAAATACTTACAAATCCGCGCAACATTGGGGTCCTCGGATTGAATCTCATCAGCAGCTTGAAGAATCGCATTAATATTGGTGGTTCTTTGAAGCGAATCAGGTACAGCACCGGCAATCCCACCAGTAGTCCTCTCCTGGCCTCGACCAGGATGTCGAAGCTGCTCTCTCCGCAACGTCGCTCGAACCAGCCTCTCCCAATTGTCGTAAGCCCTAGCCATCGTTTCAACTCCAAAATCCTATGATTTGTACATTAACGGAGATGAAACGAACAATTCAACAAACTGTATACAAATAAGCTTTCCGAACCCTAGCTCGATCAAACTTGAAAATTAAGCACACGGATCTAAAAAAAGTTGGTAATAATTTCAGGTTAAAGTCCAAGAGGTTGTTTAAATAAAGTTTAAGTGACAGTGGACTCGATCGGGTTGTGAAGAAACGCAACGAGAAGAAGATACGCGTCGAGGAGATTTCGTGCTTGACGCGCTGATTGGAAAGAGAGATAAGATCGTATTGCGCTGGTGCACGTGCCGCGCCAGTCGGTTTTCAAAAAAAACTTGGCCTCCAAGGTTCGTTGGTTTCTATTTTGTGATATTGGGTTTTAACGGGCATATCTTTTTTTACCGTTATTTACCATTGGAGGGTGTCTTTAATTATCTACTTTATAGATCTTCTGAATCTTACAGTTATGACTTATGACATACTTTTTGTACCGAGTAATATTATATGTTTTGATGGCGACTCGAAAATAACAGCCCAAGTCTACTTGTTATGGAGTTAGTGGACTTAGTAAAATTATGAGAACATATGGATAATTAATAGAAAGAAATACCCACAGAAGATAAGTGATTCGCTCCGATTCTTGGGCTGAGGTTACATCCATTATAATAGAGTATCTTGTTCCCTGGGGTTATATATTGATTATTTGGTGAATACAATCAGGTTATAGGCACTGTGCCATTACAAGGAGTTATACTCAGCTCTCTCTATTCTTCGGGAAGATGTTGTTCAGAAGGAGATGGAGAAGAAGACGATTCAGCCGATGAAGAGGAAGAATAACCCCTTTTTTGGTAAGATAACACTGTTCCATTTATATGAGTCGTCTCCTAGGGTTCCCGTCGACATCTCCTGTTTGTTTACTGATTCTGTGGGGACCTCTCGTCCTTGCCCTGCCAAGACCTCTGCTAGTCGGTGATACTGTGCCCACTATCTCTGGGTCGTTCCCCCCACCACTCCCAGTAGGTGGGGGTGATTGTCATAGGTTTCAAAAACGGTCCACGTGTCCTTTGGGACACGTGGCATGATGGGGTACGTCTAGAGTTAGGGTTTGACTTCTCCTTCTCCGACTGTCCTTTGGCTTGGGCCGGAGTGCTGGTCACTTGGGCTTTGCCCCTCTCCTTCTCGTGATATGGGCTAACTAGAGACACTACCTTTGGGCCAATAGACAAAGTGGGGTTATTGGGTTCTAGGGTCATAGCGGCCCGTACTCAAATTTCTGTCCTTATCATATCTCAAATTTGTATCTTAAATGATCTATTGATCATTAAATGATCTCCATTGATTTGAAATACAAATTTGAGATATATAGCATTACCCTTTTGTAATCAGTTTTATCACATAATTATATCTTTCAATTTTTGCATTATCTTATCTTTTAAATATCGCATTTCTTTTTTCTTATATGGGCAAACAAAACTTATCGATAATGGAGAGTGGGACACGAGGGCATAGAGGGGTCTGATAAGAAAAAATGTTGGGTGTACCTGTTACGTTATGTTAAATATTGTCATGTAGTGTAACTGTTTAATACAAAATTAAAAAGTAGGCAAGTGAATCCCATTTTTTTTAGTGACAATTGTTATTTTATACAGAGGAGTAATTATTTGAAGGAATTTGTTCATGTTGCCTAATTATAAGAGTTATCATTTTACGATTACACAACGTGACAATATTTACATGGTATAGTTGTTAGACTCAACATGTACTCGGTCTAATATACTTGATAACTAAAATGGTGGAAAATAACATGTTAGGTAGGATAGGAGAGTGCGAGAGTGATTGGTATAACTAAATCAAGCTACTCGGGTTTAAATTAAATAAGACTCGACTTGAATTATAAATAATTTTTTAACCTCGTATTTATCGACTTGATCTCGCAAAGCTTGACTCATTTTTCTAAATGAGTTGATCTTAAATAACTTTTAGGCTTATTTAGAAAAAACGAGCTCGACAGATTCAACTCGATTATTTGTCCTAGTGATCGGTGGGAATGAAGTAGGGTTTGGGAGGATAGGCAATAATGAATTGGTAACAATGTGGATGCATTGTGTAAAGTAATTGCAATAAACACAATTAAGATTAAGATGTTTGATAATGTTGTTATGGTAAACATATTTCAAATTTGATGGAAATTTTTAAATTTGGTGGAACCTTATGGCCTGTTTGTAGGAGTGTCAAACGTGTCAGATTAAACAGGTGACGGATGAAAAATGTGTAAACTCATATACGACACGTTTAATAAATGAAAAATCTCAACACAAACACACCATTTAATAAATGGGTAACACGACACAACTCGTTTAACCCATTTAATTTTATTTTAGAATAATTATATCAATAAATTTTAATACTCATTTTTTTTTTACTTTCAAGTGTACTTATCTCAAAAAGATGAATTTTTAGCCAAATTTCATAAAAAATCATACTTGAAAGCTTAAATAAAAAAGTAAGAGGTCATTGCCCTTTTATAGACAACTCAACCTTCCCCCCTTCCTCTCATTTTTCAATGTGGGACAAAAACTAAAGACATTGGTTTGCCTTTGCCTTGAAAGTGCTTCACATCTCCCTTCCTTTGTCTTTGAACAACTACTTTACTTCTTTTTTTTTTTTTTTTGTATTGATTTCTTTACTTCTTTTTTCTTGCTAATTTTTTCAAAATAATTATTAATTTATTATTATATTAATTTTATTTAAATGGGTAAACGTGTGATAAACGGTTTGATAGGTCTCACCCGAACACGACCCGTTTATTAAGCATGTTTGGCGTGTCAACTCGTTTATCACCAAAACCCGCTTAATTCGTGTCGATTCATGTCGGTTAATCGTGTCGTGTCGAATTTTGACAGCCCTACCTGTTTGGTTTGATGGAAAATTAGGTAAATAGAAAATGAAGAATGGAAAATAGGGTGGATGAAAAGTGTATCCTTTGTTTGGTTCCAATGGAAAAAAGGGTTGAAATGGAAAGAAGGGTGGAAACACACTCCACTCTGCCCCCTAATTTGTTTTCTCCCAAAGGGGAAAAAAGAATCGAATGAAAAGAAGGGTGGAAACACACTCCACACCGCCGGCCAATTTGTTTTCTCCCAAAATAGGAGAGAAAATGGGATGGAAAAAAGAATCTAATGAGTTAAGTTGGTATAATTACATTTATGCCCTCATTACTCACTTTCTTCTTAAATGCGCTCACAATGTGTTATCCATATAACTGAGTCTTTTCTTTAAAAGGCCACATGTCAAAAAATGCTACGTGCCATAGTTGGAATAAATTGAGTTGTGTAATTATTTATCAGTTATCTCTTACAAAATATATTCTTTTAAAAAATTTATTTGTTATAGAAATTATGTTTTTTCACAAGGGTATAATGGTAAATTAAAGTCTATACATATTTTATTTCCTTTCATTTTTATTTTAATATTAAACAATAAGTCAAACTTTTTATCCATCATACCAAATAAAAAAGAGATAAAATATTTTTTTCTTCCTTAAAAGATGAAAAGTTTAACCCTCAAAATTTTCATCATTTCCAATTTTCTATCTTATACCAAACGGACCATGAGATTCCAATAACTATTTAGAAGTTATTGGGGGAGTTTTATGACATTTGAGATTTAGTAATGATTATTCTAAAAAATTTCAAGTTACATTAGAGTAACTATAAGGATATTAGCTAAAATAGTTAGTCAAAAAATATTTTTTATTACACTATTTATTTTAAAGAGCAATTAATAATAATTTAGTCCAACAACGATCTCTATTTTAACTAACTATTTCAACTAACTTTAACTATCTATTAATAATTATAAATTTAAATTACTATGTAGCATGTCACGTCATCGCCAATTGGAGAAATTCACAAATTTACAAATTCTAATGATGTATGAATAACTCATAAATTTTAAAAATTTCAAATTTTAAATTACTTCTAGAGAGAGAGACATTTCGGGGTTTTCTGACTGATTTTTGGTGCAGTTGCAGTGGGATTTCGGTGGATTTTTGGTACAGTTGCTATGGAGGTTTGGTATAATTTTTAGTGCAGTTGCAGTGGGTTTTTAGGAGGGGTTTTAGTGGGGGTTTCAATGGGGTTTTCGGTCATGTTTTAGGGGGATTTTGGTAGAGTTTCAGTAGGAGCACAAAGAGAGATAGGAGCCGAGAGATAGAAGTCCATATTGGGGGCTTGGATGTAGTTCTTTATACAAAGTCTTCATTACATTTCATTGATCGAGCATCACATCCTAAGGATGTAGTTCTTTATACCGACGAGGATGAATGGTCCACTTTGAAAAAGATAGGTGACAGTGTGCTTCACATTGAGCTCCGCAAGTGGGTGTTAATCGAGACGAGTTACTTGGGCTTGGCTCAGATAAAACTTGGCTCGAGCTCGACTCGTGTTTTAAATGAACTAAACTTCAACAATTTTTTATGCCCGTTTTCCTAAAAAAGCTTGTCTCGAGCGTTTATATGTAAAATAATCGAATTACTCGAACTCAGCCCGAGTTCTAAATGAGTCAAACTTAAATAATTTTTTAACTTCGTTTAAAAAAAAAACTCTTCGGGTTCGAGCTCAAGTTTGCAAAGTTCGCCTCGATTAACACTCCTATTCGCAGGTGGGCTGATATCACGGTCATTGCCCCACTGTCCGCAAACACACTTGGCAAGGTGATATAAATTGCAATTGTGTATAGTGCTTGACTCTTAAAAATACTAAAATTGTTTAACTTGGAACAGAAAACTTAAGCAATGATGCTGCTAACACCAACAAAAGTTGATAGAATTGAGTGTGTGTGTATATTAGTGTCTCCCACCTCTTCCCCTTTTAAGGGGTTTGAGTTGGGTTGACTGTTAGGTTTATCGCTTCTTGTCAAAAAAAAAAAAGTTGATAGAATTGCTGAATATTGTATTTGAACTTAAAAACATTTGTGCTCTTGCTAAAATTTGAGGGGTTTTCAACCCCAATGTGTATAGTGCTTGACTCTTGAAATACTAAAACTGTTTAATTTGCTGAATATTGTATTTGAACTTAAAAACATTGTTGCTCTTGCTAAAATTTAAGGGCTTTTCAGACCACATTGTAAAATGTGTGCGAGGCTACTTGATTTAGTGTGTGCATGCATGTGTAATGGGTATGTGAATATGGATTGAGTCAAATTGCTAAACAAGATTCCTGGAGTTGATACAACGAGTTTGACCAAGGCTGTTGGAGTTACTGAGTAATCCATACACACATAATATGATTTTTGAGGCGTTTCATATTTGCTTGAAATGACTTTCTTGGTCCTTTTGAGTTTCATTCCGAGAGGGATGTTTCTGTTAATGCTTAATATGGCTTGATCAACTGTAAATTTCATTTTTTTTTAACTGTAGATTGCAGAGGAATTGTGCGATAACTTGCTGAGCTGCATTGTGCCAGCGTGGGACTACAGTAAACCATTTTTTATAGCACCAGCCATGAACACTTTCATGTGGAACAATCCTTTCACAGAACGGCATCTTATGATAATTGAGGAGCTCGGAATTTCTCTCATCACACCTGTAACAAAGAGGCTAGCTTGTGGGGATTATGGAATTGGTGCAATGGCTGAAACTTAACTCATCTTCTCTTCCATAAGACTCTTCTTAGAGTCGAGGACAGAGTCCGATGACAGAAATATTCAGTAGTTACCCTCACAAATCTTTCAAAAGTAGAGATGTAAATGACAAATGCTTACCAATTGATAGTACAAATGCTAGTGTGCTTATATACACCAGGGGCATGTTTGGTATGTTTTTTGGGATGAGTTTGGATTGACTTGATGAAACCCGGGTTTGATCCAAAGATGAGATTCAACTTTTAATGTTGTCCATACCCATGTTTGGTATGCGCAGGGATATATGATTATTATGATAATATATTTATATATAAATGACTATTTTGCCCTTTACCTAATTTGTATATATGAAGTATATAGAATATATAAGGGTATAAATATCATTTGCATGTTAAATTTCCCAAACCCACATATGAAACCCACCCCTCCTTGGGTTTCATGAAATCCATGAATGAGGGTTTCATGACCGAGCCATGACCAGGCCGGATTTGAAATCCTATCCCTACTTTACATACACCAAACATAAGTTTAAGGGGGTTTACTCCTTAAACCATGTTCCAAACCCCCTAAATCCCCATACCAAACACACCCCAGGTGTGTTCTCGTCTATATGTTTGTCCTTTCTCTTTGTTGTCCTTTTGCTGTCTTTTTTTGAGAGAAAAAGAGGGAGGGGGCATTCGATTTAATGTCATTCATGGTTTGGGCAGTCCGGCGAATCCAGATCTCCTCCAAGATAAATTTCCTCAACTTCCTTCGATGGGCCATCACGTACCTTGTGTTGGTGGCAGACCCAATATTATGCAGCGTGTCTTGATGTAATCCAAGGATCAGAATTTCGTTTCGATATATAGTTTCGGTGAGTTTGAAAACAGAAACGTTTTAATAATGTTTCGAAAACATTTTAAAAACAAAAAAAAATTAAAATTTATTTCCGAAACATTGGTCAAAGCATAGGTTAGATTCGTTAAAAATCCCTCAAAACTTACCGAAACACCTTGAAACCTATCGAAATTTAATATTCAATCAATAATTTGTTTCGATTTTCATGAAAATGTAAACATTTCAATCATTTTGAAACGAGATTTAATTTCTTGGTGTAGTTCACTTTCGAGGAAAATTGAGGGATATGATATTGGAGGAGATACAAATGCTGATTGTGCTATTTGCCAGATTCTTGATAGTGTTATTTGCTAGATAGGGCAAATGTATGTTTGGAATGGTTTTCCTGTGGTGGGGCTCCTCTGAATGTTATGGAGTGGAGTGGTGCTTTGTGTGTAATTAGAAAAAAGGTATGGCCCTTTGTGGACAAGTTTATGTTGCCTGTTTCGTGCTGCTTAACTGTGCAATGGATTTACTGGTTACGAATACTGTGTCTTGGTACATGGCTGGATTACTCATTGAGCAGTCTCTTATTTGAAATATTGGTAAAGGGTGCAAGGACATCTATTAGCACACTGACAATATCCAATGAACTTCCCTAAAAAGTCCAGTTCACGAAACTGCTACCATTGCAGAGTCTGATAATGATTCTATGTACACAATTTACCCCTCGTGTTGAGAGGATGTTTTTGCGCCTCAAACCCGCAACGCCACACCTAGTTGGGTTAAGATCAGGTGAAGCATTCAAATATTTTTACCCATCCTGCATTTCAAAAAATTTCTATCTTTATGTTTGGAACAACTCTCTAGGATGAACTCAATGACAACTTTATACCAGTCCTACCCTCGCATGAATTTCCAAAAAAATAATAATCTAGAAACCTCATCAACTGCCAGAAATTAGCTTGATTACAAAGAACTTCTAAGTTGTCAAACAGTTACACATTACGTGCTTAAGTCAGAGACCCTGCCAAACACATGCTTTCCATTCTTTATAACAGTCAACATTGCCACCAATCATAACCTTATGCAACACCAAGAAATGTTCACTATTATGTGGTATGTTGTTTCATGATGGAAAGTTCGAGAGGTCGCTCATCCTTGGACTATCGCAAAACCTATCCATGGGACTACCGCATGGACTCCACCCCTCTATATGGATAGAAGGCAGTGCAATCTGCAGATTGATCAGATATGATTTTATGTAAACCACTGCTCTTTTTTTGGGATCCCGGAGGAAGGGGCAGGGGCAGGGGCGGAGAGGTGGCAGAAATACAAACACTCATCTTCAATCAAGCAATTGTAGAAATAAAAGGGGTGTTTTTTTTTTTTTAAAAAAGAAAGAATTAATGAAAATATTTCACGAAGCTGTCTACAAATATAGTGCAAAAGTTACATCTCAGACATATCACAGCATTCGAATATTTAAAAGTGGCTTCACTGTTTCAGTAAAACATCCAAGCATTCGACAGGGTCACTATGTGAAAGGCATACCATAAAATTTCTGATTCTACCAGTGAACCAGTGATTCGCTTAAATACAAAATGGACTCTAGCTATCTCAGCGCGGCTTAATGAAGTAGTCGTTAGGAGAGCTTAATTATGATAGATATAGCTAGTATTGGACAGTTACTGAACTAACATCACAAAATAAGCACCAATAGAACTAAACAAATACGCTACAGGGTAAAAAAAAAAAGGGTAACCACAATTCAGTCGAGGCATCAGAAAGCTAAATTGAGCATACAATAACTATCTCAGAAACTTACGCTACTTGACACGGATACAATATGCTAATTTCATATTAAAAATAAGCTGGATGGCAATTTCAACTTCAAACTAGGCATGCCAACTGAAACAGACTGTGTGTAGACATAGCCTACAGAAAAGAAGTAAAAGATTGCTATTATTTTTATTTTTGTCTACTCATTCCTTTTAATCTTCGATTTTGACAGTGGAAAGTCCTGATAAATTTACATGCTTCCTTAGTGGTTGGGGCATTGTGAACTGTGTTAACTAGTAGACCCTTGCAATGTTTATACTATGAGAATGAGTCGTTTTGGCCCATATCTTCAAGTTGTATGAGCTAGAGCAATAAGTACCAGAACAATCAGAAAGCACTCACCAGGGTAAAACAATATAACAACCAGAAAATAAATTCACATTTGAAATTAGACAAATGATTTAGATTAGCCATTGGTTCTTTACACCGAGAAGTTACATTATTCTGCACAAAGATTAATTGCAAGCAGGCTGTTCAATCCACAAGAGACTAAAAATCAAGAACCTCACCAGACTCTCTTCACATAGGATGGTCGGCATTTTCCTCTTTCTGTACGTCAGTCTTCGCATTTAAATCAGATCAGATTAAATCCTCGTAATAGAGTAAGGAAACAGCATCTGGAATATCGTTAGGCAGGCTGTTTATGTAGAGATAGAACCGCAACATGTCCTCCCTTAACACTGTCTCTTGATCAACCACATCCTCATTGCATGTGAGAACCCACAAGTCCCCTGATTTCACTCTCTTCAAACTACCCCGGCAAAATGGGCACGACTCTGACTTCATGCTCCTACAACAGAGACATTGAGGGGAAAAGGAAAAAAAAATTAACGACACCAAAACAAAAAAAAAATCCAACATTGCGCATTAAAAATTAGCCAAATGGGAGACAAAATAAGGCACAAAAATGTTTATATTTACCAGTCACGATAGCAATTGATGCACATTGCATGACAACATTTGGGCAGAACCATTTTGGTGCAGGGCTCTAAGCAGATCCCACATTCATCATCTCTCTCCATGTCAGAGTATGAATGCTTTCGCTCGTCATTTAGTTTCTTCCTGACAATCATCTCCCAGCCTTGACCTTCATCTTGGTAAATCTCGAGCTCTGATGCGTTATCATGAAGACGCTGAAGAGATGGTAGTATGACAGCTGCAATTTCATTCTGTTAGACTATGCAAAAATAAATATACCCCACAAAGCAAACAACAAAAAATCAACCACGCAATTATTGCACAACATTTACAAGTGAAACTATTTCCTTCATTGATATGAAAATGGCACCACACATGCGATGAGATTAACTACAGTAAATGTAAAAAATAACAGGTCAACTAGGCATCACACGGGCATAAAATAGAATATATTCGTTACAAATCCTATGACTAACATAAATTGAATCTTCCCCAAAAAAGGGCTACATAATGAATTGAAGAATCTCATACCATAGAATTCTGTAATCGATGCTTTCCTTACGTGTGAAGGAAACATTGTCTCACCATCACGGCACACCTGAAAAGCATAAGGAATCGTAAATTGAGAGCGAAAGCGAGTGTCTTACTTCGCTATAAAGAACAAATGAAGACCAACATTCCTTATCAAAAGAACGTAAGTAAGCAAGAAGGGAATTGACCTGCCAAACAACTATGTGGAATAGGTTCGTATAACTTGGAAGTAAGCATGTACATGAGCGATCCATCCATTGTAGCAAAAACAAAACTATAGGTGCCAAAGGATTGTAGACCAATTTTATTTGAAGACATGCACCTCCTTTGCCTATCGGAACTGAAGCTGCCCTATAAACATCATTCACAGGAACCAACAAAGCACAATTATTTCAGGCAACCAGCCACAAAAATATCCTCCTAAAAGCTTAATCACCTAATTATTCACCATAAAGGCTCAAGTGAATTCACGAACTTAAAATTACAAACACAAGAAAAATAAAATTTTAGATTCGCCAATGAAACAGGGAAAAAAGAGAAGAAGCAAATAAATAGGCTTCTACGCGTGTGCACACAAACTCCCTAAGAACTATCCGCTACCCAAATTCAGCAGCATTGTTATTGAATTTCAAATGTTTCAAATTGACATAGCAATTAAATGAGTGAACGAGCCAACCCAAAATTCTATTAGGGAATCAATTATTCTTATTCGACTGAGTTAAAGCTAGCAACATGTCGATTAGGGTAGGTAAGAACTGAGGGACAATGCCCCTAACCTACCTACAAGCGAAGCAACTGGTACTTGATCGGGTGGGGTGGTTTGGTTTTGTGCAATGCCATCACAGCAGGAAGAGGCAGTTGTGTCAGCTGCGATAATTAATCATATTGATACTAACCATTCTCATTTTGTACGAATTAATTGGGAATGTTAATAGTAACCATCCAAAGCATATACCTTTTTTTTGTATTTTTCATTTCGTAAATTCAACCACAACCCAACTTTAAGAAGGCGGAAAAAAATGTTAATTCAGGGAATTTCATACAGAACTGCAATCTTTCTGAATTTTAGTAGACAGAACAAAAAAAGGCAACTTTAACCAAAGTGTAGCAAGGCACTCAAAGATAAGCTCATCTGAGACTCATCCAATGGCTACTAACATCTCTCTCAAAATTAATTAATTCTCCCCCCATCCATCACTTCTTACATTGCGGGTTACCCTAGTATATGTTAAAAGACAAATTTCTGTAGAAAAAACCTGCAATATTTAATTAAATTTTCACATAATTTAAAATACAACTAATTTCTATCTGTATATCCACACATCAACCCATAAAATTAACACAGAGAGAGAGAGTACTCACAGCATATTGGCATGCTCAATATCAGCCTCGAGAACCTTGAGAGAGTCTTGACAAAAAGGCGACCCAGCTAGCTGATAATAACCCATTATCTCTCAAGACCTTTTTCTCTTTCTGGGTTTGTAGAGACAATGAATGATTGGCTACAAAACCCAGATGAATAAAACCAGCAGAGAAAGTCTGAGAATGCAGAGTAAGGTTTGGCTTGTGGAACAAACTGGTTTTTCAAAGAGACCCAATCTCTCTCTTACTGGGTTTGTGGAGACATTGATTGGCTACAAAACCCAGATGAATAAAACCAGCAAAGAAAGTCTGAGAATGCAGAGAAAGGTTTTGCTTGAGTAACATCTGGTTTTTTCAAAGAGGCCCCAATCTCTCTTTAAGAACTGAAAGATGAGAGAGAAGGAAGATGACTTGGTCTTTACTTTACAGTTTTGAATTTTGAGCGTTTTTGGTCTTTGACTGTGTTCACTACATTGGTTGAGCGAATATGAAGGAGGAGAGCAGGAGTCAAATTTTTTGGTCATAATATGATTTATAATATTTTTTTCTCTTTTTTTTGGCAATTGAAAATGACCATGACCACCATTGACTGGGTATTTTACCTTTTAATGTTACTTACGATTTCCAATATAGTAAAAAAAAAAAAAGGTTAATTTTAAATGAGTAATGTTTTTTGAATTTAAAAATTTGGCATAATTTATGGACCTAATGATGTAATTTCATTGTAACCATTAGATTAACACAAATTTCTAATGTTTAATGGAGCCACAACCAATTCAAAGGTCATAATAAATTAGGTTATAATAGCAATGCTTATATCAAATTGCATCCTGAAAGATTGTTTGAATTTTAATTCGTATCCTCAAATATCAAAAATTTTAATTTACACCATTAAAGATGAAAATTTGTATCAATGCGCACCTCAAGTTAACAACCGTCAGTTTACCGTCTAAAATTAAATTGATAAATTACATTTAAATCTCATCATATTTGTCACTTAATCACCTAAAACCCTCACATTTGAAATATTATATCTACATTCTTTTAGAATTCAAATATGACTAAAAATATTTTTCAATTGGGCATCAAAATAATTATGTTTAAGTGATGTATTGCACTGAATATAAAGAACATTATATAAATACTTGCATGATATTGAACATTTAAATGGTAAACTTGATTTTGAACTTTAGAGTGTAGCGGCCCACAAAATAAAGAGCAGTATGAAATTTATAAATTTTTATTAAGATGAAATCATAATTTTTAACGGTTATATTAACAAATATCAACTACAAGGGGTTATGTGTTACACTTACACACGCACAAACATCAGGAGGTAAATGAGTAATATTCTAAATGTCAGGGGGTCCAAATGATTAAGTGACAACTATGAGGGGATTTAGATATATTTTAGACGACAAACTGACGGCTGTTAGTTTTAGGTATACATTGATACAATTTTTTATATTTGAGGGTACAAATTGAATTTTTTTATTTTTAATGATATAAATTAAGATTTAAAAGATCTTTTTGGGGTGCAATTTGCGATTAGCCCCTAAAAAATGATAAAAAGTTTGATTTGGTGTAAATCTCTTTGATGGAAAAACACAAATTTAAAGGAAAAGAAACTCAAATTTAAATAAGGATAAATTTAAATTTAAAAAAGAGTAAAATTTGACCATTAAATCTTTAAAGGAATGTATAATCTCACCATTAAAAATTTGGGTATGGATTTGAGTAAAAAAATGAGTCTCCTTTTATTTGATATGGATATGAGTCTAATATTGAAAAAAACATTTAAGAATTTTTTATCCAAATTTAAATCTAGTTTTAAAAAGGCTAAGAATTGGAGATGCTCCTTAGTGGAAATTAGTAAAGTAATAAACTCTGTCGTATTACAATGACTATTTTACCCTAATAGTATGTAGAGCTATAACTATTACAATTAATTAGTAACTAGCATAATAGTAAAACACTATAGTGATTCTCTAAAGATTAACCGATAATTGAGAAATATCTTGTTAAGATTAACCAATAAAAAGAGAGAAATTTTGATAAGATTAACGACTAAATTTCTAATTCAACAATTAATATTAACAAAATAGGTCTATTGAAACAATTTAATCTGTTACATTTTCATCGATGAGTAAATTTTTTATTTATTTTTTGTTATAGGGTATTCAGGTTTGCACTAACTATTCTTCCAAGTTTAGCGGCCGACTTCCGTAGTTTGAGTTAAGTTAGAGCATGTCTTTCAACGAACACAAGTGATTAGCTCTTAAAGAGTATAAAAAAAAATTAAATATGAGATCTCTAAATTATTTAATATCAGACCCAATTACCAAACTACCTCTAAGGATTATGAGTCAACTTAGTTGTGTGGTTTATTCAATTGGTTGACAAATTCAGTATACATTGACACAATTATAGAGTGAGCAAGAGGATGAAGATAAGAAACTGTGGAAATAAACACCTACATTGAATATAAAAAAAAAGTACAATATCCTTGTGTGGTTGATACAATTGGTTGACAAATCACACCAGGATATCCACATTATCTTGAAATTTGGGAATAAGTTTGAAAAAAAATCTCTCACTTGGTTGCTTATTATTCTTCAGATTTTTCCAATATGGATTTAAGCAACACGAATTTTATTTGTGAATAATCATCAGTCACAAGTCATGCACGATGATTAGTTGGAGGACGTAAATTAATGGTCTCGAATTATAAATTTTTATAATCTTTCCGTATAGGACAATTATAGATCATACATGTCAAATTTACATTAGGTCTTCAGATTTTCTCAATCATCCATGGTTTAAATTACGTGAATTTTAGTTGTGAATAATTATCATTCAGAAGTCACAAGTCACGAACAATGATTAGTTGGAGGACATACATTAAGAGTCTTGACTTATGAATTTTTGTAGTTTTTCAATACAGGGCGACCGTAAACTCATACATACCAAATTTATTTTAGATCTTCAGAGTTTTCCAAGCATCTATGATTTAAGCTACGCAAATTTTTGTTATGAATACTTATCACTCACCATGATTAGTTGGAAAACGTAAATTAATGGTCTTGGCTTAAAAATTTTTGGGTTAATTACAAAATGTCTCCTTAAACTTGGGTCTTATTTCAATCAGGACCCTCTAGTTTAAAATTGAATAATTTGCCCTCTTAATATTTGAATAATTTCTAATTAACTCTTACCAATAGTTGACCACAGTTAAAAATGACTTAGATTAATAAAAAACCTACAACTACCCTGTCTTAATATTTTGTATAAAAATAAAAATTGAAAAATCAAAAGAAAAAGAAAAAACTTAATTCCAATGAAAAACTCAACTTCCGTGACAAACTCAAATCCCTCCTCCCTCCATTGAAACCCACCCCC